>OX244262.1:17748729-18948729 GCA_945867215.1 Epinotia demarniana
TGCCTTTAAGGTTCATGTATAAAGAACGAAAGGTTTATGTTACCAAGTACGACTACCTAAAAGTAGCTAATACCCTACGACGTCTTAACCATTAATCTTTGTACATTATTATTTATTACTCATTCGTACCAATAAATACGAATTTCCAAAGCCGTAGTTCATACATGTTACAGTTATTTTTTCACTGATAAAAATAGAAAAAAAAAGTCAAAAGAGACTAGATAAGGTACCTAACGGCTTTAGTCCTCGAGGTTGCTCCAGTAGGTATAAGGCATGGGTACTTGATGTCAAGTCAAAGTGGCATGGCTTCAATTCGGATGAAGAAAAATGCTCTTATTCCGAATATAGCTAACCCGTATTGCTCTGACACTTGACAGCCATGGCCGTAGTGCCCATTCTATACACTAGCTAGAGCAACGTCAATAGTCCTCGCTTACCTTATAATATACATAACTTAAAATACAGATTAATAATATATATTACTTGAATGGGATATTAATGCTACAATTAACAGAACCTTAAGTCAGTCATTTACAAAGTTAAACAAAATATAAAATGTTAATTTAAATAGGTAACCAATTATTACTCTCAAAATATATAGTAAGCTTTAGATTATCAATTATCATAGTTAATACGCCAGGTTCCGTTGTTTCTCAAAGGGGTCGAATTTGGAATGAACACAAACATGCGCGCGCGTCACTCCTCACGCCACTCGGGGTTATCGGGCGCATAATGAGGCGATAGACAGTGTTTGTGGAACAAAAATATTGCATTAGTTGCTTACATTCTTAATCTCTTAATGGCTTGAAGAATAAATTCAGTATATACTTACAATGTAATAAAAGCTGTCTAATCAAGGGACGTTTTCAAAAATACTATAGTCAAATTAGCGGTTTTGAGTTAGGACAAATTATAATATGTGGGTGCATCTGTCATTTATTGGAAGTTAAAAACAGTAGTATGTTCCATCGCTTAATCGAAATGTTACGGAGTAACCCGGCAGGGTATTCTTTGCCAGAATTGGCTCGAGACAAATTATTGCAACGTGGTAGACGCGGTAAGCGTGATGGGCATTTTTGCACAGGGTACAACTCGCGGCCGCTTGTTTTACTAGAGTTCGGCTAGTTATGTTAATAGGTGTCTGTTTTTGTTTGTGCGTGTTTTTATTTTTTATGTCGTTTGTTTGGTTTTTTTTATTTTGTGAGTTTTCATAATGTTGTATGTGTAATTTTTGTTATTTTGAATAAATATTTTTTATTTAGGAAAATAATAAGCTATTAAGGCATTACCACTAGGTACTTAAACGCAGTATTTCACGAACAAAACAGCAATTTACCATACGAAGGTAATGGTAATGCTACGACATCATAATATTATGTTAAGTAATTTGTATTAGCCGTTTCGTCTGTTACCAGCGAGGGTCCTTGGACCCTCTTTTTTGTCTTTTTATGTGCTCTAATTGTAGCTAAATAGTTCCATAAAAAACATTTGATCCACTCAGAAAAATGGTTTCGATGGCACCGTCAAAAAAATGACAAGTAGCCAATTAAGGGAACGAACGGTCATCTAACTTATAAAAATAAAGGGACAAGGTCACAAACATGAGAATAGTATTAACTAAATAGCAAATATTAGTAATAGGTATAGTTACTTACAATTTGAAGAAAATTGAATATACTATTAGTACACAATAAACTTATTAATTCCCTCTCATACATGAGAGGAGGCCTGTGCCCAGCAGTGGGACGTTATATAGGTTGATAATGTGAATGTGAAACATATTAATTAAATCGCTCAGTTACGTTAAATATAAAATTAGTGGTCATATATACAATATTGTCTTCTTACTGAAACAGATAAATTATTTGTAAAATCGGTCTCTTTATACTTATACTGATATAGTCCTGCAGGTAGATCAAGTAAGGCATTCAAGTGCGTCAGGTAGATCTAAATGTCACTTTTTGTATAGGCAATCCTAACTTGCGTTCGAAAAGTTAAGTTATAACCGTCCTGCCCCGTATCATGGTGGGCCTTATCACGCGATAAGTGAAAAGATAGGAGCGTCGTCTCGTTCTATCGAACGGTGTCAGCCAGTGACGGACGCTCTATCATGTCACTTATCGTGTGATAAGGCCGACCATGATACGGGGTCTGATCTACCAAGAAAAAAATGTGACAGCGTATTTACCAGACTTTGCAAAGTCTGGAGTTCTATTCACATGTATTTTCAAAACGGAAGTACCTAGTTGAGATAAATAAGTTTTATGTCAGTATTTTCTAAATATAGACAATGATAACCCTAATGATGTAGGGACTTCCGTTTGGACGATTTAATAACAACAGGATGGTATATAGAGTAGATAACAATATGTAACATTATTGCCATGATATTTCGTTTTAACAGTCTTGATCAATAATTCATTAAAGGTGACTCAATTGCCAGGCTGCTTATTGACTTCTAATCGTTTTTCTTTCTTTGCATTAACTGAAAGTAAATCAATATTTAAATATTTTTGATGCGTATGCCCCAACCACCGCAGTTTTTACTGTTGGTTTTCTCAAAACTCGTCGTGTGATTATTCTCTATATATGTACCTTACTTCTGTTTTATTCCTTATGTCTACTTAGGTCAATGTTCAAGCTAATTTTAGTGGAACTAATTAAGGCACCGTTGTCAACCCTAATACAACTTTACACGTAGAGATGAACCATTTTATCATTAAATATGGGCATACTTAATGATAAAATGGTTGTTGGCCACAACTATATAACAACTGAAAAAGCGAGTGAAGCGAGCGAAGTCTACTGGAACAATCCGGCGCTGGTATGTATATATAAATGTTTCTTCGGTGATAACTCCAGAATCGATGATCGGAACGTCGTGAGTGGGCGAATTCATGAACGCTTTTTTTTTAAGTTCGTACTTGGTGGGACACATCGGTCATGGGGTGGTGGCCGAGATATAGGAGGCAGAAAGAGGGAATATATCGCGAGTTCACAGATCGGTGCGAACCACTAGTATTTTTACATATAAAAATTTTAACCAGGTTTTGACGTACGGATGTAATTAAACTTACTTAGGACTTAAATATTTTTGACGCGCATGCCACAACCGCCGCAGTTTTAGGTATGTCTCTCTTCTTCTTCTTCTGCATATTTAAGAGCTAAGCTCTAGTCGGTGTAGGTATGTAAGTTTTGATTTATTACTTCTTTAAGGCCTACGTTTTATTTACAGATGTGTTCCTACATATTATATTACAGTTTTCGGGTACATTATCACACAAATAAATAATAAATTACTAAATAACAAAAAAAATCCCGGTCATAAATGAAGCAGAAGATGGTAATTATTAATTTAGTAAGAAAAGACATGTAATTAATGACAACCCTGGCCACTAACGAAGGGTGAGACCGCCATGTGCTCGCAATTCTCACTAAACAAGTACTTCTTAATTAGTAGCGAACAAGGTTAAGTCATATAATACACCAATTAGAACCAACATATATTTTTTTAGCGTCGCTACCAGGAAATGTAGCGAGAACTTAAAAGCTGTGAATAGTTGTTCAGTTAAATGAGCAGGTTTCTAGGATATCTTAGGTTAGCAACCAGTCGAATCGCTTTTTCAAATTACTTTCTTGTGTTATTTGAAAAAGCGATTCGACTAATTGCACCCAGCACCCCGCACAACCCAGCCGGGCAGCGTTTTCGGGGCGGGTGACTATTAAGAACTTTATCATTTACACACTTTGCAGCGATTTGTAAACGACGCAACGTGATCAATGAGTGTGCTCGCAGCACAAAACACCTCCACTGGATGTGTTCTGTGGGTCGCAGCGAGGTCGCTGCGGTTGTGCAGCGTGCTTGCCGCGGTTGTGCAGCGAGCTCGCCGCTACACTATGATGCAGACGCTTTAATGTAATGTCTTAAATAACTCGTGAACGTATGACTACCCACACGTTAAGCACACGTGGCGATCACAGACGCCATGCAGACACTCAGTTGAGTAATCGCGTCGCTCGCAACACGTTTGTAAATCGCATGTTGTCACGATTTGAGGGGCCCTTCCGCGCTGGTAGAGTTGTACTTAAACATTGTCTACAGTGAATCAAATTGTATAAATAGTGTTAAAAAATTCTTGCTATAGTTCTAAAAAATACAATTTAATGCCTAAACAGAAAGGACATCAAATGGACTCGTATCTATTTTCTAACATGTACAGCAATGCGCTTTTCAAAACAACATTTTGATCGAAATCGTCTGATTAAAATGCTTTGGGTATTAAATTTATTACTACTAGGTAATGTAAATTCTGCTAATTTGAACCGCGCTAACAGATCTGTGTAAATTGTAAACCTTATTAATAAGTACCTATTTATAATTATTAATCTTGTCTATGATTCAACGACCATAGACTACACATAACAATATGAAATATAAAACTTTATGTCGTTATCATGGCAAGTGCACATAAAACAATGACACATCGGCTTGATTGGACCCGCTTGCGGTCTCGGTCGTCCCGCACCGACCGCAGCTGATAGCGAAATATCAGGGCTGGTGTTCACAATAGCCGGCAACACACGTCGAACTAACCTGATCTCCGCGTACGCCTAGTTCTTACAAAACTGCGGCTCATGTAGTGCTAGTCAGGTGAGGTAAGATGAGCCCATTTATGGAATCACATAGCGGGTTTGAAGCGGCGCCACTGCACACTGTGGGAATTTGTCATTCATTGTTTTTGTACAACTATGAGGTAAGGTACTCCATTAACAATGGTAATGGTTTGCGCGAACAGTGCTTAAAGTAATAGCTCCAAACGTTACGGTTAGCGCTGCAAAGAAGAATTAATTGAGGTAACAGAGTTAAGTCTTCTACTGAAAATATTCTTCTAAAGTTCGACGGAAGTAAATGCTGCGCTAAAACCAGGTTTTTCATGATGCGTGCCGGAAACAAATCATTCGAGTGCTAGCAACCGTGATCGGGGCACATTTTTTTATGGAGACTGGCTTGGATACCCAGAAAATGTAGGTACATATTTGAGGACGAAAAGGGATTGGTTGGTGACAAAACACAACCCAAAAACAACCTTTTAAGAGAAACATGCAGCATTGCAGTCCGCTAAACAGGTGTTCTGCTAGACGCTGATTAACTCTAAACCCCGAATGAGTTTTATAGGTCATTTTCTTTTGTGCATCTATGAATCATTATTACACCAGCCCGTCCGGCCCCGTCCGTAAGACTATGAATGAAATAAGAGGCATAATATATATGTAGAAAAAAAGGAATATTTGTGTTAAGTACTTGATATTTTTTCTATTTTAGGGCAATAATTATATTATCTTTCTTTCTTCTTTCTATATTGTTTTGTCAAATTCAATGAGTCTATTAAAATGAACGGTATATACCATTTTTATCTAAGCACATATATCATTAGTGCTCTAAAATGCGTTCAGAAACCGTAGGAAATGACCAGCATTACTACAACCGATTTTACTATGAGAACTTTCTTGTCTGTGGTAGTAGGTAAAATCTGTACTGTAATATCATTACAGTACAGATTTTTGATAAATTTGTATCGTTATGAGTTTAGATTTGGAACAGCTGTCAAAACTCAAGTGGGTCTCTATTCTAGTGTCCATAGATATTAAAACAGTTATCGATACGAAACGTCAATTCAGTACGTTTTTTACAAACCCTTCAAACCGTACGACATTTGATCTCGAGTGATATGAGTATAGGGACTTCATTCGTTTGTCTATGATTAAAAAAAAACCATTCGTCATGACGGATGATCGAATTGCCGCCATTGCTGTTGTCATTTTATTGTTGGTTTTTTGCTGTTACTTACTACTCTACGTATAATATGTGTGTAAATAAAGTAGTGTATGCAACTGTACATAATTAGGCCTTAAAACACTCGTGTGATCCTATTATGAAACTCGCTGACGCTCGTTTCATAAAACCACACTCGTTTTTTAAGGCCTCTCATTATGGATCAGTCGCATAAACTACTATTCTGTTCTGAATAATGTTTCCGCCTTCTTCGGTATTTAGAAATAGAAATCAACTCACTGTATACTGAACAAATTATTTATTTTACATTATAAATACTTACAACCAAACTATTCAAATCAACTCACATCTTCTAAATCCTTTGTTCCAATATTACAACAGTGGGTACCTTATTTGTCCATAAAAATAAAACTCTACTATTTATCGGTGTTACGCACTCTATTCCGATTCGAACGTTGTGTGGTCGATTTGTGTTTATAGGGTACCTATATCCCTTCTATAGGGTACAAGGAACTTCGAATGTTAATCGTAATAAATATTATCCTAATCCTAATATCCTAATTAGGGATGCAACGATACCGATGCCGATATAATCGTAAACCGCAGGTTATCGTTATTTTTGACGATCATCGGTATCGTAAAAAGTATTACGATTAATAACGATTCTTAAAACTAGTTCGATTTCAAATTATTAGAGTAAAAATACTAAATTTCCTAACTTGAAAAATTGGCCATAAGTACTTGTCCATCAAACCAGCTACTGTACTCGTAGATTCAGAAAGATTGTTTTCCACAGCTGGTTTAGTCCATACGGATAGAAATAGACCAAAACCTGATAATTTAAAATTGTATGTTTTCTTAATAAGAATTTGAAAGAAATTGATTTTTAATTATGACATTTAGGTGGTAAATTGTCTAAAATTTGAATAAATGACGATTTTACTCAATTGTCTTGTTCTATTATAATAGATGTAAACTAAAAAATCGTAATGTATTCGTTATCGAATTCGCTATTACGATGCATTCGTCATTCGTATCGGTATCATAATAGACATATCGTTGCATCCCTAATCCTACTCTATATACCTACTAATATTATAAAGAGCCGTAATGTTTGTTGATTTCGATGTCCCGGGGGAAGCTCCAAAATTACTCAACAGATTCAAAAGATATTTAATCAGTACATAAATAGGTATGGACGGAGGATAGGAGATGGATATAGGATATTGCTTATGCGCGAACAGAGTCGCGACCAGTAGCTAGTTAAATATAAGCGAACGATAATTAATGTATCTATGTAATTCTAGAAGTGCGGTCGCGACTACGATGGACCAATTAACACTGATTAGTTCATCGTAACAGCCTCATTTCATTAATTAAAACCATATTAATAAATTCATAAGCTAAAGTTAATTAATGAAAATGCAATA
Organism: Epinotia demarniana; assembly: GCA_945867215.1. Taxonomy (NCBI): domain Eukaryota; kingdom Metazoa; phylum Arthropoda; class Insecta; order Lepidoptera; family Tortricidae; genus Epinotia; species Epinotia demarniana. Next base: position 17,755,954 of record OX244262.1, read on the forward strand.
TTATATTGATTTTCACCGTAATGACTTCGTGTGTACAAATGACAACAATACTTTAATATTTACACGATTATAATGATTAAATTTTATACTCCGTTAATTTAAAACAGGAATAAGCTTGAAAATGTAAAAAACGGCAAAAAATACACGTTAGTTGTGTTATACTATAGGAGCCCCCTCAAATATTTATTTTACGCTGTCTTTTAGTATTTGTTGTTATAGCGGCAACAGAAATACATCTGCAACGCGATACAGCTTGGTGACAGACGGACAGACAGACAGACGGACGGTCAGCGGAGTTCTACCCTTTGGGTACAGAACCCTAAAAACGATCATCTTCCTAGCGTTATTCCCGGTTGTGCCCTAAAGGAGCCCGGGGTCCGCTTTGACAGCTAATCCCGAGATTTGGCGTAGGCACTAGTTTTACAACAGCGAATGCCATCTGACCTTCCAACCCAGAGGGAAAACTAGACCTTATTGGGAGTAGACCGTTTACTCACGATGCTTTTCTTCACCGAAATGCTAAAGGTTAATATGCGTAAAAACTCATTCGTACGAGCCGGGATTCGAACCAAACGCGAACCCACGACCGCCGCTTAACAGCCTGAACCGCTACCGGCTGTCGTAGCTTTTTAAAATGTAAAATACAATATTTTATTTAAATACGATATTAAAGTGAATATGTTGCTGGCATAATATTGTATAATCCGCCGTTTTACATAACAGCTAGCTGTTTCACAAAACAGCGCTGTTATGTAAAACGGCGGACTGCGACATATACATGATATTTTTTTTTCTTATTTGAGCCACTTTGTTCGGGAAATAATTGTATGCCGCGCACCAAAATAAATATCACGATTTTGGAGAGCTACATATTTAAACAAAGTAGTTACGTCCCCCTGGTGTCCATTATATTATCTCTATACGTTTTTTGATGTACTTTCCATACGAACGTAATTTTCTTAGTATCGGTGTATATAGCGCTCATTTATAACGTCTAGTTCAAATATCTTCAGGTCCCAGATTCCGAACACGACCCGTAAAGAACAGACAACTCGTTAATCCACTACAAACGGCCGTTTTGCGTAAGATAAGCAAATAAAACGTTAAAGTCCATTTAATTGTTCCCGGTAATTATAAGAACACAGCGTACATAATTAAAACAAATGAAGCATCGCTACACTGGGCTAGTGATGTAGCTCTAATGAGCCACTTGCTAATTAGTGAATAAACAAGCCGGATACTGCCTTCTAATTGGCTTTTGGGACAACCGCGCTGGGAGCAGGACTTTCTTTCATTGTACGGCTTTTGGTACGGTGTTTGGCCTTTTAGATAACTTGGTGAAGTATTCATGTTTTAGTATTGGTTTATAACTAATTTGTTTAATAAGTAAGTAAGTAAGTAAAATCTTTATTTGCACGATTTTAGGTCAAGACAGATCACAAAGAGGTACAGTAGAGGTATCACTAAAATGTACCTTAAGGGAATGCAAAATATTTAATCATCTTGAATCTATAACTACCTACTTATATTCTAGGAACTCTTGAATACAGTAGAAACATTTATCTACCAACCATTTTTTTAAAGCCTTCTTAAATTGTATTAAAAGCAAGTCTTTTATTAGATCTTGAGCTTTATTACACAATAAAACGCATATTTATTGTGTATAATTTTTATACACAATAAATATGCGTTTTTTGCAACTAATGAAAGATTTGTTGCTGACTTGCTGGAACATATAGCTTATTGCGGTATTGTGAACGTTTGGGATTACGATATATTTCTTTGACATTCTGAAATAGATGGCCATTTCTTCTGCATAACAAACTGCAACATACTGCAATATGAGAGATGGTTATCTATTTTTTGACTATTTGTTTTATGCATTGTAAATTCACATATAAAACACTAGTAATGGATTAGAACGATAGTGTAAGTGTTTTTAATGATGTTATTATTTAATAGATTATTTCATCTGACTGGTAGGTATATTATAGTATTTTATGCAACTGTTTTACTAGAAGGGTCTTAAAACGGGAGTGTCGTGAGTTACGATGCGAGCCTTGGCAATTAGACGCCACGAGCGTTTTTAGACCACTTATTATACACCGTTTCATACAATATTTTTTCAACGACAAATTTTAAATGTATTCATTAGACTTTCGAGGCTGCAAGATTTCTATTCGTTCTTTTATTACTCACGCAATTTCTTCAGGCGTGCAGTTAATAATATCTTTGACCATTTTAAAAAAAGGAATGTACCCTTTCGTCTTCATAAACACGAATAAAATCGTAATATTATAGGATAATATCATCTTTCATGTTTTCATTTTGAACCATTTTGAACAGTAGGTAAGTCATTTGGTGGGAAATCAAAAATATGATAACTAGCTATGGTTTGTTATTTATGGTTTGTTTTTTTTTTGTTGGCACTTGCTGTCCCAACCAAACTGAATCCAGACCCGAACCAAATTCGTGCTATTTATTTTTATAAGTGTTTTCTATAAATACTTGGTTATATATTTATAGAAAAATTAAATTGACTCACAATAGATGATGAGTTATTATTATTTTAGTAAGTAATTTATACAATTTAAATTTGAAATGATACCTAAATAAAAACTTTTATTTCGAAATACTATTTCTTCATGAAGTTGGTACCACCAAAATATAGCGGCTGATTTAAAAAAAGTTAGATGATTTACTTCGTGGCATACAGTGCTTTTATGAAAAATGTATGAACTATAACAGTACGCTAAAAAGTAGGTTTAGGGGCCTAGAGCATAGAGTTTTCGACAACTTATTATCGGCGTCATTGTATTTGAGCTACAGCCTAGCCTATACACGATGATTCTTAATCCGTTATCAGGAGTCGAAAAATATTGATAAACAGCCAAAACGAATTTAAATGGATGAGCTCTCATGCAATTAAAATCACTGTTTAGTTAATTAAATTTAATGATAATGTTAACACTAATATCCTTTGAATGTTTGGTCACCCTACATTTCTTTAAAGTTAAGTAGATACGTCAATTACACATACGTCAAATTTTTGCAAACTACCGTTAGGGTGACAATGATTTTGAATTATAAGTGATTCCTTATTCAGTTTTATTCAGAAAAAAAAGAACGTCTGTTTTAGGTAACTTCGAGTTTACAGAATTAGAAAAATTTACTCCTGATTACGAATCATCGTGTATAAATGACAAATTAGAAAAAAAAACATAACAGTTGCTCGTAAAAGGCTTCATAACGAGAAGGCATACAGAGCTACAAGAGCATTTATTACGCCCAGGGGCGTAAGGGTTTTTTCTCAAGTTGTATATGTCACTCATGCGTCAATTATAAACTTATAAAGCAATGAGGTTTTAACTCTAATACAATGTCTGAAAACGTATTTATAAATAAATCTAAACATAAAAACACGAATAAAACATGTTTAACTGAATTTTCTTAAGATTAAAATAAAAAATTAATTTACTTATTTGATTTTAAATCATGGCTGCATACTGAAGGGTCTTTGCCTCACGAGCCTCAAGTTAAATTTAACATTTTTTTATTATTAAATAGGTACATTTTATAATTTTGCGATGAGCATTCATTTTGTTTCAAATGCATTTATTTCCTCGCAAAAATGTGATGAAAAACATTGTGTGCGTCACGGATGGTAATATTTTTTACAAACCTCGTGGCACAACCTACTAGAGAAAAATATTCAATTTTATATTCATAGTCTTTTTCACTGAAAGTGTGATTAAATTTACATTTTAGTAACCACTGATTCTTACGACACCTTTAATTAAATCTTTTACTACTTATATGACTTTGATAAATAGCTATCTGCGCTAACATGGTAATCAAGTAGGCATTCGTGTTTCGTCACCTAATGTGTGACTCTTAATTATTCACAACTAATGATCACTAAAAAAATATCGGCGACAAAACTATGTAATAAATTAAATCGGTTTTTATAAACAAATTATATATTCGATTTAAAACTAACAATATAAATTTAAATAATAAAAAAATCGCTGGCATAAAACTTGTATGTTCCTGTAATTAAGGAATTAACTTCTTAGAAATGAAAAAGGTATTTTTTTTTCATTCATGGACTCGCCAGTTAATTGCAAGATCGTTTACATTGATAAACAAATGTTTAAAATGTTTATCGGTATACCGGAATAAACATAACTTAGTAACGATGAACTGTTTATGTGTAACAGTTGTTGGACAGGCGGAAGCTTTATCTCTTCACAACAAGGCTCTTACTGCGTCACAACTTATCTGTCAAACTTTGCTGATAAGGACACTAGTGAACTTGAAACTTTCAACGTTTTATTAAATGGGTTAGGTTAGGTCAAATAGGTGTCGTGTACATTATGATATTTATGATAGGTACATGCACAAAACAGTTAAACTTAGATAACAAGATCTAAAAGTTACGATATTTGCTAGGTATTACTTGAACCTTAATAACATTTAAAAAAGAACAAGTAAACGACTGCAAATTAAATTACACAGACATCAATTTCATCGTCGTGTCGGATTTAATTTGAAATTTTATAAACACTTGGCGAGTTACAAGGTACTTATACATCAACTCAAGCATGAAATAGACACTTAATTGGTAACCGATAAGTGAAACGATATTGTAATTTGATTAACAATCACTAGAATGGAATTAGGTAATTAATGCAATTAGTTTGAAAGTGTACGTCCTCGAGTTATAATAGTTTTTCAAAGCGTGCTCGGCGGAGATCATTAAGCGGACTCTTCAAAGCTGTCGCCGCATTACACTAATTGACGTAATTAGAGGGATTGCCGAACGGAAATAAAAGTCGGCTCACCTTCATGAAACGCCGGCCCGGCCAATTAGTCTAGCAACTCGTAATTAGCCTCTTCGGAACAATCTTACGGTTGATTAGTCCAGCACTAGTTTCAATAAAAATCACGGCACAAAATGTTCATTTTTAGTGTGCGGGCTCACGACACTTAAAAGTTTTTCGCGATCGCGAGCGGGAAGGCACGAGCGGAGCGGAGACGAGCACTCGCCGCGCGCGCTGTACAGCGAATGAGAGAGACGACGCTTAGGCTAGGCGGGGAGCGATATTTACCCTTCCTTTTCCCGTACGAAAGCTCCGTATTTGCGGAGCTTTTCGCGCAATATCGCGGCGGAACTTACGACGATTTGACGCTGGAGCGACGCTTAATGCTGTAAGTGGGCAGATTTTGAGCGCCACGGCGTGTAGGCCTGAATAAAAACGATATGAATCGAATTATAAGTACGATGCTCTTTTAGTTTACAATCAATAAAAAGTGATCGGCATTATGAGCTCACATATTATGTAAGCCACCATATTGTACGACCGTGAAATTTTAAACTCTCGGTTAGGTTAGGAACTTTGAAATTATAATACTACGCTTCAGTAATAATAAAATGCATAATTTATGCATCGATGTTCAAAAAATTTAGTTAAAATAAGTTATTTGATATAAAGTCGCCGTCGGACTTTGACTAGGTAATTTTTATACTTAAGGTGGTTCAATTTCAATACAAAACGTTATTTGACATTCGCAGGCTAACAGCGTGATTTTTTAAGAAACATGTAACTAACGTTCATAAATTGGCTTTCTGTTTGCGCGAAATACTCGTACTGCGTGATTTTTTAAGAAACGAATGTAACTAACTTTCATAAATTGGCTTTCCATTTGCGCGAAAATCCCCCTTTTCTTGAATAAACTTGTATAATTTGAGATATTAGTTTGTGACGTCATACCCACTTTGGGAAAACCATTTTTCTCAAATTATTCTAGTTTGTGAAAGTTACTTACATACTCGATGTTTCTTAAAAAATCACGCCGTTAGACTGTGAATGTAATGAAATCGAACCACCCTTAATGACAATTAACGACAGGATGAACTGAGGTATATAATATAAACCTATTTCTAGCTGTATTTCGAAATTAGGTACTTAGGTAACATGAAACATGATCGACCGATGTTGGTTACAATGAAAGCGATCTCAGACTAAGACCGCCGGAGCATTGTTTTATTAATCTCACAACCTAATTATATTAATTTACATAATATTAAGTAATTGACATATTAATGTTGTATCATTGTGCATTAACGTGCTATAGAGATTAAATAAATAAGTACCTGTTTATAAAATAAAGAGTTCTAATAGCGGCATTTATATCTTCTTGAGTCAAACAGAACGGTAGGTATTGTAGGTACTTGAATCTGGTGCACAAACTTATTTTTCCTCTAAATGAAATCACATGCATTTATCTACGAGTTACCTTCATTACAGGGATGACTTGTCAGTATCCAAGTACCTAGTCAATATTAAATTACAATAGAATTCAGACTTAAAAAAACAACCTACCAAGCATCCAAATTGAATAGGAACTTATTAATTTTTCAACACCCTACAAAAGGAATTAAACGATTGTATGGAAGTGACCTATGAATGCAATCTTGCTCGCTAGTATGCATTGTGTCGAATGCAAGGGACGCCATTCATCATTGATAAAACTAGTCGGCGACCGGGGACGGGCGACACCTCATTCAGCAACGGCTGGATTTACAATTTCATTGACTGTACAATTCGGTCTTATAAGAAACAGGTTGGTGAAATAGGTCGAATGTAATATACGATTTCTTGTATGTTTCGAGCCAGGAGATATGGCAATAGCGATCACAAGACTTTTAGGATCACAAGACTCCTTTTGGAGTGTATTGTAATTGGATGTCGGAATTTGTTAACGTTAATTATTAATGTACGAGCTTTGGTTATCGAGTTATGACGATACATTTGAGTGGAAATCGCTACGGTGATCCTATTATTTATCAACACACGTGTGTGGCACACGGCACGAAGTATGGTTACGCTGCTAAAAAGTTTTTTGTTGTAATATTCAAGTTGTTTTTTGCAGCGTTTGTAGTATGTAATTAGTAATATTTTATAGCAAGCATAAAACTCTAGAAGAGATTTGTATAGGTTTCTTAGTGTTTTACGTGTTTTCCGTGCTTTGGAAGACAGGCTAAGCAGTTGATCCCGGCTGCTGTCTATGACAGTAGTCGTTAAGCCGAGTTAGAGGCCTTCGGGAGGCTTAAGAACTTCTAACAGTCGAGTTGCCCACTCACTTGACAAAGGGGGGACAACTGTTACTCGCGTCCGCAGGAGCTACCTACCACAACCCTGCACGTGTCCCCTGGGTGGTACTAAAGAGTGACAAACTTTAAAGGCCAAAATAATGTATGCCATACGATTAAATAAATAAGTGTTTTACGGAATTATTATCTTGATAATAGTATTTACATTTAGGTATCGATCTTTGCTATACGAGCAGTGGGGTGAGGTCGTCGTCTAAGTGTGATAAGTATTCAGAATGAATTATTCTTCTAATTAACGCTCACCAGTATTCAACCAAGTGCTTAAAAATAACCTGAACGACATAGTTAAGCATCTTCTTAAAGCACTTAATTGCATGGAATCCAGGGTAAGTAACCCAGTTATGGTACACGGTTAATTAACCATTCTTTAGCAAACTTAACTATCGGTAATTGATCAATTTGTTATTTACAGTGCGGCTATAATGACCAAGAATTTAATGGCACCATATAAAAATAGATATATTTAGCCGCCATATCTCTTTCAAGATTGTCGCATTTTTTTTTTATAACGCAAGATTATTTAGCCTACGTTCATAAACTACGTCTGTAAACACAGACGCTTTAGACATCAGAAGGGGCGATTTTATAATTTATACAGCCATATCACTTAGCTGGCAATTGTAAGTTTAAAGAAGATGAAAATGAGATACTGAATTTGTATTATTCAGTATGTAGGTACATCGATTAAAAGTCGCTCTTAGTAACCTGTGCTTTCGACATTTTAGGTTTGGATTCAAGAATTTCGCTCTTTTTGTTTTGTTTATTACACAGCTTGACTTCAGCGTATATGTTTAGCGTGATACTGTGCAGTTAAGTTTTTTTCAAAACATTTGCTCGTAACGTACCTCTTATTATGTCGCTTTTAGGCTCATAATCTTGTATTAAACACGCGTGTTTTATAACATTACGATACTTGTGTGTTATGGTTATATACCGATTGAGTCATGTTGGCACCTTGCAGCAAGATGTATGCATGAACACGGTGCATTCTTAAATTAACCGGGTTGTACAGAATGTACAGCTTTTTTTAATTCTCCGCAAATGGATTCTTACTTGACTAAACAAATTAAATCCTTTTTGTTAATAATTGACAATTTATTTTTGTATACGATATAGAAAAGTTTAATTTAGTTAATCTATTCACTTTTGATAACATTTTACATTAATTAATAAAGATAACATTTTAAAAAACGAAAATATTTATTTTAGTTTGTATTGGCTGTTTAGAAATTTCATCCAAGTCTGGCTTAACACATGCGCGCGCACTGTGCAAACTTCACGAAAAAAAAACCGCAGTGCGCCATTATAGGTTATTTCACAAATATTTGTAAACATTAATTGTTAATGCGTGTTTGGTTATTATCAAAAATGTTGACTCTTGGTGACTAGAAAAGTGATAAATAGAATGGACGCCACTGCAAATTCTTGGCGATGTATAAATTGTGAGTAAAAACCTGTTGTCATCATTAAGTAGTAGTACATTGTGATACAAGTGAGGCATGTTGATAATAACATCAGAGGCGAAATTGTTCACGCATACCGCAGGTGAGCGTGATAAGGAAGCCGAGGATATAATTATCAAAAGCTCACGCGATTCATACGACATTTTTCAACACATTTTGCGAGGAAAAAATCCTTTTCATAAGAAGAAAAATTTATAGGCCTGCCAAGTTATTTTCTTTACTTAATGATGACAACAGGTTTTTACTCACATTTTGCACATCGCCAAGAATTTCCAGTGGCGTCCATACTAATTATCACTTTTCTAGTCACCACGAGTCAACATTTTTGATAATAACCTGACACGCATTAACAATGTTTACAAATATTTGTGAAATAACCTATAAAGGCGCGCAACAGTTTTTTTTTCGTGAGGTTTGCTCAGTACGCGCGCATGTGCTTGGCCAGACTTAGATGAAGTCACTAAACAGCCAATACAAAATAAAATAAATATTTTCGTTTCAAAATGTTATCTTTTGTTAATTCATGTAAAATGTTATCAAAAGTGAATAGTTTTACTAAATTAAACGTTTCAATATCATATCCAAAAAGAAATAGTCAATTAATTAACATAAAAGATTTTATTTGTTTAGTCGAGTATGAATCCATTTGCCGAGAACAAAGATTATGAGAATTTAAAAAAAGCTGTACATTCAGTAAAACCCGGTTAATTTAAGAATGCACCCTGTTCATGCATACATCTTGCTGCAAGGTGCCAATGTGACTTAATCGGGATATAACCATAACATACAAGTATCGTAATATTATAAAGCACGCGTGTTTAATACCTAGGATTATGAGCCTAAAAGCGACATAAGACGTACGTTACGAGCAAATGTGTTGAAAAGAAAATAACTTGGCAGGCCTATAAAAATTTCATGTTATGAAAATGTTTTTTTCCTCGCAAAATGTGTTGAAATACGTATGACACGCGTGAGCTTTGATAATTACATCCTCGGCTTTCTTATCATCAATTTGGCCTCTGATGTAATTATCAACATACCTCACTTGTATTATAATGTTGTGTGTGTTATTCAAAATCGAACTAAGCTCCCTTAGCACATTAAAAGGCGCAAGCCCAATCACCTTCTAAATTGAACAACGAGTTTTTTTAAATATTGTATAGAATTAAAGTATGAATAAAAAGTAGAAGGGTTCGCTCGCAGTTATTAAAGGATAAAAGTTGTCTTGTTACCGTTGTCATACATCTTATGCGGGCTTGGATCAATTTAGCTCCTAAAGGGGTGTAAGGAATGATTTATGACTTGTGACCATAATGGTTTTAATTAGTGCATGCTAGTATGTAGTTATTTATGTTTAGGAGTAGTTTATTGACTAGGAGGCTTTCGTTTCGTATTACAATTGGATATCATATGTTTTGTGCGCTCGTTCTGACAGTTAGTTGCTGGCCGCCGGCGCCGTATGAAGCGAAACACATTGACAAAAATATATATTTGCGAAACGTTAGAGCCTTATTTACTTTTCCAACAGGCAGTTACTTAAACTATATGTGTTAATAACGGGTTAGTATTATTAACTGACCTATATACCTCTAATTTACGTTTTTTTAAATTTTATATTTAAATAGTAACGTAAACTAAAACAATAATTTTCATACCTATTTTAAGCTGTCATTGTCCATTGTCTCTAAATGTTATTAGGAATGCTTCGTGAAATGATTTGTTGCCACTAATGATGTACGTAACTCGACGCATATTGCCACCAAACATTTAAATTGGTTCCAAATATTTAAATTGACACGAAGTCTCAAATTATAACGTTGCTTGTCAACCCTAATTAGTTTTGCAGTTAACAAGTTGTGCCGGAGTCAAATTATTGGCGTATAATCGACAAATGTAAAAAAAAAATTGTTTATTTCGGAAAAAATCCATACAGTATTAGTTTTAGTTATTTAAAGCACTTACTAGGGTCCTACCTAATAAATTAGTAAATTAGTAGGTACCCAATAATTGTGGAACATAGAAACTCCCACACATAGGTAGATACGAACGTGAACCCTGCAAACAATAGGTCCTAACACTCCTTTTTGGGCAGTCGTGTAAAAAGGCAGACAGAAGTTTGCAGAATTTTGTAAAAGGCAGGTGCATACAATTAGACCGATGACGCTATGTGAGCCCTGAACGACAACGATACGACGTCTTTACGTAATATTGTGCTACTTATACGTTTTATAAGTAACATATATTGATATGTCCTTGCAGAGATGTACAAAATGGTTTTAAAAAAGCATTTAAATGCAAAATGCAAAATACTTTTCAGATTTACTATTTCAAATGCAAAATACTAAATAGTTTTGCGTTTTGCTTTTCAAATGCTAAATACAAAATAGGTATTTACAAAATACTTTTTCAAAATAAAATACCTTTTGACCAAATATAATGATATTTTTATTAATTTTAGGTATTTGTCATGAGAAATAGAATAGTGATACAATGCCAAGCCAAATGGCACCTTATGCATGACATTTCGGTCATATTTATCAGTACGCATATCAATCAATTCTGCTATGTTATTAATAATAATAATACTCACTTAAATAATGTAAAATACTAGACTATAGCTTGACCACAACCGCTGTGCCGCTCTGCCAATACTCGCGCGCACCGGCAGAGCGGCACAGCGGTTGTGGTCAAGCTATAACGAAAAGATAGCCATGGCTGCATTTTGTGAATTGTGGCCATTTATTTCGGTTGATTGTGCATCTAGTTCTTATTTTATTATTATTACACTTTTCTTTTACAACATAATAACAATTGACAACAAACAAACATCAATCTTTTACAACAAACATCAATTTTTATTTATTACCTACGCTTTTTAGACATAAGGCGCGCACTCTGACCAAAGAAAAATACCGGCCAAGTGTGAGTCGGACTCGCGCACGAAGGGTTCCGTACCATTATCTATTAAAAGTAAAAAAAAAAGTTTGTTGTATGGGAGCCCCCCTTAAATATTTATTTTATTTTGTTTATATTATTTTTTTTTTATTTAGCGGCAACAGAAATACATAATCGGTGAAAATTTCAATTGTCTAACTATCACGGTTCTTGAGTTACAGCCTAGTGACAGACAGACAGACGGACAGCGAAGTCTTAGTAATAGGGTCCAGTTTTTACCCTTTGAAAGAAAGAAAGAAAGAAAGAAAATAATTTAGTACAGAACCCAGTTGGGTACAGAACCCTAAAAAAGGGGCATGCATATGCATGCACCTCTATCGGTCAAATTCGGCAATACAAGCGTCATCCGTTCATTTCATTTTGTTTGACTGGTAATGTTGGCTAAACTTAATCACAAAGTATTTTGCATTTTGAAATGAATAGTACAAATCTATCTCGAAAGGTATTTCAAATAAAATACAAAATGTTTTTTACTAAAAGGCATTTAAATGCAAAATACAAAATAGGTATTTTGCATTTTGTATTTGCATTTTAAATGGAAGTATTTCAAATAAATCGCATCTCTGATCTAAGGTATTTGTATATCTGAAAGGTAAATTACGCCTCGTTGCCCGAGATAAATAAATAAATGGATACCGTCATTTGAAAACTAGGTGTAGTGGCTAACGGTGTGTACTGGCTTTAAATACCTAATATTCAAACAATTATCTATTTTTAAATAATTACCTACAGGTAAGGTACTGTGCAAATCGGTAATTTAAACACTAGGTCCAAATATTAAAATTATTAATTAGGTACATTCCTGTAACTGTTGTGCAATCTTAGTTCAGCACTTACCTACCTAAATCAAGTCACTACAAATCAAGCCACTATGACGTGTGCATGCAACTGTCAGGTAAATGTGTATGACACGATCCTACATTACATAACTACATGAGAAACATCTCTGAACATCGATAAATCAGAAGAACATCACTGCGACTTAGTTCATTTCGAGAGAGGAACATGGTAAGTCCGCATGTAGACTAACTGAGAAGTTTAAAACTAAAACTTATAACATGCTAATAAATATTACTTTTGAAGTAGATGTAAAGCAGTGATAGAGGTGCTTAAGAACGTTATTGTTTAGATATGTCCATGAATATTTCTATGAGTTTATTTATGGTTGTGTAAGAAGAGATGCCTTGTCACAAATCATCTTAACTTTAGCATTTTCAGTGGCATTTGTCAGAGCGTCAGCTTCTTTATTGGAAGACCCTTGCCTCAGTCGCGGAAGGGTTACTGTGAAAGGACTTTTATGTTCTTACCATTACTTATAGATTTGCTGCTAACAAAAACTTATAACACCGTATTTTATTCGTATTAAAGTCGAATTCGAAATGTTTCCCATTCTATGGTGTGAATATAATTTGGCGAGCGCATATTGCACTCAATAGCTTATAATTTCCATTCGCTAGTATGTAAGCACAAGTAAACCTGTTTCTATTTGTTGCGTTCGTTCTTTATTAAATTATTTGAAACAGTTGCTTGTTTCAATTGAGTTTAATGGAAGGATGTCGCGATGAATGACGACTTGAATAGACTATACAATTAAGGCAACTGCATGCCATTTATATGTTCGAAATCCAAACCTTATAATTTTCCGTTTTGTGCATAACTTAACGCTACAGTTTGCTAAGCTTTAATATATACTCTCCTGAACGTTTTTTTTTATTTTATTAATACACCGGTAAAGTCCTGCGGGGTAGTGATGCTGTAGAACTGTTGGCAGATGTGGTCTACATAATTTTAAGGGTTCCGCAGTTAACAAGGAACCCTTATTAACATTAGGTTATCCGACGGACGCCTGTTTTAACCGACTACAAACAAAAGGAGGAGGTTCTCAATTCGGTTGTATTTTTTTATATGTGTGTTACCTCAGAACTCCGTCATTAATGAGCCGATTCGAAAAAAAATTTTTGTTGGTATGTTTATGCTTCCAGGTGGCTCCCATTTTTTTCAAAATTCAGTTAGATGATGGGATCCATGAGGAATTGAGGGAACTCCTTAATTTAATTAGGCTCCCGTGTAGTAATTTTGGTATTTTCTACCATAACTCGTGTATTTACATCCGAAAATCATAAATTTGGTGGCGAGGAATTGATGATGAAGACCACAGATGACTTTTCAAATTCCTCAACTAGGTATGTACTTAAAAGTGCAAAAGTACGTCACAGGTTCTGATAAGATTCCGCTGAAATAGGAACTAATGAAGTGGTGATGATCTTGGGGAATCGACTGAAGACCTCAAATATTATCGGCCCACATACAGCGATTCGGTTTTTTTCTATAGTAGGTAATCAATGCATTTGCAATCGGAAATCAGTTCATGTGGTAAATTGTAAAAAAATGTGGAAATATTATCGTGGCTTGGCGGAGTACTAAATTGAAGTCGGTTAAAACTTTGTTTTTAAAGTAAATTATTAAAGGCTGCACTCAAAGAACTGAATGCAATAAAAACCACAAAACAGCTATAAAGTGTGACACAATTTGAGTACCTTTATTTATTATACATATATATCCAAAGTAATCAATATTGATATTTTATTAGTACTTACTTCAAGTACCGCCATATTTTCAGCCATAATACCTTGAAGCGTTTCAACGTTTCAACATCCTGCTTTAAAAAACAAACGAGCAAGTGGAATTAATCTTTAAAGCACTAAGCCGTCTTATCCTCACTCGAAAAATGGCGGCGTTTCATTGAATACGACTTAAACCAATTAATCACTCTTATCGGGTATCCCCAAGTTTTTCGGGTTTCGGGCATTGAGTGGTAAACGGGGGCATTGTGGCCATTTCGGGCCATTGTGGGCATTGTGTCGGAGTGATGGCGGGAGTGTAAACGGACTATTAGTCTTGCTATACCCGTGATTGAGAGGGCCCTGTTTATTGATAGTATTGTGTGCGGCAGAAGCTTTAAACGTTTCACTTTACGGATTTGATCAAATACTAAAGTAGTTTCCAAAGATGACTTATAAAGATTATGTATAATTAATTATAACTTTTAATAATTTAAAATATTTAACACCGCAAAGATTGCCAAAGGTTTTTTCTGTTGAAATTCAAGACTATGCAGCGTACAGCACGTCTCTAAAAGTTTTCATCGTGGAATGACAATTTTCAGGGCTTCACACAAATAAGAATAATAAGTTAAGATGTAACTAAACCCAAAAAAAAGATTGATATAAACAGTTATTTTTTATGACCTTAAATTTTAAATTATTGGCTAAACTACAAAACGGAAACAACTGCTCCCGAATACTTTTTTACTCTAATTCAATGTTTTAATTTTTTGAAGTACCTATTGGCTTCCTTAAAAAGTTTTGTTTTTTTTTTTGGGAAACCCCACGTATACCTTAGGTTCAGTTTAATTTAATTATACAGAAATGTAAATATTATTTTTTTGTAACATCAATCGTCATAATCATATTTAATAGTATTTTATGCAACTGTTGTATAAGTAGGGTCTTAAAACGCAAGTGTCGTGAGTTGCGATGCGAGCCTTGGCGAGCATCGCAATTAAAGACGCCACGAGCGTTTTAAGACCAAGTTATACACCGTTGCATACAATACTTTTTCTACGACTAATTTTAAATAAATAGCATTTGACTTTTCAGGCAGTAAGTTTTCCGTTAGTTCTATTACTACTCACGCAATTTCGTCAGCGGTGCAGTTATATTTTTCTTTTTCCATTTTAAAAGGAACGTACACATTTTTTTTCACTTCACAAACACGAATCAAATCTTAAGAAGTTATTAATAACGTATAGTTATCATAATTTGTCTTTTAATTTGAACTGAAACTTTGGTGGGAAATTAGAAATATGACACATTGACACCTCTTGTTTATGGTCTGTTTTGTTTTTAATTTCCATGCACTTGGCATCCGAACCAAACTGAATCCGGATCCGAACCAAATCGGATCGGTTTATATTTATAGATAATACCAATAATTGGTAAAATATGTATATTAACACAAAATACATGATAATTTATTTTAATTTTACAAATACGTGATATTAAAAAAAAATATTTCGAAAAATTTGCTTCTGAAGTTGGTACCACTGCAATATAGTGGCTGATTTAAAAAAAGTTAGGTGATTAGACATCGTGGTAAACAGTGCTTTTATGGAAAATGTATGAACCGTAAAAGTACACTAAAGAGTGCGTTTATGCATAGAGCATAGAGTTTTTCGACGACTTATTACCGGTGTCATTGTATTCGAGCTAAAGCCTATATAAATGACAGATAACGGTACAGGAGTAGAAAAAGTATTTAATAGAGCGCAACATAACACCAAAATATAATTTCCCGAGTAGGTATTATCATAATGCCAAATTTCGATCAAAGTGGAAAATTTAAATAATAATTTTAAAATTTTCCACTTTTATCGAAATTTGGAATTTTGTTAGCGGACGTTCATGCTTAGTAAACATTTACTATTAACGTAAATTAGATGCACAGTTTGCATTACAAACAGTAAATATCCTATTATTAAACACCGATAAATGAGACATTATTTTGACCCTCACACGTAATGTATATTTTAAAATACAATCTCAAGCCCTAGTCAAAATTAACCAGTCCACGAACATATTATTATACGTTCGTAAAATTACCGACAGGTGACAACTGACACAATTTTACACAATAAATAAGCTTTAATGAGTGAAATCGTGTAGCCAGATTACTGAAACAGTTACTACCCCCCTCCCCCCTGTGATAAGTCTTCGTAAAGAAAACAACAAAACTGGAATTTGCATAAATTAAACGGAGGCACCTTTTGCTGAAGCGCATAATGTTTAGGTAACTACAGTAGGTCAACTTCTTACGCACAATAAATGTCTGACAATTCCCGAGAACGTTTGACACCGATTTATGCAAGTACACGGAGACACAGAATAGATAATAGTGGAGACAACTGGAGATTTCGTCGCAATCTTACAAAAACAATAGTGATTGATTCCGATAACGATCAACCGGTGGAGCAGTCCCAATATTGGTTTTGAACAGTAAAATATGTAGTATACAGTGAATTGGGAGTCCCATTTGTGGCCTTGTGGTTTCTTAAATCGATAGATACACCTCGAAATACACTTAAAAATAAATATTGTTTAGGTTACCTACCAAAACAACATACAAACATCATATTTTGATTACAAATAAAGTTAAGGTGATTTATTGATTAGTTTGTGATTTAGCCATTGTAACTTTGATAGTAGGTAGTACACGTGCGTAGAGTAGTACACATGCAAACACACACATATGGCGTTACTTTGAGTGTGAAGTGTACCTATATGCAGTATACATAAACGTGAACGTTTGAATGGTTGCTTGACTGCCCGCGTCTCGCACCTTTACCCACCACGCTTGCCCATAAACACGATCTATGATAAATTATGCAATATGTATATGAAAGCAATTGTAGTGTACTTAGTACCTACTCTTAGCTATAATAATTATTAAATAAGTTTTATTGATTAAATGTGTTAATTTAATATAAAACTTAAAACTAAACTTAATTATAAAAACTTATTATTATATAAACAAATCTATAATTAGGTATTTACGACATGCACTTAAATATGTAACATTAATACTAACTAAATAACTAAACCTAATATTTACATGTAATATTTTGTACACGCGGACAAGCAAACCTAGTTTCATATTAGATGCGGCGTCCCGTTATTTGCGCGGACGGAAGAAATTAAAATATTTGACGATGAATAGCTTTTACCCGCGACTTCATCCGCGTTGTAGTCGCTTAGGCATATTGTATCTCCTTACAAACATCCGCCCTCCATTTCACCACCTTAGGGATTTTCGGTTAAAATTTATCCTAGGTGCTTGGCCAGGACTTAAACTATTTCCATACCAAAATATCATCTGAATCAGTGCCTGAAAATGTAACAGACAAACAGAGTTACTTTCGCATTTATAATACAACTAGCTTCTGCCCACGACTCCGCCCGCTTGGTACTCGTTTATAAATATCGTAGCTCCATACAAAGTTTCACCCCCATTTCACCACCTTAAGGGAAGATTTCCTGCTACTGCTTTGTTTGTGTAAGGTGTGCGATAAAGAGTATTCGTATTGTATTGTATTGTATTTCCGGAATAAAAACTACCATATGTACTTTCCCGGGACTCAAGCTATCTCTATATGAAATTTCATCTAAATCGGTTCAGCGGGTTAAGCGTGAAAAAGAACCCAATAGACAGACAGACAGACACACTTTAGCATTTATAACATTAGTATTGATACATAGTATGAATGGATAGTATGATAAGAAGAGAAAGATAAAGAATCAAATAATCAATTATTCAAGTAGGATTTTACAATCACTTTTGCATCATCAAAGATTATGTATTTATTCGTTATATTACCATTTGGTTATACACACACATACACTTAATTACTTAATCAATTAATATGTCACCTAACTCTAAGTAATTAAATGTAAGTAATATTACATGTCTGTGTCAATTAATACAAAGGTGGTATGGATGAAAACTTAACAAACACTGTACGATTTTTTCTTTTGTAGCCAAAGTGTGTTAATGACGGCTTTAAGGCTCTCACGCGAGGATCCTCAGCCTTCAACGATGATTAAGCTGCACGATAAAATAATTCTGTCTCACTCATTCTGCCTTAACCAGAAACGAAACCAAATAACAAATTTCATGGATGATTTAAATCTAAAGCAGTCACGATACTAACGAGACGCACCATTGCGTCCAAATTAAGTGTAATTTTTGAAGTCTTACTTAATGTCTATATTATTAAGAATGCTATCTTTCAAAATAATAATAGTATTTAACGAATTATTACATTTATCTATACAAATATATGTCAGCGGCCGATCGTAAAATCCGCCAGATCACGAAATTCCTAGGCATATCGTGAAACGCCGCCATTTCATGATTTGGCTGAGTGACAGCCGCCATAGCGTTTAAAATTCACCGTTTAACGATTTGCCTAGTGACGTTTAGGCTGATCATGAAATTCCTAAGCATATCATGAAACGCCGCCATATCGTTCAATACTCACCGTTATACGCAAGTAGGGTTTCCAAAATTTAAGTAGGTAAATGAAAAAAAAGGAGGACTGATAATCTCCAGCGAGTCGACACCACTCCGCTGCGCGGGGGGTCTATTTCTGGTCTGAGGGACACAAGTGAACCCTAACCTAACCGACCTAGGACAGAGTTCGCTTATGACAAGCCATTTTTGTCCGTCCTGATTATGGGCTCCCAACAAACACGGCCGCCATCGCATACGCAGCGCCACCAGTGGCTAATAAGAAAGAAACTATTGTATCGAAGTACCTACGAAGCAAGAGGTCCTGGGTTCGAATCCCGGTAAGGGCATTTGATTGTGTGATGAGCACGAATATTTGTACCTGAGTGATGGATGTTTTCTATGAATTTAAGTATTTATTTATCTATATAAGTATGTTTATCGTCGTCTAGTACCCATAGTACAAGCTTTGCTTAGTATGGGACTAGGTCGATTTGTGTAAGATCGTCCCCTAATATTTATATTTATTTATTTATGTGCCCGGTATAGAGCTAGGAATATCGATGAATACGTTGCTCTAATCGATCTGCCGTATTGTTTATCAGGCAGATTGTTATAAGCCTGGCCAACTTTTAGGCATATCATGAAATGGCGGCGTTTCACGATATGCCTAGGAATTTTGTGACCTGGCGGATTTTACTATCTGCCGCCGACATCCATATATAAGTGTATTACCTGGATTAACATACGAGTATATAATTTTTTTTTTCCGGCAATCATCGTCAAAGGGGACGAAAGTATGTAAGGAGCTACGTACGCGTACGCGGACGTAGTCGCGGGCAGAAGCTAGTAAATTATAATTATAAATGTCGAACTCGCTGAACGTCTTTATCTTGGCAGTAACATCGATATACTTTTATCTCGCAAAAATATTTTGCTGCATTACTTTAGTCCCCCGAGTTAGTACACGTATACAGTACATTCGTATGTGTTCCAATGTTGGTACCACTACGGGACACTTGCAGGAACAGTTCGAGACTTAGAAGGTAAACGAAATTCAATTACTTAAACTAAAAAAACATTGCATCAAAAAACTAAAACAATTTATTTTGCCAAGTTCATTGTCTTTAATCCAATTATAACAGAAAGACAAAAAATATCGAAAGTCACAATTAAGCAATAAGGTCAATAGAAAATTAAAGGAAAAAAGACAATATCCTAATTTCGGTGTAACATGAAGAACACGTCGAACTCTTATTGTGCTATTGGTATCACCTGGAATATCAACTATATTGCTCGGAGACACAGTCGATTGTTAAATATATATCTTGGTGAGATAAGAGAGTTTGAAAATTTCTTTTGCAATAGTGGGTAAAAAACACACTAGCGAGATCAATGGAGCGACGCAAGCGCAGACCGTGAAATATTGTCACCGAATTATACTGTCAAAAATAACGACTTTATTTATGTAAACGCAACTTATACCATTATTGCTAAACTTGCCTGACGTAATGATTGTCTTGATTTTTTGTCTCGTAGAGCCAAAACTAGGTCGTAACTTACTTAATAAGACAACCACCTCGCTCTATCAAAAGTAGGCAAGGTAAGGTAAGTAGTTAAATACATAGAGGACGATGAGGATGAGTAAACATTCATGTAGCCAGATAAGGGAGCTTCCTATTTTTTCCGCCGTCATTAGAACCAGTTTTAATTTGATATATATATCGGTTCAAACGCTAACACAGCTAGCTGACTGTTCTGTATTTATATTGAACCTTATTACAATGTACATAAAGTGCACGGATGGTCAGTTAGCTGTGTTGTCGATAGCACTATATTATAAATTGGAACATGAGTAAACTGCCCCATTTGTTGGTGACTTTGTACAGAATAGTGCACACCTTTCGAGATCATATCAACATAAATATATCACACCCACGCTCCTAGATTGACAAAATTCATTTCAACGATTAAAAACGATACAGCCACATGCACTGTCTAATTACTTCATCAGTTTAGATAGAATTATGCTTTTATAATTGATCATATCGGAAGTTAGGAAAATAAAGAAATTATCTGTTTTCCCGTCTCTTTGGAAATACTAACAGAAATACCAACAATTTTACTCGAAATTATTCTCTAGTATCTTGTTTTTTAAAACCGAAGAACCATTGGAATTGACAGGTTACTGGTTATTATTTTGTGAAATACAATTCATTAAGCATTCAATTCATATTACCTATACTTGGTTGTTTTCATTTTTCTATGCTATCGAGTGACTCTTGTTCTACTCGTGCCATCCTTTTTTTTAACTTCTATATCATATTATTATACAAACCTGAAAAGTACAGTACGTACTAGGTAATATTATTTAGAGTTGTTTAGTTGTGTTTTAAACAATGGGTATAAATATGATAGGTTACGTACGTAATACAATGTTGTTACTTAATCTACAGTTGTTCACCGAATTCTATACCGCGACCTGAATGATAAACGTATTTATTTAATTGTAAACCCTATAAGAATGAAACATCGGTAGCTGCCTTAAGTATTTAAAAATATATATTTTTTTACTTTCTAAAGAGTCATTCAACACTTCGTTCCTAAGAATTCGTGCAAAACGAATCCGTTGTCAACGTGACAAATTGTGAAATTATCTATGGGGATTTAAATAACGAGATCGGCCCCCGAGCAGAGCATGGGAAATGTAAACAGGGGTATCCGCATTATACTAATCTCCAAATTAGTCGATAAACAGTCGAGCGCTCTAAAAATAAACCCCCTCTGTTCTTTTACGGAGGCGAATAAGAGTAATTCATACTACCATACAAGTTTATTTATTCGTTATTAAATTAATCGTTAGGAAATTAGGTCGGCAGACAAGTTCTTATAAGTATTGAAAGGAAATAAAAAATATTTATACTCAAACTGTACTTTATTTACGTCAAACTGCTCCAATGCAACTACTTGTAAACGTTTTCCACGTAGTATTCTTCCTATAACATAATGAAATATAAGAGGGATTGCAAGAATTATGGAAGCCTAAACGAAACAAAATGAGTCAAACAGAAATAAATGAACATAACTACCCACGTCCGATCGGCCATTCAGCACGCTGCGGGGCCATAAAATTAAATAAATCCGGTATTTTTCAGGCTGAGGCGGTCAGTCGGCCTGGCGATAACGCCCCGCATTTGTAAAGATTTTGTGGCCCGCACCCCACTAAGGCCATTCGGCCGCCTCGTGGCCATACGTTAGCATAGAGTAAATAGGAGGTTAGAGAGATCCTTTAATATTTTATTGTCTTAGCCCTTCAAATTGTTTCAAGGCTGGGAAAAACGCGCTAATATGAGATCTGAATAGCGAGCGGAACGATATTAAAGTCGGGACAACAAAACACGATGAAGATTGGCTCGTGAACATCAAGCAGAAAAGACTTCGCCGTGCTTTTTATTGCCTCCTACGACACATTCACAATTTGTCTGCAATCGATGCGGCAAGAAATGCCGCGCTGCTATAGGACTATCTATACATGTACAGCCACGACCGTAAATGCGGCAATCCATAGGATCCCAAGCGCTGCAACAATCTTCTGTCATAGATGCTGTGGCAACACGGCCTTAAAGTTCCTCTTTATTTGTTCGCAGTAATTTCTTCTTGGTCTTCCCCTACCCCAGTCCCTTTAATATTCCCTTCTATAACGGCCTTAAACACAAGGTCGTGTCTTAGGACATAACCCATTAGTACTTCTCTTCAGTTTTCTATATCCGATATCTATTAGTTTCTTTAGTACATAGAAAATAAGCAAACCTAAACTTACCCATACAAAGATACATTATTTCAAACCTCTGTTCCACGCAGTGCTCTGTGGTCAAAACAGTACATTTGCAGCAGGCGCGGGCACGCACGAGCGCGGATAAGCCGGGAATAAATGAAAATTGATTCTAAGATTGCGTCCCGGCCACCGCCTTGACAAATACGAGTTTAGCTCAGCCCTTGATGAGGTGCACGTTAGCGTACCGTTGCTGACCGGGGGCTGTGATTGATAAAGAGTAGAATCAAAATATACTTAGTTCATTCGTTTTTATTGAATTCAAATCGGAAATACTTAGAAAAACTGTAACATTGGGCAAAATTGCACCGTGTAAAAATATTGTAAGTACACCAACAGTTAACAATAGTAATCTATACATATTATTTATTTATAGGATCAAATTGTATTTTTAAGTGACGAAAAAAACATAATTATCATTAAACATTTTTTCTAGTATATTTCAAATATTAGTGTAGTTAGGCACCACCTAAAAGTTCATTTATTTGTGAAGCAAGATCGTGTTTTATCGTACCAGATGAAAATTCAAGGTAAGTACTGTACTCGCAACTCGGACCTCTGTAGGTTCATGATTCACTCACAAAGACAAAAAACGAACGCATAAAATGATATTTAAAATCGGAACGCACCTCCATAGGGAGACGTCAATTAGTCCCCTCCTCTCCACGGCACGGGTAACACGTGACGTCACTCATCTGCATCGCTACCGCTGATGCAAATTTAAATACAGTTTAAACGCCAGTTTTTACGGAAAGGCAATTTTTGAACGCTCTGGCGTCAGTCGGTCTGTTTTGTATGATGATGCCTGCTTATGTATTGCAATTTGTATCTAGTTTACTTTTAACTTAGGCACTACTTTTAATTTTAAAGTATGACACCCGCGTATTAATGGGATTTATTGGATTAACTTGATGGATTGGCTGTACCTACACATTATTATATGTCATTTAACACAAGTTTAGTGCCAGGAGCCCGCTATTATATAATCTGTCCCGCTAGGTGGGCCCTGCTCGTTGGCGCTTTCCTCTACAAAACGATTTACGCATGTTTGAGAGTAGCGCTACGAAATAGTTTTTTTTTATTACTAAGCCACTTCTCTCACATCTTATAATTTTAATTTAAAAAGGCGGAAAATGTTCTTTATTTGACATATTCAACTGAACAAGAGTTTCGAAGTAGCAGATACCGCAGTACAGTAACGTTTAGTTTCAGTTTGACTAAACTACCTATATAGCTCGTGTTTGTTAACCCCAGTAGATAATTTAATATGCGAAGCACATCCGTCCCCAAAATTAATAAGCAAAAGATAAATTAAATGCGCGTTACGATCTTTGTAACCGTCACAATACCGCATTCATTCAATTTAAAATTGGAACGAAGAAATTATGCAGCGTGAACACATTACTAATTGTAAGCGTAATGCACCCGTTCAGTCCTGAAATGACGTATGTGTATCAAACACATGTGTAGATAAGTCGCTTTATGTTGGAATTAGTTTAAAAAACGTCTGATATCGTGGGAATAACGGTGTGTAATGAGTTGTGTAAAAAACGCTCTTTTCTGTTTAATAGTGAGGGACGTGATTAAGTTTGGGGCTTTGTGTAGCGGGGATGCGCAAGACATTAATGCAGTTTGGACTGATAGGGTTGCTGCTTTCTAATTAGTTTATTTTATGTAATGTACCCACTAACAAGCATTGGTACCGAACAATCAAGTTCTAAAATATCGAAGCGCATGCATAATTTGATGTCTTCACATCAACTATAAGGTTGACATATACATTTAACAACTTTTGCTATTTTGAAATAGATGCCTGTATTTAAGTACCTATTTTGGAAATTGATGTGTGCAAATAATTTACACAATATGACTTGCTTGCTTTAATAAATGCCCGCATGCCGGCAACCCATTATAGAATGAACCATTGGGACGGACGTAGGTTATGTTTTATCCTTCAGTTCCGCCTGGATTCAAGCCGGCAGCTTAAATATAGTACTTGTTATGGAATACATTTATTAACGTAATCGATTAAATAAATTTTGAAGCATTGACAAACGACTGTTGATGAGTCACATTTATTTTACCTATATTCAGCGAGGAAATGCCGCCAGCATCCTCGGTACAATGCCTCAAGACCTTTTTTAGATTTAACTTACTTTTAATTTAATTTCGTTAATTTTTAAATCCATAATGTCAATTTTTCTATATTAAGTACTTATTTCAAATATTTCCAAAATGACAAAGTGGCAACCCTACTAATTTGCACACATCAACTGGCCAGTAGCGAATAGAGCACGACCACCGTAACAGTAGGGACGCGCGCCACACAATGCTGCACATGTACTGTTGCAAAATCAAAGCTCATTCCATTTTCGTCCTTATTCCCATCATAATAATGCACGTTGGTGTTTGTTTAACGATTTCGCAACAGTAACTTTATATTGCCGCGCTCTTTGAGGGGTAACTTCGGTAGCAATGTATCACAGTTTTGCGTATATCGAAATTTGAACTTTATCATTCCGTTTTTAGGTAGTGTTTGTAACCGTGGATAGCAAAGAGATATACGCTCCCAAAAGTAATCTCATTTTGCATTATAGTTAGCAGGGGAAACGTAGGAACGTGTGTATGACGTTATAAAATAAAATTGAAGTCACAAGGGCGCTCGACACGGATCTAATTAAATGATAAGTGCGATCTTAGATTAATGTTCCACAGAGATCGGGAATTAATATTTTGTTTGCATCTAGACCTCGAGATAATTAAGATTTGGCTAATAAGAATTACTTGCTCTTTGTAAATGAGTCGTCCGAGAGAGAATTTAATTAGTCCGTCTACGTCTGTACATTCTTGTGTCGTCTATATAAGGTATGTTTAAATAGTTGGTGGTTAGTGGTGTTTAAGTTCTTGCTTTACATAGGTATGTTCAATTTGGTCAGCGTTAAATCTTAAAAGACATACAACTAGTGTTCCATTCGTACCGTAACACAACGGAACTCTGACGCGATTAGTGATCTCGTTGTCTGTCCGTTTGTCACAGCGAGTTTCCTTGCTCCAATGGATGACATAGCATTATGCAGCATATTTAGATCCTCAATACTAACGTTTTCCTCATTTATCATTATCATATTCAAAAGACTTCACACGCGCCAATTCATATGCTGCGTCCTTATTTGGTATAGACAACGTAGGTCGTTTTTTACAAAACTAACAGCTTAATTTCGAACGATTCCCCTACATATTAATCATTTTAATTTAACTAAGTTAGTGGGGTCTGAAGTCTGACCCCGCACACGAAGAAAGTGCATACTTTCTTTCACGCTATGCCGTCTTCTAAAAAGAGAGTGCGGCGGGTGTTGCCGCGACACTTCAGACCCCGTATCATGCTCGTCCTTATCACACAATAAGTGACAACATAGATCGCCTGTCACTGGCTGACACCGTTCGATAGAACGAGACGACGCTCCTATCTTGTCACTTATCGCGTGATAAGGCCGACCACGATACGGGATCAGCTCATATAGGGACGCAGCTTTAGGGCAGCCTATCATTCGGCTCCCTTATGGACCACTCCGACCACAAATCGGTAACTAAGCCCCATTATGATTTCCTACCTACGGGGTGTTAACATCAAATCGGGCTTACACTCCATTAAGTTTGCGCTTGCTTTTATTTAGTGGTTAGAATAAATAAGGATTAGTAGAGACATGTAGCTGGTGGTTAAGTGCCGTGAGAATGACATTAATATAATATATTTTAAGGGAGATAAGGATTAGTAAGTCATGTTGCTAAATGTGCTTAAAAAAATATTAATGTTCATCGCATACACGCATAGTGGGAATAGTTATATTTAATGCTTAACGGAAAACAAAAACACATCTTATTACTTAAATACAAAATTTGTTACTGGTTGAAATGTCATAACAGAATTAGGTCTCTAGATTAAAATTAATGGTTATTTAACAAGTTAATGTGTCCAATCGGTATAGCCACATTTCTAGTGTATTTCATTTATAATAGCTATGCTGACATCAGTGTGGTAAATCTCCCAAGGATCCCGGAACCAAGAGCCATCTTAAATACAGAAATCGTAAGCTGCCCGTGAGTTACGTTACACATAGAGTTTAATGAATGAACGTTATGTATATGCACCGTTTGTTAATTACCCTGCCACAAGGCTGCTATCAAAGCTCTGGTCATTATGCACATTAGGGCTGAGCCCGTTTTAGCTTGTTTGTGCCCCGTGTTGGCTGTGCCTGCAGATAAGTTGACACGTGACGACGTTGTGCCCGGGGAGCACACACTCGATGGATTAAACACAATCAGCTCATTTCGGTACTAATAAAAATGGTGAAGATAATTTGTTTCGGTTCAAGGACAATATTTCTTGTAGGAGAATTTGATTATTGAAGTTATTTGATACGATTTGAATATCATACCTACTCAAATGAAGGCGAGGCATTGCATTTCTGCACGTCTATCATGAGACGGCCGCGACATACTCTCGATTTTTCTCGCACTATACCTCTTGTTCTAAGTGTGCTAATAAGAAAGAGACGGATATTGCGAGAAAAATCGAGATAACTCGCGAGCCGTCGCGTGACAGCCGTGCTGGGAACATAAACATCTCGTACGTACAATAATACATTTTTTAAAGATCGTTTGGAGATGTCCTTTTTGCTTCGAAGTTATATAGCATGGCTGATTCAGTTCATCGCTTTCTCTTGCGTTTAGCAATTGGTTTTCGACTTCCAAACCACAGACAATAATTCAGTATTTTACCAAATTTTGGGATTCGTTCTCTTCCCTCACGTATTATTTTGACCCAAATCCGATACAAACTGTTGAATGCTCCATTGATTGCCGAAAAATATGGAACAACGTCCCACCAGTATCCCACATAATCGAGATCTATCCATTACCGGAGACCGACGCACGCGCCTGCCACGCGGCCGCGGGATCTCTCCCTCAGAATCATGGTCACACTAGCGCGACAGGACTTACCTAAAGCGCAATTTATGGTCCTATAATCTTTAAAATCCCCACGGTTAGCCAGAGGAATATAGCCCGTAATGTAATAATTTAAAGATCACGTTCCCTAAAAGTTGTTACAAAGTTGAAACCGCAATCGAAATCGTAAAATGCAGTTGCATTTTTTGGAGCTAATTGTCCGTATTCAATAACGTTCGACTTTTGGCAGTGATAAACTGGTGAAAGCTAAAATATATTTGAAAAGGCCTTATCACGATCGAAGCGATGTGTTGCAGGTGGGTATATTATACGTATAAGGATACCTAAATAATTTAAATTAGCCGAGTCTTAGAGAGCCGAATTTTGGCTAAAACTGGCCATCCACGACCGCTCGAACAAGCCGAATGGAGCAGTGCTGTGCCAAAATCTTTTTCATCACACTTGCTCGTGGGCTTTATAAAGCGGGCTATACACCATCAGTTTTAACTGTATAGTCGATCTGTTTAGTTAAAACGTATGTGTGTAGGCAAAACAGTTAAACTGCACAGATCCCAGTTCTGACAGTGTGTAGCTCGCTTAATGCGGATACAGAGCTACAGTGGATTTATTACGCCTTTTACTGGTTTTTTCTTAAAGTGTACAAATCAGTCACTCATGCGTCCGTCATCATCCAGCAAGGAGGTTTTAACTGCAGTAACTATGATCTTTGAAATCGTAGGTACCTATTTATAAATAAATCGAATCGAAAATCACAAATAACACATGCATACATTGTTTTAAGATTTAAAATATTAAAATTTCGTAATTTTGTGTCTGTGTAAAATATTTCTAAAAAGTGATTTTTATTTGCACCTGTATGCCGGAGGGTCTTTGCCTTGCGCGCCTCACGACAAATTAAACAACGGACGGTTGTCATTTTTTATTGGATTACTTATTATTTTCTAAAGTATATACAAGATGATAACTATAACATTAACTAAATTAAATTAAAGCTAAGTTAAATCTAAAAAAGGCGCTCGAGGCATTGTACGGAGGATGCTGGCGGCATTTCCTCGCTGAATTACAATGCTGATGCGTTGCGCGAGAAAACCGCCAGCTCTTCGGTCACCAGTTACGTCAACCAGACGTTTCGCGATTTCCGCAAATAACTTTTGCGCACTGGGACCCCATGGACCGAGGGTCTCGACGCTAAAAGGTACAAAGTTGCTTTGACATGATGCTAAAATGCCCATATGTCATACACTAATGCAACGTCGACGACTTTACCTTACCTATTTTCATATCCTACCAATGTACCCAGCAATGTATAAGTGTACATACGTAGGTACAAAGCTGTTTAACTGACTTACTATCTTAGATCAGTGATACGAAAAACAATTTTGGCCTCTAAAACTGTTGGTATAGGTACTGGTATTTAATTATGGTGACAGGGCCCAGGGGCGTCTCCTACTCTCCATATTCAAATTACATAGAGATATTTTTACATTGAATTATGTGTTCTAACTGAAATACAAATACAAAACTAAACTTTATTTTACTTGCGTTTAGAGTCTGATAAATATCCTTATTCATAAACGTTAATCCAACGTAATTTAAGTTCATCATATCAGCCGAAAGATGTCCACTGCTGGACATAGGCCTCCCCCAAAGAGTGCCAAAGTGACCGATCCCGCGCCACCCGCATCCAGCGGACTCCCGCTACCTATACCAGGTCATCAGTCCACCTTGTCGGGGGCCTACCCACGCTGCGCCTTCTGGTACGTTGTCGCCACTCGAGAACCTTTCCGCCCCAATGGCCATCGGTTCTTCGTGCTATGTGCCCCGCCCACTGCCACTTAAGTTTAGCGATGCGGAGGGCTAAGTATATCGGTTACCTTGGTTCTGCTGCGGATAGCCTCATTTCTGATGCGATCACGCAGAGAAACTCCCAACATGGCCCTCTCCATTGCCCTTTGGGTGACTTTGAGCCTTCTTATGAGGCCCATAGTAAGCGACCACGTTTCAGTGCCATATTTCATCTCTGGCAACACACACTGGTCAAAGACTCTCGTCTTGAGACACTGCGGAATATTGGACGAAATGATTTTTAGTTAAGAGAATTTAAGTTAAATACCGTCAAAATTCCTTAACTGTCAATATGACATTTGTGATTGAGAGAAAGGGACCGAAAATATTTTAGTTAACAGAGGTTTATTAGTTGAATGAAAATGTCTATTCAAATGACGCCCTCTACTTGCGCAAAGCTCATCACACTTGCCGCGTTATAATCCCTTTTCCTTTATCCCAATATCCTTATTCTATAAATGTTTCTATTTCAAATTACAATAGTTACTGAGTAAAACATAGTGTTCATAAAACTTCAGAGCGCAATACATAGAGAAACCCCGTGTGGAACACTAATAACATAATTATAGCATTTCCTGTAATAGCACTAATTATCATCGTCCACATATTTAGCTCTAGTGCGCTAATTAATTTCTTATACGGCAGATCTGCCCAGCCGAAACAACACTATAGGTGGAACAGAGTACGCCGATCCCCAATAACCCGTAAATACATACCTGCATAGCGAGCGCGCCCCCGCGCTCATTTGTACTCCCGACATTTTAATAATCGCATATTTTTAGACAAGGTGCTGGCACTGAGGGAATTAATACATTATATGAAGTGGCTTAATCATGTTTTTTACCTATTTGTTGACACTGTCAGTAGGGTCATTCTCAAAGCGTTTCAAGCGCCGCTCCCCTCCATGTCAGAATTTTTGACATGGCCGCTGTTGATTTTAGGTGCATTTTTGGTTATTTAGTATGGTCAGGGACGCATAGAGAGTAAAAAAATATGCACAAAAAAAACAGAAAAATTTAAAACACTACATAAACGTGTATTTGGAATTATCAAGAAAAGTGTTATAAGTTATAACTCTGCGGTGACGAAGCGTCAAACACAGACTGCATAAAATGCTGTTGATTTTTTTCTTGAAAAGTTGAACCACAACGAGCTGATTCCTATTATTACCGCAGCTGAGGTGGCACTGCTACCTAGTTGTGAGGCAATATTTTCACATACACTTTTAGACTGACAAAGCTAAATTAAAAAGCTTTCTTTTTTTTTGACCTTGTTCTTGCCGTAGCCCGAAGGCTGTAACGTCTAGTCCTATCTGGCTTGTGGATAGGCGCCACTATGGGGCTATCCGACAGCCGAAAAAGAAAAAAAAAGCTTTCTATGAGAATTGTGCACTTTATATTGCAACAAGCCTCCGCCCGCAACTTCGTCTGCATGGACCCGGGATAAAAACTCTCCGATATTTGAATCCAGGCTATAAACTATCTTCGTGCAAAATTTCATCCATATCGGTTGTGCCTTTTAAGCGTGATTCAGTAACAAACATCCAAACATCTAAACATCCAAATATCCAAAATTAGTGGTTTAGGCCTTTACGCACAAATAGATACATACAGTCCATTCATAAATATATTCCTATTTCCTGAGGTTCGTAAACATCTGAGCAACCTTATATTTATACGCATTTAACAATCAAGACACATATTTCTTATCGCTTTTGTCCGTGCACATACTTTTGAACTCGACTGTACAGGCATTTTAAGATTAATTTAAGAGTGTGTGTTTATAACCGCAAAAGAAAGTAGCAATTCGACCCATAATAACTAAATAAATAAATATTAGATATGATGGTAGCGCCGCGGCGCTATACTTCGTGGATTTAACCTCTATTTATATGGTGACTGTCCAAGTGCAGTAAAAATATTTAAAATTTGTCAGAAAACCCAAAGACAAGGAAGAGTAAGTATACCCGTCCCGTGAAAATATTTCCAGTCATTACTGCAACTCCCAAATTACCAGTTTCCCCGCAACAGCTCCGCATCCCACGACCGTGAGTCGTGTCTTTAGAATTTTAATTAAATTGTTCATTGGCTCAATTAAATCGATTATTAAAACCGGAGCGAGTCGCGGCTGCAATGTTGCGATTGTTATTTTGAACGTACATGTTTGTCGTTTACGTACATTTCTCCGGGTAACGAAACGTAAACGATTCGGATTCGAGCAGCGTTCACACTTGGATGCTTAGCGAGGGTAGGTTAGGGTTGTTTATAAAGTGGGTTGTTAGAACTTACGATGTGAGAACAACTTATAAAGTCCCCCCTTATAGGACGGATTTATAGCTTTATTTTTTCTTATTTAAAGATACCTTAGCCATGGATCGGATACGAAAAAAAATCGGCCAAGTGCGTGTCGGGCCAAGCATAGTGTAGGGTTCCGTAGTTGCCTGTCTTTGTTACATCGACAAGCACGCGCCAGTAAATGGTGCAGTTGCGTCGGCTGAATTTTTACGAAAGTGAGCCTTTCAAGTACATTTTAAAGTTAGTCGGCTATTACTCGGTAACTATTAATGCCTACGTAGCAGTGATAGTTTTCCTTTTACATTCATTATCTGTACTACTACGACGATTTTTTTTCACATTCTCAGTAGCAGCTATTTCGCTGATAGGGGGTGGAGAAACTTGACTCGAAGATTTTGTGCTTCAAAGCCCAATTTCACACAAATGGACAACTGAGTTGAAAAATGGTGTTCAGAAACCCATATAATTTTTGAATAGGCTATCCAACAATATACTCGACACCATGAAATTACCAAAACAAAAAGGTATAAAAAAAATATGTGTTTCAAAGATGTATTCTATCATTTTGTCGGAATTTGTGATCATTGATTTATATACTCATGCCGAATTACAGCTTTCTAGTAGTAAGGGTACTTGTTGACTACGGAACCCTAAAAAACAAATAAATACGCATTGATCATAGGTTGCGTTGTCCTAGCGTACCTACGTTCAAAAAGTTATGTAGGTAAGTGATCAGGATCACCCCTCTGGCCACTGGTCAATCTGAGACCGTAATTTGCATTCTAATTTTATTCCAATTGTATACGTACATACATATAGTTTCGTGCTCTTCTTCTGATACATTAGGTCGGAGAGAGTATAAAATTGTATCAAAATGCAATGCAGAATTAATGACTCAGATTTACCCCAAGGTCGAATTATGTAAAATCTTTAACTGAAAGGTTTTTAAATGTACCCGTACGATAGCGCATGAAGTAAGGGTATTAATAATCAGAACAACGGTCTCCAATCTGCATATCTGCATATCGGTCATGACTGTTAGGGTTCCGTACCAAAAATGGTAACAAAGGAACCCTTATGGTGCGACTCCGTCCGTCTGTCTGTCTGTCACAAAGTGAAATATCTCACGAACTACTCAAGCTATCAACTTGAAACTTGGAATGGTTATAAATGAGAGGTATCCGCGTGCATGGAAAATGAAAAAAATAAATATACATTTAATTTTTCTATAAAAACTTACGAATATGAGGAGGGGGCAAAAAAAAAATTCAACTATAGGGTCAAGTGGGGTATCATTCGAAAGGGCTTGAGTTGCACTTTTTGAAGCAGTTTTTCTTTTTTTTTCTACACTCGGAAAATTTTGATCTATGAAGGAAAATGTTAAAAAAAATACCTTTCCCCCCCCCTTATCTCCGAAGTTATTGAAGCGAAAAATTTGAAATAATTACTTGTGATTAAGATAAACATATATATTACGGGAAAAGTTTTCTTTTTTCTGTATCTAGCATACTTTTTGTTTTATTTTTAAAAATCATTTCCTAGTTAGATTTGCAATTTAATCAACTTTATAAGTTTTTTTTGTTTTAAAATTCTTATAAAAATATAAATAGAAGTACTCTCTATCAAACAAAACAATAATAATCGAGATCAGTTCACGTGATAAACAATAATCGCTAAAAGACCAACATACATACTAAGTCGATTGCCCTTGCACGTTAGTACCAAATGGGGCCGATAGATGGCGCCGACCCCATTCGCGCTGTTAAGATTTTTCTAGAATTAATGGGGTTGGGATTGGGACGCGTATATTTATTTTCAATAGCAGGTCAAAAAAAGATCGCGATTCAATTGTCTTGGTGTAAAAGTTACTCGTTGTTTGAAATTGAATTCTATTGTGTTGGGTTAAAATAAGTAATTTAACAAATATATTGGGACTTTTACTTTACCTTGAGTTAATTGTTAGTTTGCACGGAACCCTCGGTGCGCGAGTCAGACTCGCACTTGACCGGTTTTTTTAATAGCTCAAATGAGTATTCTACTTTGCTTAAATTACTTTGCTTTTGCAATAGTTATCCATATTTTAAGTTAAGTGACCTTTTAGGTAGAAAAATGGGAAATCACCAGTGAATGAACTACTGTTATACCTTGTCATTTTTTATTGGTTTAAACCGTTGTTTAGCGATATTGTTTGGCGTTAATATCGATATACCAACACATGGAATAGTAGTTAATCGTTTTCTTTTTATACAACAATTAAAAAACTGTAACAAAAGGTACGTTCATTAACTGGTTCCAAAAAACATAGCAAAAACCAATAAATGATCTAGGTAATTATCGGTCGATGTTCATTCATTGGATATCTATAAACCACCAGTGAAGCATTTATGAAGTGTCATTAAAGTTAATGATTTAACTATCAGTCAGATACCTTTCTACCGCTTCTAGTTAAAATCTTAGTTCATTATGAGTTGTGAATTGATTACTACTAAAATAAAATGTATTTACTGCAAATTAAAATTATTAAATATTAATTTCCTTAGACATATTGTAATTGTATTGAATGACATCATAAAAAGATACGGCGTGGAAAAAAGTAATTAAAGAACCACCTACCCTCAAAACTATAAAATGTATTATTAGCTATTTCAAATTTTCCGCGAAATTGTAAATTGAGTTCGTCAAAGTCCGGAAGCATTCAATGAAGAAGCAGAAATAGCAAAGTGGAAGTTTGATGGAAAATGGGTTGTATAAAGTGGGGCTGCCATAAAACTGGCTGTTTACAGACTAATTATGTGCTAGATCGAATTATACCGAGCGATGTCTGAGAGGGACAACGTTTTAAAGTTCACTTTACCTCAAATGAGGTGGGGAAACTATGGGAGAGTTTTCATGGCAGTTAAGTGTACACATATTTTTGACAACTTGTTGCATTTATTTTAAGAGTTTAATTTAATTTTCCCATGTATTTGTCACAAGACATTATTTAGTATACAATCATAAGCACAGCATCTGTTACAATATATTTAGATGTATTGCATGACTCGCATCGGTTATTTGTAATGAGTAGGTAAGTCATGTGTCATGTTAAGATAGGCTCCTGAACATGGTAAATAGTGTAGATATCTCGTTATAGCTAAACTAATTGTATATTACGATGTTGCTACTTATTAACTACAGTTTATAGTTCTATTAATTATAGTTCTATTCAAAAAAATGTGGCGTTCCATGCCTAAAGGGTCCTTATGGCAGGTTTTGAGTCAAGCATAGATCCTAAATCTACGTTGAATGAGCTATCTAATACAAAAACAATCATACAACCAAGTAAAACGGCCATAAGGATCCTATAGGCATGTAACGCCACATTTAATTGAATAGAACTCACTATTAATTATTCGAAGGTCTTTTTTTCCCGGTACCAAAACAAAACCGAGCATTAGACGGTCTAGAGATAAACAATGATATTCTGACTTTATTTAGCTACTAACACTTACTACATTGTACAAATTATGAAGGTAACTCATGTATTACATGTGAGGAATGTTTTACAGAAAAATGAGTTAGGCACTGGAGTCCCTCATCACTAATGAGCGCAATGCTGTTATTCCACTTCTTCGGCCCGACGACAGAACAATTAAGGGTACCGATGAAAAGGTAATTAACATTAGTTTTCCTATTTTAGGAGATGATTGGCAGCTTGATGGTTGCAGCAATGCAAGAATCACCAATCAATTATTACTTAGGAGCTATAACATAGCCAGACAGCATGCCTATACTTGCTGTTTCTTACATTATAAATTCCTAAGTCAAATACGATTCTGATGACACACGTGTGTGAAAAGCCGCCGCAATCTTATTCCAGTAACAAGCATAATTGAAATGTATACGTACCTATAAGTGGTAACAATTAGTGAATTTGTTGGACTGGTAATTGCGACGTCACCTATGTAACATGACGAGTCACAAATTATGCAATGTTTCGGTTTGGTAATTTTTTTGTATATTTATAGGTGGCAAGGATTTTATATTTATTTATTTATATTTGCGGACAACCTTACACAAATCTACCTAACCCCAAACTAAGCAAAGCTAGATGGGTGCTAGACGACGATAAACATACTTATAAAGATAAATACATACTTAAATACATAGAAAACATCCATGACTCAGGAACAAATATTCGTGCTCATCACACAAATAAATGCCCTTACCTTATTCGAACCCAGGACACCTCTAGCTTCGTAGACAGGGTCACTACCAACTAGGCTAAAGTGGTCGTCGTTCATTAGTGATATAGTACCTACTTGTACGCAAGCTGTGGCTTTTTCATAGTAATTAAGTAAATTCAAGGTATTTGCAACCATTAGGCAACTATAAGGCAACTAGCTTTTGCCTGCGACCTCGTCCGCGTAAAATTCGTTTCACCACACAAACTTACGAGTATTCTCTTGTTTCACTCCTGTGGCCGTAGCATGGTTGACATTTTATATCACTTATCGTTGTGGTAAAGACGTCCATCGCCCTCTGACAAGTATGCGAGTGCGATCCCCGGATCTCAAAGTATTACCTTGCTAAATTTCATTGAAAGTAGCAAATTTGTCTGATAAATACTCTATTTTAACAAATAGTGAAGTGATTAGAAGCGGACTACTAAGCCTTAACGATATCCATTAAGTATATGAATGAAATATAAATGCGTAAGTAATTCTGCCTGTCTGTTACCTTTTAAAGCTTAACTGCTGAACCGCTGAACATGTATTACCTATATGTACTACTTGCAAAGCTTGATGTTTCGGAATTTTGTTTATGTAGTCGGATTTATTGTTGGTCGGTGTAAAATAATCGGAATTTTGAGGCTCCGAAACTACTGAACCGATTTGAAAAAATCTTTTACCATTACAAGCCGACATTATCCCAGATGAACATAGGCTACTTTTTACCGCGGGAAAATGCTTCATTCCTACGGGAAAACGGGTAATCCGTGCAAAGCTGGGCCGGGCAGCTAGTATACATATATTCATAATATATGTCGGTACAGGATCTCCCCGCCCAGTGTGCATCATGCAAAGTTATTATGCTACGCACAAATCATGTCAATAACTGAGAAGCCGAAAACATTCACTCACGCTTTCTAATAACCAGTAGAGATACTTATCCGTAGGTACCTAAGATTAAGGGATGAGCTTAGAGAAGCTACCTTCTTTCCATTGACACGACTGTTTAGCCAGACTGCAGTCTCAATATATGTCTATACGAGTACAATACATTTGTATTATAGGTACCGCAACGAATATAAATTAAGCCCAATTAGCGACAGCTATAAATCGCCGGCTCCCGGGGGCGTCATCGAACACTAATTTATCGCCTTTCTTACGCACCGAGGGCTATTCATGTAAATGGACGCTGCAGCGGACCGATAACGCGATCGAACGATACTCGTATGTTGGTTGCATGACAGTAGGCTCATTGTGCATATGTTCATTGGTAGCAATTTGCAGTGACAATGTTTTTGCTGAAACTGCGATTTTCAGAAGCACTTTTGTAATTAGATAATTAGCAAAATTCTAAAGAGTAATTAGTCACTTTGTTCCCCCTTCATTTGCCTCGACGGCTTAAAATTAACAGTTTAGATCGATATAATAGAAGAGATATCTGACGCTTGAAGTAGTGACATCAACACTAAAAGATTTTTGTATTATTTGTCGTGTATCTTTCGTCCATGTCAAACAAACTAGAATGTAATTAAAGAATTGTTATTGAAAAGAACCAAGGTAACCGATATAACCCTTCGAATCGCTTAACTTAAGTGGCCGTAGGCGGGGCACATAGCACGTAGAACCGATGGCCGTTGGTGCGGAAAGATACTAAAGTGGCGGCCACGTACCAGAAGGCGCGGCGTGGGTAGGCCCCCCACAAGGTGGACTGATGACCTTGACCTGGTACAGGGGGGAAGGGAGTCCGCTCGATGCGGGTGGCGCAGAACCGGTCACTTTGGCACTCTTTGGGGGTGGCCTATGTCCAGCAGTGGACGTCTTTCGGTTGATATGATGATGATGATGATTTCTTTAATAATTCAAGAATCTCACATACTCACATACCTACTCCCTGAAAACATTACACTCCTTTTCATTGGGCAGTCGTGTAAAAACTGTATCAATTTAATACCGGCCAAGTGCGAGTCGGACTCGCGCACGAAGGGTTCCGTACCATTATCTATAAAAACGGCAAAAAACACGTTTATTGTATGGGAGCCCCCATAAATATTTATTTTATTCTGTTTTTAGTATTTGCTGTTACAGCGGCAACAGAAATACATCATCTGTGAAAATTTTAACAGTCTATCACGGTTCATGAGATACAGCCTGGTGACAGATGGATCGACAGACAGACAGATGAACGGACAGCGGAGTCTTAGTAGTACCGTTTTACCCTTTAGGTAACGGAACCCTAAAAAAGTACGATTCCTCAGATCTTCGGGTCTCATCCTAAATTTTACAGTTTTTCAGCAATCTCAATTTTTCAATTGGTTCATAAATGACGGAGTTCTGATATAACAAACCTCCTCCTTTTTATGCAGTCGGTTAAAATGAAACGATTAGTATCCGATTCACATTAACCGCAAAAAGACAGACGATACCCGGAGTAACTAAAGACATCTCGTTAGGACACAATACAATATAGCATTTATAGCATTTATTGATGGGA
Source organism: Epinotia demarniana (assembly GCA_945867215.1). Taxonomy (NCBI): domain Eukaryota; kingdom Metazoa; phylum Arthropoda; class Insecta; order Lepidoptera; family Tortricidae; genus Epinotia; species Epinotia demarniana. Next base: position 17,794,255 of record OX244262.1, read on the forward strand.
GTCACACGCAGACAAACAAAGTTACGCAAATATTCGCTTTTTGCTTTAAATAACGATCGGGCGATTCTCAGAAAAGTTTTCGGCTTTACAACCGCTATCCGTATTTACCTGTAGGTTTTATTTTTACATTTCATTTAAATTAAATCGGCACAGTATGATTTAGGTAGTACCTAGATAGGTAATAGTACAAGTAGTAGGACCTACTGCCCAAAAGATCCAAAGAAGATCTTATAGCGTTTGAAATAAAAGTACGCCACTCTTGCAAACCTAATTAAAGCAATGACGCGTACCTAATTTCGGTGTCCGAGAGGCAACCGGATGGCTCGCGGTATTTGAGCCCCCGAAGTGTTGTGGAACTGCCCTGTGCAACCTAAACTGAGAAAACTTGAACTGGAGCGGAAATATAAAAAAGATATGAAAAATTTATGAAACTATATTTTTTTGTTGCGAGCAGCTGTTTGTAACTGCGGTTGCCTGAGAGTACACTTCAAGCTTAGCAAAAGATGGTAGGTATAACATTCCATTTGTATAGGTGAATTTAGTATTGTTATTATATTATTTTTATGAAAATATTTTCAGGACACGTCAAATTAAACGATTATGTAATCGATTTACAAGTCTTTTTTGGATACGTCATGACACTCCCCACGAGACTCCGATCCTAAGATCCTAAGAATCACCCGATCGTGCTTCAACCGACAGCGTTTTTACTAAGCTCATTATGGGACGGGAAACATGATATGTGCCAATCAACTGACGCCAAAGATGGTGATGAGTTTTATTGTTATTGACGTATTAGATGCTGGAATTTCGAGAATATGCAATCGAGAAGTTCGCTGTGTGAAAAGATTCGTAATTTTTTGACCTTAACAGCTTTGAAATAATGTCGCAGAGTGGCAAACATTTTCGTCATTTTCTTGAATCGATTTTAAAGGCACATACAAGCTATAAAGAATAATCAAAAAGAAGCGGGTTGTGTCGGAGATACAACCGTTAATTAAGTTTAAGTGGATACTTCTTAGTTGGCTATGGAACCCTAATAAAAAAACCGGCCAAGTGCGAGTCTGACTCATCAAAATCATGCCGTGTACCTAACTAAATACCTATGTTTGGTTTAAATCTTGCAAATCTTGCAAAGGTTAGGTTAGGTCGAAAAGTGTAATATCAGGTCTATTGTAATGTACTGTTGTCGGTGATGATTGTTCTGTCTCAGTAAAGTTTGTATTCAGGTGATTCTAAACTTATCTGAGGGGAAAAAAATATACCTACCTATTTATAGTACAGGGGTCGTAGCTGTTTTTAACGAGCTGATGTTTAAACGCGAGGTATTGGTGAATGCTGACGGCTGCAACTTGGTCATGTTTGTAGTCTGTCAATCTTTCCTTCTTCGATATACATTTCATCCTATATTTCCTTCCTCGAGAGTGTAGGTGCTTATGCTTGTTTCAAATGACCCGCGTTCCTATTGACCCCAGTCTCCCCTAAACATTATTTTGTACTCGCAAATGTCACGTAGGTAAACGGCAACGCACTTAACTGACTATTGGTAGACCATACGCCGTTGTAATAAGGTTCACAAATGGTCGGTTGGGTGTGTCTTCGTACTCGTAAGCAGTATCAGTTTAATTCTGAGGATTTCCAATATTTTCTTTAGGCTACAAGTACCAAGGCCAGCAGGTCGATCACGCAACGCAATGTATGTACGTTAGGTAAATCTAAATGTCGATTTTTGCTTTTGAAAATCCTCCCCGCTCCCTATATAACGTGTAACATTACCGAAGTCTTAAAGCTTCTTTTTTATTAACAGGCAAATTAATAAACAATAAATTCCTCGTTTCCGTACGTGTAATCCGGAACTCTTTCGCACATGCTCGCTTGAAGTATAGACGATCAATCACCAACAATGGGAACTGGGAGGCACCCTCGAGGAAAAAAGTTTAGCGTGTGTGGCTGATTTATCGGTGTAGTTGGAATTATCGCCATTTGCAATTCTTGCCGCGGGTTTGGCTTCGGCAAACAAGTTGCCGTAACGACGCGTACTGCCGAATAGGGATCGAAGGCGACTATTATAATATTTGTATTGATGAGGAATAAAATTGCTGTAGGCACCTACTTATTACTATCAGTGCGAGTGTAAACATTCTTTCATATATTTTGAAGTAGTTATAGTATTCCCATGCATGTAGAGCTATACTTTGTATAAGCTATAGATGCCTGTAGTTTTACATTAATCTTGAATAAATGCACAGAAACTATGAAAATACGCGGAAAAATATGCACACACTGAAAACAAGAATTATTTACGGACGTGACGGCTGTGGGCACTCTTCACAGTCACTCTCCAAGCTGCCCCGTCTAGGCTTTTGTGCATGCTATATCTTGACACCGCGATGCGTAGTAACTAAGCGTAGGCAAAGGTCTATGGTTTCGTGACGGGTGACCGGCGCGGCGGGGTGAGCCGCATTATCGCGTAGCGAATAGCAGCCCTGGGGGCCTAGACAAAGTGACATTCGCTTGCGCTTCGCCATAGAATCGCTTTGTGTCTCTCTATCACTCTTCCATATTAGTGTGACAGTGACAGTTGCGTTTCGTTCGCTACGAAAGCGTTAGCGATTGTAACCTTGTCTAGTCCCCCCCCCAGTAGTGTGACTATCCTCGCAGATGTTACCGTGTCCGCCTAACGCATAGGTAGGCATTCTTCCTCATATTCTCCTCCTCGGTCCTCTATTTAGTAATTTTAAGAAGTTTCTCCAGGTTCTCCGGTCCTGACCTAACCAATGAAGCTGAGGACACCGAGCCGTTAAAAAAGGAAAGTAAAGGCGATCCACACAATTCCTTACGACGTTCCAACGCCGATCACACCCGCGGGACCCGCCGCAGAAGCTTGCCAAATGTGTTGGCGGGACTCTCCGATCACGCCGACTTCGACAACTTTGCTCCCATGTCGTCAAATTTGCCAGATTTCCTTTATTTACACTATTACACTTGAACAAGAATTGTAATATTTTAAAACAAGTTATATAGGTAAAACGGTTAACCACTAAAACTTTAAACAAACCATTATACAGTAGTTCATTTTGGGCAAACAGAAATTAAAGTGGATAATAGGAAGGTATTAGTACATTACTACTGCAGAATCCAGTAAGTAAGCCTTCCTGGCCAAGTATGAGTTAACCGGACCGAACCGCAGGTGAGGTCCGGTTATATACGAGGCCAGGATGGCTTTTCTTACTGGTTGAGGCTTGTATAATGCTTTTCTCAAAAATGAAAGAAAGTTTAACTACATATTCGTTTAATTAATATAGAAGGTTACATTCATATTAGGGCAATTACTAATAGATATTGTGATCGATTTACCGGAAGCATAGAATACCCATAAACATGTCAACTGCATTGTGTGGCGAAGAAAGCTGTAATATGCCAATAATACATTTTCAGACCAGCTGTTGGCTTGTTTTTCTGCCTTCCACTACATAAATTTTTCATATGTTGTCATATATCACTCCTTAGGTTTTGAAATTCGGCCTTCTTCGGACTCAGCTTTTAAATCAGGAGGAGTGCCATCTATTTCCGAATCAGATTCGCATGAATTTATTTTTTGGGATTATTTAATTTCACGCTGTAAATTAAAACACAATCCTCGCAATTGAATGTATATTGTATTCTTTGGTGAAATCCTGCCAAACGTTTTTTTTTCTAAAAAGTTTGCTTTTGCTTTTAGTTTTGAACATTGTTCTACTTTTAAATTACATGAATGTTTTAGTAAAAAAAAAATTATTGTTTATGAAACTCCATGTTCATTTTAGACTGGAAAGTTTAAATCCAACATGATTTTAAACTGAAATTACTAAATACAAACATAAAATTCCACACTATATTTCTACAACATTACTAAGTACAAAACGCAACGTGCATACTTTTTCTGCGTCGCTTTAAGTGTCACAGACTATAAAATGGCTGTTTAAGGCGCCAAAATATATCTGTCTCATAAAATGGCATACCAAAAAGAGAGATAGATGTACATTTGATGCCTCCTCCTATAACCATATTCAAGAATTTGGCATCTGTGTCTGGTACTACGTTTTTTTTCTAAGCAGATCTAAAGAGGATGACCCACTGTCCAGTAAGTAAATTACATACTTACTTACTGGACAGTAGGAGATTCCAAATTTAAAATCTCGCTTCTTACTGGACAGTTGTGAATAAGTCTCCGGTAGAGTTCACTTTCTGGATACTTTTTAGAGATGTTATGGCAACATTACATACCATTTTTGAGAAAAATTAATAACAGTGTCTTCGGTTTCCGCGATATGCCCTGAGGATCTCTTCTGAGGGCATACCGCGAAAAGAAAACGAACTTCGTTCGTGTGTCTCCCTCTCTGTCGCACTTGCTAGTTCGAGCGACAGAGAGGGAGATCCACGAACGAAGGTCGTTTTCGTTTCGTGATAGCACAGATTATATAATAGTTCTAGGCCCTCTGGTCTGCCCTACCCGCTTGACCACACTTGAACATTTATCAATCAGTGCCTACTGTAACTAGAATTGTATTAAATGCAACAGTAAATTATTACAACTCAATCAGAAGCAGTTGTGGGGCAAATGATCCTTGTAGTAATGTAATCACTAGACGCCTCGCAAGTGGCAACAATGTCAGTAGGGCAACGTCACTACGACGACCGCCACAACTTGTGATGTTACCGTTAGGGTGAGTAGTAGGGTGATATAATGCTATTCTGCGTTTTCCTACATTTTAACACCTTTTGTAATGCCAACCGTAATGATCTCAATAACTTATTCCTTTGTAATTACCTACTTGTAATCCTTCGGATGATTCTAATCCTATTACAATATAATATCATAAATGCAAAAGTTTGGATGTTTGGATGTTTAGATGTTTGGATGTTTCTTACTCAATCACGCTTTCAGCTCGTTCGATTTAGATGAAATTTCGCACGAAGATAGTATATTAGCCTGGATTAAAATATAGGATAGTTTTTATTCCGGGTTCCCGCAGACGAAGTCGCAGGCGGAGGCGAGTTTCTATATAAAGTGCACAATTCCCATAGAAAGGGCATAAAATTGCAATTTTGGCTTCGTAGTCAAAAAGTGTAAGTGAAAATTTTGTGTTTTGCATTTTCGTGTGACTTTATCCCGCTGTGGATTTATCAGCTATACAATAACCCTCAGTTAACGCCCAGACAGCCATCAAGTGCGAGCCGTTAAACTAAACGTTAGGCCGATCCCTCGTGTGGCCCAGCGATTATCTTAGAGTTAACCCTGTCGTTACCGACCTCATTGGCTACGGTTAAATGTGCCCATTTGCGTGTTAAGTCAGATCACACTACGACTACGACGCGCTAGTTGTTGTACATGGTCAGACCATGGTCTAGGCATCATTTAAAGGTTTATCGGATTTATATTGATTGGATTTACCTACACCTTTAATTTGGCTACTGTCGTCGTCCATGGCAACAATATATAGGGTTCCGTAGTCAACAAGGAACCCTTATAGTTTCGCCATGTCCATCTGACCGTCCGTCCGTCTGTCTGCCCGTCCGTCTTCGGCTTAGCTCATTACTACGAGAAAACTGTAATTCGGCATGGGTATATAAATCAATCACGCTGACAAAATATAATTACAAACATATAACACGCAAATAAAATCTTGAAAAAAACACTGAGATGTTGTAATTTTTTTTCTCGTTAAACCCATAGTGTATCGTTGGATAGCTTCTTCGAAAATATTAAGGGGTTGTTAAAAAAATCTCAAATTAGTGAGTCGTTGGCGAGATCTTGGGCTTTTCCCAAACTTTTGTTCGCACGTTCACCTGTGTCGTCGCATTATACTGTTAATCTTTGGGGTCCTTTAGGAATAGGTAGATATAGGGTTCAGGAATATTCTCTTTGGCAATTTCTAAATGCATACTGACTGGCAGAAATACTAACAGACGTCATACCTGACAACATCACTTCATCATGAATCAACAGTAACATCACATGATTGCCGACAAAATGTCAAAAAAAATTGCACGTGTCGAATATTGATATACCTAAATTACTATTAATCATGTTCCGTCTGACCATATCTCTAGTACATGGGGGTCGCGCCAAAGGTTCCTACAGACGGTTGTTCCTCCACACTAAACCCCGAGCAAGTGAACCACCTAATAGAAAAAACAAATTTCAAGTCACTGTTATAGGATTAAATCCAGTCGCGCAAACCCTTTCCATGTTACTCAAAAACCATCCTCTGGTAAGTCGAATAGTGTTATACGATCGTCCAAAGTTTACGTACGGCGTCGGTATAGACTTGTCCCATATTCCGAGCCCATCGGTCGCGGAGGGCCGAGCGGGACACATTGGAGCGGCGCTTTGCAATGCTGACATAGTGTGCCTGGCGTGTGGCGAACTCCGAAGACCTGGTCAGACGGATTATGATTTGTTCAAAGCGAACTCTGACCTTCTCATCCATCCTATACAAGAAATATGTCGACATTGTCCCGAAACGTTCGTGATAGATCTCACCGAGCCCATCAACCACACAGTCCCTCTCATCAGTAGAATCATGGAGGCTGAAGAGGCTTATAACAAAGCCAAAGTGCTGGGTGTGACAGGCGTTGATTCTATGAGGGCCCAAGCTCGCCTGCACCAGCTTTATGAGATACCAGAGCCATTTAAAGATATCCACGTGCCCGTCATCTGCGGACATTCTGCCAGCACGGCAGTTCCATTATTATCGCATGTCAGGCCTTGGATCAATATCGACCCCAAAGGAGCTGCTAACGTCATAGAGTATGTAAGGGAGTCTGCAAATTTAATGCTGGAAAGTGGATCGGTACAGACTAGCCAGTTAACCGCTTATGCGGGCGTTCAGATGATCTCGGCTGTCCTCAATGCTCTGAACGGTACGCCAGACGCACAAATTGGGTTTGTGGCAAACGATAATTATAAGACTCAATTCTTCGCGGGTCCTATAAAAATAACAGAAAACGGCATATGTGATGTAGCGGACTTCCAACTTCTGAGCAACGTGGAACAAACGTATTTGCATGAATCTATTCAGGAACTAATTTATGACGTAGATGAAGCAGACTCGTACTACAAAGAAATCTGTCATAAGTTAACTTAATTGATGATTGCACAATAAAATTTGGTTGACTTGTTATGTATCTATTAAAAATACAATTTACTCTTACGAGTATGCGAAATATTACTATCCCGTGATCAAATCAACTTGTCTGTTTAGATACCTGGTAGGATGTTTAAAAAAAAAATCTTTTCTCTTTCTTACGCAGAATTTGAAAGCTTTTGGTTTTTAAATAACTAAGTACTCATTAATTCTGATGAAGGAAAAACTATCCCCAATTTTATTTTCAGGTTTCCACTGCATAATAAAATATTATAATGAATAAAAATTATCACTTAGTGGAATAAATAAATGTCAATATGTATCTACATTATCGAAATCAATAGTATGTACATTCAGCGGATGCTGCTACGCGGGTGAGGTGCTCAGAATGGTCCAAACAAGCTCTTATTCCCTTATAATAAAGACGTGTAGTTATAGGGCATTGAGGCGTCTTCGTGTTCGTAGCTGTGCTGCTGACTGTAGGTACTCATGATTTTGGATAAGAAAAACGCAATATATTTTTTTTTAGAAAAGAAAAAGTGCTTGTTTCTGAAAACGCCCAGTAGGCTTATCAGAACGGTATCGGTTTCATAACGTTTAATATGGTTGCGTTTAGTATTTATCTGATGCCGTGTGTTGTGACGGGTTATGTTGTGTCTGCATCACAAGCGATCCCGGTCCGCGACAGAATGGGTGAGGAGCGGGGGGCAGTGCCGCTGCACTGCACACGACACAGCGCATCAGACTAGTGTGCACGCGCCAGTGTTGTGTTGTGACGCGTCATAGGCACATGTGAAGTATGGAAATGCGTCATAATGCGTCATAACACGTCAGATAAATGTGAACAGCAGCCATCACGACAGAGAGCATCACAACACGACAGACAAATGTGAACGCGGCTTAACCCATTCATTGCCGACGCCTCATATTTTTACTCATCACGCAGTGTCGCCGCCTTCCACGCGACGACGCGAATTCGCGTCCGCGGCATTACGTTAACATTTCATGGACGCGAGTTCGCGTCCGCGGCATTAGGTTAACCCATTTCAAGGACGCGAAATCGTGTCCTCGGCATTACGATTACCTACACATACATGGGACGCGAATTCGCGTCTTCGGCATCCGAGATAAGAATTATGAAAATTACAAATGCACTGAATCCAAAAACCAGCAACAGTATAATATTATCCTTCATAATGAAGGTTAATTGTTTTTTTGTTTTTTTTTTGCTAGAAAACTATTGTACTTAAGTACAATTGTTTTCTAGCAAAAAAAAAACAAATAACTCGACACACGATTACACATACATGGGACGCGAATTCGCGTCTTCGGCATTGAATGGGTTAATGGGGTCGAAACCAGTATTGCGATTTTTGTCGTTGTGTCGATCGATAAGTTTACCGTCACAAGGCTCCTCAGAAAAGTCCGAAAATATTGTCTATATCTATAAGTATCGCGGCGAATCCTGAAGGCGTAGCACACGGTTGCCATTTTATCACTATTATCGTTGTGGATAAGACATCCGTCACTGTCGCACTCGCATACTTGTCAGAACGTGACGGATGTCTTATCCACAGCGATAAGTGATAAAATGGCAACCGTGCTACGCTGCTGTCATTTCAGTACAATTTTAACTTAAGGTTATAAATTGTACGAAGATGACAGCTGTCAAAGGGACCAAGATTCGTGTAACATTTTTATTTCAATTTTACGTCATCAATACATACTTAGGTATATACATTTTGGAAGTGGGACTTAAGTATCAAGTATAATTATTAGTTAAGCACGTAAGTATTGTTTGATATTAAAGCATTGGCGTGCGATATTATACTGAATCGGGAAATATCATTGATGATGTTATCTCTAGCCAAAATCAAAAGCTTTTTGGTTGTTGATTTGTTCATTGTTTACAGAGAAGTTGATTAACGTCTTTATTAGATTGTAAAAGATCTTCACACTAAACATAGGTCCATATAGAATACATACAATTAAAAATAACTTTGACATCCACAAAGACGCCTTAATTATCTTCGTCTTTGGACATTGGAAAAGATTTTTTTATCGTATAGCCTATGCCATTATTTACCTATGTACATTATTTTGGTCTTTAAAGTTATTGGAATCCTTTATCAATAACCAAAACGAAAAGCCGTAAAGCTGTTTTCGAATCCATACTATGGTTCCTTCTTTTATTTGGACCAACATTTCCGAGCCCTAGTTATTTGTATTGTTATTTCTAGTTCCAATAGTTTGCTATTGTATTAATAAAGTATTCACATAAAACCTTTTTTTTTATTTATTCATAAGTTGATAATTCTGTTCATTGACATTGCTGGTTCCCTCCCGCTATGTGTGCTACGCCGTAGCGCGTAGCAGCGTTTATCCGTTCTATAGCGAAATTGCACGTAGAGGCAAATGGCTCATACATATGAGCCACATGACATGAGTCACTGCGCGTATATACCTGTTCTACGGGGCACATGCGCTGCACGTGGACTGATGGAGCACAGACTACCCAGATTTGCGCTTAAGTTTATCGCAGCGACGCGCGTCTGGGTAAGTGCGTCACATCGGACGTTTGTATGGATTTGTTTAACCGCTAGAAGCTCAGATAAGCTGTACAAGTAAAATATCTACTGTGTTATTAGGGTACCCTCGGCGCCACAATTCAGTAACCATTTTGAACCTTAAATGAACGGGATAAGGTCTACTAGTCATTGTAGCGTGAAGGGGTAGGCAGAGAGCACATTACATTTACAGCATATTGTTGTTTGTACTCAACTTTACTACAACAATATTTACCGTTAGTTTATCGGTGAAGGAAAACATCGTGAGGAAACCAGTCTAATCCCGATAAGGTCTAGTTTTCCCTCTGGGTTGGAAGGTCAGATGGCCGTCGCTTTCGTAAAACTAGTGCCTTAGCCGAATCTTGGGGGTAGTTGTCAAAGCGGACCCCGGGCTCCTTTCGGTGCACAACCGGGAATAACTACTAACTAGGATGATCATACTCAACTGCTCATTGTTGGAACATTTTCAACACCTTCACTCCCTTCACTTCAGTTTTCTTTTCTTGCGGGGTCCCGGCAAGGAACCCGCCTAGCGGGCGCCTACGCCGTATTCGCTTTCCTCTAGATACATAGGAATACCACGGGAACTACTACGAGCGTAGCGCGTAGCGTTTCATAATTGGCAGTGAAAATGTTAAAAATGTTCCAACAATGAGCAGTTGAGTATGATAGTACTTTAAAACTAATGGCAGACTACAACTACCATGTAAGAAAGAGTTGAGTGGATATTTACAAACATGCTGCAAATGTAATGTGCTCTGCCTACCCCTTCACGCTACAATGACTAGTAGACCTTATCCCGTTGATATAAGGTTCACAAATGGTAGGCGTTTTCCGCTACATACGAGGAGGTATAGGCTACGAGCATAGCGCGTAGTGTATCTTGGCAGTGAATGTGTTAAACGGAGGAGAATAAAACGATAAACAGATGTTTAGACGAAAATATACCATTGTAAAAGTAAATCAAAATGACTTGAACAAAAACATTGAATTGGTAATTTTTTTTGAGACCTGAAATGTATGTATGTAATGCAATTTTGATGAGGCTCAAGTATAATAGCGACCTAAAGTTTTTACAACACCTGCGTACTCTTCTCCTTTTGAAACATCTTCGTGTATAAGAGGCAACGCTTCCCTCAGCAGGTCCCGCTCAAAGTCATTCATATGGTAGTCACAGATCGATTCCTTAATACCATCAGGCCCTACCTTGATAGGCCCAGCGAAATATCGCGTTCCGAACAATAAATTCGGGCTATACGCATCCACAATTACGTCCTTTCCATTAATAGCATCCACCATTGAGTCGGTGAATTCATGGATCGACCATGCCATAGCCAAAGTGGCGGATTCGGTTCCCTGTTTATTCAGTATAACATCTTTGTCAGCCGTCCTCACGAATCGCGTCAACATATCGGCCTGTTCGGAACTAATAGAGTAACAGCAGGGCTCTAGATTAGAAAATAAAGGCACTATAGTTTTATCCGAGTGGCCGCCAACGACAGGTATTCGTATAGTTTTGGGGTCTACGTCCAACATCTTGCCAGCAAAAGCACGAGACCTTGCTGTGTCGATGTGCGTTATGCCGAATACTTTGAAAGGATTGTAGCAATTGTGCATTGATAGTAAAGCGCTTGCAAAAGGCACTATACAGTTCATAGGGTCTGTGGATATCGCGAATAAAGCATCTGGGTTGTAATTGGCAATGGATAAGCAGACCTTTTGTATGGCGGGCGCGTTCTCAATGATCATTTGGTGGGAGGTGGTGCAGAGTTTCCGGGGTATTCGGGTGACCATGGTGATGAGGTCAGAGTCGCGGATGGCGGCGCCGAGTTGCCGGTCGCCGGCGAAGGCCTCCACCGCCGGGCCTCCGGGGATGTTGCTAAGCTCCAGCCCCACACCGTTAATCCTCTCATCCTCGTCATACAAATGCAGACGGGACAGCTTCCTGTTAGTTTTCAACAATAAACCCAAGTTCAAACCCACATCGTTCCCAGCGCCGATCACGGAAACTTGAACATTTCGAGCCTGTATAAACTGCTTGAACGAAAGGTGTTTCAAAAGCCGAAATATGCTTTTTTGTACGAACATTTTTTATTTACATTTTTTGCTTGAGATATTGAAAAGATTACCCTGTCATCTATGAAACTGTCTGTATGTCAATGCAGAAGAATAAAATTAATTCCGCTTTGTCTATACTTATTGATAATTATGAAAGGTACTATTTAGAACTCTTTTATCAAGTGTCAAAATAAACCAATTGCTCTGGCATTCGATTTTTTACGCCAATTATTCTGTCACACGTCCGGCGGACTACAATATATTTTTTATATATTTTTATACAAGCAAATCATCGAAATAATATTTCGCAAAATGTTCACAATGAAGTTTTCTAGAATTTCAATGCCGAAAACCATCAATTTGAGTGTTAGATTGTTCCAAGTTTGTGTGATGGGAGGAGCGAGCGAGGTCGGGCAGGCCGTCAGTCTAATGTTGCGAACGGAGCCCACTATCAGCAAACTGATGATCCACGACACGTGGGAAACTGCGCCCGGCGTAGTCATAGAACTCTCGCACATTCCTTCGAAGTCCGGCCTAAAAGGTTTCGTGGGAGAAACCACGATGAGGCAAGCGCTGAATAACTCTGACTTAGTACTTCTAGTGGGAGGACCGCTCAAAACTCCAGGATTATCCGACCAAGCATGTTTGCAAGCCAACACCGAGTTCGTTAAAACGGCATCCTCCCAAATTGGCAAAATGACTAAAATGCCCTTCGTAGGTGTCGTCGCGGATCCAATAAACTGTCTGGTGCCAATGGCCGCAGAATTGATGAGAAACGAAGGCACGTTTGATGCTAAGAAATTGTTCGGAATCACTACTATAGATTGGATCAGAGCCCAGACTCTTTTTGGAGCACATCACGCAATACCTCCCGAAAACTGCTTCGTGCCTGTGATAGGCGGGCATTCAGACAAAACCACTGTACCTCTCATTTCGCAATCGAAACCCGCGACGGATATGGCAGACTCGGAAATCTTGAAATTCGCGACTAAATTGCAAAGATACGATGAAGTTGTGACTCAAGCCAAACATGGTAAGTCACCGACAGTATCCATTGCTTACAGCTGCCTGGTATTCGCTCGACAGGTCATGAATGCTTTGAAGGGCCAGCCCTCTTACGTAAACGCTTATATAGAGAACAATGATTTCGGAACATCTTACTTTGCCGGATTAGTGCACATCGATTCGAACGGTGTGACAGAAATGGCAAGATACACCGATGATATTTCCCAATACGAGTGTCAGTTACTAGAAGGCGCCTTGGTTCAACTCAGAAAGGACGTGGCCATGGGAAAGAAGGTATTAGAAATGGAGTAATAATCATCATCGTGTGTAATGCCTACGAATATATTAGGTATGATGACTAAAGCCAGGAGTAACATATTTACTGCTAAAATTTCTGACTACACCACAAACTGCTATTCTGTTTGATGTTTTTATTTACACAGTTACATATACGTTTTTTAACTTATATTTGCACTGTACTGAATTGGACTAAATATATTTTTTTATTGAATACTTACGCTTTCAATTTGCAACACTTTCAGGGAGGCAGGATAAATATTAAAGGGGCGAATACCAAGTATTGGACATTTATTTACATACAACCCCGGTTAATTCATACAATCTGAGTACTACGAAACAAATCCAAGGAAAACTTAATCATTATCACAGAAAATCATTAATTCATTAACTTTAAACGCAGTACTAAAACAATGATCACTACTAGACAATATTACTAACACGAGACAATTACTAACTATGCTAAATTAGGAATCAAATACTGAACACTTATTTTGGCTAAATAATTGATTTAAATTTCATGAGCCCCGTTTATAACAAAATTATATTTTATTTTGCTAAATGATTTGCAATTAATTTTAATTTATCAAACTTAATCACATTGCGAATAAGAAACAATCTTCCTTTGAACGCCATCAACGCCTATAGCGCCAAGGATAGCTATAACTGTCATCGCGTACATGATCAAGTAACTTCCACTCTTCAAGTAGGGTTTACAAAATCTCTCATGACAAGAAGTTCGCGTGTAAATACTTCTTGCGTCAATATAATGTGGCGTTCAAAGGGTTAAGTACGTGCATAAAGACTGCATGTAAAGATTCAATGATTTAATATAAATAAAAAGGAGGTAGATACGTTGTCTATATGAAATTCCGTGTTTAAAAATGGCCACCAAATCTGACAGCTGAGACACGTTTATACGTGTCCAATGTGTACGACGCGACATTGAGGCAAGGCATACAATTGGCTGAGTTTTAGTGTGCCATTTTTGGAGTGCTTATAACCTATCTACCACTTTTTTATATTACACCATTTTAGCGATTACGGTCATAAATCATCGGATCAACAGTAACGTAGTGCCATCCCGGTGATTGTCAATCTTTGGTTACAGGGGTATTTTTTATACACCATAATAATACCGATTTGGCGCTAATCATTTATGTAATAAGTATGTATATAAAACTTAATACAGCGCCTTCAATGAAGGTAAATTTCATTATTCAAAATTGGAATATACTTACGAGCTAGCTTATGATTAAGTAACAATATTGGCTACTGCATAACTGCTTGACGACTCACATCCAACTGGTTAAATCTGAAAATAAATGGACAATACATTAAATAAAGAAAATAAATAAATCACCAAGTATTTGGGTTACTTGGAATGATATACCTATACATACTTATAATTAAAATCATAAAAAGATATGGAACTTTAGTAGAACGTTTAAAGTTTAGAAAACTATGCTTTTTTTTATTGTTGAAGAGTTATTAATTATATTAGGGTTATATTATTGAGATATTAGTTTGTGACGTCATACTTTGGGAAACCTTTAAAGTTTAGAAAATTATGCATTTTTTTATTGTCCAAGAGTTATTATATTAGGATTATATTATTGAGATATTAGTTTGTGATGTCATACTTCGGGAAAACCTTTTTTTGCAAATTATTCTAGTTTATGCAAGTTTATTCAAATTTCAATTCCATTTGCGCGAAACTCGTTAAAGTTCGTTAAATAAGTTAATTAAAAAATCACGCCGTTAGCCTGTGAATGTCAAATAACGTTTTGTAAGGAAATCGAGTCACCTTAATTCAATTTGTAGGGTATTTACGTGCTATATTTTACTCGCACGGTTTGATGGACAAACATAAGAATCATAATCATAATAACAGGTGAAGTATTTACAATACAATACAATACAAATACTCTTTATTGCACACCTCACACAAACAAAACAGTTATAAAGAGAAAGAATACAATAACATGTAGGTAGAGGTAGACAACAGGCGGTCTTATCGCTGAAGAGCGATCTCTTCCAGACAACCTTTGGGTATTGGAGAAAGAGATAAAACTGGATTATGTAGTAGGTGGTGCAGAGATTATATTTAGCCAAAAATCAAAATTATTATTATAAATACACATACATAAATAGCTCTATATATAAACATACATACACAATCATACATATATACAAAAATCACAAATAAATATATATGATGCATAAACAGTCAGCCAAAAAATAACAATAGTAAGACAATCAGGGCTAAGGGATAGACAAATAATGTTCTTTAAGAAGAGATTTGAAGTTGCCGATAGATTTTGCTTGTCTTATATCACGAGGGAGAGAGTTCCACAATCGAATTGCCATAAAGGTGAACGAACTACTGTAAAATTTGGAAGATGACGAAGGCACAGTTAATAGCAAATTGTTAGAAGATCTAACAGAGTTAAAATAACTAAAACGCTCTTTGAGATAGCGGGGAGTTGCAGTGTTAAAAAGGACACTAAACAGAAGCGAAACAATGTGAGAGTTACGGCGATAACGGATAGTAGTGGGTGTGCTATTGCAAGATACCTTGCACTTTTTGACTATGCGCTGAAACTTGGCACAGTTGATCCTTAGGTGGTCTTGAGTGGATTCAGACCGGGAGCCATCGAGAGCCACCCCGCATTTAGGGGGGAGAGGGGGGGGGAGTTCGACTCCGCCGCGCTTTATTTAAAGCCACTTTTTTCTGAAACTATACACACCAAGACAAGTATTATATCATTTTCGGATAAATAAAGGACGAGGAATCTATTTTAAGAACCAAAATAATACATTTTGGAACAATAAAGTAGAAAAACATATAAAGCCTAAATTATTTTTAATCTATATTACTAAAAAAAAATTTAACTACATAAGATACATAAAAACAAAAAATACGGTCATAAAGCCACATTAATTATGTTTTAGAAAATATATTATTTTGTACATAAATATGTTAACAGACCGGAAATAAAAAAATATGCGTGAGTCAGGGTGACCTCAATGCATGTGTCGTTCGTGAAGGAAATGAAGGGGTACAATACAGTTTTAAAATACGATAGTTGTCAATTATATGTGATTACTTTGGGTGTTTCGGTATTTAACATGAAATATTTTAAATGAAACTACGCCCGGTCAATTAGTTTATATGTGCTTATATAACACGCTCCACTGCAGACACTGGAAGGAATTCAACGACACCTCATATATCAAAAACCATCAAGCCGTTTGGAAGCTAGCCCGTGAAATAGAATTTTCATGTCCACACTCCACATACAAACATACATGCATACGTAATTACATACTAGATATGAGCGCCGCGCCGCCGCCGCCGCCGCCGACGAAAAACCCACGCCGCCGGCGCCGACGCAGCACCATCGGCGCGCCGATTTCTGTTTTGCGGGCGTGTCCGCCAGGGACCGGAAAACCCGTTCTTTGGCTTAAGCCGTTCGAAAGGCTTAAGCCGTTCGAGGATTAATCGTTTGTTTGGGTTACCGTATCCTCAGCTTAACTTATATACGGGTAAGCCCTTCAACAGAGTTAAGCCTAAATAACCTGAGGGTTTTGGGTTAGGGTTTTGATAGGGTTATTTGAAGGGGTTTTTAAGGGTTTTTGTAGGGGTTATGAAAGGGTTTTTATTGGCTTAATTAAACCGCTTACTTATTGGTATGACGCCGGCACACTTCTTTACCCCTTCCTGGGGCCGGTGACGAGCGAGTAAAAAAGCGGCCAAGTGCGTGTCGGACCACGACGAGGGTACCGTGCATATTAAAAGGTCGTATCGTTACTGAAATCTTATGGTACTTACGTCCTTTTCTTTAAGGAAGGCAGTTTTTTAGATATATATCAAAAACTTTTTAACCGACCTTGTTCAAAAAAAATTTTGCTGAAAGAATTTAATAAGCCCTATGTCCATGTTTTTTTTGATATTTTTAAAATACACGGTTCAAAAATTAGAGGGTGGGGACACAATTTTAGTGACTTCAGGGCGATTATCTCCGACTCTATTCACTTAATCAAAAAATTGCTGATAAACCTTATATTTATTTTGAAAGGCCTATTGATTGTTGTGCTACACGTAAGCTTGCAACGAAAAATTTTTTTTTGACTTTCAGTTTTATGTATGGAGAATATTTAGTAATTTAATTACGAAACTATGTAGGGGCTAACACAATACACCTTTCCTTAAAATTTTATTCAAATACACCTAATAGTTTTCGAGTAAAATGCCTGTGACATACGGATGGACAGACAGACAGACAGACATGACGAATCCATAAGGGTTCCGTTTTTTGCCATTTGGCTACGGAACCCTAAAAATCAAAAAAGGGCCGGCAACCTGATTGTGATTCTTGTGAAGTCGCCAGCGTCCATAGGCTACGGTGTTTTCGTACCATCAGACAGGCCGTATGCTTGTTTGCCACCGTCGTAGTATTAAAAATAAACATATCTTGGATATTTTTGAAGAGGCCTTTTACAGTTCCAATAATTTTACATAAGGTAGGTGGGTGGGGTAAGAACGGTACGGTTTAGAGCGGAGAATTTAAATTAGTAGGTACTAAATGAAATTTTTAAAACCGTGAAACATGCCTACTTTGCCACCAGGCAAAACCTTTTTAAAACAAAATCTGGTAATATATCAGAAATCATTAAAGAGGCCAAAAAAAAACATTGTCCTCGTTTGTATGTTTTTTAGGGTTCCGTATCCAAATGGCAAAAAACGGAACCCTTATGGATTCGTCATGTCTGTCTGTCTATCTGTCTGTCCGTCCGAATGTCACAGGCATTTCACTCGAATACTATAAGGTGTATTTGAATAAAATTTTGAGGATACGTGTATTTTGTTAGCCGCTACATAGTTTTGTAATAAAATGAAGAAAAAAAAATTAGGGGTGCAGTCCATACATAAAACTGAAAATCATTTTTTTTATTGCAAGCCCACGTGTACACACATCCATCGATAGGCCTTTCAAAATAAATATATGGTTTCTAAGCAATTTTTTTGATTTAGTGAATAGAGTCGGAGATAATCGCCCCGAAAGTCACTAAAATTGTGTCCCCCCCCCCTCTAATTTTTCAACCGTGTATTTTGAAAATATGAAAAAATCATGGACATGGGCTTATTAAATTCTTTCAGAGAAAATTGTTTTGAACAAGATCGGTACAAAGGTTTTTGAGGTATTTCTAAAAAATTGCCTACCTTAAAGAAAAGGACGTAAGTGCTAAAAGATTTCACCTTTTTAATAGGCACGGAACCCTTCGTTGTGCGTGGTCCGACACGCACTTGGCCGCTTTTTTATACTTTAGGATTATCGAAACTATTGATACGTCTCGTAACTAAAGACTATAATCGGCCATAAATTTGGCACATTAGTTTTATTCTATTAGAAGTATTAGAAGTGATTTAAAACATAATACTACTACGTTTAATTTTTAGTGGGCAAAGTCACAAAAATAGTCTGAGCCAGCATACAAGCCAAAAACCAGACTGTGCTAGAGTTGTCATTTTTTTTTATCCGACTGCGACTGAACTTGAAGGTATGGTGATGTGATGTGTTTTAATATGAATACAGTTTGTCAAATAATAATAAACTAAGTAGATTTATTAATTTCAAATGTAGTTGCTCTGGATTTGTGAGTTATCAACTTTGCTTTACGTAATAGTGCATTTTCTTTAATAATATCAGTTCACATTTTTTTAGGGTTCCGTAGTCAACAAGGAACCCTTATATTTTCGCCATGTCCGTCTGTCCATTTGTCCGTCCGTCTGCGGCTTAGGCTTAGCTCAGTGGTCCTTAATACTAGAAAGCCGTGATTCGGCATAGGTATATAAATCAATCACGCCGATAAAACAGTAGAATATACACATTAAAAAAAATTTTTTTAGGGCTCCACTCCATACATAAAACTGAAGGTCAAATATTTTTTTTTTCATTGCAAGCCCACGTGTGGCACATCAATCGATAGGTCTTTCAAAATAAATATAAGGTTTCTCAGCAATTTTTTTGATTAAGTGAATAGAGTCGGAGATAATCGCCCCGAAAGTCACTAAAATTGTGTTCCCCCCCCCCATCTAATTTTTGAACCGTGTATTTTAAAAATATGGTAAAATCATGGACATGATTATTAAATTCTTTCAGCGAAATTTTTTTTGAACAAGGTCGGTTAAAAAGTTTTTGATATATATCTAAAAAACTGCCTGCCTTAAAGAAAAGGACGTAAGTGCCATTAGATTTCAGTAATGATACGACCTTTTTAATAGGCACGGAACCCTTCGTTGTGCGTGGTCCGACACCACTTGGCCGCTTTTTATTAGAGTCGTGTAACCGGCCTTCTACCGGCCATATGGTTAAGTATGAAAAAGAATAAGTACTGCAGTAGTCAATATAATGAATTACAAAAACTCTCACGCATAAGTGGGCACATATCCAACCACCCCCACCCAAACCAACAAGACCAACTTAATAAATGTCTGCCGGCTGTACACATTGGGCCAACGTTGGCGCGTGAGCAAGATGCAGCTATGCAAACGCATGAGAACGAAATAAAGCCCTCTTCCTCTAACGCATAGCTGCATTCTGCTCCGTGCCAACGTTGGCCCAGTGTGTACAGCCGGCACAAGGTTTAGTTGGCGCGCGCGTGTCAATGTAACAAAGGTCAAGGTCAAAGTTACTTTTTTCGCATTAAGACGAGACGGTCGAGACACGATTACTATGTGCATCAGTTTGCTATTCCCAAAGAAAGTAACGAACTTCATAGGTAAACAAACAAATTGCCGAAACAGGTGCAATATGTTCAGACGATTATGGCATCTCTTCCTAAGGCAGCTTGTAGCAAATTTGTGTGACGCAAAAATAGTGGCGGTGCCTTTGTAAAAGCCTTGATAGACACCACCGCCGCCTGCGCAGTGAGGCGCGGCGGGTGGCTGGCTCGATTCGGCGAAACTCATTTAAAAATTGAATCGTATCTGTATAACGCTTAGGACCAATATCGATAACGTTTAATGCTCTATAAGTTTAAAACCCTGGAAAGGGTTTTGATAGGGTTTCGAGTTAATTTGAATTAATTCAAATGAACGGCGCGACCATTTCAAGCCAAAATGAACTTAATAACTATGTCGATAAAGATACATTTAGTTTACGCTCAGTCCGGAACCGCTTACCGCTAAAACCCTTAAACAGGGTTTTGATTAGGATGTGAGTTAATTTGAATTAACTCAAACGATCGGCTTAGCCGTTCATGCAATTAACCCTTAATAAGCCTAACCGGAATGATACGGTTTCTCAAAACAAGCGTTAAGACAACCCGCTTAAAAACCCGTGTAAGGGTAAGCGGTTCCGGTCCCTGGTGTCCGCTATTGTAGCCTATTTATTTTACACACTCAGTACTTAGCGAGTGTAGCGACCCTCATGTGTTTTATTATTCAACGGTCAGGTTGGCATCTATTTTAAATAAATAACCCTTTAATTCTCAAATGTGAAGTTTCTAGTTTCGCATGTTTTAGGGTGGTTTCCCTGTCGTGTCTACCTTCGACACCGACAAATCGACATCAAAAGTGTACCTTCTATTCTAGCTATGAAAATGGTTCAGCACTGACGATTGTTCATGTGATGCATTATAGTTTTTCTGACTATGGGCGTTCTACGTCCAATGTACCCCGCTCACTGCCACTTAAGTTTAGCGATTCGAAGGGCTATCTTGATCGGTTACCTTGCTTCCGCTGCGGTAGCCCGATTTCTGATGCGATCACGCAGAGAAACTCCCAGCATGTTTATCTCCCTTGACATTTGGGTGACTTTGAGCCTTCTTGTGAGGCTCATAGTAAGCGACCACGTTTCAGTGCCATATGTCATCACTGGCAACACACACTGCTCAAAGACTCGTCTTGAAACACTGCGGAATATTGGATGAAAATATGTGCCGTAGTTTCCAGAATGCTGCCCAGCCGAGTTGGATTCGCCAATTGACTCTTTTCGAAGTTAGAGAGGAGTCTGGGAGTTGGTACTACATGTGCTTTTAACATGATCTTCGCCTTATCCATGTTCATTCTCAGACCAACTCGCTCGGAAGCTTTACTAAAAGGTCATCGAGCATCGTATTTAATTCCTCCATGGTCTCAGCCAAGACGTCATAGATATCGTCAGCAAAGCGCAGGTGAGTGGTGTATGGTGTGGCGCCATAGATGTTGATACCTAGCCTTTTCCAATGATCCAGGGCTGACTGAGCCGAAGGCCTAGAACCACCGAGGTCTGGTATCCAAGACAGCATATGGTACACGGACGGATCAAAAATTGGATCCGGTACGGGAGCTGGCATAAGAAACTTGAAACTATAGACAGACAAACCAGAGGGCAGACCATCTATATACTCAGTGATAGTCAAGCGGCTCTTAAAGCACTTACGGCGCCGAAAGTGGAATCTAGACTAGTCTATAATGGCGTCCAGGCACTGAACAAGCTTGGAAAGCACAATAAGGTGCAACTAGTTTGGATACCAGGGCACGAGGGCTTCATCGGCAACGAAAGAGCGGATGAGCTTGCAAGAGGGGGGTCTACAAATCACTTTGTAGGTCCAGAACCATTTGTGCTCTCGCAGGGAACCATAATTTCGGCCTCTAAAGCCTACACCAAAATCAAACACCAACGAGTAGGAATGACGCGGGCTTAAGGCACTCTAAGCTCTTCATAGAAGGAGTGAACTCGGGCTGGACTGACAAACTCTGGAAATCCAGTAGGACGCAACTCAGAATCATATCTGGGGTGTTCACAGGTCACTTCGGGGAAGGAACGAGAGGAAGAATCTCTTGGCCAAGATGGGACTATCGGATAGTTTAGACTGTAGAATGTGTGGTGAGGAGGATGAGACTATGGAACACTTATTGTGTGAATGTCATGCCCCTGCCAGACAAATAATGAATTACTTCGGTAAAGGCTATCCGCAACCAAAATAATTCAAGGTGCTTTCGCTGAGCTGCATCATCCGCTTTGTGGAAATGATGGAGCGAGCTTGGGAGTAGGCATAAATAAGAGGGCAAATGCAGAAAAGATCCCACAGAGCTCGCGCGCCGTCTTGTGATAGCCGTGCTGATCGGTCGATTCGAAAGAGGGTTATGTTTTTCGAGCGTATGTATGTATACATGTATGTGTGTAGGTTTACATGTATGTATGTATGTATGTATGTATGTGGATTGTGGACATGAAAATTCTATTTTACAGGCTACAGTCCAAACGGCTTGATGGTTTTTGATATATGAGGTGTCGTTGGATTCCTTGCAGTGCCTTTGCAGTGGAGCGTGTTATATAAGCACATATAAACTAATTGACCGGGCGTAGTTTCATTTAAAATATTTCATGTTAAATACTGGAAAACCCAAAGTAATCACATATAATTGACAACTATCGTATTTTAAAACTGTATTGTACCCCTTCATTTCCTTCACGAACGACACGCATTGAGGTCGGCCTGACTCACGCATATTTTTTTATTTCCGCTCTGTTAACATATTTATGTACAAAATAATATATTTTCTAAAACAGAATTAAAGTGGCTTTATGACCGTATTTTTTGTTTTTAATGTATCTTATGTAGTTCAAAAAAATTTGGTAATATTGAATAAAAATAATTTACGCTTTATATGTTTTTCTACTTTATTTTATTTTTTTGTTCCAAAATGTATTATTTTGGTTCGTAAAATAGATTCCTCATCCTTTATTTATTTATTTATTTATTTATTATTTATTTATTTATTTATTTATGTACAAATTAATATATTTTCTAAAACAGAATTAAAGTGGCTTTATGACCGTATTTTTTGTTTTTAATGTATCTTATGTAGTTCAAAAAAATTTGGTAATATTGAATAAAAATAATTTACGCTTTATATGTTTTTCTACTTTATTTTATTTTTTTGTTCCAAAATGTATTATTTTGGTTCGTAAAATAGATTCCTCATCCTTTATTTATCCGAAAATGATATAATACTTGCCTTGGTGTGTATAGTTTCAGAAAGAAATGGCTTTAAATAAAGCGCGGCGAAGTCGAACTTCCCCCCCTCTCCCCCCTAAATGCGGGGTGGCTCTCGATGGCTCCCGGTCTGAATCCACTCAAGACCACCTAAGGATGAACTGTGCCAAGTTTCAGTGCATAGTCAAAAAGTGCAAGGTTCCCATACAACAGATAGCAATAGCACACCCACTATAGGGAGCCACTTGAGATTGGAACGGAAACTAGAAACGTGGTCATATTTGCGTAACCCAAATATGAACCGAATTCAGACATTTAGGAGACGCTCAAGTTTATTAAGTTGCTCCTCAGAAAGGTCGAGATCTAATACATCAGCATAATCAAGAATAGGAAGAAGTAAAGTTTGAGCGAGCGCAATTTTAGTTGCAGTAGGTAGAAAATTACGAAGCCGCCTGAGAGACCCCACTGCAGCAAACACCTTCCTGCTCACTTCACTCACTTGAGGCACCCAAGACAAGGAGCGATCCATAATGATCCCAAGATTTTTCACTTGCATCGAGTAATCAATCTGAATTCCATCAAAAAGTATTGGAGGGAGATTAACAAAATCAACTCTAGAAATCAGATTGTTGCTGCCAATAACAATGACTTAGGTCTTCGCTGGGTGCACACTCACACTATATCGTTGACTCCATTTCAGAATACGTACCAAGTCATCATTACTTCTTTCTATGGCAGAAGGGAGATCACCAAGCACGGACTGTGTATAAATCTGAAGATCATCGGCATAAAGGTGATAATGAGAGGATACATTGTGCGTGATGGAATTGATGGAGATAGAAAATAAGAAAGGTGATAGCACTGCCCTGCGGAACGCCCGCTAGTGTACTACACCAAGAAGTATAAGAAGAATCCACCTTTATTCTTTGCCGGCGACCATTTAAATAACTACGAAACCAGTCGATTACTGCAGGAGATAAGTTAAGAGAGCGTAAAATAGCAAGCATGATGTCAAAATCGACAGTGTTAAAAGCATTGCTGAAATCCAACAGAGTTAAAACTGTAAGCTTTCTGTCGTTCATACCCAAACTGATGTCATCAGTGATCTTAACAAGAGCTGTACTAGTACTATGCCCTGAACGGAAACCCGATTGAAATTGGCTTAAAAGATCATTTCTGTTCAAGAAGGAAGTTAATTGCTGATGCACTAGTCGTTCCACTTTGGATAGAAAAGGAAGAATGGAAATGGGACGATAATCAGAAAAGGAACTGGGGTTTGATTTTTTGGGTAAAGGGATAATATCAGCATCCTTCCATTGAGAAGGAAACATACCTGATGAAATTGAAAAATTTAGGATGCTGGTAATAATAGGAAGCAGTAGGTCAGGAGAGGAATTATCATCTTACGACTAATGCAATCAACACCAACAGCATTTGAAGTGATGTCAAGTACGCTCTTCTTAACTTCACTGTCAGTGAATTAACGAAAAGAAAAAGGAGAGAAATCAGAAGTTTGGGAAGTTGAAATATAGTTTAGAGTATCTACCTTAATAGCACCGCTAAAAGAGGTTGATGAAGAGAAATGCTGATTGAGCTGATTGAAATTTGTGTTGATTGGATAGGATGATTGCCGAGTTTTCCCAACTCCTAGAGATTTTAGAAATTTCCATACTTTGGCTGGATCTCCATTTTCTACAGAAGTATGTATATGGCGCCTCTGGGCATCACGACATATAGTACTACAGCGATTCCGAATAGCATGATACCTAGATTTGTTTTTGTCCGAGTTATCGAGTTTATATTTAGAGCGAGCTATCAATTATTTTTTTTATATCATCAGTGAGCCAAGGAGCAGGCAGGTGCTTCACCTTTATAACACGAATCGGAGCGTGAATGTCAAAGAGTTGTATGAGATAGGAGTTAAAGAGAGCAATTTGATCATTCACTGAACCAGCTCCAGCGATGTCGCCCATCAATTATTATTATTAATTATTACGTTATACTTATTGTATTAATTATCATTAACGCATTTTAAGTAAAATAATTTCTTCCCGATTCTTAATTAAGCCATAGCATGATTTCTCACCAGTTTATTCCTCATTGCTTTTGCTAATTTCACTCCCCGACTCGCTCACTGACGTAGAGCGTATACTGATCGACGTCTCCTTGAACTGGCTGATGAAGTCTAGAAGTTTCTGCAGGTTCCTCTGCGTTTTTATCTGGTCGGCTAACAACTGTCGTTTCTCTGCGTTGTGGTCGTCTAGGTTCTCTTTCAGAGAGGCAGCCCTGGCTTCGAGTTTCCGTAGTTCCACACAAAGCTGGATGTTCTTCTCTTGTAAGCGTTTGCGCTCAGCCAGTTTATCTGTAACGAGAATGGAGGAGTGTGAATGTTTATTACATATTTTTATTTATTCATGACTGCTGAGCTGCCCGGCCTGGCTTCGCACGGACTACCCCTTTTCCCGTAGGAATGAAACATTTTCCCGCGGTAAAAAATAGCCTACCTTCATTCAGGGATAATGTCTGCGTCTAACGGTAAAATAATTTTTCAAATAGGTCCAGTAGTTTCGGAGCCTATTCAATACAAACAAATCTTTACTCATTATAATATTAGTGTAGATTATATTTAAACACAAAATAGATTATCACTGAGGAAGACATTAAGGTGCAACGTCACTGACGAATTCCATACAATTTTCGTTCGGACTAGACGTCTAATCTATCGATGTCAGGAACTTGAAATTGTGATATTTAGATAATATATGACCCTCTTCTCCCGCAGTTTGAATAAATACACGCAAAAACCAGTAATATTCAAACAATAGCCATTTGAAATTCATAAAATTTTACTCCGAGCCTTGTATGTGTGCGTGAGTTAGACACTGTCCGTGTAAATGACATGGCCGCGTCACAATGACAGCACGTTGCCTAAAACCTTCACTAGATGTCTTTAATATCAAACAAGATTAGTTAGATAGCGGAGTGAATAGTAGTAATTATAATCACCAGACGGTGACACCATCGTACAAACACTTTTAGTTTGTGGTGAAAGAGATAGCATTATTTTTATCTTGCTACGCTGCTCATTTTGGTAATGACGTAAGAGCAATGTCATTTGTTTTTGATAGACTGAATTTCAAGCAACAATGAATGAATTTCAATGCTTTGCTCTTTAGCCGTGATAGACCTACTTCAAGTCCACGGAACGATAACTATGCATACCTAGGTACATTTTGCGTCTTATTAGAAAGAAGTAAGATCCAATATTGAAACGTAATCTGTGCTACCGAACGTATACATATTTAGGTTTTGATCAAATGACATACATACATACATACATACATTCACGCCTTTATTCCTAAAAGGGGTAGGCAGAACACCTGAAACGTATGTTCCAGCGCCACTTAATGTTGGTATAAAATATCGACAAAATGTGATATTGCAGTGATAGGTTGCTAGCCCATCGCCCACATCACACTTCAACATTGGTCCTTTACTCGATTTTTACGACACCCACGGGAAGAAACGGGTGTTGTTGATCAAATGAACCGTTTGAATTTCCAACTTGCAGATTATAAGCAAGTTTCGATTGAGTGAATGTTACGTAATGTAGCATTAAATATAACAGACAATTATTAGGAGTGTAAGTACCTGATAAATTTAAACATTCGCTTTAGTCGACTGCACATCGATTGACAGTAAATTACCTACTGCAACCTATTTAGGAATCGACTGTTCAACTAGAATATTAGATTACCCCCAAAATGTAAATTAACTAAGTCACAATTTTTCTTCTTTACGAGTACAATGTTGTGAGGGTAGAATTATACACTCGTAGGCATTCTTCGGTGCAGGTACTGATGCCAGTTACGACCGGTGGTTAGGCAAAGTGGTTAGGGGACAGCATAACAGTACCGCAACCAGTTAGAAATGTCCATTACCGGTATTTTTTTAAAGCCTTGTGATATCTTTTTAATACCGGTTACAAACCGGTATTATTTCGATACTTACTTAGATATTTTTTTGTTCTTAAGCGGGTCGACCTTGCCCTCCACGCCGAAGCCGAAATATCGGTTACCTTTGTAACTTTTATGAAACCGTATTTACGGTACCGAAAAAAATGACATAAAATATAAAGCTGCAGCCAGCTATGTCCCGGACAAACCCGATATATTTAATTAATTATGCTATTATTAACATACTAGGTACAGATAGGGAATGCAAACCACCATCATGGAATCCCGAAATCCCGGAATCTCCTACCGATTTTTCCAATATTCTAATACCAGAATTTAAAAGGACCAATGTCGAAATAAGTGTATTATTATTATTTTTATCCTGCTAGTATTGTAAATGCGAAAGTTTAGATGTTTATATGTATAAATATTTGAATGTTTAGATGTTTGGATGTTCGTAACTCAATCACGCTTAAACTGCGCAACCTTATTGCCTGCCTAACCTCTTAAAGCCCATGGGCCTACTCATGGGACTTATTCTGTCTAAGGCATTTAAATTATACTCAACTGGAATAGAGCTGGATTTGTTTTGTTTCGGGCACTTTTCAAAACAAACGAAAGTCAAATCTATTTCCAACACAATGCGATTCCAATTCCAGTGCCAATTTGTAATATATGCTGAGCCTTAGGAGGAGCCTAGATTAAAATATAGGACATTTTTTTTATCCCAGGTTCACGCAGACGAAACCGTGAGTGGAATCTAGTTTTTAATAAAAAAAAATTGACATGCATTTGTAAAAAAAAGGAACGCATAATCTAATGTAGTTAAATTTATTTGTTAGTTGTTATTGTTTGTCCTACGTAATTTTTGTACTGAAGAATAATCGCTTTTCCACTCTATTGTTGCTGGTGGTAGGAGCACTATTTGAACTGTTAGAAGGTAAAATAGGCTTCCGCTAGAATGGGTAACTTCTATGAATGAACGTAGAACACCGTAAATGGGGAATGTAGGAAAAAAATGATTTATTGACTTTTTTTTCTGCTAAGTTTTTTCTTTTTTCTCAAAAAAACGTAGTTTTTAGGGTTGTTAACTGATTACACAAACGTTACCTGAAATAAAACTTTAAGTACTAAACCTTTGGTTGTAAACATGAATGTAAAAAAAAAATTATGCATCTAAAAAAAATATACTGTTACTACTATCGGTTCAGGGAGGGCACTTATTCTATTGTATAGACAGTTTCCAAATTTACAATGACTCCCTGAACAGATAAAAGCAGTGGTCGAAAACAGCCCCATAGGTATTTTTAAGTAAATAGGTTGGTTTTGCTGTGAGAGATGAGTGTTTAATTTTATATTAGGTTATATACCACTAGTAATGATTGGACAAAAAAATAAGGTGTAAAACTTCCAATAATGTAAATCCTAAACACAAAAACACAAATGTATTGTTTACACTTTTAATTTCAGACTTATTTTACAAGAAAAAGTGAACTTTATAGTGCTTTATTTTAGCATTACAAAGAAGGATAAAGCACAAAGCACGAGGTCTTTTATATAAGACACTTTATGCCACACAGCTGTGTTGTTCCACATACAAGTGTTTTTATTATTTATATCTAAATAGTACTTACAACAATCAATATATTTATTTTGAATGTATTTATTATTTAACTCTATAATTTTAAATTTCGTTATTCAGTTCTCGAAAAGTTGCTTAAATAAAAAACCTAAAGAAGAAGAGGTTTGAAACGATCGGTTCGTATTTTTCGCTATCGAAATTGTCAAAATTGAAAATCGTATCACGTTCTTTTTCTTGTTTTCTTGCTAATCAACAAATTATTGAATTCAGATCACGAGATTATTAAACGAGTATCTATTTGTTAATTAATATTAAGATTTTATTTTTCGCTGTGTGTGGTGGTGTGCGGACTGCGATGGAGCTACCAGAGGCAGGCCTAAGTGGCTTGCAAAAAAGACCGACTCGTTCTCTCCCGAACGTTTTGCCTTCAACAAAAGCAAAGAGGCAGAAACAAAGTCCATTAACAACGCATGAGAAACGTTGGTGTTCAACATTTACAAGTTGGTGTGTGAACTTTGCAGCAATAATGAATTTCCGTGTAACAAACCGTGTCTGTTCAATATTTATCCCAAGCAGAAAAGGTTGACGACAACTTCTTCTTTGTTTAGCGCATTTCTAATCCTAAAAAAATGCACTATAATTTGCAACCAAATCTTGATAGGTATTATTATCGAAGCCCCGGTAATCCCGCTATTGAGGTCCAATATCAAAATTCAATGCTACCAGCATTGAGGATCATCTGATATTGAAGGTATATATCTATTTCGTTTTTGACGATTATAATAATGACTTCGTGTAAATTGGCATAGTAAATAATATATCAGTTTATATTACGTTCCACTGCTGGGCACAGACCTCCTCTCATGGACGAGAATTAAATGAAAAAAATAACGGTATCATAATTATACCGGTTTAGAAAAGGAATTATAAAAGTTTCAGTAAAATTAAAAATAAATACCGGTAACCGATATGTATTTCTACACGGGTCCGGATCCGGTACCGTTACGTTGGCGGCGCGGCTAACCTTTACAAGATAACGCTATTGTAATGGAATACCGATTCCATACCGGTATAACGTAACCGAAATCAGTCCATGCTCGTAAGTCAGCCTTTGAAAACAAAAGTGTTCGCCAATTGTTAAAAACTGAATCGATAACAATATCCATATACTTAATTGAACGAGCGAGCGAGACGAACGAAGATTTTCATTTCAGCTAGGCAATTATTCCAGATTTCCAGATTCGCGTTTAAAAGATCTTTACTTTACGCAAGTTGTTTGCTAGCAGAGCCGTAAATTTTTAGTGTTTCTGTTCTCGATTTTCGTCTGTTTATATATATGCATATATATTGTATGAAGGTATTTATATGTATTTTATTTATTTGTCTATTGTCGTTATTTATTATGTATGTATAACCACTGTGTGTTTATATCTGTAGTTGCACTAACCAAAATTTGTCTGCTTTGCCCAAATGTTGAAATGCTTACGGCTTTAAGTCCGCCTTTTGTACGATAAGTTGTTCTTTTGTTCAAATCAAAGATTAAATAAATAAATATTCTTTCGTATGTCCGGCTGTCTAGACTTCTCCTCTATATGTCGTAGGTAGCTATATTTCTCAACCGATTCTCGGGAAATTTTGTGAGCTGATTTGAAGATTATACAGAGTGACATTCAATCCGAAACTATAAGGGACACGGAAATTTGCTCTAAGGAGTCACCCAGACCGATTTTAGAAAGAATAAAAACTGCATTTAACTTAGTACGCAGTCAAATCTGTCTAAAAATCCTAGTTCGTTTTTTGCGTATAAGTATACCTAAGTATACTTACTATGCCTAAGCACGGCTATGTCCCCCCAGTAAGCATCACCAGTGAAAGATTTTTTATAATCGGATAAGTGGTTTCGGAGGTTATACCGTACATACAAACATACAAATAAATAACACTTTACAATAATCGTTCCGGTAGCATAGTGGTTCAGGCATGCGACTGTCAAACGGCGGTCGTGGGTTCGACAGATAAGTTTCATCTCATATTTACCTAAACAAGACATTCAATAATTTTGTAAGCAAATGCCCATAACCCAACCATTGAAGATTAGTAATGAATGAGTGAAAGCATCATAAACGTATAGAAACGTAAACGCGTGAAAAAGTTGAATTCGAATTTTGAATTTTGACGTTCATCGAAAACAGTACCATATTGTCAAATGATATATTTCTCTCTTTCTGATGCGGTCTAGGTCCAGATTCGAGAGACTGGCCACTAAGAGTTTTGATATACAAACTTGCCAATTATTCACAAAGCTTACTAAATTCGTCCGTCCGGTAACGCAAAATTGTTACCAACTTTGAGGTCATTATTTTAGACGCGAGTCACGGGCGAATACAAAACATTTTGTGAATAATACGTAGCCTCTCTGATTGTAATTATGTAGTACCGCAACTGCGGGTGAATATGGATATAACAAATCAAAGTACCAATATACTTCCTAAGTATAGATACCTTATTCCTTATAACGTTAGATTTTTGTAAGGAAAAATACCTCTTTTATCTTCCTTTATAAATATTGTACTTACTAGTGTTATTTCGATTATTTAATGTGTTTCAAATGGAACAATGTAAATGTTTTTTGTTTATCAAAATAGTTTTCATGACGCGAATGACTTGAAGATTTACGCACGATTTGTCTAATATCATGTGGAATAGGGTATAGAATAGATAAAGGTAGTACTTTGATTTTTCAACAGTAAACCTACGGATAGGTACTCATGAATCATGATTTTCCAATTAAATGAAGGCGTAACATCTTTTTAAATGAAATACCTATGCATCATAATATTTACGTAGTATGTAACATGACAGAATAGGTCCGCCAAAAATATAGGGGGTTTTGTGGATAATCTAGATACAAATCATGTTTATCAAGAAAACTTAAACAAGTTAAATATGAAAAAAATTTTTTTTGCACATTACAAGTAAATCTAAGTTAGTTTAGACGGTCATATTGGTTTAGAAATCCAAATTGAAAAACAAAAAAGATGTACGTTCATCGGGATTTGAACCCGGTTCAACGATGGCATTACAGACAGATTTAAGCAAAAGTGTATAACACTGCGCTACCGCATGACATTAGGTAACGAGTGAAAAAGTCAGATGCATTCGTCGTACATTCTAAAGTGCCAGACACAAGTACATTTAGTTTCGCTATTTCCTAATAGAGGCGCTACTGTAGATTTAGTTTTGCGCCCTCTAGTTTGATTTATGCAAAATGTTTGACAATGACAAACTTCGAAGTGACATTTAGCTACGTTAGTCTGCGTAAATTCACGAAAAAGCACTTTTATGCATATTTTCGGACTACATTTTAAAAGGAAACATTGTTTAGTGCAGATTGATTGCGATTCATACGTAGCAAGCTCTTCGGCTTCCGCAGTTTGAAACACATGTTGGTACTCGTCACGGTTTTGCGTAAAACGATGAGCAACCATCGAAATTATATATCGCGACATCTGTTAGCAACAGCTCGACAGGAACCAGTGACGTTGAACCTTAACAGGAAAAAATAAAAACGACGACTCGAGGAGCAGCACGCGAGCAGCGAGGGCACAAGTATGACCCGGGTATACCTCGGAACAGCTGGTGGGGGGGCGCGGGCTTGGCGGCGGGGTCGGGCAGCCACACGACACACGAGGAGCAGCACGCGAGCAGCGAGGGCACGAGTGTGACCCGGGTATACCTCGGAACAGCTGGTGGGGGGGCGCGGGCTTGGTGGCGGGGTCGGGCAGCCACACGACACACGAGGAGCAGCACGCGAGCAGCGAGGGCACGAGTGTGACCCGGGTATACCTCGGAACAGCTGGTGGGGGGGCGCGGGCTTGGCGGCGGGGTCGGGCAGCCACACGACACACGAGGAGCAGCACGCGAGCAGCGAGGGCACGAGTGTGACCCGGGTTTACCTCGGAACAGCTGGTGGGGGGGCGCGGGCTTGGCGGCGGGGTCGGGCAGCCACACGACACACGAGGAGCAGCACGCGAGCAGCGAGGGCACGAGTGTGACCCGGGTTTACCTCGGAACAGCTGGTGGGGGGGCGCGGGCTTGGCGGCGGGGTCGGGCAGCCACACGACACACGAGGAGCAGCACGCGAGCAGCGAGGGCACGAGTGTGACCCGGGTTTACCTCGGAACAGCTGGTGGGGGGGCGCGGGCTTGGCGGCGGGGTCGGGCAGCCACACGACACACGAGGAGCAGCACGCGAGCAGCGAGGGCACGAGTGTGACCCGGATTTACCTCGGAACAGCTGGTGGGGGGGCGCGGGCTTGGCGGCGGGGTCGGGCAGCCACACGACACACGAGGAGCAGCACGCGAGCAGCGAGGGCACGAGTGTGACCCGGGTTTACCTCGGAACAGCTGGTGGGGGGGCGCGGGCTTGGCGGCGGGGTCGGGCAGCCACACGACACACGAGGAGCAGCACGCGAGCAGCGAGGGCACGAGTGTGACCCGGGTTTACCTCGGAACAGCTGGTGGGGGGGCGCGGGCTTGGCGGCGGGGTCGGGCAGCCACACGACACACGAGGAGCAGCACGCGAGCAGCGAGGGCACGAGTGTGACCCGGGTATACCTCGGAACAGCTGGTGGGGGGGCGCGGGCTTGGCGGCGGGGTCGGGCAGCCACACGACACACGAGGAGCAGCACGCGAGCAGCGAGGGCACGAGTGTGACCCGGGTTTACCTCGGAACAGCTGGTGGGGGGGCGCGGGCTTGGCGGCGGGGTCGGGCAGCCACACGACACACGAGGAGCAGCACGCGAGCAGCGAGAGCACGAGTGTGACCCGGGTATACCTCGGAACAGCTGGTGGGGGGTCGCGGGCTTGGCGGCGGGGTCGGGCAGCCACACGACACACGAGGAGCAGCACGCGAGCAGCGAGGGCACGAGTGTGACCCGGGTTTACCTCGGAACAGCTGGTGGGGGGGCGCGGGCTTGGCGGCGGGGTCGGGCAGCCACACGACACACGAGGAGCAGCACGCGAGCAGCGAGGGCACGAGTGTGACCCGGGTTTACCTCGGAACAGCTGGTGGGGGGGCGCGGACTTGGCGGCGGGGTCGGGCAGCCACACGACACACGAAGAGCAGCACGCGAGCAGCGAGGGCACGAGTGTGACCCGGGTTTACCTCGGAACAGCTGGTGGGGGGCGCGGGCTTGGCGGCGGGGTCGGGCAGCCACACGACACACGAGGAGCAGCACGCGAGCAGCGAGGGCACGAGTGTGACCCGGGTTTACCTCGGAACAGCTGGTGGGGGGTCGCGGGCTTGGCGGCGGGGTCGGGCAGCCACACGACACACGAGGAGCAGCACGCGAGCAGCGAGGGCACGAGTGTGACCCGGGTTTACCTCGGAACAGCTGGTGGGGGGGCGCGGGCTTGGCGGCGGGGTCGGGCAGCCACACGACACACGAGGAGCAGCACGCGAGCAGCGAGGGCACGAGTGTGACCCGGGTATACCTCGGAACAGCTGGTGGGGGGGCGCGGGCTTGGCGGCGGGGTCGGGCAGCCACACGACACACGAGGAGCAGCACGCGAGCAGCGAGGGCACGAGTGTGACCCGGGTATACCTCGGAACAGCTGGTGGGGGGGCGCGGGCTTGGCGGCGGGGTCGGGCAGCCACACGACACACGAGGAGCAGCACGCGAGCAGCGAGGGCACGAGTGTGACCCGGGTATACCTCGGAACAGCTGGTGGGGGGGCGCGGGCTTGGCGGCGGGGTCGGGCAGCCACACGACACACGAGGAGCAGCACGCGAGCAGCGAGGGCACGAGTGTGACCCGGGTATACCTCGGAACAGCTGGTGGGGGGGCGCGGGCTTGGCGGCGGGGTCGGGCAGCCACACGACACACGAGGAGCAGCACGCGAGCAGCGAGGGCACGAGTGTGACCCGGGTATACCTCGGAACAGCTGGTGGGGGGGCGCGGGCTTGGCGGCGGGGTCGGGCAGCCACACGACACACGAGGAGCAGCACGCGAGCAGCGAGGGCACGAGTGTGACCCGGGTATACCTCGGAACAGCTGGTGGGGGGGCGCGGGCTTGGCGGCGGGGTCGGGCAGCCACACGACACACGAGGAGCAGCACGCGAGCAGCGAGGGCACGAGTGTGACCCGGGTATACCTCGGAACAGCTGGTGGGGGGGCGCGGGCTTGGCGGCGGGGTCGGGCAGCCACACGACACACGAGGAGCAGCACGCGAGCAGCGAGGGCACGAGTGTGACCCGGGTATACCTCGGAACAGCTGGTGGGGGGGCGCGGGCTTGGCGGCGGGGTCGGGCAGCCACACGACACACGAGGAGCAGCACGCGAGCAGCGAGGGCACGAGTGTGACCCGGGTATACCTCGGAACAGCTGGTGGGGGGGCGCGGGCTTGGCGGCGGGGTCGGGCAGCCACACGACACACGAGGAGCAGCACGCGAGCAGCGAGGGCACGAGTGTGACCCGGGTATACCTCGGAACAGCTGGTGGGGGGGCGCGGGCTTGGCGGCGGGGTCGGGCAGCCACACGACACACGAGGAGCAGCACGCGAGCAGCGAGGGCACGAGTGTGACCCGGGTATACCTCGGAACAGCTGGTGGGGGGGCGCGGGCTTGGCGGCGGGGTCGGGCAGCCACACGACACACGAGGAGCAGCACGCGAGCAGCGAGGGCACGAGTGTGACCCGGGTATACCTCGGAACAGCTGGTGGGGGGGCGCGGGCTTGGCGGCGGGGTCGGGCAGCCACACGACACACGAGGAGCAGCACGCGAGCAGCGAGGGCACGAGTGTGACCCGGGTTTACCTCGGAACAGCTGGTGGGGGGGGCGCGGGCTCGGCGGCGGGGTCGGGCAGCCACACGACACACGAGGAGCAGCACGCGAGCAGCGAGGGCACGAGTGTGACCCGGGTATACCTCGGAACAGCTGGTGGGGGGGCGCGGGCTTGGCGGCGGGGTCGGGCAGCCACACGACACACGAGGAGCAGCACGCGAGCAGCGAGGGCACGAGTGTGACCCGGGTTTACCTCGGAACAGCTGGTGGGGGGGCGCGGGCTTGGCGGCGGGGTCGGGCAGCCACACGACACACGAGGAGCAGCACGCGAGCAGCGAGGGCACGAGTGTGACCCGGGTATACCTCGGAACAGCTGGTGGGGGGGCGCGGGCTTGGCGGCGGGGTCGGGCAGCCACACGACACACGAGGAGCAGCACGCGAGCAGCGAGGGCACGAGTGTGACCCGGGTTTACCTCGGAACAGCTGGTGGGGGGGCGCGGGCTTGGCGGCGGGGTCGGGCAGCCACACGACACACGAGGAGCAGCACGCGAGCAGCGAGGGCACGAGTGTGACCCGGGTATACCTCGGAACAGCTGGTGGGGGGGCGCGGGCTTGGCGGCGGGGTCGGGCAGCCACACGACACACGAGGAGCAGCACGCGAGCAGCGAGGGCACGAGTGTGACCCGGGTATACCTCGGAACAGCTGGTGGGGGGGCGCGGGCTTGGCGGCGGGGTCGGGCAGCCACACGACACACGAGGAGCAGCACGCGAGCAGCGAGGGCACGAGTGTGACCCGGGTATACCTCGGAACAGCTGGTGGGGGGGCGCGGGCTTGGCGGCGGGGTCGGGCAGCCACACGACACACGAGGAGCAGCACGCGAGCAGCGAGGGCACGAGTGTGACCCGGGTATACCTCGGAACAGCTGGTGGGGGGGCGCGGGCTTGGCGGCGGGGTCGGGCAGCCACACGACACACGAGGAGCAGCACGCGAGCAGCGAGGGCACGAGTGTGACCCGGGTATACCTCGGAACAGCTGGTGGGGGGGCGCGGGCTTGGCGGCGGGGTCGGGCAGCCACACGACACACGAGGAGCAGCACGCGAGCAGCGAGGGCACGAGTGTGACCCGGGTATACCTCGGAACAGCTGGTGGGGGGGCGCGGGCTTGGCGGCGGGGTCGGGCAGCCACACGACACACGAGGAGCAGCACGCGAGCAGCGAGGGCACGAGTGTGACCCGGGTTTACCTCGGAACAGCTGGTGGGGGGGCGCGGGCTTGGCGGCGGGGTCGGGCAGCCACACGACACACGAGGAGCAGCACGCGAGCAGCGAGGGCACGAGTGTGACCCGGGTTTACCTCGGAACAGCTGGTGGGGGGGCGCGGGCTTGGCGGCGGGGTCGGGCAGCCACACGACACACGAGGAGCAGCACGCGAGCAGCGAGGGCACGAGTGTGACCCGGGTTTACCTCGGAACAGCTGGTGGGGGGGCGCGGGCTTGGCGGCGGGGTCGGGCAGCCACACGACACACGAGGAGCAGCACGCGAGCAGCGAGGGCACGAGTGTGACCCGGGTTTACCTCGGAACAGCTGGTGGGGGGGCGCGGGCTTGGCGGCGGGGTCGGGCAGCCACACGACACACGAGGAGCAGCACGCGAGCAGCGAGGGCACGAGTGTGACCCGGGTTTACCTCGGAACAGCTGGTGGGGGGGCGCGGGCTTGGCGGCGGGGTCGGGCAGCCACACGACACACGAGGAGCAGCACGCGAGCAGCGAGGGCACGAGTGTGACCCGGGTATACCTCGGAACAGCTGGTGGGGGGGCGCGGGCTTGGCGGCGGGGTCGGGCAGCCACACGACACACGAGGAGCAGCACGCGAGCAGCGAGGGCACGAGTGTGACCCGGGTATACCTCGGAACAGCTGGTGGGGGGGCGCGGGCTTGGCGGCGGGGTCGGGCAGCCACACGACACACGAGGAGCAGCACGCGAGCAGCGAGGGCACGAGTGTGACCCGGGTATACCTCGGAACAGCTGGTGGGGGGGCGCGGGCTTGGCGGCGGGGTCGGGCAGCCACACGACACACGAGGAGCAGCACGCGAGCAGCGAGGGCACGAGTGTGACCCGGGTATACCTCGGAACAGCTGGTGGGGGGGCGCGGGCTTGGCGGCGGGGTCGGGCAGCCACACGAC
This sequence comes from Epinotia demarniana, assembly GCA_945867215.1. Taxonomy (NCBI): domain Eukaryota; kingdom Metazoa; phylum Arthropoda; class Insecta; order Lepidoptera; family Tortricidae; genus Epinotia; species Epinotia demarniana. The sequence goes on from OX244262.1 coordinate 17,831,804, forward strand.
ACACGAGGAGCAGCACGCGAGCAGCGAGGGCACGAGTGTGACCCGGGTATACCTCGGAACAGCTGGTGGGGGGGCGCGGGCTTGGCGGCGGGGTCGGGCAGCCACACGACACACGAGGAGCAGCACGCGAGCAGCGAGGGCACGAGTGTGACCCGGGTATACCTCGGAACAGCTGGTGGGGGGGCGCGGGCTTGGCGGCGGGGTCGGGCAGCCACACGACACACGAGGAGCAGCACGCGAGCAGCGAGGGCACGAGTGTGACCCGGGTATACCTCGGAACAGCTGGTGGGGGGGCGCGGGCTTGGCGGCGGGGTCGGGCAGCCACACGACACACGAGGAGCAGCACGCGAGCAGCGAGGGCACGAGTGTGACCCGGGTTTAACTCGGAACAGCTGGTGGGGGGGCGCGGGCTTGGCGGCGGGGTCGGGCAGCCACACGACACACGAGGAGCAGCACGCGAGCAGCGAGGGCACGAGTGTGACCCGGGTTTACCTCGGAACAGCTGGTGGGGGGGCGCGGGCTTGGCGGCGGGGTCGGGCAGCCACACGACACACGAGGAGCAGCACGCGAGCAGCGAGGGCACGAGTGTGACCCGGGTTTACCTCGGAACAGCTGGTGGGGGGGCGCGGGCTTGGCGGCGGGGTCGGGCAGCCACACGACACACGAGGAGCAGCACGCGAGCAGCGAGGGCACGAGTGTGACCCGGGTTTACCTCGGAACAGCTGGTGGGGGGGCGCGGGCTTGGCGGCGGGGTCGGGCAGCCACACGACACACGAGGAGCAGCACGCGAGCAGCGAGGGCACGAGTGTGACCCGGGTATACCTCGGAACAGCTGGTGGGGGGGCGCGGGCTTGGCGGCGGGGTCGGGCAGCCACACGACACACGAGGAGCAGCACGCGAGCAGCGAGGGCACGAGTGTGACCCGGGTTTACCTCGGAACAGCTGGTGGGGGGGCGCGGGCTTGGCGGCGGGGTCGGGCAGCCACACGACACACGAGGAGCAGCACGCGAGCAGCGAGGGCACGAGTGTGACCCGGGTATACCTCGGAACAGCTGGTGGGGGGGCGCGGGCTTGGCGGCGGGGTCGGGCAGCCACACGACACACGAGGAGCAGCACGCGAGCAGCGAGGGCACGAGTGTGACCCGGGTATACCTCGGAACAGCTGGTGGGGGGGCGCGGGCTTGGCGGCGGGGTCGGGCAGCCACACGACACACGAGGAGCAGCACGCGAGCAGCGAGGGCACGAGTGTGACCCGGGTATACCTCGGAACAGCTGGTGGGGGGGCGCGGGCTTGGCGGCGGGGTCGGGCAGCCACACGACACACGAGGAGCAGCACGCGAGCAGCGAGGGCACGAGTGTGACCCGGGTTTACCTCGGAACAGCTGGTGGGGGGGCGCGGGCTTGGCGGCGGGGTCGGGCAGCCACACGACACACGAGGAGCAGCACGCGAGCAGCGAGGGCACGAGTGTGACCCGGGTTTACCTCGGAACAGCTGGTGGGGGGGCGCGGGCTTGGCGGCGGGGTCGGGCAGCCACACGACACACGAGGAGCAGCACGCGAGCAGCGAGGGCACGAGTGTGACCCGGGTATACCTCGGAACAGCTGGTGGGGGGGCGCGGGCTTGGCGGCGGGGTCGGGCAGCCACACGACACACGAGGAGCAGCACGCGAGCAGCGAGGGCACGAGTGTGACCCGGGTATACCTCGGAACAGCTGGTGGGGGGGCGCGGGCTTGGCGGCGGGGTCGGGCAGCCACACGACACACGAGGAGCAGCACGCGAGCAGCGAGGGCACGAGTGTGACCCGGGTTTACCTCGGAACAGCTGGTGGGGGGGCGCGGGCTTGGCGGCGGGGTCGGGCAGCCACACGACACACGAGGAGCAGCACGCGAGCAGCGAGGGCACGAGTGTGACCCGGGTATACCTCGGAACAGCTGGTGGGGGGGCGCGGGCTTGGCGGCGGGGTCGGGCAGCCACACGACACACGAGGAGCAGCACGCGAGCAGCGAGGGCACGAGTGTGACCCGGGTTTACCTCGGAACAGCTGGTGGGGGGGCGCGGGCTTGGCGGCGGGGTCGGGCAGCCACACGACACACGAGGAGCAGCACGCGAGCAGCGAGGGCACGAGTGTGACCCGGGTTTACCTCGGAACAGCTGGTGGGGGGGCGCGGGCTTAGCGGCGGGGTCGGGCAGCCACACGACACACGAGGAGCAGCACGCGAGCAGCGAGGGCACGAGTGTGACCCGGGTTTACCTCGGAACAGCTGGTGGGGGGGCGCGGGCTTGGCGGCGGGGTCGGGCAGCCACACGACACACGAGGAGCAGCACGCGAGCAGCGAGGGCACGAGTGTGACCCGGGTTTACCTCGGAACAGCTGGTGGGGGGGCGCGGGCTTGGCGGCGGGGTCGGGCAGCCACACGACACACGAGGAGCAGCACGCGAGCAGCGAGGGCACGAGTGTGACCCGGGTTTACCTCGGAACAGCTGGTGGGGGGGCGCGGGCTTGGCGGCGGGGTCGGGCAGCCACACGACACACGAGGAGCAGCACGCGAGCAGCGAGGGCACGAGTGTGACCCGGGTTTACCTCGGAACAGCTGGTGGGGGGGCGCGGGCTTGGCGGCGGGGTCGGGCAGCCACACGACACACGAGGAGCAGCACGCGAGCAGCGAGGGCACGAGTGTGACCCGGGTTTACCTCGGAACAGCTGGTGGGGGGGCGCGGGCTTGGCGGCGGGGTCGGGCAGCCACACGACACACGAGGAGCAGCACGCGAGCAGCGAGGGCACGAGTGTGACCCGGGTTTACCTCGGAACAGCTGGTGGGGGGGCGCGGGCTTGGCGGCGGGGTCGGGCAGCCACACGACACACGAGGAGCAGCACGCGAGCAGCGAGGGCACGAGTGTGACCCGGGTTTACCTCGGAACAGCTGGTGGGGGGGCGCGGGCTTGGCGGCGGGGTCGGGCAGCCACACGACACACGAGGAGCAGCACGCGAGCAGCGAGGGCACGAGTGTGACCCGGGTTTACCTCGGAACAGCTGGTGGGGGGGCGCGGGCTTGGCGGCGGGGTCGGGCAGCCACACGACACACGAGGAGCAGCACGCGAGCAGCGAGGGCACGAGTGTGACCCGGGTTTACCTCGGAACAGCTGGTGGGGGGGCGCGGGCTTGGCGGCGGGGTCGGGCAGCCACACGACACACGAGGAGCAGCACGCGAGCAGCGAGGGCACGAGTGTGACCCGGGTTTACCTCGGAACAGCTGGTGGGGGGGCGCGGGCTTGGCGGCGGGGTCGGGCAGCCACACGACACACGAGGAGCAGCACGCGAGCAGCGAGGGCACGAGTGTGACCCGGGTTTACCTCGGAACAGCTGGTGGGGGGGCGCGGGCTTGGCGGCGGGGTCGGGCAGCCACACGACACACGAGGAGCAGCACGCGAGCAGCGAGGGCACGAGTGTGACCCGGGTTTACCTCGGAACAGCTGGTGGGGGGGCGCGGGCTTGGCGGCGGGGTCGGGCAGCCACACGACACACGAGGAGCAGCACGCGAGCAGCGAGGGCACGAGTGTGACCCGGGTTTACCTCGGAACAGCTGGTGGGGGGGCGCGGGCTTGGCGGCGGGGTCGGGCAGCGCGGCGCCGCACGCGCAGCGCCCGTCCGCGCCGCAGCCCGTGTGCAGCCACACCAGACACGAGGAACACCACACGAGCAGCGACGGCACGTCTGTTAAACGTAAACGAGCGTTAGGGTCGGCCTTGACTTCGACCGATAGCGGAGCGCCACACGTGTGAGCGAGACAGCGGAGTGCGGCCTCTCGGACCCGCGTATGGCACACCGCCGCTCCTGACGCTCGGCATTGCCGTTGAGGTTTTCATGAATTCGAGCAGCCCCGAGACGGTCACTGGGCTCACATATTTACTTATATACTCTTTGCGCGAGCAGCGCGCGGTAAGCCGCCCCGAGTCAACGGTCAAAGGCACTTCAGTGGGCGTGCCTCACGGAAGGCTCAGGGTTAATTCAATTAGATAATAACATTGCCTAAACTAACAGTCAACCGTATGCAAAAAAATAGTTATATACGAGCCCTCTTATTCATAAAGTTTAAAATGCCTCTGGTAAATATAATGTGTTTTGTCCCTTTCTTATGGACACAAATGTCAAAGTGACAGATGAAATCGAACGATTGAGCATTTTAGCTGAAATAGGTTTGTTAAAAGTCAATGAGTGCGGCCATAGGAATCTCCTAAAAAATTCAAAAATATCCTTTTTGTCAAACATGCTCTGAAATGTATGCGTTAATATCACGAAATGAAGACAAGAAGTTTCTTGTTTATGGCTCCCTACATTACTTCTTGGCCTCAGGCCAAGAAGTAATGTATGAAAACCCTAACTAAAAATATTATTGTCCGCTACTCTAACTTTTTAAATTTGCTTATTAATATTAAACTGACAAAGGAAAAATTACATACTGCCAACCACCACTAGACTCTGTAAGCAGACTTGCGACATAAAAAAATATCTATGGTACTATACTTATGTGCGGTTAAACATTGTGCTGAAACGGCTTGTTGAAATGGCATGTTTAAAAAATAAAAAAGGCGGCAAATTACACAATTGTTTTCTGAACTTTCGTTCCGATTGTAATTTCAACAAACTAGTATTTAATTGATTACCTTGTAGGTATTTATTTCATTTTTAATATTTCCTCACATCATTTGAGAAAAGCACTATACAATCCTCGGCCGGAACAGGGATTGCTGGACTCGTTGTATCCGGCCTCGTCTACGACTCGGCCGTCTACCCCAAAGCTCATCCAGCAATCCCTTACTTCACGGCCTCTGCAGTAATGTACTATTACTCCAGCAACTGATCTAAGTGGTAGCAAACTGGCGAAATGACCTTATGTAGGTATAGGTAAGTTGTATAAGTGAGAACATGTAACTGGCTCTGTAATTCTATTGTAGTATACAGAAATATGTTACGCTCCAAGCATCATCATCATCCTCCTAGCGTTATTCCTGGTAATGCCCCTATAGGAGCCCGGGGTCCGCTTTGACATCTAATCCCAAGATTTGGCATAGGCACTAGTTTTACGAAAGCGACTGCCATCTGACCTTCCAACCCAGAGGGTAAACTAGACCTTATTGGGATAAGACCGGTTTCCTCACGATGTTTTCCTTCACCGAAAAGCTAACGGTAAATATTCCGTACATAAGTTCCGAAAATCCCATTGGTACGAGCCGGGATTCGAACCCGCGACCGCGACGCTCCAAGCATGTACAAATAAATAAATGATTGTATACCGAGTACAATGATATTGGTTGTCGTGTAAAGCCGCTTACCATTTCTCCCGCACGCGTTGCACACCTTGTTGCCGGCGAGCACCGGCTCCAGCGAGAGCCCGGCCGGCAGCACCGCCGCCCACGCCGGCTTGCCGCTGCCGGGCCAGCCTGCTGGCATATCAGTAACAAGCACATTACTACACAGGCCGGGAAGTAAGGGGTTGCCGGCCGAGCGTAGCGAAGCCGGATAGTTATGAGGCTGGCAACCCCTTTCACTTAATTAACAACATCGAAATGAAATTTTAAGGTATACGTGTTCTTTATTTCTCCCTAAATGTTTATTTTCATCCAAAAATATCACAATTAAAAGTTCCAATAGGTCGTAAGTAAAATATGACGTCATTATTATGTCTCTCTATGGCAACTGTCCACATCTTTCTGTGTGGTAGATTTTAGTGACTTTCTCGGAAACAAGTAAGAATAAAAATGGGAAAACCACTTCATTACGTTCAGATAAGATAATTACCGAAATGGTTTTCGATTTAGGCATCATTACATATTTGGAAATGTTGTCAATTCATGTGCTCGAATACAGAACTGTAACCTTAATAACAACTGAAGACCTCTCCAATCTAAGTATAGTAATAAGTAGATAAAACTGTTATTTAGTAGTAAGCTGAAAACAAACTATGTTTAGTTTTATTTTTAACATGCAGTTACCACCGGTATGAAAGAGCGTTTCCTCCTAATACAAGTGTTTAACTTAAAAGGGGGAAACATACACTAAATGTAAAAAACGTTGTTGAAAATAAATAAAATTGTTTTTTTTTTTCACGGCTGGGCATGTTATTATTATTAGGAGCCTATGGTGTCCCCCTGCTGGGTAAAGGGCTCCCCCTCCGTTTCCAAGCATCCCGATCCCGACCAGCCTCTGGCCAATCCTTTAAAAAGGACTGCGAGGCATGTCTAAGTGCTTTTCTCAAACATGCAATGAAATAAATTAAAAAAACTCCAAGAAATCGAACTTTAATGTTCATGGCTGAACGCCGTGATGCTGTGCCACAATGGAATGAAAATTAAAAAAACCGGCCAAGTGCGTGTCGGGCCACGCGCAGTGTAGGCTTCCGTAGTTGCCTTTCTTTGTTACATCGACACGCACACGCCAAGTAAATGGTGAACCCTAAGAGTTTAAAAGTGGCAGTATTTACGAGAAGTGGTGTTGCAGCGTCATTCAGTAGGTTTAAGAATCAAATATCAGTTAAATTAAGGCAAACCTTTCGTTTCAGCAGAGGAACCAGACGGCGAACCTTCCCGGGATTCCTTATTTTGAGTCTGAAACTGTAGATTTTTTTTTTAAACCTGGCTGAATGTTAACCAAACTATTATTATAACTCTAAAGACGATTTGGACCAAAGCATCTTTCCAAAATATAGGTAAACTCTAAAGACGACTTGGACCAAAGCATCTTTCCAAAATATAGGTATTCATAGATCTTTGTATATACACACATACATACAAACATCCGTAAAACCTACACATCCTTATTTTGAAATAATATTCAGACTAATAGTGATCCATTTTTAATATACGGCAGATGTCTTTGTATGTTAGGATTTTCCACGAACTGTGCTGATGTAAAATCCTTTGTTTAGCAAGAGTCGATGCAGGTCTGTCATCATGATAATATATTGAAATGCGACATTTACCTGTTGCTTCCGCAGTTTTGCCGAGCGCGTTTGAGGTGGGTCGTTATGCGATTGCAAATACGGGAATTGGTTGTATTTCTTGCGCTTCTGCAATGAAAACAGAACATAATAAATACGATTTTGATTTCACAACTTTCTCACACTATTTTAACTAAACCAAACTGTCGCATGTTATTATATTTATTTACTTACGTCGAGTTTTACGCAGGTAACGCAACGCGCTCAGTCTTGGGGCTTGACCCAATTCACATTGAAGTAAGTAAACAAATTAATAATGCGCGATTTTACTTATTAAAAAATATATTTCAATCCATAACAAGGATATACATACGGATAACATTTCATAGTTGCCATATAAGAAGTCATTCCTGTTAGTGCTTGTCGTAGATCTCTTGCGGCGCTCGCTTCTTTTTTTCTCGAGTATCTCCTTTTGGGCGGGAGTCACCAAACCTATCAGCCTGAAAGTATATAAAATTAAATTAATTAATATTACGGGACAATCTTACACAAATCGACTTAGAGCGCTTTCACATATAGGCGTTTGTATTGAACGGTACAAAGGCTACTCGTACTTATTTGACATCAAAAGTTCTTGATTGACCCAAGAGTATCCGCTAGGCGGGTTCCTGGTAGTGAATGTGGCTATGTTTGACCCAATAGAGTCTTGAACTTTGTCATGAGGGGCTTGCTAACACCACAGACCACATCTTCACAGTACGGCAATTAACAGAAAAATGCAAAGAGTACCAAGTTCCACTATACATGGCTTATGTTGACTACAGCAAAGCCTTCGACTCACTCATACATAACAAAATTTGGGAAACCCTGAATGAGCAAGGGGTAATGCCGAAGTACATTAGGATTTTAAGGAATATATACGAAGCAAGCACTGCTAGAATACAGTTAGAAAGCAAAGGAGAAGAGATCAAGATAAACAAAGGAGTTCGACAAGGGGATCCTCTTTCTCCAAAAATATTCTCAGCGGTGCTGGAGGGAATATTTCGGAATCTGAAATGGGATAGGAACTACAAATACGGAGTTAAAATAAATGGTACTACTCTTACTCATTTACGCTTCGCAGATGATTTAGTGCTGATAGCAAAAACAGCTGAAGACCTGCAAAACATGCTAAAAGAACTAGCTTACGAGAGTGAGGTAATGGGACTGCGAATGAATGCAGAAAAAACGAAAACAATGACCAACTCTATAAAGACACCGATAGTGGTAAACGAGGAAACCATAGAATATGTTGATGAATACATATATTTGGGACAAACAATATCCATGGATAAACAGATGGACAAAGAGATTGCTAGAAGAACAACCAACGCATGGAAACGGTACTGGTCATTAAGAGAAGTAATGAAAAACAAAGAAATTAATATAGCCACAAAGAGGAAGTTGTTTAATACATGTGTTCTACCAGTCTTAACCTATGGCAGTCAAACTTGGACCCTAACTAAGAACAACTTAAATAAACTACAAGTTTGTCAAAGGTCCATGGAAAGAAGTATGATCGGAGTTAAATTGAGAGATAGAATCAAAAACAAGTCTATTAGATCTAAAACATGTGTAGAAGATGTAACCATAAAAGTTAAAACACTCAAATGGAGGTGGACAGGACATATGATGAGGGGCAAAGAGAAATGGAACAAGAGAATGGTATGGTGGTTCCTGAAAGATAGAAAAAGAAAACAAGGACCACCAAACATGAGATGGGAAGACGAAATTGTCAAATTTGCAGGGAGACTTTGGACCAGACTGGCGAGAGACAGAGAAAAATGGAAAGGGATGGAAGAGGCCTTTGCCAAACGGCACACAGACCAAACCGATGTTGTCTGAAACAGTAATATAATAAGTTAAGTTATGTATTTTGATAAGTTGTGTACAATAATAAAGGACAGGACAGGAGGAGGAGAGGAGGGTAAGGACAAAAATTTGTGTGATGAGCACGAATATTTGTTTCTGAGTCATGGATATTTTCTATGTATTCAAGTATTTATATCTATTATATTTATCGTCGTCTAGTACCCATAACACAAGCCATACTGAGCTTACTATGGGACTAGGTCGATATGTGTAAGATTGTCCCCTTATATTTATTTATTTATTTATTTAATAATATTTAAACTGTAAAATTTGTCTGAATAAAAGGCTTATATTATTATTATATTATTTATTATTATATTATATATTATTATACATATATATTATGCAGGCATATGCCTATATTGCCTATAGGGTCCACCTATCGACTCAGGAAAAAATAAATATTGTATATTTTGCTATGTTATTGCATATCAAGCTAGTCCTAAACTAAGCAAAGCTTGTATTATGGATACCTACTAGGCCACAATATGCAGATATAGATAAATAGGTAGGCAGATGGGAAGATGACAGATTTTAGGGGCCTATGCAGAGGCAAATCAACCACACCACCAATGTCATTGTATCTGGAGGCATGCATAATAGGCCCTATAACATTGTTGTGGATAAAACTAGAAGCCTGAATTTTCAGTTACCAAGCAGGCTTCGTATATAAACACGGTATATTTCAATTATTTTAACTTTGTAAACAACGAAAATAAAAGGCTATTTTATTTATTTTATATATAAATAAAGACTTGAATACAAAGAAAACGCCCATGACCCAGGAACAAATATTCGTGCTCATCACCATAAATGACCTTAGCTGGTTTCGAACCCAGGACCTTCAGCTTAGTAGGCAGTGTCACCAACAGTACCAACTAGGCTGACTTCAGCCTAGGTTGTCATGAGGCTACTTACCTCATAAAGAGCTCCTGAGATACGGGCTGGCCGGGCTGCGGCAGCGGCGGCGGGGACGGCGTGGGCGAGGGCCGCGCGCCCTGCGACGACTCCGAGTCCGACCGCTGCTCCTGCTCCTGCCAGTTTGGTGCATGCTGGGGATTGGTGCCGCTGCAAAACAATCATGTATCAATATTCTCTCCTAGCCGCTATTTCATACTATAAACAGTTTTAGCGGGACTACAATTCAGACAAATGTCCCCTGTTTCATGGCCTGAAATTATTATTGGGGTAGAGTTCAAAACCTGGGTCTTACGAAACATTAAGAATAGTAAATACATTTTTGGTGGTGACTGTACTATTCACAAAAACGTCTTTCCTATTCTTTGATAGACCTGCAGTGACGCAATATTTATATAGATCTTTTGATGAAAAGAAGGGCCAATAATGAAATAGTTATTTATAGAACTCAGACAGAGCTTTTTATTTTTCAACTTTATTATTGTTATCTAATAATAAAGATTTCAAAAAAAACATTGTTCATAATGATAATTTCTGTGTCAATTTTAAGCTTACCAATAACCATTACATATAGGGTTCTAAGTTCTCAAATAAGCTTGGTTTATAGCCTTTATAAAACTTCTATCTTCATCCCATTTCTTAGTTGTGGTGCCCACTAGCCAATTTAATATCATTAGGCTGTATACTCTTATGTTTATCCTTGTACATGAAATAATCTTGTCTGCCCACATATGACAAAGAATGCAAGTAAAGCTGCAGGATAACATATAGCCTGTGTCAATCTGAGAAGTCCAATCTATATACCGGCCAATATTTTTTATTGGATGTGTAGTGCTGGAGATTACCCCTTAAATACATACTTACAACCTCACAGACATTATACTTTTTGATAATATTAGTGTAGCAGGTATAAATTAGTACAGATTTAATTCCCATCAATCCGCTAGGCAGTTTATTCTCCAAGGCTGAATGCATAACAGATATATATATATATGCACATATTTCTATGAAAATGTTTGGAATGTATCATCGAATCATGTCAAATAAAATATAAAAAAATAAATAAATAAAAATAGCCTTTATTTATATTATTGCATTTGCTAACATAAAAATAATTTTAGTTTCGTTTGATAAAATTTAATTCAGGTAATAGTAGTCGCCTGTATGGTGTAGGCCTCCCCCATGCTCTTCCACAGTTGTCTGTCACGAGCCTTACGCATCATGTCAACGTACCGCCAATTAGTTATCCATAGGTAAGTAAAGTAGTTAAATTGCTATGGGACCTGTTTATTTAAATTATATTAATTAATAAAGTTAATAAAGCTAGAAACAAAATAGAAAATGGACCAGACATATTACAGACTGGTTTCCAATATCCAGGAAAAGAGGAAGGGGAAGACAACATAGAAGATGGGAGGATGACTTCCCGCCCAAGTGGACAAGATTGGCACTTAAGACAGAGAAACTTGGAAAACTTTAGAGGAGGCCTATGTCAGTGAAAACTGACAACCTGATGAAATAAAATAAATAAACAAATAAAATAAAATAATATTAAATTGTAGAAAGTCAGTGAGTAAAGGCTATTTGTAATTGTAATGAATAAAGTATGAATACTCACATGAATGCCTCCTTGACTTTGTTTAATGCATTAGCAAAGTTATTCCTGCTGTCATGCACTTTAGGGGTCTGCTGGTAGTTCCTAGAATACTTCTCCTTGTCTTCTGTATCACTATGATTTGAGTTTTCTTTCTCATTTGTGGATTTGATCTCAGTCTCAGAATCTGATATGTTTTCTTTCACATCATTATAATTTTCCGACTTAATATGAATCTCATTAAGTACTGAATGTTTGAGTAAGGAAACAGTCCTATTTCTGTTGCGATATTGAAGCTGGTGGTCCCGTAATTGCTGTGCTACGAAGCGATTATCATTTTCAACATTGGTCTGCTTATTACGAGCTTTCAAACGTTGTTGATAAAGTTCTAATTCCCTCCTTAATCTGTCCACAACTAGTTTCTGAAATTTAATTCATCATGTAATAATATGCACATACACATGGTTATATCATCTGTGCTGTTTTAAACTTCACAATTCATTTTATAAGTTAAATGGCAGTATAAAATTCTATGAGTGAGCTGTGTCCATAATAACCTGATAGCAGTACATAAAAAAATTATAAGAAATTAACTTACTTGAGCTTGTCCAATAGCAACAATTTCATTTTCAGCTTCTTTAACTTTTGATTTCAGGTGTACATTCTGCAATGTAATACAATATAAACAAAATGGTCACATGTAGTTAAATAAGAAATAGTCTCACATATATGAAATGAAACCGTAACGTCATGATTTCTACTCAATACTACACCTAGTAAACAATACATATGTTTTAAGTTCTTACATTTTCGTCTTCCTGAAGACGCGTTACCCAAACCTGAAAGAATTAGAATGTTATTTTAATATAACTGCTTTTACCTAGTCAATATAATCAAGTGAAAATTACAAGTATTATAAGTTTTCAACAAGTAATAACAATCAACGTCTTTACTTACCTGATGTACGCGTATCGCATTTTTCAAGTCTGACTGAGTTTTGCGAATGTCTTCCTTTATTTCATTCGAGACTTCCATAGTAGTTTTCTTCCTTTGTATTGTTTAGATAAGCGTCACTTTTAATTTTCAACAAGTTATCACCCTTGTGGCTTGAATATGTGCTACATAATTTATTATTTTCAAAATGTATTTTTAGACATAAAACGGTTTTCATAAGAAATTATGCAAGTACCTTTAAAACTAATAAAAACTCACTGTAACCAAGTGCTTAACTTTTAGTCATAACTTACTTTCACTTAGGGTCTGAAAATAATAAAAATGCTTTTACAAATAAATAATATTTCCTCGGCATTGTCCTTCCTCACTCTACCTACCTACTTACTTACTAGTAGGTACCTACTCTCAACTCGTCAACTCCGTTCAATCCACAGAGTCCACACCACCCCACAAATCTTCAACGTAAAAGAAAAAGTTGTGGTCGTAACCGGCATCTCTTTTGTTCCTACGATTATGAGAAATGGGCCATCCACATTAAGTGATTTGTCAGCCCCAATTCATCAGAATCTGACTAATTGCTATAGTGTGGAGTGGATGCATGTTCCAACCGTCAAACGAGTTGTACGGACTGATTGCATGAAAACCACAATTTGGACCATGGAATTTGCATGATCTGCCAACTTTTTTTTCCTCACAAATTTCATACAAATAAATTTAAACGATAATTAAAAAAATTATGCTAAAGAACATTGTATTAATATTTTACACTGCAATTTTGTATTTTTTTAAAACTGGTGTTTTGCAACTACAATTTCATTCAGTGTGGCCAGTTAACAGTAAGAAAGCGAAAATTGCCGCATTCAAACGGTCCTGCGAAGCGGACTGCAAGATTGTTACTAACCGATGAGATAGGGCGAGACAGCACGTCGATCATGAGGTGGCCGTGACATACTCTCGATTTTTGTGTGCTGCACGGCTATTACGCGACGGCGCGCGAGCTCTCTCAATTTTTTTCGCACTATCCGTCTCTCTCTTATTAGGACATGCGAGACAAATCGAGAGTATGTCGCGGCTGTGTGTTACACGTACTGTCTTGTCCTATCTCATCGGTTAGTAACAATCTTGCAGTCCGCTTCGCAGGACCGTTTGAATGCGGCAATTTTCACTTTCTAACAGTTAACTGGCCACACTGAATGAAATTGTAGTTGCAGTTGTTAGGTGTGTACGCTACACCCAATTCTGACTTCGACATGTTGTACTGACAAATTGGGGTTTAATCACATAATGTGGATAGCGCATAGATATAAACTATTTATCGATGCTAATGGGCCATCCACATTAAGTGATTTTACCCCAATTTGTCAGTACAACATGTCGAAGTCAGGAATTGGGTGTAGCATACAGACGTAACAACTGCAACTACAATTTCATTTAATGTGGTGTAAAATATTAATACAATATTTTTTAGTATATATTTTTAAATTTTCGTTTAAATTTATTCGAATGCAATTTGTGAGAAAAAAATACTTGGCAGAACATGCAAATTCCATGGTCCATATTGTGATTTTCATGCAATTAGTCCGGACAACTCGTTTGACGGTTGGAATTGCCCCTAATGGGCAATCCACATACGTGATTTGTCAGCCCCAATTCATCAGAATCTGACTAATTGCTATCGTCTGGATGCATGTTCCAACCATCAAACGAGTTGTCTGGACTATAAATTACAGTGTAAAATATTATTTTACACTGTAATTTTGTAAATTTTTTTAAACCGGTGTTTTGCAACTACAATTTCATTCAGTGTGGCCAGTTAACAGTAAGAAAGCGTAAATTGCCGCATTCAAACGGTCCTGCGAAGCGGACTGCAAGATTGTTACTAACCGATGAGATAAGACGAGACAGCACGTCGATCATGAGGTGGCCGTGACATATCAGCAACAACGAAATAATATATTATTACGCATGGGTTGGTTACATCTGGAACGTCACAATGACAAAGACATTTGTGACAGTGACATTCGGCCATCTTTGGTAACTTTTTTGGAATCTAAATACGGCGTCGAGTATAGTTGCAGTTGTTACGTCTGTACGCTACACCCAATTCTGACTTCAACATGTTGTACTGACAAATTGGGGTAAAATTACTTAATGTGGATGGCCCATAACTTTGCCGCCGAAATTATATTGGTTTTGTGTATTTTGAACATATATTTTTTACAGCGATATCTGCGTGTTTTAAGAATGTCTTCGAAATATTTGCTTTCATTTCAATTTTTGAGGACATTTTTATTAAACTAACAATACAATTATTGTGGCAACTATTTATACCCGTACCATAGGCATAGCGTACATTGTACATGGGGTATATACATTACATGATTTGTCAGCTGACTAATTGCTATCGTCTGGAGGCTTGTTGCGCTGCTGCGGCCCTAGCATACTAACAAAATGACGTCTTTTATGCACATGTTTTATGCCCACAACCGACGTATAAAATTTTACCGTCATGAGCTAACATGGTATACCGTCATCTACGTAAAATGTGACCATCTTGCACATAAAACTACTTTTTTTACGTCACATTCTAACATGCTCTTGACTTTGGCACATAAAATGTGACGATATGAACCGTTGACGGACGAAATTTTATGTAGGTCACTCGAGACCCTGGATAAATTTTAATATTATGAAAACAATACAAATGGCCGCAGGATATCTGTAAAATTTCTGTCACAACACACGGTTTCAGTTTCAAAACTTATTTTCGTTTGCTGTTTGGATGGATTACTTTTTTACGACTTTTTGCTTGACAATTGGATTTCGATATCGCATATTAACACGACCCGTGGTAATTTACTTTCATTTAAAGGCGTACGAAAACATATATAATATGCGCATCTTCAAGAAACCTAATAAAATCATTATGGAGTAAATAAGTAAAGAAAATAATTGTACTTAGGTATATACAAATTCTCCTTATCCATTGTTGAAATTGTTGAAATTATCTATACTAATATTATAAGAGGACAAAGTCTGTGAGATTGAAGCTTTGCAAGTTTGCGTGTTTCAAAAAATCTTGGAATGCGAACATTTACTTTTCCTCAATTTCAACAAGCATGCTACGAAGAAAATAGTAACACTTGTACCATAAAATGAATTACGATACAAACTTACAAATATTATAGGAAAAACGGGGCGGGAGTAAAGTAAATAAATAAAAACGAAAAACGATTATAATACAACTTGATACAAGAGTACAACTTTTTAGTAGCAGTGCAGTGCTTATTATAACTCTTTAATTAAGTAGTATTATATTAAGTCTCTAACCATAGACTGCGATAGAACGAATGAAAAGAATGTAATCATTGGTAGAAATTCAGTTGTATATATTGGCAACACTACACTTCTTTTTGCTACATTTATATTTTACGCTATGACTTAAATATATGTTGCGAGATTATCATGTTAGCTAAGTAACGTAAAAATGGGCACAATCGTAAAGTTATACGTCCGAACGTAAATATATGGCCGATTAGTATGCTAGCCGGGCTGATCCAACTGTCAAACGTCAAACGAGTTGTCCTGACAAATTGTATGCACATCACAATCAACACAATTTGGACCATGGAAATATTTATGATCAGCCAAGTAAGATAATTTTGAAGTAAAATGTTATATTATAATGTAAAACCTCCTGACATTGATGAGAGCGTGCGATCTCCCTCTCCCTCTTCCTCCTCTCCTTTCTTCCCATACAGGCCCTCACTGGCGAGGCGCTATTTTAGATCTAAATGCGTCCGACACTACATCCGTCCTCCTTCTGTTTCTGTAAATAACTCTATTTGCTAAATTCTACTCTCGTCCTAAGTCGTGCTGTTTGTGTACATTTTTGTCTTATGACAGAAGTGTGGATAGGCAGTGCGTGGCATTGTTTGCATCCTTATCAGTGTATAATTGTATATAGCTCTCAGTTTGTTTGTACATATTCCTATATTGGTTGATCCTTCCTTTCGTGTTGGGTTTGTTATGTTTTTATTTTTGTGCCTGTATATATACTTTGTATATACTTGTTATGGTTTTGTTATTAGTTAGTTCCTTGTACATGTTTTGTGTACATGATACCCTTCTTTTTTTATATGCTAGATTCTAAGGTTTGTACATTACTTAGTTAGTTTTATAGTGCATGGTTAGCACGTTAGATTTAAGTTTGTATATTATGTCTGGGTCGAGCGGCTATATGCTGTCTCGCCTACGGCTCGCGCTCTCTCGCTTCGCCTTGTGCTGCCGCATGGCGGCTGGCTGGGACGGGGCGGGGGCGTGGCCTATGCGCCGCAGGGCGCGCTATCGTTATCACCGCACTTTAGGTGTGGTGTCGATTGCGCGCCCTGCGGTGTTTCTTGTTATTAGATTTAAGGTAGTAGTTAGTTTTTGTATGTTGTTAGGTCCAGGACTGCATGTTTTGCATATTTTTTGGTATATAGATAAAGGTAATTAGTTAAGGGCCCCTTCGGGGCCCAACTTAGAAAGATTGGAGGAAAAAAAAAGGTTATTATGTAAAATAAGTCTTTCCATGAATTTAACACCATGAACCTAGAATACTATGGACGGGCTGTACATGTTATCACAGTGAGAGACGGAAAAGCTCTTATGCAGCTAAATTAAGAACTCGTCATAAAATGACTGATGACTTGCCATAAACAACCTACTTAATTTGGACGGGTAATGGTTTTTGTGCCACAACTTCATACTAATAAATCAGTTGTGCCAAACAAAAAAAAGTGGAACTATGACAAGGACAATGAATGATATTTCCCTTTCTGTCAAACTTATCGAGATTTGTATTCCATCTCACTCGCACGTGGTATTATTTTTACCATAGCCTGTCCAGAGTTTTCTACGTTCATGTTTAACACGCATTTATTAAATAGTTTGTATTTAGGTTAGGTTTTAGAGCTATAAAACGTGTTTTATGTTCGATTAGAATCACGTTATGATGTGTTCGTATGTTTCTTAAATCACTTTTGCATCTTACTGTGAACAGCGATATCTTATGAAAAGTAAATAATGTCACAATCATGAGACAGTGCTTTGGTATGGCAATACTATTTTTACTAAATGGTATCCCTAAAGGCCGATTTACATTTCAATAAGTACAGTAGCGAGTTAAGAAATCAGTCAGTTAAGTAATAAGTTGTAAGTAGCGTCCAAACGTAGGCGAGTGAGTAGTCATAAGTTGCCGTTCCGAGAGGAAGACCAGTCGCGTCGGTTGTTTTATTCCTCCGAAACAGTTGCCGGCCGCAGTTTACAAACGTATGGACTGTACTAAACTCGCCCCTCTACATGCCGGCCAGTTAAGTTGGCGGGGCGCGGGAGACGCGAGAGAGGGGGCTACTTCGCACTAAACTCACCGAAAAATAGGATCGCGATCTATTCACCGTTTACTTACAACTTAACTTACAACTTAACTTAACTTGCCGTTCAAACGGCAAAAGCGACTTAACTAGCCGATGTCGCAAGTTAACTCGCTACTGTACTTATTGAAATGTAAATCGGGCTTAAATTGCCACAATTTGTCAGAACAGAAATTGGATCTGACAAATCAGAAGTGATAATTGTATGGTTTGTAGAGCCCATGACAAATGTCTATTCTCTGCGCTCTTGAGTCTTGACACTCTTGACAGTTGTTTGACTTTTGTTTGTGACATTCAGTTCGTTCTTTCAGTTACTCGTCATAGTCGTCATTGTCAAGTTGTCACTCAATGTGCTTGCTTGCGGTTCCATCCAATGCTATGCTACCTATTCAGTGCAGCATGAGCATTAAGTTATCTTAACTTTAAAAGTGCAAACAAGTTTGCTGCTGATCTCTGGCCCTTATTGGAATGTGTCTTATGTTGTAGTCTTCTTTTGGTAAAGAGTTTTTGCCGATTAAAGTTACCCAGTAGGTATCTTGAACAACGCTTCCATATCCTTAGAAAAAGGAAAATGTCAGCAAAGCGTGCGGCTACTACAGATCTCAATCATGACAACTGGGACCAAGATGACCCTGACGAACATGAGGACATGGGTGCATTCAGAACTGCTTCTAAAGAAGCAATTGAGAAACGTGTTATAAGGACGGCGAAGAGACGAGCTCAGAATCCTTCTGAAGGAGTAAGTACTTGCAGTTTGTTGAGTGCTAAGTGCGTTGTCGTAGTCCAAATAAATACAACTAGCGTTTTCCAATCTTATCTTGATAGGGAATTAACCAGGTGACCTAATTTGCCCTCGGTATTTGTAAAATTAAATGGATTCCATCCATCGTGTAATTAACATTTTAGGTTAGCAAAGGAACTTGAAGGAAAGCGAATACTTCATTGCTTCCAGGAGAAAGAGACAACCACTCTTGAATTAACTGAACTGTCAAAGCTGCTTGATTCAGTGAATTTTGTTCTTGAGACACCATAAACACCTTTGTAACATTTACCTTGTAGACTCAGGTTTTTAAACCTGCATCTCACCTACAGTAACAATGTTCTTCCAAAGAACTGTCTACAAACATAGTTATATATTTTTAATTCTTTTTGTCACCACATTTCATGAGACATGTTTTAAATAATGCTAATAATTACACGGTTCAATTCAAATATTAAATGTCACTATGGGCGACATGTTTCCAACTCTTCGGGAGTTCTTCAGGATGAGTGTTTTCGCGGTGGTGTCCCGAGACTTCGAAACATGTCGCCCATAGTGTCATTTACTATCTGTGTTGAACCATGTAATTATGAGTATGTGAAGATTAAAAAATGGATACTGATGGAGTGGGTGGATGTTGACCAGAGAAAATGGTGATGTCACAATTGTGTATTTCTCTTCAAACTACATAATAAAACGGTGTTTTTGATATTTCATAAAATGACCCGCATTCAACTATCACTCAAATACTGAATTATCAATCATAATTGTTATTATTATGTACTTCCAATTTAAATTCAACCGTGGTCATTCAGAAGGTGTGTGAGGGCTTATAGATCCAGCACATAGAGACCCTTTAATGTGATGTAGTACAGCTGCTAGAGCCAATTCACGGGTACATAGGTAGATACTCGTGAACCATATCCAACACATTCTGGGGCAACTACATGTGAATGGATAGATATCTGGGTCAGAGGGTTTAACTGGGTTTTATGGTTTCAGTAAATATTCGCCGTAAAACGTGACAATAAAAGCTAGCGTGCGATAATTTTGACCCCTCAGTAATTATTTTATCTTTATTTTAAAGTGGATAAACACCACATCTTTTATCTAAATGTATTTATTAATTTCAATTTTGTTCCATTGCAGGCGAAGCAAGGTGTCTTCAGTGGTTTTGGTGGCTTCAGCAAAGCACAACCATCTTCGTTTGACTTTTTGGCAAACTTGACAAATGGTAAGAAAACTGCCAATGGTTCGCCTTCAAGTGAAACTGACATAGGAGTGTCATCAACTGGCTTCAATACCAGCCCAGCAGCCAGCAGCCCCAGTGGCGGCTTGTTCTCGCTCCCAGTGTCATCATCTTCTAATAAAGGATTTGTCAATCCCACTTCACAATCATCATCAATGTTTGGAAGCTCTACAACATCTACACCTTCCAGTTTATTTAGCGCTACGAAAGCAGATTCAACTGTAGGCAGTTTCTCATTCAAACCACAATGTACATCATCAGGTGACACAACCAAAACAGAGACTACTGCCGTGTCTCCCACAATGTTTGGCATACCACCCAACAATACAGAAGCTAAGAAGTCTCTTTTTTCAACAGCAGCCACATCATCGTCATTTAAGGTCCAACCAGTGTCTAGTCCAATTGCATTCACAACAGTCCCTGCCGCCACACCAAAAGCCCACAATAAAAGCACAGACAAGAAATCTGAAGAGAGTGACAAAAAATTAAAATACTACACGAAACTCAAAGGTTTAAATGAATCAGTTTCAGATTGGATTAAACAACATGTGGAGAAAACTCCTTTGTGTATATTGTCACCAATATTTAAAGACTATGAGAAACATCTCAAAGAAATACAAGCGGAATATCAAGCTCCTGACTCTGATGATGCAACAACGAAACATTCCGAGAATATGATTACAGTAGAATCTAAACCAGAGCAGGCAACAATGAAATCTTCACCATTTTCTACTTACAGTTCTCCCTTTTCAAATACTAATTTGAAAACGAATTCCACATCACCATTTGCAATTCAAGGCAGTCCTAATTCAGTGAGTGAAAAACCAGCGATTAGTAGCAGTGCCTCAAGCCCGCCAAAACCGGAAGGATTTTCATTTGTTAATAATAACAGCTCCCCTCAAAGTTCAACATTAACAACAAAATCCACTGCAGCTGCTCCGTTTTCTTTTGGCATTGGTAAGCCATTTAGCATCAACAACTTTAATGCGCCAAAGCCTGCTGAAGCAGAAAACAATGAATATCCAGATGATGAACCACCTAAAGTGGAATTCACACCAGTTGCGGAAAAAGACAGTGTTTATGAGAAAAAATGCAAAATATTTGTAAAAAAAGACGGCAACTTTGCTGACAGAGGTGTTGGAACACTTTATATTAAAAAGATTGAAGAAACTGGCAAATATCAGTTGCTGGTTCGTGCTAACACTAACTTGGGTAATGTGATGCTAAATCTAATCTTGGCTTCAGCTATACCCACTCAAAGGATGGGAAAGAATAATGTCATGATGGTGTGCATACCAACACCTGATACCAAACCACCCCCAACTTCAATCCTTATAAGAGTCAAAACTTCAGAAGAGGCGGATGAGCTCTTGGAAACTCTGAATAAATACAAGATGTAAATCTGAATGAACGTTAATTCAATCCATAAAGGTGCACCAACTTCTTCCATTACAATATATATTTTGTTACAGCTGAGTTCTCCAATATCTATACAGACAACTTTACAAAAATATCGACACATGCATCTTACGTGAGCAACAACAGAGACTGTGAAATTGTGTAGACATTTTTGAAAGGTTGTCTGCATAGATATTGTAGAACTGGACTGTACACTCTTCACCGGTTCTAAGATGTTACCATACAAATGACAATGACTAAACTTGAAAACATATCTTGGTTTATTTGACTTGGTTCTGCTCAATGAAGCAGGCTCCGGTGCAGTGCATGCAATATATGCGGGGTGGGGTGCACCTTCGTGTATTTCAGGAAAATAGTACTATAGGAAATGTAATAAATGAATTGAAAGCTGTATTATTCCAAATGTCATTGAATGCACATTAAAAATGTTTGCTTTTTATTTTACCAAAACTGGTATCTCATTGATTTCAAATATTTCAATACCCTTGATTTAAAAGCAATGTCTTTCACACTTTTCTCTCTAAGAAAAACATACCTATTCAAATCATTAACGAACCATAAAGTGCAAAGTTGCAGTATCTACAGTCCACTACAAAACGATCCCGAAGTTCGATGGAGTTGAAATTTTGTAGACCTGTGCAAGTCAGGTGACAGTGGCAACAATGCAATACTTTCAATGATATCGAAAGTACGAAGTAATATATACATCTATGAATACTTTGGTCCATCAGAGCTGGTTTGATGATGAAGACAACACAAGATAAAACCGGACCTAACCTAACCGTTAATAGCTACGGCCAAAGTTACAAATATGTGAAGGCAATGAAGTCGTGTTCCTATGCAATAATAAAAAAAATATTTTTTGAACATGTGTATAAAGCGCGAGAGTTTAAGCGTATCTTTCTGTAAGTAGTCGTGTGTACCTACCAAATAAAATTTCCAGAAAGTTAAATCTTTAAAAGCAGTTTTAAAATTGATGTTGTGTTTCTAAGTAGGTACAGTCACTACACTCGCACAAATATATGCTTTACCATTGGTAACAAAACTACTAACAGTTAAGACTGCTTTCACGTGCACACTAGCGCCACTGGTAAATAATATTAAAAAAGGAGGCTGCTATGCACTGTATTTTGTATTTAAGTACCTTGAGAATACATCGAACTATTTTTTATGTTCCTGGAATCGTTGATCTCTGAACGTTTTAAATTTGGACGCATAGATTGACGAATCCAGCAACATAAAAACTAGTTTGATGTATTCACAAGGTACTTAAATACATCGTGTGCACGTGAAAGCAGTCTTAACTCACGAGGAAAAAGCTCTGCTACTGGCACTAAGGCCGCGGACTGACGCCAGCGGGCAGCGGGGCGACGAGCGGCTGCCCATACATTAAAGTCGGTAGGTAGAATGTAGGAACTGCCGCTCGTCGCCCAGCTGCCCGCTGGCGTCCAGTCCACGGCCTACAGCTGGGTTCTGACCAAGGTTACGAGGTGTAATGTAACATGTTACACAGCGAGCATACATGCAGTCAGTCCGTAGTGTTACGGGGAAACCAGCGAGCAACGAGACGCGTTGCTCGCTTAGAATGCTCCACCCGGCTGTCGGTTTTTTGGCGAATACTTTGACTGTTATGCGGTTCAGTCAGTACGCTGTAACAACATCGGCCATCTTGACTGAGAGTGGCTGGCGAATATGGAGCACAGTTTTTGCGAGCATGTTACGCCGATTTTTAGAACACGGCGAACATGCTCTGCTCGATGCGAATGTTACATTACACCTCGTAACGTTGGTCAGTACCCAGCTTACAGCTTCGGTGGTCCCAACAGCAGAGTGACCCTGTGGCAACAGGTCAGAAAAAGAACTCAGTTACTATAGGTCAACCGCTTAACTCAGTCCTCGCCTGCGGGGGGTATAACGGGGAGCGGGCTTCTCCCGCACGCCGCGCGCTCCCCCTGTTTTACGCGCCGGTGGTCATAGTGGCCTATCAAGACCCAAGTAATAAGGCGCGCGAGTTATGGAGTAATAGCCTTTCGATCAACTACGCGCCTTGACGAGCGCCATGTAAATTGTGTCGATCTGTACCCCAGTGTAAATATATCCCGCCACAACTATATAATCGATATATACCAGAGTGCAACCTATAGACTGCAGAATATGGCTACTATTTAATTCATGACATGAAATTGAAAGTCCATAGTGATATAATTGCTATTTATTTGTTTTTAAAATATAGATATATACACATTTTTAAAAGAAATTATAGCACAGTGATAGAGATTAGTTACAAGTCCAGGCATAAATATTCATTGCAATAGCGGTGATACATCTTTAAAGAAATAACTGACCCCGAAATCAGATGATTTTACAAGGCAAAGGCTTATCAGCAAAGCAATGATCAACATTGCCATACAATATTATTGATTGATAACTTGATAAGAGATTTTCTCTAAAGTCACTAATTAAAATTAAGACTAGGGCGTAATGTTTAGAAACATTTCAATTGATCGCAATAATTAAGATTTTGGCAATTGAAAGAAATTAGATTAAGGTAGACCATAACATTTTTTTAATAATTACATTAAGCTAATTTATACATGTTTGGCTTTCATTAAACTGTTTATGTACATTTTAAAAAGTGCTGACAATTAACTATGTTATGAGCAAATCATGGAGTCAGATTACCCCATAACAAAACTGTTAGATGTCATTTGTCCTAATCCCATTTGAATCCTGTGCATGTGTATTTCTACATTATTTTGAAATAGCCTTTGATGTTGCGGCTCCAATTTCATTTTTATTTGTTCCATGGTACCTTGCAGCACACTCAATTCATAAGCATTTTGATCAGAATCTGATAAACTCTTTACCTGTAGCATCAAAGCAGTGAGGTCAGTTACTAGGTCAATCAATGTGGCATCTTTAACTGACCCATTATGATTTTTTTCAACCAAAATGCCAGCTTCTTCTTTGCATTTTTCCCTGAGATGTGAGGGTGCCAACATTGCCGCGAGGCTCGGCCCTGGAGCAATCTGCTGGCAGTACAGTTGCACCTCATTTATATATTCTTGTAAATCCATGTTCATCCTTTCCAAATCTATAACAACTGCAGCATATTTCCTTTCAAAATCCTCAGGCATTTTTTGACCAAATGATTTCCTCTTTTCTGCATCACAGTTATATTCTCTCAGCCTGTTAATTTTTAGCCTTTTGGCTTTAAGCACTTTAGTCAATTTGACAATTAGTTCCAGAAGCGGGAATGGGTAACTCCCAATTGTGTCTAATTGTTTTGTTATATCAGAACATCCAATCATTGGATCTCCTTGAGTGTTGTTGTTATTTGATACCGAAGGATTGTACAGATTGATTATTTCTTGCATGACATATCTCGGTCTAAATTTCTGTGTTATGCTTGACAGGCATATAGTGTCAGGTGGCTCATTGGACAAAACTTCATAGTCTGGGACAGAATGTGTGCCAAGCTTTGGTCTCTCAAATGTTATTCTGTATGTGTTGTTTGATGTATCAACAGCATCTATGCACCCAGTAAATAGGCCATCTTGAGGTTTCCGCAGTCTTGCTGTTACTTTAGTACCGACTACTAATTGCATAGGAATTTCATTTGGCAAATCTTTTATACATATATCAGAAGTTTTCCGCTGTTGAATATATCTTATCAGTTTTCTCTTCCTTTCCAATTCCTTACGTTCCTCAGCAAAGAATGCCTGTGAACATCTGCGAGGTTTGCCCATCATTCTCCTGATTTTAGCCCACTGAACCTGAGTTAGCTTGTGATTAGCTAACTGCGGAAATGATTCTCTGAGGCATATCATGAAATCATTCTCGCCATCAAACAAAGCTCTGTCAATATTGCTATAGAAGTATTCAAAACATACCCACTTGTGGGCTTTTGGTAGTTTAAGTAGGTTTCTCAGTCGCATGCCTATTCGTTGGCCTGATTTGCGGTCTGGGGACTGATTGCTTGCAGTCTCAGTTTTATCATCATATTTGTCATGGTTTCTTTGCACTTTCGAAGGAGATTTTTGCTTCTTGGCACTTGAATGCTTGTTGGGTGTTTTAGATATTATCTTTGGAATACGCTTAGGCGACTGCCTGGGAGGCGAGGTATTTACAAAATCGTCAACAAAGATAAATCTGTTTTTCTTCCTGATACGGGCAGGCATGCCTCTTGCATTGAGTTTTTGCACAGGTTCGCTAGGCGCTGGTTTTGGCGGTAACTTGGTTCCCACTCTGTGAAGCCCGAGTGCTGCAGGTCCAAACGCTGGCGGCACATCGTCCTCCTCCGGCAAATCCACATCCATCGGCTCTTCCTTGACTTTGACTTGCGACCTCGACAGATTATTCGCATCTTGAGACCCTAAACAAAACCAACACAACAAATTAGTAAAACGATCTCGACACTTCACTATAGCCGCTGTGAAGCCAGGGTTTTGACGTAATTATGCTCGCGAGTCAAGTGTCGGAAGTAATTTCCGTCATATAATTCCAAATTTCAACAATTAAAAATTGACAATTCGCCAACAAAATTTGAATTTTTTCAAATTTTGAACAGCTTAGGACGCAGTATTCGAAAATATAAGACTCAATCAGAAGGGCTCCGATTGTCCAGTATCTTATAATAGTAAACAAATGTTGAATTATTTTTAATGTAGCCTTATCGCATAAAGATGAAAGTAAAAATATTTAAATTACAAACAAAACTTACTTTCCGATTTATCCGCCATATTGATAATAAAGTAATTTTGATTTGAAGATGAAGGAAAGCGCCAAGTGTTGATTATGGTATCACTGTTTGAGTCTACCAGTGTTGGCAGGTTGGCACAATTTGGTAAGTTAAAATGTTAAAATTGATTTATCGTTTTTATTTCGGGGTTATTTTTTATAAATATTTATCACATCAGAAAAGATGTCTTATTTCTAACTTTTATATATTTTTATTAATCACCAATCCACCAACGTTAGGTTAATGCTCAGTTACCATATAGAGACACGCTGGACATTTTCGACAAATCACGTAGTGTGGATTGCTCATAAGTCATGGGGTATCCAGATTACATAATTTGCTGTTATCGCAGTCCAGTCGATAATAACTTGGATATCTTTTTAGAAAAATTAGATAAACTACTGGAGTTTTGTTTTAATAAAAATTGTGTTATATGTGGGGATTTCAACATCAACCTACTAAAATGTGATAAAAAAACTGCTGCCTTTAAGTCACTCCTCAAATGTTACGACTTTATGCCCCTTGTCAATGATACAACGTTCAGAAGAAATCAGTGTGAGTCTTGTATAGATAACATTTTATCAAACATATCTCAAGATATAGTAAAGAGCACATGGGTTGACCATAATGGTCTAGCTGACGGTCATGCAGGTTTGTGTTGTGAAATGGAACTTAAATGTCGTAGTGGCAAGATGGACGTTCCAGTGATTTACACTGAACGCCGCATGCTAAGCCATAACAACAAGGTGGCTTTCAGACTAGGGCTAGCCCAACAAAATTGGGATAATATTGGTGTAAACACTACATAAATTCAGTAGCCTCTTTAAATCCTGTTTTAAGAAAAAGAAAAAAAGAGTAGTTAAAAATAGCACATATATTCCTTGGATCA
Source organism: Epinotia demarniana (assembly GCA_945867215.1). Lineage (NCBI taxonomy): Eukaryota > Metazoa > Arthropoda > Insecta > Lepidoptera > Tortricidae > Epinotia > Epinotia demarniana. The sequence goes on from OX244262.1 coordinate 17,858,589, forward strand.
CGAAAGGCATCAAAACGGCAAGTACAATGAAGCGCTTCCTAAATACTCTCGACAAAAATAACTGCAACGTTTCATTAGACACATATCGTAAAAAAATTCTGACAATTTACAGACGGGTAGTGAGGTATGCGAAAAAAAACGGTGTTCAACGGGAGATAAGTAGGGCAGGTAACTCGGCAAAGCATATCTGGAAAATTGTGAATAAGCACAGATCTAAATCACGAGCTAAGGCTGATGGCAAACTCGTCCTTAGAACTGATAAAGTAGTCATAGATCCACAGGAACAGGCTAATCTATTCTCTAGCCAATTCGACTATGGTAAAGGGACTGCTATATGGATACAGCCCTAGACATATTAAGAAAAAACACACCAAGGGTTGAACAACCTATGAGTTGGGAAAACGTAACCCCTAATGAAGTTTCTCTGGTGGTAAAAAATATGAAACCCAAGCCTTTGGCGGGGTACGACGGAATACCCATAACCTTAATTAAGGATAATATTGACTTGTTATCGATACCACTGGCATATTTTTATAATAACTGCTTTGAGTTAGGTGTATTTCCTGACCAATTTAAATTAGCGAAAGTGTTGCCTGTATTTAAGAAGGGTAGTCGCAGCGATCCTAAAAACTATAGACCAATATCCTTGTTACCAACGACATCAAAAATATTTGAAAAACTAATAAAAACCAGGCTCCAAAGACATCTCAACCTTCATAATGTCTTAAACAGTAGGCAATTTGGCTATCAAAAAAGCATAGGTACGAGTGAAGCCATTGACACTCTAATCCATGACGTGGTAACAAGGTTGAATGACAAAGAAAAAGTAGCTGGAATTTTCCTGGATCTTAGTTCCGCCTTTGATACCGTAGACCACAATATTCTATTGAAAAAACTTGAGCACTATGGTATTAGAGGCAGGGTTTTTAATATATTTGAATCATATTTAACTAACAGACGACAGTTTACTGAGCTGAAGGCAACACAAGGCGACACTGAACAAGTATTTAAGTCAAAGGCGATAACAATAAGTCGCGGAGTCCCTCAAGGCTCGATACTTGGTCCAATATTCTTCGTCTTGTTCGTGAATGATCTCATAAAATACATTGATAACACCCAATTACATGCCAAGTTAGTCGTTTTCGCGGACGATACGAATGCTGTAGTGGCGGCTAACAATATGACACAGTTGAACGAGAGAGCCAACGCAGCTCTAGCGGCTTTTGATAAATGGTTCACGGTAAATAATTTAAAGCTCAATTCTAAAAAAACCAGTGTCATCTTGTTTTCCGCCACAGCAAACAAATCGGATGCCCTTGATATAGGGTTAAATGGAAGCAAAATTGCGCAAACTGATGTTGTTAAATTCTTAGGAGTCCATATAGATGCACTATTGAACTGGAAGTATGAGATAAAGACATTAAGTAACACCATAAGTTCTTCTTGTTATGCCCTTCGCTGTCTGAGAGATGAAATTCATACCACTCAATTAAAAATTGTATACCACGCTCTTGTAGAGGCTAAGCTGCGTTATAGTATCAAGTTATGGGGAAGCAGCTATAACTACAACACTGACGCAGCCTTCAGAATCCAGAAAAGAGCTATCAGGACCATTGTCCGCATACCCCAAACGGAATCTTGCAGAGAGCACTTTGTCAAACTCAATCTACTTACCGTGCCGTGTCTCTACATACTAGTACTTTTGACAGACCTCGTAAAACATCTACACAAATATGAGAGTCCCGCTGACACAGAAATTCGGTTGTCCACAAGACGAAAAGACATTAAAAGCACCATGGTCCGAAGCTCAATGTTACGAAGCATGCAGCAAACTATCAGGCTGTGTTTCTTTACAATAAGCTGCCAATTGAGTTTAAATCGTTGACGAACAGTAAAGTTTTTAATGCGAGGCTTAAGCAATTTCTTCTGAAAAAGTCATATTACTCTGTATCAGAGCTTATAGCTAATGAATGATATGTTAATTGTATTTTATATCTAAATTGTTCATTGGATTATATAAGATTACTTAATAGGGAAACATTGTACTGACATTTGGATTTATTTGAATTTATTGTATCGACATTTGAATTTATTGTATTGTCATTTGAATTTATTGTACTGACATTAACATTAGGATTTTATTGTATTTTTATTATGTTTACTGTAATATTCTACACAATTTCTGTTGGCGCAGGTTCTTCTAAATGATGTACTCGACACAGTGGGATGGAGTTTTACATGATTTTATTCGTTGAAGAGATTAAATTACAAATTAGAAAGGTATCGTGATTGCGGACGTGCGACTGGCAAGCGTGCGGTCGGCGTCGAGATGGATGGAGCAATGCCGCGGCGGCCGCGGGCGCGGCGCCGTGTAGTGTCGACATCGGCGATGTGTGCGTGCGCTCACGCACACATGGATGGCGCGTTAACAGGCTGCCCCCCTTGGGTCAGGAGCTGCCTGATCCAACGTCAATGGCAGAGGGCAGAGCTGGTTGTAGGCCCTGCGCAAGGTCCCCGTAGTGGTGAGGACGTCGGCGACGCGGTTGACGCCGTCGCTGCCAGGGTGGACGGCTGTGATCCGTCCAAGCAGCCATCGGTTGGGTGGTAGGCGGTCATCCTTCACGATGACCATCTCTCCAAGCTGCGGGTGCGCTCCCTGGGTGCGCCACTTGCTGCGGGACTGGAGCTCTGAAATGTATTCTTTTGAGTATCTTGTCCAAAAATGAGCCTTCAGCTGTTGTACTCGCATGTATCTGGAGAGTGTTGATAGTTGCCGGGTATCTTCCACCTGGGGTGCAGGTGGCAATGTGAGTGTCCGTCCAATTAAAAAGTGTGCTGGAGAAAGTGGAGTAAGATCGGAAGGATCAGACGAAATAGGAGTGAGAGGTCTAGAGTTCAGTATCCCCTCTATTTGAACCAATAAAGTATTCATTTCTTCGTAGTCTAAATTAGCCGTCGCTAGAACGCGTTTCAAATGGTATTTTACAGACTTGACTGATGCTTCTGCCATACCGTTAAAATTTGGACTATATGCTGGGGCAAATTTGAATCTTATTTCGTTTTCAGCAGAGTACGAAATTATATCGTTGTGGTTGTCTTTTAGAAATTTAGCTAATTCGTTACAATTTCTTTGTTATGAATAAATGAAATGAAATGAAATTACATGATTTTACCTCAATTTGCCAGTATAACATGCCGATGAATTGGGTGTAGCGTGAGAGGCTACCGCGAAGTGAAAACGAACTTCGTTCAAATATCTCCCTCTCTGTCGCTCGAACTAGCAAGTACAACAAAGACGGAGATGCACGAACGAAATTCGTGCCAGCAAGTGCAACAGAGAGGGAGGTAGGGTCTCCCCACGCATATCGACGCGGAATCGGCTTTCGCCGAGTGGTTTGTACCACATGCCTCGTGTTTTGTTTGTAATCCCGTCGATGGACGTCGCTTCGCGTCGGCCGAGCCAATCGACGTCTTTTTCGTTTTTATTGCGTGGACATAGAGTTTTTTGATCGGCTAACGCCGATTCCGCGTCGATAGGTGTGGGGAGACCCTAACTCCCACTCTGTTGCACTTGCTGGTTCGAGCGACAGAGAGGGAGATACTCGAACGAAGTTCTTTTTCACTTCGCGGTAGCCTCTCACGCTACACCCAATTCATCGGCATGTTATACTGGCAAATTGAGGTAAAATCATGTAATCTGGATACCCCATGACTTATGAGCAATCCACACTACGTGATTTGTCAGCCCCAATTCATCTGGATCTGACTAATTGCTATAGTCTGGATGCATGTTCCAACCGTCAAACGAGTTGTCCGGACTAATTGCACGAAAATCTCAATTTGGACCATGGAATTGGCAAGATCTGTCAATTGTTTTTTTTCTCACAAATTTCATTCACATATTTAATCGAAAATTAAAAAATATATACTGAAGAATATTGCATTAATATTTTACACTGTAATTTTCTCCTTTTTTTAAACCGGTGTTTTGCAACTACTATTTCATTCAGTGTGGCCAGTTAACAGTAAGAAAGCGAAAATTGCCGATTCAAACGGTCCTGCGAAGCGGACTGCAAGATTGTTACTAACCGATGAGATAGGGCGAGACAGCACGTCTATCATGAGACGGCCGTGACATACTCTCGATTTTTGTGTGCTGCACGGCTATCACGCGACGGCGCGCGAGCTCTCTCGATTTATCTCGCACTATCCATCTCTCTGTGTGTCCCGTGTGTGTGTGTGTGGTCCCGGCATAAAGTAATATATTTTGAAATATATATTTTATTTAACATTTTTAGCAACTATAACTAAATCAAACTAGAATTAAATCAAAGTACTACTTATTACCTTTTTTTTTCTACCAACTTCTGGCACCTGTCACCCAAGCCATGCATTTTGTTAATTTATTGGTTTTACGCGTAAAAAAAATGTCGGATTTCATTGTTTACAGGTAAAAGACAATAATATTGTTGTGTTGACGATTATAAACAACAATTATTATTTTTATTAAAAAAAAACAGCGTTTATTTGACAGTATTTTTTTATACCTACTTCCGGGACGAAAGTTTGTAAGATTCGTAAATATGGTATCTTAAAATATGTATTTATGACGGAGAAAAAAAACACAGCCAATTATAAATTAATGTTTGGCGAAACCGTAAAATGACTGGAGTAAGATGCGATACGCGATACCTACAGTTTTTCTAAGGCCTGAGGTATGTTGGAATAATGAGTTTTATTTATTTTATGACGACATTTCTGAGGTCCCTCCAGATGAGTTCGTTTCATTTAAGTTTTGTATGTGCAAAGAATTTGTTTAAGTATATTGATTTTCATTATATATCCATAACTACTAATATGTATTATACATGCGAAAGTAACTCTGTGTCGGTTTGTTGTTTACCTTTTCATACTTCAGCAGCTCAACTGAAAGAGATTGTATAATAATGTTATCGTTACTGTGTTTAATGCAGGGATCTTACCAGGATCAACAATTACAAGGCAACTACAACAAAATGATGCTGAGCAGTAATGAAAGGCTACCAGATACAATACCTAAGACATCTGCATTGCCTCTTCAGGTGAGGCAAGTTTACTGATTGCAAAAAGTTCTATATAATTGGATATTTATTATTAAAAGCATTAGATGTAACTTCCTTATTAAAATGAGATATTTTCAGGAATATAATTGCGTTGTTATTTTGTGTTAGCTTACTTTAAAAACAAAGTTTTAATCGACTTCAAATCAATACTTCACGAAGCCACATTCCATATTACCGCATGAACTGCTTTCTGAAAGCAAATGCACGATTTCAAAGTACCCAAATCGTTTCAAAATAAGATTTGAAGATTGCCCTGGTTTTCTCCAGGATCCCATCTTCAGATCATGACCTGCCTACGACCACCTTTTCTAACAAAAAACCATTCTTATCGGTCCAGGCGTCTAAGAGTAGTCGAGGAACATACATAAAAAAAAAGAGCCAGCGGAATTGATTCGTTTCAGCAGTCGGTTCAAAATAAATGTGTCCCACTAAAGATCCACAAAATAGTGAGACTTAAAAAGTAACTCGTCTGACTACCTATGTATTTGCATAATTTAATTTTTAGCGAACATATGAAACATGAATGCAGTTTATTATATTCGTAGTCGTGTATAGTGCATTCATTCTTACTTGTCTTATTTGGTAAACAACATTCTAACCTCAAAATGCATCTTTTTAGGATAGAATAGCAATTTTGTGATTATAAAATGATGCCGAGACGACTTTTCGGACATCGCTTCACGATGTTTTTGTCTAGAAACGCTTTTTTTACGATAAAATAGCTGCTATAGTCTAAAAAGATACATTTTGAGGTTAGAATGTTGTTTACCAAATAAGACAAGCAAGGATGAATGCACCTTAATGGTTTTTGTTTTCTATTTGGTAAGTACCATATTAATTTTTGCATAGTATGGATAGAGATACAATTTACTTACGAGTATCGCATATTACGAATTTATTAACAGTAATCGATATCGATAACTTGTAAGAAAATATCTTTTCAACACAATTGCTCGTAACGTACCTCTTATTGTGTCGCTTTTAGGCTCATAATCCTGGATATTAAAAACGCGTGTTTTATAACATTACAACACTTGTGTGTTATGGTTATATCCCGATTAAGTCACGTTGGCACCTTGCAGGAAGATATATGCATGAACACGGTGCATTCTTAAATTAACCGGGTTGTACAGAATGTACAGCTATTTTTTTAATTTTCTGCTAATGGATTCTTACTCGACTAATCAAATTAAATCCTTTTTGTTAATTAATTGACTATTTCTTTATGTATATAATATGGAAACGTTTAATTTAGTAAAACTATTCACTTTTCATAACATTTTACATGAATTAAATACAGATAACATTTTAAAACGAAAATATAATTTTATTTTGTATTGGCTGTTTAGAGATTTCTGTGCCCACACTGCGCAAACTTCACGAAAAAAAAAACACTGTTGGGCGCCCTTATAGGTTATTTATTTCACAAATATTTGTAAAATTTATTTATGCGTGTTTGGATATTATCAAACATGTTGACTCGTGGTGACTAGAAAAGTGATAAATAGAATGGACGCCACTGGAAATTCTTGGCGATGTGCAATTGTGAGTAAAAACCTGTTGTCATCTTAATGATTTGGTTAATGTAAAGTAAATAATTTGGCAGGCCTATAACATTTTCATCTTATGAAAATGATTTTTTCCTCGCAAAATGTGTTGAAAAACGTCGTATGATACGCGTGAGCTTTGATAATTACATCCTCGGCTTCCTTATCACACGCTCACCTGCGGTTCGCGTGAACAATTTCGCCTCTGATGTAATTATCAACCTACCTCACTTGTATCACAATGTACTATTCTGTGCACTAAATCTCGAGCGAGCGAGAGAGCGAATTACATCGTACGAGCGAGAAAGCGGAGACAATGACGAAGACCTGTCAGCGGCCCTAGCACACATACAGAATGACGTCTTTTATGGACATGTTTTATGCCCACAACCGACGTATAAAATTTTACCGTCATGAGCTAACATGGTATACCGTCATCTACGTAAAATGTGACCATTTATATGTCTTGCACATAAAACTACTTTTTTTACGTCACATTCTAACATGATCTTGACTATGGCACATAAAACGACGATATGAACCGTTGACGGACGAAATTTTATGTAGGTCACTCGAGACCCCTGATAAATTTTAACACTATGAAAACAATACAATTGGCCGCAGGATATCTGTAAAATTTCTGTCACAACACACGGTTTCAGTTTCAAAACTTATTAGTGCGTTTGCTGTTTGGATGGATTACTTTTCTACGATTTTTTGCTTGACAATTGGATTTCTATATCGCATATTAACACGACCCGTGGTAATTTACTTTTATTTAAAGGCGTACGAAAACATATATAATATGCGCATCTTCAAGAAACCTAATAAAGTTATCATGGAGCAAATAATTAAAGAAAATAACTATACTTAAGTATATACAAATACTCCTGATCCATTGTTGAAGTTCTTGAAATGATCTATCCTAATATTATAAGAGGACAGTCTGTGAGATTGAAGCTTTGCAAGTTTGAGTGTTTCAAAAATCTTTGAATGCGTAGGGGAGAGTGGGTTACAGTGGATCACGGGTCACAGCGGATTATTCGCTATAATTCTTACGTGTGATGCTTCACGCACACAAGCAAACGCGTGGCTACTGCTCGTCGATACCCCCCTCTCACGCGCCAGTCGCCGCCGCGCTCACCGAGCGGAATCACGTGCTGTCACACGCAGGCCAGTAGGTAAGTACGAAACTATTTTTTTACGTAATTAAGAAATTTGTCGTATTCCCAACCCTTTAATAAACATAAATGATAGTTGTTTAATTTGAACTTGTTATTCGTTAAATCCGTTGTGGGTAATGTAATTTTGGCTTGGGTATAAGTAGTTATTTTTTGCATAATTTTTCTGTCGTAACGGCCTATGGGTCACAGTGAATAATTTTCATTTGGGTCACATTGGACTGAGGTATCTCGAGGAGTAAATATAATTATGTTTAATAGTTGAGTTAGCATCAACAATGTTCTTATTAAAATGTTTGTTAATGATTACTGAATAAATAAATATGTTTATTTGAATAGAGAAGAGAGCTTTAGGGAAATTAAAGGAGAAAAACTGTTGTTTATTTAAACAAAATGTTGATTAGTTTAGGTCTCTTTATACCAGCGTAATTTGTAAGACTTTTGTTAACTTTTTATAAGATTATGATAGAAGACTCTCTTAGAACATAAATAAATAAATAATTATGTAGAAAAGTAGTATTTTATTGAACTTTTTTTAATAGATCCAGGGGACCCGAAATGATTCTCTGTCACCCATGAAAAGATCCAAAGTGACCGCAGAAAGGGGTCACAGAGGATAATTTCCACATTTTTTTTTAAACTTGATATAACTTGTAAGTTTATGCCGTTTTTGCCAATAATTGCACTTGTTTTTGTAGATTAGGGACGTATCTTGTGGTTAATTATCATAGATTAATTATTTAGGCCAAAACTTGGGATTTGTGGACTTTCCAAAAAAAAAAAGTGATCCACTGTTACCCACTCTCCCCTATAGATTGGGGTTTCTGGGTGGTGGTAGGCTATATTTTATCCCACGGGTTTGCCTACTTTCTTCGAATTATGCGGGAGAAGCAGCGCGGGCAGCTTGTCGTCTAATAAATCAATTGTTCGCTTAGCCTTGGTTAACATTTACTTTTCCTCAATTTCAACAAGCATTATGCTACAAAGAAAACAGTAACACTTGTACCATAAAATGAATTACGATACAAACTTACAAATATTATGGGAAACACGGGGCGGGAGTAAAGTAAATAAATAAAAACAAAAAACGATTATAATACAACTTAATACAAGAGTACAACTATTTAGTAGCAGGGCAGTGCTTACTATTACTCTTTATTTAAGTAGTATTATATTGGGTCTCTAACCATAGACTGCGATTGAACGAATGAAAAGAATGTAATAATTGGTAGGAATTCAGTTGTATATATTGGCAACACCACTTCTTTTTGCTACATATATTTTACGCTAGAGTCTGGCTAACGAAACGTGAGACTGAAAATTACCGCGAAATTTAAGAATATAGCTATGGTATCCTTGAATGACCAAAGATTTTACAGTTTTAATACTTGCCCATTCATTATTAGAAAATATTAATCGTACCAGTTGATGCAAAAGTATTCAAACTGTTTAATCCTTGATACCAAACTGATATTTTTTAAATTTCGCGGTAATTTTTAGTCTCACGTTTTGTTAGCCAGACTCTATGGCATAAATATGTGTTGCGAGATTAGCATATTAACTAAGTAACGTAAAAATGGGCACAATCGTAAAGTTATACGTCCGAACGTAAACATATGGCCGATTAGTATGCTAGCCGGGCAGATAACATGGTTTTATCCCTTTCTTACTCGGCGTTCAGTACGTAAGTGAGAAGAGATCGGATGTATAGAAAACGTTCAATTTATTAGGGCCTATCTGCTTTTCTCTGTAATCTGTGATACGCCTCCCTAAGGCGTTGTATGAAGGAACTGATTGAAGGATTTGGTGCCCGAACCAGATTGTTCCGATAGCTCAGTTGGTTAGTAGCGACGGGCCATGAATGCTTGTGGTCGCTGGTTCGAATCCGGCTCGAAGCATTAAATTTTTCAATTTTTCCTTTCATATAAAAATTTATAATTTTCTTTAGCAGCGTTACTGCTTAAAAAACAAATATTAAGTAATCTATGTAATTTAAAAAAAAATTAAAAAGTCAGAGGATGTCAAACGTCAGAAAAAAAAAAAAAAAAAAAAAAAAAAAAAAAAAAAAAAAAAAAAAAGGCGGGAAAGTTGAAGCGAAAAGGCGGCTTTTTTCAATTTCATTTAATTAATTTCATTTGAAGCCCTTTTTATACTGATATCACTCTTCCTTTTTGTTTAATTTAATTGTTAATCATAATCGCATGAGTGGCGAAGACGGGGGTGCGGGCGGCGGCTCCACCCCTATGGAAACCGCATCAGTGCCTATGGCAAGTAAAAGAAAAATCAGTGACTCCGAAATCACTGCTTCTGGCAAACAAAAAATGACATTTATAAGGAACAATCGTGGTCTTTTTAAAGACCACCACCCAATATTTGAAGACTTGACTAAAAATGAATATCCAGTCTTACTGCAATCGGCTCAAACACAGCCTAACCAGAAGGTCCCAATGGACATTATGAAGGTGAACAAAGTACTAAAAAATGTTAATGGAGTACAATATGTAAAAGCTGCTGGCAACTTTTTTGTAAAGGTGTTCTTTGGTTGCGCCAGGGATGCGAATAAGTTCTTGTTGAATAATAAATTGATGAGCGAGAATGGCTGGATTTCCAAAATTCCATATGACACCATTGAATGCCAAGGAATTATACGTGCTTCCACTGAGCTTAGTGAGGAGGATATGCTGGAGGAGTTAAAAGCCTCCTGCATGATCTTGGGAGTGAAACGATTCATGAAAAAACAGGAAAATGGCTCTCTTAAACCATTGCAAACAGTTCTTGTAACTTTTAAAGCTTCTACTCGGCCAGATCATGTCACGTATGAACACATTTGGATGCCAGTTCTGGAATATATCAAGCCATTACTCCAATGCTTCAAGTGCTACAAATTCGGTCATGGAAGTGGAGCTTGCAAGAGCACACAAATTTGTTCCATTTGTTCCGCAGGCCATTTCTACCGTGATTGCTCCAACCCCAATGACTTCAAATGTTCAAACTGTAGCGGTGCTCATTCTGCAGTCTCCTACTCATGTCCAGTTAAAGCAGCCAAAAATACTGAAATCAAGAACAAGATAAGTGGAAAGTTTTCATATGCTTCAGCTGTTGCAGTACCTGTAGGTAGGAGCAATATTGGTGTTAATAATTCAAACTCAAAAGCTCCCGCTACGTCTAAAACACCTCAAGGACGAGCACTGATTGCGGACATTATTAATTCTGATATTGTTCTTGGTGCTATTACCAAAACCATTGTTGAACTTTTAAAAAGAAAAGATAATAAAAACCCTTCTGGTCCCATTTCTTCTTCGGCGATCAAAGAAATACTTGTAACCAATTTTTCATGTTAAACTATGGATAATATTGTAAATACTAATTTGCATAATATTTGTTATAATAATTTTAACATCATTCACTGGAACTCCAGAAGTTTACAACCAAAGTTGAGTCAATTGCGCCATTTCATAAGCAATCTTAGTGAACAAGTTGATATGATTTTATTGAATGAAACATGGTTGAGCCATGATAGAACTGTTAAATTACCGGGCTTTACTATAGTAAGAAGAGATTCTGATCGCCCCCATGGGGGTGTTGCTATAGCAATTCGCACAAAATATAAGTTTAAAGTTGTCAATACTCAATCTCAATATCACTTTCAAAATATCTTAGTAACCATTTATTTTAATAGCTTTTCCCTTGAGGTTTTAAGTGTTTATACCACCACCTCCTAATGGAAAGTTTACCATTAATTTATTGAAAGATGCATGCTCAAAATTTGTCTGTAGAAATAATCTGATAGTAGGAGATTTTAATGCACATCACTTCTCTTGGAGTTCAAGATTCAACGATGGAAGGGGCAATGCTCTCCACGCCTTTGTGGAGAGTTCCAACTTAGTTTGTTTAAATGACCACAATATAACGACTTTCGCTCCGTTCGGCCAACAAGGTAACGTATTGGACCTGGCATTCGCGTCCCGGTCTCTTAGTTCTAGTTGTACGGCTTCTGTACTTGATGATCTGCTCAGTAGTAACCATTTCCCTTTACTTATCAGTGTGTTTATTGACTCATCAGTTCCTGTTAGCAACTATAACAATTTGTTGAGTAGACAAGGTGATATTCGAGACAATAATTCCCTAACTAATGTTAATTTTAATAAGGTTGATTGGAATCAATTCAAAGACTTATGTGAAGTTGAATTTGCAACTTTTCAGTTTGAAGATAACCCTATCGAAAATTATAACAAGTTCTTGAGTATTCTACATGACATTCTAATGACATTTGCCAAAAAAAAATGTTGCCAAAGTAAATTAATTTGCTTAAAGGCCATTCCTTGGTGGAATGACGATTGTGACCGCGTAGTTTTACAAGCCAAAATTGCCTTATTATCATACAAACAATACCCTTCTATAGAAAATTATATAATTTATAAAAAATTAGATGCTTTAAAGAAAAGAACGCTCTTCGAAATAAAACGAGTTAGTTGGATTAATCTCTGTTCGTCGTTTAATCGTATGACATCGAGTAAAATTATTTGGGATCATATACGTAGATTTAAACACTCCAAATTGAACACAACCTCTTCGTCACCAAGTTTATTTCAAAATCCAACCAATGCTGCGCTATTTTTAAATAAAATAGCTTCTAACTTTGGTGAAGTTGTGTCAAATAGCGATCTACAGGAATGCTTTGACAATCCTGGCAGTCCTGAAGCTCAATGGATGGTTAAAGAATTTTCTTTTTGTGAGTTTGTAGCTGCTTTGGAAAATAAAAAAGAGACTTCACCGGGTCCAGATTTTATCACTTATAAAGTGATCAAAAGACTTCCTCAATCTGCAAAGGAAATATTATGTAAACTATTTAATGGTCTCTGGCAATTTAATTGTATTCCACCAATTTGGAAAAATCAACATGTTGTCCCTATATTAAAGCCTTACAAAGATCCTAATTGTGTTGACTCTTATAGGCCCATTTCCCTAACATCGTGTTTTTCTAAAGTTTTTGAAACAATGTTAAAAAATAGATTGGAATGGTTTACTGAAAATAATAAAGTTATTCCAACTACTCAGTACGGTTTTCGGAAAGGTAAAAGTACAATAGATAATCTTAGCTGTTTAGTTGGGGATGTTAAAAATAATTTTTGCAATAACCAATATACCTTAGCTGTTTTTTTAGATATTAAAGGAGCATTTGATAACATAGATCATTCATATCTTATTAAAAGTTTAAATTCTTTGGGATTTCCTGGTCACATACTGTTTTGGTTGTATAGTTTTCTTAATAATCGGCATTTGTCTTTAAAAGTTAGATCTAGTTTGACCAGTAGTAAAATTTCTTCTAAAGGTACCCCCCAAGGTTCTGTATTGTCTCCTCTTATATTTGTACTGAGTTTGGTTTGTTTTATGAAACAGATTCCGTCTTCTGTAAAGCACTTATTTTTTGCTGATGATCTGGTTATATATGTGAACTGTATGGATGTTAAAAGAGGTGAATCTATCATGAATAGTTGTCTGCGTAAAATTTATAACTTATTAACATATTCTTTAAAGCTTGAGGTCAATGTTTCCAAAAGTTCTGTAATTCTTTTCTCTCAAAATGGTTTACATCACCCTCAAGTTTTATACAATAATGATGTTATTCCTGCACAATCTTTTGTCAGATATCTCGGAATATTTCTTGATTACGACCTTTCTTGGAAAACTCATATAGACACAATTTGTAAAAGAGCTGAATTAGGTTTGAATATTTTGAAGTCTTTAACTGGAGTAAAATGGGGAGCAGACCCAAAGGTTTTAAAAATAATATACATTGCGACAATCAGAAGTCATTTCGACTACGGTTGTATGTTTTTTGCCGATGCGAGTTTCTTTCTCTTGAGGAAACTAGATATTTTACAAAACAGAGCGTTACGGATTATTACAGGTGCTTTAATGTCCTCGCCAATTAATTCATTGGAAATTGAAGCTGGCATTGTTCCTTTATTTATACGTAGAAGTTATATAACAGACAAGTATTGTCTAAAACTTATTAGTAGAGATAATGATGTGACGTCTAGGTATCTTGATAACTTTGATATTCCAAATTATAACTTGATCCCGTTACCTATATCCGCTTCCATTAGTGGAGCCATATCATATTTAAACTTTGAATTTCAAGATACGGTATCTTGGTCTGCGTTATTACCTTGTTTCGAGTATCATTATCATGACCTGATGCAAGATGTAGCCATTGAATTGACTAAATTTACTTCTAAATTTGACTTTCTGGAGTTCCTAGATGATAAGACTGATTTTGTTAAATTGTATACAGATGGCTCTAAGACTAAAGATAGGACTAGTTTTGCATTCTATGATTCTTTTTTAAATATAGGTAAAGTTTATAAGTGTAACAATTACTTCTCTGTATTTTCGGCTGAGGTTTTAGGCATAATTTATGCCTTAGAACACATTCATGCCAATTACTTAAATGAGAACAAATTCATAATTTTATCTGATTCCATGAGCGCTTTGCAAGCTTTGGAAAAGAAAAGCATACATGCATCTGTAAATTACTTGATTTATAAGTTAAGAAGTAGTCTAAGCTTTATGTATAGGAAAAAAATGATTGTGGAATTTTGTTGGGTTCCTGGACACTCAGGAATTGTTGGGAATGAACTTGTCGACACGCTTGCTAAGAGTGCAAGGGATGTCCAGGTTTGTGATTTAAAAGTCCCTCACTCTGATTTAGCGCCCTTTGTAAAACAACTAATGACTAGTCGCTGGTCTAATTCCTGGGCTAAATCTGTAGAAGTAAAAGGCAAATGGTTAGCAGAAATTGTTTCGGGCCCCAGTATTCATACGTGGTTTGAAAATGACAAAAAATATTTAGGAAGACCGTTTATTTCTACATTGTGTAGATTGCGAATAGGACATGCTCGTTTTCCTGCACATCTCTTTAGATTAAAACTTAGTGAATCTGCTGCATGTAAATATTGTAATTGTAATGTATGTGACCTTGATCATATATTTTTTCACTGTGCAGAATTTAAGCTGCAAAGGTTATTATTTGTTGCAATGTGCATGGATACCGATCTACAGGTTATTCCAACCACTGTTCAGGATCTTTTAAAGCATCCACAATTATATCCTGTAATTTATTATTTTGTTTCTCACACTATAGGTGATCTGTAAATACCTTCAGTCAGGCATAAATATTTATTTGTTAGCTCTATTTTGTAATTGATGAACTTCTAATTTTGTGTTATTAATTTGTTTAGTTTAAGGTGCTATTATTTTCTTTTGTAAATAGTATTCTGGTTTGAGCTGATGGCCTCGATGCCAATGCTCCTAATAAAAAAAAAAAAAAAAAAATGTCAAACGTCAAACCACGTAGTATCTTTAGTCTTACTTATTAGTCTGTGCTATTATTTGCCAAGAGGTGCTGTGTGTGAAACTTTCAAACTAAAAGTTACATATACGAAGTTAGAGAACATCGTTATCTTTACAGTAAAATTATTGTAAAGCACGGAAATGCACTACAATAAATTCTTTCTCTGCCTGTTAATGAGCTTGGCTCTGCTTAAAGAAGTTAAATGTAAGTTTTCTTTCTATTATGACCCTCTAGGATGTATTTTCAAGGTAAAGTGAGAGTGGAAGTTTTACTTGCGCTAGATTTTGCAATAGCATGTACAGTCGCATTGATTTCTTAGCAGCGTCACTATTAGACCCCTGTGGGAATGGAATGAAGCATTATAAAATTGGATTTGATCGTGATTTGGTATTTTATAACCGGATCTCATAATTACCTTTGTACTTTACATAATGGTCAATTAATAAATAAAAACATGTTTTGTCAACATAAAACGTAGCAGTTTCGATTTATACGCATTCAATCCATTGTTTAAAACTGCTGTTTATTCTTTTTTCAGGTTTACACAAAAGATGCATCAAATGTCGGTCAAGAGGACCGCTGGGCAGTTGCGGAGACCCGCTAGTGTTTAATGTAACAGACCCATATTCCAGCCTCGGCATACATGCGATTGCTTGTCCATCGGGCTGGTGCGGGAAAATGATTGAAGGCAATGAAGGAGCTTTTCGAACAGATGGTAATATATTTTTCTCAAACATGCTCGTAAGTATAGACCTTATACGCTGTGTCACCAGCAGTTTCCTAACAGAACTTTTTGAATTTGACTTGTTTTATTCTCTTCACTTTCCAATTTTTTTGAGAAACACATACACCATCAACGCGCGGAACTAGGGCAATCCCTTCCTTTTCAGCCTTTGTAGTATTTTTGGCCCTTATTCTGTTGTAATAAGGTTAGAAATGCGTACATCACATACCTTTGACGTCCATTAATTACATTTCACAGATACATCTTGATTTATAACCTTAATTATGTTTTCTTCAGATTATGGATCAGCAACGGAGAGGATGTGCCTCCAGCGTCCTCCAAGTGACTATGAAGAGAGGTGCGCATACACTTTATGGAACTACAAGAAGGTTTACATGTGCTTCTGCACCGGGGACCTGTGCAACTCTGGTCCTCAAATTACCACATCCTATTTGAGTGTCATTAGCATTGTTTTGGTAACTATGTTTAATATGTAATAACTTAATGAGACCATGTGATCATTTGTATTGTTCCGAAGCATAACTATACTTTGTAAGATGTAAATAAGCAATATTTTGAATCACATTGTTAAGCCACAATTTATCATATTAAGTCCGCCTTTTTACTATCTTTTGTGCAAGAAAGATAATACATGAATAAATATTTACTATTGTTGGTGCATCATACTGCCCATTTCCTCTCATCCATGTGAGCAGGCATGTGCCCAGCAGTGTATATAGGCTGATTTATTATTATATTGGTACATTAGCCTGAGGATGACACATTTATGTTTGCTCAACCCATTTGTTGTAGTTCCTTAATATTTATTTTGATTATGCTGTTACTGTAGTGCATATATCAAATGGGTTAATTGTGATATAAGTGCAGCAATGCATTTGTTTTACTGTGTTGTCTTTCTACTCTTTGTGATGTTGTATTTGAAGAAGGCTGATCTTAGAGTTATTTAGACATTAAGAGATATGTATTTAAAGTGCATTCATCCTTACATGTCTTATTTGGTAAACAACATTCTAACCTCAAAATGTATCTTTTTAGACTATAGCAGCTATTTTATAGTAAAAAAAGCGTTGCTAGACCAAAAATCGTGAAGTGATCCGTCCGAAAAGTCGTCTCGGCATGATCTAATACTCACAAAATTGCTATTCTATCCTAAAATGATGCATTTTGAGGTTAGAATGTTGTTTACCAAATAAGACAAGTAAGGATGAATGCACTTTATACATGTACAGTCAGACTACACTACAGTCAGATTACCTACATTCATTTCTCTATGGGAAATTTCTGTAGGTAATCAAAATGATTATTGTGTTTTCTGATATCATGCAATTTACCTATTTAGAATCTCGCGAAATATTCAGTTTATTGCCTGTGTTAGGTACACAGTCGATGGTGACTTTTCGAGATCTTAGAATTATGCTCATTGAGTGAGTTGAATTTTTATTGTTATATAGGCTGATACTGCCAGGCTTTTATGGCTTTCTTGTTAGGGTTCCATACCCAAAGGGCACGAAAACCTATTACTAAGGCTCCGCTGTCCGTCCGTCCGTCTGTCACCAGGCTGTACCTCATGAACCGTGATAGTTAGAAGGGTGAAATTTTCACAGATGATGTATTTCTGTTGCCACTTTAAAAACAAACACTAAAAAACAGCATATAATAAATATTTAAGGGGGCTCCCATACAACAATCGTGATTTTATTGCCGTTTTTAAAGATAATGGTACGGAACCCTTCGTGCGCGAGTCCGACTCGCACTCGGCCGGTTATTTTAATCAAGGAGGGGATTTTGCCGTCTCGCGCCATGACTATAAATGACACGTTAAAACTTTATCTAGCCTTGCTCAAAGCTTTCCAGCCTAGCATCTTATTGTCTGATGGGTCACTTTATGGCTTCCATCGGGGGACAATCTATTGAATTGTTCCCCGTTTCTGCATAATTCCTGTGTAGCCAACCAACCCGCATAAATGCTCCCGTCGCGCCTCATGTACAAGGCAATAAGGTGCAAAAGTGAAAACATGTCATTCACGTTGACTCTAAGTACATTACATTCACGTTGACTCTAAGTACATTACATAGGCTCCTCTGTCTTGTAGCCGTGGAGATACGTTATTGTACTTAATTTGTGATAAGTTGGTATTGTCTAGGAAATATAATTTGGCCGTCTATTATTTACTTGCTGTCTTTTGTTCTGGATAAACGATTGTCCACATTGGTATTAGAACAACTTTTGTTTTCAGCAAAAAATTGATTGTAGGAAAACACAAGAAAACTGGTGAGATTTTAAGGTTCGATATTAGCCTTTTATTACAGTAAAATTTTAAATATAACAAGCGACCAATTTATATTTTACCGTCAAAACTATGTATATATTTATTATAATTTTACGAATTTCTCATTGTGTTCAACGGTAACTAATTTTAGCATAAGATTATTTAGAGTTTAAGTGCAATATAATAATATGATGCTCTTTTTTAATACACGTTTTAGAAACAATATGGATGATACTCGATAGTATAGGCCTAACCTATAAATAGGCAGCTGAATGGACTCTAGGACTGAAATTAAAACAATTTTTAGATATCTTTATTACATCACACTGTATTATAATATGACTTTTTTGAGTATTTTTACACTTTTACAAATACATATTTGTTTGAAACGTTTCGTTTTTGTTCGTCGATGGTTAAGGTCGGTTGTAGGGCCACGTGTGTCGTATGCTGGCGACGCGGTGAGGCTCGAGGCCGTTCTCGACTCTGAGCTCCTGGTTGGCGAAAAGGGACTCTATGTGAGGTATATCGTGGAAGTAGTATATACCGTGGTCCCGCGCTCTTTTTACCGCCGCTATCGCTTCGGAGCCTTCCAATAGGTATGGATCTATAAAATCGGGTTCTGAAATGAGAAAATTACTTTTTAATTGTAGGTAAGTCTCGTTCAGGCTCGGACAGGTTAAGGCCTCAGGCCTCAGGCCTCCACACATCGAACGCGGGTCGTGCGCGGCGCGGGTCGTGCACAGCGCGGGTCGTGCACAGCGCGGGTCGGTATATCTCTCTCACCACCAACGCATTTAATATCTAAGTATATCTCACAGTGGCGAGGGCCCGCGCTACTGTGCGATAGAGATAGAGATACCGCCCGACCCGCGCCGAACCGCGCACGACCCGCGTTCGATTTGTGGAGGCCTTAAGTCAGAGGGCCTACCACGAAACGAAAACGAACTTCGTTCGTGTATCCCCCTCTCTGTCGCACTTGATCGAGCGACAAAGATGAAGATTTACTTCGCGGTAGCCCCTCAGGCTTCCTGCCTCTCCCACCCGCCGACTCGAAGGAAATGCGCAGGAATGTCACTTCTTTCAATACAATAGTATTTCTACGAGTGATTCATGTAATCTCTATAATAGACCCAAGCATTAATTGCTACCACGGAATTGTGTCGTGAGATGCCTAATGGGCAATCCACATTAAGTGATTTGTCAGCCCCAATTCATCAGAATCTGACTAATTGCTATAGTGTGGATGCATGTTCCAACCGTCAAACGAGTTGTACGGACTAATTGCATGATAATCACAATTTGGACCATGGAATTTGCATGATCTGCCAAGTTTTTTTTCTCACAAATTTCATTCAAATAAATTGAAACGAAAATTAAAAAATATATACTAAAGAATATTGTATTAATATTTTACACTGTCATTTTGTATTTTTTGTTTAAACGGTGTTTTGCAACTACAATTTCATTCAGTGTGGCCAGTTAACGGTAAGAAAGCGAAAATTTCCGCATTCAAACGGTCCTGCGAAGCGGACTGCAAGATTGTTACTAACCGATGAGATAGGGCGAGACAGCACGTCGATCATGAGGCGGCCGTGACATACTCTCGATTTTTGTGTGCTGCACGGCAATTACGCGACGGCGCGCGAGCTCTCTCAATTTTTCTCGCACGATCCGTCTCTCTCTTGTTAGAACACTTAGAACAAGAGGTATAGTGCGAGAAAATCGAGAGTATATCGCGGCCGTCCCATTTTAGACGTGCTGTCTTGCCCTATCTCATCGGTTAGTAACAATCTTGCAGTCCGCTTCGCAGGACCGTTTGAATGCAACAATTTTCGCTTTCCTAATGTTAACTGGCCACACTGAATGAAATTGTAGTTGCAGTTGTTACGTCTGTACGCTACACCCAATTCTGACTTCGACATGTTGTACTGACAAATTGGGGTTAAATCACTTAATGTGGATGGCCAAAACAGCCCGGCTAGCCCAAGACACGCGCGAGAACAAGCTCAAAGGGAAGGTAGACAAAAGTGCTCTAGGATTCTTTGATCTGTGCTATAGGTGAATAACTTAAAGGCAAGCCCCTCTTGCATGCAGTAGATAGTGGACTGTTTAAATTGTTTTGTTGGCGTTACAGATTTTATGCCGCGTTTATACGCTTGCGATGGCTTGGCGCGTGAGCAGGACGCAGCTATGTAAACGAATGAGATCGAATTATAGGCCTCTCCCTCTAACGCATAGCTGCGTCCTGCTCACGCGCCAAGCCATCGCAAGCGTATAAATGCGGCATTAAATGTGTAATGTCAGTCGCCCGTTTCCTTATCCGATATATTTAAGGAATGCATTGATTAGAGTCGACCACGCCCCCTTGACAGAGAGACGCTGATGCCTTCCGCGCACGAGAAAAAGAGATGAGACACTCTTCGAGAATTGCTTTTTTGGACAAATCTCAATAAATACTTAACATAGTGAAGTTTTATTTATATATAATTAACTGAGATTTTAGATGAGATAACGCGCCTTACGCGCCCTTCAGGTATCCCAAAATAAAATTATCAAAACGCTATTTAACTATAAGTATACGACTCCATCTGACCAAATATACAGAGAAACTAAAATATTTAATATAACACAGACTTATATGTATAACACGTGTGTCTTGGTTAGGAAAATCATAAATAAGACCATACTCAGTAATATTACCTTTACAAAAAGAGCACAAGTACAAAAACGGATTACACGACAGGCAAATAATTTACTACTTCGACCGCCAAGAACCAATTACGGCAAAAAAAGTATCGTTTATGAAGGCACACAGTTCTATAATAAACTCCCAAAGGACGTAAAAGACGCAAAATCCTTAATAGTATTTAAAAAGGCCCTTAAACATTATATCTATAAAACTTATCTGTGTAGCATGTAAAAATACGTAGATACATATAAACACATAATACCGATACAATATTTATATAAGTATAATATACCTAACCGTGTAAGTAGTATATAAGTAATTATTAATAAAATTAAAATAAAAGTATCTAACTACCAAAATTTTTCCTACATACTTAATCACTGGTTACTAAGACACTGTTTAACCGGCCCTCACAAGCACTGCCCAGTAACCGTGCGCAGACCTGTTGGCAAGGAAATCTACCCGCTTTGTAGTGTTAAATTATATTAGCTAAGCATAGAAATAAGTTATAGTTGTAAGTAATTATTTGTTTTGTGTAAATACCCTCTCCAATTAGTGTTAAGCACAATTATTGTATTTCTCAGTAAGTGATTTGTAATCTTTTGAGAAATAAATATCTTAAACCATAAACCATAAAATACTTTAGTAGGTAGGTACCTATTAACTTGATTGTGTCGTAAAATAATGCATGAGTAGGCTGAGTAAAAAAAGGAAAACACCATGAACGTAGAATAATCTAGACAGGCTATAATAATAACAACAGATTTACTATGAATTTGTGCCCAACAAACCATTACCCGTCCAAATTTAGTAGGTTGTTTATGGCAAGTCATTAGCCATTTTAGGACCGGTTCTTAATTTAGCTGCATAAGAGCTTTTCCGTCCCTCACTGTGGCAACATTTACAGCCCGTCCATAGTATTCTAGGTTCATGGAAAATACAGACCCAACTTTGGATTTTTATTCTATCGAATAAATTTTACGCAATCATGTATCGATTAAATCAGATAAACAATCAAGAATCATATATCTGAAAATCAGACCTTACCTATTGTTTCTTAATCTAGTCAGAACGGCGTTTCAAAGCACGCGATAATTTACAATTCACCCCCTTAACTAATGAAGTACTGAATGAAATGTCCACATTCTCACGACGCTTAGGTACCTGCGTCTGTGCGGCGGCCGATGCCCCCGAAACGGGAGGCGCTGAGCGGAGGCAGGAACAGTCCTTCAGGCCAGAGCGACTCCGGGTCGGGCGAGTCGACCTTGTATGGCGACGGAGGCAGCAGTGGAATGGAGGTTTCTGAAAACATCAATATGCGTAGGTAGGGTGAAACACTTTGGTGCACTCTTGGGTTTAACCCATCTTACGCGAGATTGACCAGCTGTGATACTGGATGTGACCTGTGAACTCTAGGTATGTAAAAACTACTTCTAAACGAAAAGTCCTGACTGACTCATTCACTCACTTAAATCAACGCCCAGGCCAAACCGTTGAATCTAGAACGCTCATTTTTTCACAATAGGTATAAATAGTGTGTTAGGTAAGTCCAACTTCGAGAAAGAGGTCAATCCTCGAATCCAACTCGGCGGGGCAGCGTTCGGGAAGCTACGGCACATCTTTTCGTCCAATACCTATTCCGCAGTGTCTCAAGACGAGAGTCTTTGACCAGTGATGACATATGGCACTGAAACGTGGTCGATTACTATGGGCCTCATAAGAAGGCTCAAAGTCACCCAAAGGGCAATGGAGAGGGCCATGCGTGATCGCATCAGAAATGAGGCTATCCGCAGCAGAACCAAGGTAACCGATATAGCCCTCCGAATCGCTAAACTTAAGTGGCAGTGGGCGGGGCACGTAAAACCGATGGCCGTTGGGGCGGATAGGTTCTCGAGTGGCGACCACGTTGGGCCTATCACCCACGCGCGGCGTGGGTGATAGGCCCCCCACAAGGTGGACTGATGACTTGGTAAAGGTTGCGGGAGTCCGCTGAATGCGGGTGGCGCAGGACCGGTCACTTTGGTACTCTTTGGGGGAGGCCTATGTCCAGCAGTGGACGTCTTTCGGCTGATATGATGATGATGATGATGATAAGTAGTGTTGGTGCTGAGCTGCAGGCTACCAACAGGGTCACAGGTGACGGGTAGTGAACGGCCATCAGATATGGTGGTTAGCTGCGAATATAACCCCCGATCAAGCAGCGACAGGGTTAACATGGCATAGTGTGGGTTGAACGGACTTCTCAATAAAAGCTACATAGGCATTATGACGACCTTACGACATGGCGAGTAAACGCCGCCATCAAACAAGCATTCCCTGGTACAGAGCAGCTGCATCAGTATTGGCCGAACGCCGAGGAAGTGGGTTCCGGTAGAACTTTTGACCAAATTGAAGTGGGCGTATATATCCTGTCATTACACTGCGATGGCAAGTGGGGAAACCACCCCCCCCCCCCCCCCCCCCCCCCCCCTTACTCCACCGACAAGAGCCAGGCTCAAGAGCGAGTTTATGATGATGATTGATGAGGTATATGACGTAAGTACCCACTAAGAAGAAGTTTATATGACGTAAGTACCCACTAAGAAGGGATTATTGAAAATTCCACCCTCAAGGGGGTAACTTTTTACCGTGAAAATTTGGGTGAAATATTTGTATAGGGAGTAAAATATTAATTGATGGACTTGAAACTTTGTGTATGGACTGTAAGTAATTTTACAGTTTTTTTTAAGAACCCACCCCTAAGCGGGGTAATAGTAGGGGTGGAAAGTTTGTACGGGTGAAATTTGGTAGAGTTATGAGTCCAGACCCCCTAGCACACTAAGTTTTATGTCGGACATAAAGCATTTGTCCCTTTTACACTCGCATATTTGCCAGAATGGGACGAATGCTTTTCCGACATAAAACTTAGGTAGTGTGCTAAGGGGTCACGACAGTAGATAGTTTTTTATGGGTGAAAGATGTACGCTCTAAGGGTGAAAGTTACCTTTTAAGCTTTTGTCCCGTTAGAATATTCATACTTATTGAAACATAGTGCATTAGACTTAAGTAGGTAGTAGGTATAAAATCGCTGAAGGATCGCCTGCCAGATAGGTACTAGCCACACGGACTATATATAATACGTGTAAGTAGGGTAGGTAAATTCTGTTGTGGCCCCATATGGCTATAATTTGGTTCCTACAACCAGTAAGTTCCGTTTTATATGATTTGGACACAATTACAAAACTATTTGCTGAGATAGGCCTCACACTAAATTTGAATAAATGTGAAGTTTTTATATCAGACAATAACCTTCCTGTCAGTACTAGGGATGACATCATACAAAGTTTCAATAATGTCACACCTAACTTTTCTTGACTGTCCCGCGATTCTCTCACCCTACTCGGTGCTCCAATATATGAAGACGCCATCGCCCCAACAATAAATTCCAAATTAGATATATTCCACAATTCATCGGACATGTTATTTAAGATTCACCCTCACATTGCCATTTACATTTTACGCTTGTGTCTTTTCTCTCCAAAATTCTTATATATTCTTCGGTGCTGCCCGGTTTGGAAATTCCCTATTTTGACATCATCTATTGACAATGTACTAAAAGATACTGTGAGTAATATTTTAAACATTTCCTTCGATTCTCTTACTTGGTCCCAGGCAACTCTGCCTATTAAATATGGCGGACTGGGCATTCGGCGTACAGACAGGTGACCTGGCTCTTCCTGCCTTTCGTCTGTCCACAGCACTGTTACCCTCATCAGTGGAATTCTAAATGTTTCCGATCCCGCTGATGTGGTAGCGGCAGGCATTGGCTGATGCAGAGTCATTTTGGAGATCCGGGTACCCTACTGAAGGCCCACCTACTGAAAAAGCCAGCCAAGCTGCCTGGGATCATTTAAATGTCAAATCCTTCCACAAAATACTCCTACAAAATAGTCTCAACACTGGTGATCACGCTCGACTGCTGGCAGTGTCTGAGCCGGAGTCGGGGCACTGGCTACATGCTCTTCCGTCGCGGAACATTGGCTCCCTGTTGGACGGGAAGCATTGCGTGTAGGTGTGTGCCTTAGGCTAGGGATCAAGGCCTGTGAGCCGCACCCCTGCAGCCGCTGCGGAGGATCGGCTGACGACTTCGGTCACCACGGCCTTCACTGCCGGTCGAGTGCCGGTCGACCATTCAGACACGCTGCCCTCAATGACCTAATTCACCGGGCTCTCGGCTCTGCAGCAATTCCCTCTACATTAGAGCCTGTAGGTCTGTCTGCAGTAGAAGGTAAAAGGCCCGATGGTTGCACTCTGGTGCCTTGGCATCTGGGCCGTCCATTGGCATGGGACGTGACGTGCGTGGATACGTTGGCCCCGTGCCATATCGTTAGGTCTGCCAAAATGCCGGGCTCGGCCGCTAATGACGCCCAAACAGTCAAGTGCCGCAAATACGCTTTCTTAAGGGATAATTACGTATTTGCGGCACTTGCAGTAGAAACCCTTGGACCATGGTCTTCCACCAAGGATTTTGTGAAAAAAGTGTCCCAAAAATTGATCGGGGTCACAGGTGATCTCAGGGCGGGCTCATATTTCGCCCAAAGGCTGAGCCTGGCGATCCGAACTGGGAAACGCGGCGAGCGTCTTGGGCACGATGCCCCGGGCAACATTGGGGTGTGTCGAGGGCGGGCAATTTTCTTTCTAGATAATAAGTTTTGTTTTCTTTGTTTTTAATTATTACTTGTTTCTTGTAATAAAGTATAAAGCATACGCAATGTGTAGCAGTAAGTACTTAAGAACTATTAATTTCCGCAATAAAACGAACTCTAAATGTTCAGAGTTCAGACAGGTTTGACTGAGTTTGGTTCCCGGAGTAGTTCATGAGGCTTTTATTTAAATCTTTGCAGGCAGATTTTTTTTTCTGAAATCGACTATTGAGAACAAATCTCCGTACCTCTTATAGTTACAGAAAACACGATGAACGCTCCGAGAATAGCGAAATTGTGCCCTCGGGTGGTTTGGCGGGGCACTATCGTATTTACTAGACTTTCTACTCGCGTTCCTGGCCCCATGGAGTAGACTATTATGGTCGGCCTTATCACGCGATAAGTGACAAGATAGAGCGTCAGTCTCATTCTATCGAACGGTGTCAGCCAGTGACTGACGCTCTATCTTGTCACTTATCACGTGATAAGGCCGACCATGATACGGGGGCCTGTTTATGGAAATTTAGACATGTCCTAAGAAAATAATTGTAAGGTATGTAAAATTAGGTGTTCGTTTCAAAATCATACCCATTTGGATATCGTATGGCCACGACAGAGAGTTCAGTCCATTGCCGCGTATTTCTTCGCTGTTGAACGGTATGAGTGGTTGTACGCGCGGGTACCCGCCGCTGCGCTGTGTTTGGATGCGTTGCGATTGGGTGCGTTGCGATTGTGTGCGTTGCCTTTGGGTGCGTTGCGGTTGGGTTCGTTGCGTTTGGCTGCGTTGAGCTAGCCTCACTGACGGCCCTGGAACAGTTATTAATTAGTATTAGTAGTAAGAACAATATCGGAACGTGAGTCGGAATTAATAACCACCTTACAGCAGATCGCAGCCATAATAACTAATAACACCACTGCTCTTAAAGTATAGTTAAAGCAATGACGCGTCCTTAGTTTCAGTGTCCGAGAGGCAACCGGATGGCTCGCGGTATTTGAGCTCCCGAAGCGTTGTAGAACCATCATGTGCAAATCGAACTGAGCCAACTTGGACTGGGGCGGAAATTCGAGGGGGAGTGGAAATAAATGTCGCCAGGTATTCGCTATAGACAAGCATTTCATTATATAAACCGCGTAAACACTTTCAGGCAACCGCTGTTTCAATTTTTTTTTCTATTTCCGCTACATTCTAAGTTGGCTCAGTTCAGGTTCCATATCACTTCAGGAGCTCAAGTCCCGCGAGGCATTCATCCGGTTGCTTCTTGGACACTGCAACTACACGTCATTGCTCTGAATAGTATGTGTCATGTTGCCTATGGTACCTATAACTATAGGTACTTGAGATTGCGTACCTACGTAACCGTGTGTGAAGCTACCTGTACCGCCAATATCAATACACTGGCTGTATCGAAGTGGATTGGTCTCTGTTTTCCGGCTTACGCCTCGAACTCTTAAAGCTCTGGTACCGCCGCGTAGGCAGCGAGTCCTCCACGCCGTGTGTGAAGCTTGGGAGCAGGCGTGTTTTTTTTGCATGCGCGATTAGCTGCAACGCGAACAATACACTGCATGGCTGTATTTAAGACGTGATCTTTGTTAGCCGACTTATCCCTCAAACTCCTGAAGCCCTGGTACCGATCAGGCAGCGGGCCCCCCACGCCGTGCGTGAAGCTGCGAGCGGGCGTGTTCACGCTCACATGGGACGCGAACTGAGTGCACACATGCGCGATCAGGTGCAGCGCGAACATCAATACACTGGCTGCATTTTAGAAGTGATCTTTGTTAGCCGACTTACTCCTCAAACTCCTGAAGCCCTGGTACCGCGCAGGCAGCGGGTCCCCAACGCCGTGCGTGAAGCTGCGAGCGGGCGTGTTCACGCTCACATGGGACGCGAACTGAGTGCACACATGCGCGATCAGGTGCAGCGCGAACATCAATACACTGGCTGCATTTTAGAAGTGATCTTTGTTAGCTGACTTACTCCTCAAACTCCTGAAGCCCTGGTACCGCGCAGGCAGCGGGTCCCCAACGCCGTGCGTGAAGCTGCGAGCAGGCGTGTTCACGCTCACATGGGACGCGAACTGAGTGCCGCACACATGCGCGATCAGGTGCACCGCGAACATCAATACACTGCCTGCGTTGAACCGACGTTTGCTTTTCTGAAAAAAAAACATGACTGAATTGACTGATTCCTTTACCATAGTAGCAGTCTGGAACACAGTCAATATATTGCCGTTCCGTCAATGACCGGTTATTACTTATGGCTTATTATTTTCGCGGCGACAGAAAAATTAAAGAGCAGCAAACTATTTGCAACTAAAATAATAACTTGTCAGCGATTAAATATTTTGGCAATCATTTATATTAAATGAGCTTTAAACTAAGGATATTTTAAAATTCAAATAATGGCAGCTACTTTAAGGTAGCAGAAATAATAAACAAGATTACTGAAATCATAGGCGAGGTACTATAAATAATGACTTGGCGACTAATATTAGCAGAAGGATAACAAACTTTATATTAGTGGCAACTACAGGTCTCCATCTAAAAAAGCATTTTGGGCTTTGATTTGCTGGCAGCTTAAATATTAAAATGGGTACTATATAAAAGTAATGGGGAGTTATTTTTTTAGTTTTCGAAACCATAATTTAATGAAAACGGCGATAAGCCGCGGATAGGTTAGAAGACGGAAGCTCCCGCTTTCGTCTTCGCGGTTATTTTTTATGTAAAAGAGCGGAAAAACCAGCAAATTAACAAAGATGAATCCGAATGCATGTTTAGTATGGCGTTTAAATATTATTTATACGGGCCAAAATTATTATTTATACATGCAATTTTCAACTTTGATTAAAGCTCTTAAAGTGTCGCACAAAGTATTTTTTTTATGACCTTGATTTATTTTATATGCAATCTCCATTGAACAATTAGAGTAGGCCATTTTCAACTTTTTATCCGCTGTCATGTTTCCGCTTATTCAGTCGCCAAAACAATAACTCGATGCTAGTTTATATTGAAACAAAGCCGAAAATTGATTACTTAGCTGCTACTTTTTACTTTATACTAGTCTCCGCAATTAGTCGCCAACTTATTATTTTTGCTACCCCCTTTAATTTTTTACAAATCCCAAAATCAGATTAATTTGTCGCCGCGTTAAATACATGCCATTACTTATTAGGGAGGTACTAACTAGTATAGTAACACAGGATCAAATTGGGTAAAGTTGCGATTAATGTACACATCACTGATCACATCAGAGATGAAATTCTGTAATAGGAGAACTTAAAAGTACCATACGAATTACTGAAAGTAATCTTGATTCACCAATTATAAACGTACCTATTCATTTGTGAAACAAGAATTGTAGAAGCTTTTGAACCGGGAATCGAAGTGTTGATTGTTAAAAGACAATCAACACAAACGAGAGACAAAAGAGCTTATGAAACAACTTTATAATATTGCTCATAAGAAAAACTTACGATAAGTTTTTCTTTTTCTTAAGCAATAAAGTTAAAAAAAAACTCATGCCTTTATTTATTATCGGTGTTAACTAGACCCATGCTAATTAGTTAGTGACCCGTTGACACGACATAAGTACCTACTACTTATGCCTAATAAATAACTCCTTTGCAGAAAGTGTTGAAAGAATGGTAATTGGCAATAACACTATGTGTCCCCATATTAACATTTCAAAGCGAGATGTGACGATGTTGACTTTCGCTATGAAATGTTATTGAGTCCCTACGCTGCACCTATATACTTAGTGAAAGGTAAAATCAATCACGTAACCAAGTGTCCAATAACTACTGTCAATAGGCAAGTACCGAATGTCGAGTCATCTTCATTGCAACCACACTAGTAACTTAATCAATAGTTTTTTAAGAGGAGGCAGCTACGCAGAAAAACACGTTCAGAATGATCAGGGAGCTTGTGAATGAATTAATTAATACAAACGTTTATTTCAGATCCGTCCATATTGGTTAGTAAATAATCTTAATATAAGAAATGTTAATTAACAAAAACAAGTTTAAGTACATCATTTATATTTTAAAATTAAAGTCTAAAACAATACACGACATTCAAAATGAATACGTAGATAAATAAAATAAAAAAATGAATAAACATTAAAACGCACCTAGATTACTTCAAAAATGCCAAAAATAAAATAAAATGTTACTAATTACAAAAGTACCTACATGAATTTTATAGTATTTTATGCAACTGTTGTATAAGTAGGGTCTTAAAATGCGAGTGTCGTGAGTTGCGATGCGAGCCTTGGCGAGCATCGCAATTAAAGACGGCACGAGCGTTTTAAGACCAAGTTATACACCGTTGCATACAATACTTTTTCTACGACTAATTTTAAATAAATTGCATTTGACTTTTCAGCAGTAAGTTTTCCGTTAGTTCTGTTACTACTCACGCAATTTCTTCAGCGGTGCAGTTATTTTCTACTTCGTCCTTTTTAAAAGGAACGTACACATTTTTCTTCACTTCACAAACACGAATCAAATCTTAAGAAGTTTCTTAATAACGAATAGTAATCATATTTCGTCTTTTAATTTTGAACTGGCACTGGCACTTTGGTGGGAAATTTGAAATATGACACATTGACAACTCTTGTTTATGGTCTGTTTTGTTTTTAATTTCCTTGCACTTGCCATCCGAACCAAACTGAATCCGGATCCGAACCGAATCGGATCGGTTTATATTTACAAATAATACCAAAAATTGGTAAAATATGTATATTAACACACAATACATAATAATTAATTTTTATTTTATTAAATAATTTATGTTTTACAAATATTTGATAGTAAATAAAAACTTTTTATTTCGAAAAATTTGCTTATGAAGTTGGTACCACTGCAACATAGCGGCTGATTAAAAAAAAGTTAGATGATTTGACATCGTAGTAAACAGTGCTTTTATGGAAAATGTATGAACCATAAAAGTACACTTAAGAGTGCGTTTATGGGCCATAGAGCATAGAGTTTTTCGACGCCTTATTATCGGTGTCATTGTATTATATATAAAAATATATGAAAAGTTTTTATTTACTATCAAATATTTGTAACATAAAAATAAATTATCGTGTATTGTGTGTTACTGTACATATTTTACCAATGTTTGGTATTATTTATGAATATTAACCGATCCGATTCGGTTCGGATCCGGATTCAGTTTGGGTCGGATGGCAAAGTGCAAGGAAATTAAAAACAAAACAGACCATAAACAAGAGGTGTCAATGTGTCATATTTCTAATTTCCCACCAAAGTTCCAGTTCAAGATTAAAAATAGAAATATGATAACTATTCGATAGTAATAACTTCTTAAGATTTGATTCGTGTTTGTGAAGTGAAGAAAAATGTGTACGTTCCTTTTAAAATTAACGAAGAAGAAAACAACTGCACCGCTGAGAAAATTGCGTGAGTAGTAATAGAACTAACGGAAAACTTAGTGCCTGAAAAGTCAAATGCTATTTATTTAAAATTAGTCGTAGAAAAAGTATTATATGCAACGGTGTATAACTTGGTCTTAAAACGCTCTTGTCGTCTTTAATTGCGATGCTCGCCAAGGCTCGCATCGCAACTCACGACACTCGCGTTTTAAGACCCTACTTATACAACAGTTCCATAAAATACTATTATAACTTAGCAATACATAATAACACATTTCATTTCATTTTGTTGGCTGATTGGGTCTGGTCTCAAATGGAGTTTAGGTAAGTAATCAGCAATTTTGAAAGTGGACCGCCTATTCGCCAATGCGTTAAGGATGCTGGTTGTGCTAGCCCGTCGTCTATCATGGGTCGGCCGCGACATATTCTCGATTTTTCTCGCACTATAGGTACCTCTCTTTGTGTTGTAATAAGAAAGAGACGGATATTGCGAAAAAAATCGAGAGAGCTCGCGCGCCGTCTTGTAATAATAGCGCTTGCACTATGGCGTGGAAGCCATCCCGCACGTGCCTCCGCAAATGCCAGACACCCCGCCGGTTAACAGATTTAAATTAAATTGGAACATGAAACGTATATACTGAGGTGTCAGGTTGCGCTCTACTCCTCCACGAGAGACATTACAAACAATATTTGACTATTAAATTGTGTGTAGGTCAGTTAGATCCTTTCGATTTAGGGAAGGTGGTCAAAGTTGACGAACAGGTTATGTAGGTACCTACTAAACAGTTTGCAACTAATAACTAATTAGTAGGGTTTATTTAATACGTATGTAAACATCTTTCGCTCGATCGATTTTATTTGACATTGGAGAAAGTGGCGTTAAGCTGCGTCCACTGCACCAATGTCTTCGATGTTTTTGATCTTCTAACATGCGTTATCCGTCAGTTTCAGGAGACAAGTAGGGTAAATGTTGTTTTGATTGGCAAAACGTTTTTGACGTTTAAAACTCACGAAAACAAAACGATTTTTTTAAATAGATTTCGCAAGTTGAGTGGACACTCTTAGGCGACAATATTATTTCTATATAAAGAGCCTGTGTCCCAATGTTAGGCAAAGGCTTTTCTCTTTTGCTTAACAGAAGCAGTTCTCAAACTTTTTGGAGACATACTTATCTAATTTGGTAATTATTATTAAGAAGAAAAAATAGGTAAGTACGTTGAGTCAAACGTAATTTTCTAAAATGCGTGGGTGGCGTCAGTTTGGTCTGAGTCAGGACTTATGGTTGATTTTAGTTAATTGAACTCAAACTCATTTGGGTTTACTAAAGTATTATGATAATTTACTTAGATAGGTAAAAAAGTGTCATGGCATAGGTATAGGTAGTTCTGCAAATCCCAAGCACACATCCTCCTGACAAGCACTTGCATGATGTTAAGAAACACTTACTGGAACGAATGATGAATAAATAAAACAAACTAATCCACGACTGATTCAAGGTTTGACAGTTTGTTTATGTGGGTTCTGACAGGGTCAGTTATGTGTTGATGGAACCTCAATTAATGGATCGCGCACAAAACATATGACTATATTCTTAACTCGCATACCAAGGCTTAGCTTGCGCACGAAAACAAACTTTAGAGATGCTAGTAGTAAGGTCGTAGTTGTGACTGAGGGCCATCATAAGATACGGCTTTGCAAAAGTAATGTCTATTATAGTTATGCTTTACAAAATAAAATCTACTTTTTTATCATTGTTGCATCAAATTATTTTTAATTAGGCATGCTTATGATGAGATCGACTAAGTAAACATCGACTTATAACAATTCTTAAGCTGCTTGGCTTTTGTTAATTTGTGTAATTTATCTTGCTTGCTCATTAAATAAGTAAGTAACTAGTACCTACCTACATACTAAATAATTTACTTTAAAAACAAAGTTTTAACCGACTTCAATTTAGTACTCCGCCAAGCCACGACAACATTTCCTATTTTTTTTTTACAATTTACCACATGAACTGATTTCCGATAGTAAATGCGTTGATTCATCCTCATCCTCCTAGCGTTATTCCCGGTTGTGCCCCTAAAGGAGCCCGGGGTCCGCTTTGACACCTAATCCCAAGATTTGGCCTAGGCACTAGTTTTACGAAAGCGACTGCCATCTGACCTTCCAACACAGAGGGAAAACTAGACCTTATTGGGATTAGACCGGTATCCTCACAATGTTTTCCTTCACCGAAAAGCTAACGGTAAATATTCCGTACATAGGTAAGGTCCCAAAAACTCATTGGTACGAGCCGGGATTAGAACCCACGACCGCCGCTTGAAAGCCGCATGCCTGAACCACTAGGCTACGGTAGCTCTAGCAAATGCGTTGATTACTATACAACGTGTTTTTTTAACCGTTTTAGAGCCGAAGCCCACTGAAAGTATCCGAAAGGTACTAATCATTCGTGAAAAAAATAAATTTTTTAGTTAAGTTTTTAGTAATAAAACGTAATTAAGTTTGAAAAATTCTCTATGGCGCACGGAGCGAAGTTCATTCACCCGGTTAGAGTTCGTACCTATCTACATAAGATGGCGGCTAGCGGACACTGCGGTCACTCAGCTGGATGATTAAAATTAATATTAATACAAATAAAACAATATTTTATGTATTTAAAAAAAATCTTTAAAAAAATAAAAACTAAAACAAAACCTTTTTTTTAGTTCTTTGTAATGTATACATTAACTGGGGTTCGGCTCTAAGACGGTTAAAAAAACACCGTGTAGAAAAAAAATCGAATACAGATGAGAGACATACAGATGTGGGCCGATAATAAGATTTGAGGACTTCCATCGATTCCCCAAGATCATCACCAATGGCACTTCATTAGTTCCTATTTCAACGGAATCTTATCAGAACCTGTGACGTACTTTTGCACTTTTAAGTACATAATTGAGGAATTCGATAAGTCATCTGTGGTCTTCATCATCAATTCCTCGCCACCAAATTTATGATTCCGGATGTTAATACACGAGTTATAACAGAAAATACCAAAATCAATACACGCGTGCCTAATAAAATTGAGGAGTCCCCTCAATTCCTCATGGATCCCATCATCTAACTGAATTTTGAAAAAAATGGGACCCACCTGGAAGTATATATATACATAGGAACAAAAAAAAATTTTCGAATCGGCTCATCAATGACGCCCCAAGCAGTCAGTTAGCTTGCTTGGGGCCATACACAAGACTCTAACAAAAAATTGGGCTTAAAAGCTGAAAAATGTTTTTTTTTAGAAACACAGTCAGAACATGGGTATAAACAGAAAAAAAAGTGGACAGACGGACATGGAGAAACTATAAGGGTTCCTTGTTGACAACGGAACCCTAATAAAAGAAAGCGGTCACGGCGGTCACAAGCCAATTTCATCGTAGATAATATAAAGCTGCTTCCGCCGCGCCAGGGTTCGTGGTTTCAAACGTCAAAAATGTTTTGCCAATCAAAACAATATCTTAGGTATTTGTTTGCCGAATCTGACGGAGACATGTTTAAAAACATATTTTTCGTAATGTCGTAAATTGGCAGCCAAATTTTGCTTTACAATAAGATCTCTCCTCGAGAATCGTGATTTTCTTATAACAATGGTCTACTTTGTATCTATCAAATCAGACGATACAAAACGTGCTGTTCGTGGCCCGGATAGCGGAGCCCTGCATTAAGTATACGTAGCTTCGACAATTAACTAAATACACGGGTTCTGCTAGATTACTGTTCCGTCAGTCCATTTAGATACGATGGCGCGTTCTCACGCGGACTTGCAACACAATGTAGGGGACCCGACAGCAGCTGTGCTGACGAAAGTGCAACTGTTCATGGAAATTAACTTCTCCAATTGATATAAATATAAGATTAGAAGATACTAGCTTCCGCCCGCAACTTCGACTGCGTGGAGCTGGGATAAAAACTATCCTATATTTTTATTAATCCAGGCTATAAACTATCCTCGTGCAAAAATATGGGAGGTGTAAAAAATATGAATAGCCGCGACCCCCTTTAGAAGTGTTTGCGACCCACAATTTGAAAAACACTGCCTTATGGCATTAAGTCCGCCATTTGTATTTTATCTTGTATTGTGCAATAAAATTAAAATAAATAAATATATAATTCGTAATGTATGTTTTATAACAAAGCTTTATTAATAAAAAAACATAGATATTTAAAATGTAAATATAAGCAATATAACACAAAAATTACTATTAATTAAAAAAAACGAAACCTTAAACTTACATGATATCTATAAATATATAAAAGAAAATCTAACTGACTGACTGATTGACTGACTGACTGACTGACTGACATATCAACGCACAGCCCAAACCGCTGGGTCTACGGATTCCAAATTTGGCACGTAGGTTCCTTATAAGGTGTAGGGGAGTACTAAGAAAGGATTTTTCCAAACTCACCCCCTAAGGGGGTAAAACGGGGGTCCAAAGTTTGTATAGGGGAAGCATTATTTTTTGAACTACAGACTTAAAACTTTGTAGGAAGATTACTTATTAGGATACAAAAAAAGTCCTTTCAGCGTTTTAGAAAATTCCACCCCTAAAGGGAGTCAAATAGGGGTGCAATGTTTGAATGGGGTAAACATTATTTATTGAACTAGAGAATTGAAACTTTGTAGGAAGATTACTTATTAGGATACAAAAAAAGTGTTTTCAGCGTTTTATAAAATTCCACCCCTAAGGGGATTAAATAGGGGTGCAAATTTTGTATTCAAAACTACTGGGACTAGGAACTTGAAAATTACACCAGAACTTCTTTTTATGACGTAGGCAGGGGATAGAACAGGATTTTTGGAAATGCTATCCCTAAGGGGGTGAAATGGGGGTCCAAAGTTTGTATGGGGGAACATTATTTATTGAACTGGAGACTTAAAACTTTGTAGGAAGATTACTTATTGATACCAAAAAAGTACTTTCGGCGTTTTATAAAATTGTAACCCTAAGGGGGTTAAATAGGGGTGCAAAGTTCGAATTAAAAACTACTGTCTAGAAACTTGAAATTTACACCAGATCTTCCTTTTATGACATAGGCAAGGGTTAAGACGGGATTTTTGGAAATTCTGTCCCTAAGAGTGTTAAATAGGGGTGCAAAGTTTGTATGGGAGAAACATTATTTTTTGTACTAGAGACTTGAAACTTTGTAGGGATATTACTTATTAAGATACAAAAAAAGTTCTTTCAGCGTTTTAGAAAATTCTACCCCTAAGGGGGTCAAATAGGGGTGCAATGTTTCTATGAGGTAAACATTATTTATTGAACTAGAGACTTGAAACTTTGTAGGAAGATTACTTATTAGGATACAAATAAAAATATCCTTAGCGTTTTTAAAATTCCACCCCTAAGGAGATTAAATAGGGGTGCAAAATTTGTATTCAAAACTACTGGGACTACAAACTTTAAATTTACACCAGATTTTCCTTTTATGACGTAGGCAAGGGATAAGACGGGACTTTTGGAAATCCTATCCCAAAGGGGGTTAAAAAGGGGTGCCAAGTTTGTATGGGAGAAATATGATTTTTTGTACTAGAGACTTGAAACTTTGTAGGCATATTACTTATAAACATACAAAAAAAGTTCTTTCAGCGTTTTATAAAATTCTACCCCTAAGGGGGTTTATTAGGGGTGCAATGTTTGTATAAGGGAAACATTATTTATTGAACTAGAGACTTGAAACTTGGTAGGTATTTTACTTATTAGGATACAAAAAAAAGTATTTTCAGCGTTATATAAAATTCCACCCCTAAGGGGGTAAAATAGTGGTGCAAAGTTCGTATTCAAAGCTACTGGGACTAGAAACTTGAAATTTACACCATAACTTCATTTTATGACGTAGGCAAGGGATAAGACGGGATTTTTGGAAATTCTATCCCTAAGGAGGTTAAGTAGGGGTGCAAAGTTTGCATGGGAGAAACATATTTTTTTGTACTAGAGACTTGAAACTTTGTAGAAATATTATTATTAAGATACAAAAAAGTACTTTCAGCGTTTTACAAAATTCTTCCCCTAAGGGGGTTAAATAGGGATGCAATGTTTGTGGAGGGGAAATATTATTTATTGAACTAGAGACTTGAGACTTTGTAGGAAGATAACTTATTAGAATACAAAAAAAGTAATTTCAGCGTTTTATAAAATTCCACCCCTAAGAGGGTTAAATGAGGGTCCAAATTTTGTATAAGGGAAACTTTTATTTTTAGCTACTACGTACTTAAAACTTTGTGGACAGATTACTTATTCATTTACAAATAAAGTGCTTTCAGCGTTTTGGAAATAATTACACCTAAAGGGGTTAAAAAGGAGGTCCAAAGTTTGTATGGAGAAAAAAGATTAGTAAGACAATTTTATTCGAGAATTCATAGGATAATTCCTAACGATAAATGAGTAAACAAGTGTTTCCGGTTTTTTGAGAATTCAACCCCTAAAAGGAGACATGTGGTGTCAAAATCTGAAAATCAACATCGGCATCTATTGTTTCTATGGTTTATCGGGTCGCTGATTAGGAAAACAACAACGATTTTACATTCCAACGTGGCGTCTAAATATCAATATGGGCGTTGTTATTACGTTTTTTTGGGACGTTAATAACGAAAATCACATAGATATTGAAATGTAATGTTGTGGACATGAAAATTCATGAAAATATTTGTGCCAAATTGCAATTCAATCGGTCCAGTTTTTTTCGTAGCAAATCGGTTGTAACAGACGGACTGACAGACAGCCACACGTGATCCTATAAATAAGGGTTCTATTTTTGCTTTTGAGGTATGGAACGAGACCCGCGTTATATAGGGTTATAGGTTTTAAAGTTTGTATTTGGTGCCATCTCGATCGTCAGCAATCGGTACCTGGGCGAGTGCGGGCGGCGCGGCGGGACGGGAGGGTAGGAGACATTGGGAAAGTGCCTGCATCCGTAATAAGTACATTCAAGGTGCTGCACGAAGATCTGCTTACTTTTAATAAGTTAAACATTTTGGCCGCCGTTAAATTAAAACAATTTTTTGGGTATTTATGTTAAATACTGGTTCGAAAAGCATGGAAAAAAAATCTTAGGAAACAAGCCGTCCCGCTGTCCAGGCCACAAATTTGACTTGACATTCGTGGAGATATTTAGGTATTTCAACAATAATGTTCATGAACATAAAGTAGCTTTTATTCCAGTGGACAGATTCTCATTAATCATGAATGTAAATTTAATAACAGAAATACGTACATACATACATACATTCACGCCTTTATTCCCAAAAGGGGCAGGCAGAGCACATGAACTTTATGTTCCAGCGCCACTTTTAGTATAAATGTGGGTATAAAAGATCGACAAAAAGTGATATTGCGTAGGTTGTTAGCCCATCACCCACAACACACTTCAACCCTGCTCTCTTAATCGACTTTTACGACACACACGGGAAGAAAGAGGGTGGTGAAATTCTAACCCGCCACCACAAGGGCATAAAAATAATAGTAAATTAAAATAAATTTACCTTAATGGGTTATGACGAAGGGTTATTCGTAGGGGAAGTTAGTAGTAGTAGGTTAATAGGCGGCGTAGCAATTCAACAATTATTGGAAAATTACTTTTACTACGCGGGCGAAGCCGCGGGCAAAAGCTAGTTAATAATATAACTAATTAAATAAGAGACCTGCAGCCTCTGGGCAGGATGCCCATCATGCAAGCAGCCTGCAAGCAGCAGTCCCGCGCTGAAATGCGATTGCAATTCTTAGCGCGAGAAAGCTATATAATTCGTTGTCCTGCACGGCTATCACAAGACGGCGCACGAGCTCTCTCGATTAACTTACCCGCCAAAATTAAGTAAGTAGGTAAATTGTTTATGGTAAGCCATCAGTCAGCTTCACTACCATCAACCAGTTCTAAAGGCCGAAACGCACTGACCGCGGTGGCGGATTCTGTGCGGACCCTTTCGTATTAGTTCCAACATTACAACAGGTACCGCCTCCGCGCCGCACCGCGCCGCTCCGCCACCGCTGTCAGTGCGTTTCGGCCTTAAATGTAGGTGTATAGAAGCCATTCCGTCTCTTATAGGAGCCGCTATACAAGGTCCGATATCGGCAGGATTGCATGCAGGCTGCCGCGTGATTTGGCCGTGCCGGAAGCACGGCGGCCAGCCAAATCAAGAGGTAACTCCATGCTAGATTTTCTGTGTCCAGCTTGCTTGGCAGTCCTGCCAATTTCGCCTGCGTCTCCTTATGGTGGCAACTGTATAGCTCCTCTTTAGAAATCTATACGTTAATAAATACTCTAAGATTTTCGACATCTAAGTTCGCCCCGATTGCATTTGGCAAGCTCCTGTGAATCCTGTGATTAGTACGTTCAATAGCATTGAACAAAGTGGCAGACACTCGTTATTTGTCTCGTCTATAGTCTAAAGTTCTAAACCAAATGCTTCAATGTCGTCATTGCCCCACATTGAACGTAGGTTATCCTAAATCATTATAGCGATCCTAAACGACAAAGCCTTTTAGACTTTAGTGTTAGCTAAGTAACTAAACCTAATCGCTTGGAGCGTAGGTTCACTTATTTATTAGATGTCACAGTCACATGGTCTAACGTGATCCGTGGGCTGGGTGGGTACTCGTTATTTAACTCGAAACGCATTATTTATGACAGGTATATAATTACAGCTTTATCTTAATACAGTTTGGAATATTGACCGTCCGTCGTCCGTCTGCGGCTTAGCTCAGTGATCGTTGCTATACTATACTAGAACGCTGTAATTCGGCATGTGTATAAATAACCGGCCAAGTGCGTGTCAAGCCACGCGTTCCGTAGTTGCCTGACTTCACGCGCGCGCCAACTAAATGGTTGCGTCTACCGAATTTATACGAAAGTTATTTGTATAAAATTCATTATAGGTATGTACTTCTTCCAAGATTTTTTTCACATTCCTGGTAGCAGCCATTTAGCCGGCAGAGGGGGGAGAGGGACACAATTGGACAAAATTTGGACTTTAAAGCCCAATATTTCGCGAACGAATCACTAATTTGAAATACTTACTATTTTTTTAACAAGCTATCCAACGATACCCCACAACACTATGGGTTTGACGAGAAAAAAAATTATATCCCCATTTTAGGTGTAGAGGAGCTGATGGTACCCAAAAACAATTTTTATTCAAGATTTGATTCTTCTGTTTGGGAATCTATCATTTTACCAAAAACAGTTTCATCGATTATCGTTTTCCATAACACTATTCACAGAATTTCATCATCAGACAGGAATCATTCATCGAACTTCGTTAGATCGCTCAATCATTTGCTCGAATTATCGTTTACGCGACGATCAACTCATCGAATTTTACTTTATTTTTTATTTGTCCATCGACAGGCATTCATCGAATCGCCTTAATTATAATGTCGGTTTAACATAAGTTTGAGTTCCCAATATCTTATATTTTCGTATGAGGATTATAATATAATAGATTCAGTCAGGGTAGCCAGAGAGAGTAACACATGATCGTAACAACGGTATTATTTGTAAGTTAGTTTAGGTTAGCTTGTGTCCCTTAGAGCGGAAATAGGCACCCTGCGAAGCGGGGTGACATCGACACGCTGGCGGTTAGGTTAATATGCCAAACCATACCAACCAGCCATACCAACTGTGATGCGTGTTCCGATAAAATAAATACTATACACAACTGACTATTCTATGAAAAGTTAATTCGATGAATCGTTCGTTACGATTTGAGACAAATTCGAAACGATTAACGACGAAAAGTTTTTTGATGAAATAAAAAACAATGAATTGATGATTATGTGATTAGGAAAAACAACGTAATGCAATTCGTGGAATAATTTTCGGCGACATGTAAATCGACGTTATGCATTTCGATAAAATGATGATAGACACCCCTTCTGTTTTGTCGGCGTGATTGATTTTTATACCCATGCCGTATTACAGTTCTCTAGTAATGGTTACTGAGCTAAGCTGAAGAGGGACAGACAGACGGATGGACGGACGGACGGACGGCCACACGGACATGGCGGAACTAAAAGGGTTCCTTGTTTATTACGGAACCCTAAAAACACGCTGAGAAAATGATAGAATAAAAATGTTTTTTTATGGTACTTACCTAGCTCTCCTACACATAAAGCGGGGTATTTTTTTCTAGGTAGACCTATTAGTGTGGTATAACGATACACCATACCCCCCATCCCATCTTATTTTTGTACAAGCTATCCAACGGGAACGGTATTTTAGTAACCATTTTCAATTCAGGGATGCGATTGCGTGCTTTAAAGCCGTATTTTTTTTATAAATGATTTTATTCATGTGTCCCGCTCTCTGCCGGCTAAATAGTCTACTGGGTATATCTAAATCATCATGGGTAATAGGAAGACTATCACGGATACTTATCGCACGGATCTTAGGCATATAACTACTTAATAGTTAACGAGTAATAATCGACCAAATATAACCAAATTAGGTACTTACTGGAAAAGGTCAACTTTCGTACGCGTTCGGGCGGCGCAACCGCAACGTTTTAGTTGGCGTGCGCGTATCGATGCACGGAACCCTATACTGCGCGTGGCCCGACACGCACTTGACCGGTTTTTTCTTTTTTAGTTTGTTTGCATGTTGCGTGTAGTTTTAATTTGTTGTTTTGTTATAAAGTTAGTTAATTATATTGGATGAATGTCAAGTTCTAGGTACCTTTAGAACTTGACATTCAGCTTTTACTTGACACAGCTGTTATCTTACCTAAAATTTATAATATGGACCTGCATTGCGGCGCACGTTATACGTATGAGTGCGACTCGGAGCGTAGCGTGTGCCGTTGCGGGTGTCGATTGTAATTTTAATACGAAGGGAAGAAGGCACCATTAATACACCTAGAAATATGTCTCAACGACCCAGAGTCGCAGCTATAAGATGAAAGAGACAGCTAACATATAATTCATTCACTTGGACCGTACACAGTCGTAAATCATGTATTATATTACGGTACACATTCTAGTATCTATTACGTTATGAACATCACAATAGGTCCGACGCACAGATCATGAGACGCGACAATAGTTCAGGAGAATTTTGTATTTCTCAACCCATTCATTACTTACCTACTAATATGAATCCTTATATTGAATAGCGGTTTCCGTTTTCAGTGACTCAAATTATAAGGTTGATTGATGAGTGACCCATTTTGAAACCTTACGATGCAATGCACAGTCATTAAGTAAATGTAGGTAGGAACTATTTATGATCATTTTAGTCTATCTTGATTTTATTGCCCTAATGATTTTAGGTTAAGTTGTCTATAGGTACCCAATGTTGTATGAAATGATAAATTAAAACGTTTTTCGTGATTAATTGGCTACTTATATTGAAAAAAATAAGGTCACTACTACCTACCTTCTAAAACTCATTATAAAAATACCTACTTATGCATTACGAATAAAAAGTTACCTACCTACTTAAAGTGTATAAAGTTAGACACACAAGTTCACATTAATCGTGCCTATATATTGAGCTATTGAGCAAACACAATCTGTTTTATTGGATCAATAAAATGGATCGTTATTGGTCAAGTTCTTCTTTTGATTGCACTATAGTCATGATAAGTATTTGATCATAGCTATTAAAACGACTACGATACAACATCCGGATTCTGCACCTGCAGTAGACTGGTAGAAAACTATTCAATAGGATATAAAATTTAATATTCAGCAGCAGTTCTGTTAAAAAAATATTTCCGTTTATTTTTACTGTAGGCAAGTGGCGGACACTCCGCGATTTACGTTCATCGCTACAAGCAATGATGTTGGCTACAAGTACATGCCGGTGCCCCAACGTTGGGGAACCGGCATGTACTTGTAGCGATGAACGTCGTCGTCGACGACGTCAGAGGGCCATAAATCTTAATGTTTTGGCTGAGAAAAAATATCGAAGGAGTGTTCCTTCTGTACTTGTACTATTATCTATTCTGTGCTGTAGGTAACTTAATAAAATCACGTTCGTGTTGGATATTTCTGCCTTGATATGCAACAGATGTCTTCTGGGCTTATTCAATAATACTAGCGGCTCTACGAGTTCAAAAAAGTGATAAGCCAAAAAAAAACTGTATAATTAACGAACCTGCTCACAAAATTTCACGAGAATCGGCTGACAACAGCGATCTGTACCTAGAGAAGAACAGCGGGAAAGACGGACATACTTACAAACGATTTTGGGCCCAAGCTGTAGCATAGAACCTCGTTCAGTTCGCTCCCCTGTTGGATTATGGTCAATGAAATAGAGTCACTGTCATGATACCTATATGACCACGTTGGTAGTGAAGGCATCATGTTTGATAGTTCCGCGATGCATGTCTGTCACCTTGGGCCTTCACGTCGTACGTTTTCAGAAACATACATAATATTGACTAGTAGTTAGGTACCTTAATCTCCTCCTCCGCGGTGATTTTACCTCGGTTGGGTTCCAAATGTGAAATAATTCAATGTCGTTATTATTAATTTTGCTCGTGTCCTTTTAAGTGTGTTTATGTCAATTCTAGTCGGATGATGATTTGTTCTGTGGTGGTCGCGGTAGTGGGTAGCAATTGTAGTAATAACAGACGCCAGGTAAACACTTCAAAATAGTCCACCGTAATGATAGGTATTTGCCCGCTTAATTTACTTTTAAACGTTCACAACAATCATAGCACCTCTAATTCTAACAATGCCTTGCATTAGGCATGTTCTTGTTTTGAACATGCGTTTTAATGACGGCAATACAAGAAAGAAATGTCGAAACGCAGCCCTGACCTTAGAGCCGACGAGCTGAGAACTTGAGAGCAACAAATGGATCTGTAACGATCGCCCGTTAACTCCTCCTCCACAAATGGTGCCATAAGAGCCACACATTATACCAAGGTGAGACAAGG
The DNA here is from genome assembly GCA_945867215.1 of Epinotia demarniana. Classification (NCBI taxonomy): domain Eukaryota; kingdom Metazoa; phylum Arthropoda; class Insecta; order Lepidoptera; family Tortricidae; genus Epinotia; species Epinotia demarniana. The sequence continues at coordinate 17,902,470 of OX244262.1, forward strand.
TATCATCGCAATAATGCAACCTAACCCTGAACAAAAGCATACGGATACGATAAAACGGAAAAAAAGGAATGGATTAAATTAATCAAGTGCAATTCAAGTAAGTGTGCAATGTAAAAAAGTTACGCTTAATTCCATCATCCATTAGTAACTTTGTAACTGTCAAAGATGCTTATTGGATGTTGGTCGTGACTGGAAACAAATGCTTCTAATTACTAATTCACTCGCTCTTTTGCGATCGCTTAGGATTACTTAATTGTGTTTTCGATATAGGTAGGCCCCAATCCCATCTGTAGCGCCCCACAAAGCCGAAAGCAAGGTTTTGTCACGAGCGCTCCGGTCTGTTACTTCAGAAACGGTCACGAAACCGAGTCACGGGATACATCAAGGACATTGTTAGACGACTGACAACATATTGATAGTCATTGAAGAAATACTAAGCTTTCTTAGCGAGCTTAATTTGGGCAATAATGGGTATGACCAAAATTTCCAGAGAGGGCGCTCCGAGAAGTCGCTGTTCTTAGATTGAATATTACGAACAACAAACGACAAACTAAAGCGAATGGCAGGAAAAATAACATACAAAACTACATAATAATAAGATTTGGGCAACGATGATGATATAGATGATGCATGTTACTTACGGAACATACAATACATAATTGGTAGATACATACGGAATTACCGTAGAAAATGGACCGGTGATATAAACGTCGCATACTGTCGTACTAACAGAACGACGCACAAAACGTACTGATATTCTTTCTTTCATAGTGCTTTGTATGACAACCTTACGTGACTGAATTTCACTCTAATTCGTTAAAAACGGCAAATCTCTAGCAAATAAGTATCTAGTGTGTGTTTTTGATGTAGTTATATGTTATTTTAATTTTTGGTTCTATGGATCTTGGTCTGAAAATAAAGTAATAATAATAAAATAAGAAACAGGCTCTACCGTATTATAATAGTATTTTATGCAACTGTTGTATAAGTAGGGTCTTAAAACGCGAGTGTCATGAGTTGCGATGCGAGCCTTGGCGAGCATCGCAATTAAAGACGCCACGAGCGTTTTAAGACCAAGTTATACACCGTTGCATACAATATTTTTTCTACGACTATTTTAAATAAATAGCATAATTTGACTTTTCAGGCGAATTCCTTTAGCGTGAGATAAATATCGACTGCGTGATAACATTGTATATCGCTCCCAAGTGGTTGAATGCTAAAAACTGGGCTCAGACAAACGTCGCAAACCTTTTAAGTTTTCCGTTAGTTCTATTACTACTCACGCAATTTCATCAGCGGTGCAGTTATTTTCTTCTTCGTCCATTTTAAAAGGAACGTACACATTTTTCTTCACTTCACAAACACGAATCAAATCTTAAGAAGTTATTAATAACGAATAGTTATCATATTTGACATATTTCGTCTTTTAATTTTGAACTGGAACTTTGGTGGGAAATTGGAAACATGACACATTGACACCTCTTGTTTATGGTCTGTTTTGTTCTTAATTAAACTTGCGAGTACTGTCATATTAAGACCCAGGTTTTTCTCAAGTTGGCAGCAATGCCTTTAGTACAATAATTTATTTGAAGTAAATACATTCAGTGGTTTGTTAAGTTGGTAGTACCTAATGTATTTTATGTTTCGGCATGGCCCTCTAGATTAGTCGCGTCGCGGCCTACTCGATCGTGTCTAGTAGGCCGTGGCACAATGTTATGTAGCACTACCCAGGTTTAGAAGCATATGGCTGCTAAGCGTATCGTTTTGGCGACAAAACAGCACGGTTGTGCCGTACTGTTATGGGGAATAGAGTATAGACTTTTCTGCAGACTTATTTTGTATGTCTTTATATTAGTGTTCGGGACTATGTAAATGACAGATAAAAGTACAGGAGTAGAAAAAATGTTTTTACACAGTGCATAAACAAGTTTCGTCTCTCCTGTGGTCAATAATTAAGAGTTCACGTGCATATAAATAATGTTTTTATCGAATATTAAAATAGAAGAGGAGACGCCGCTTATGTGGATTAAGAGTCGAAACAAAAATTAGGCTTTGTAGCCCTTAACTTTGATAATGTCCACAGGAAAGAGAAGAACCTAAATCTGTGTATGACCCAAATAATGACGTGTGTGGACTAAAATGTCCACCATTCATAATTTGCAACCGAAATAAAAATCTAAACCAAAATTTACAATATAACACGATAATGAGTGCCAAAAATATCTGATAATCTGCCTATCTGCCACATCCACATCCCTAATTGAAAACGCCTGTACCTACGCTGGTTTTGTTCAAAAGCTTAGTGGAAACTTATAATTATCTAAACTTCCAAAAGGCGTGCGAAAAGAATAAACCGAATACAACATTACGGAAACATAATTTGACATTATGACTGCAGCATCCATCATCGCAAATTGACGAACATTTTGGATCAGACACGGGTCGTTATGCAAAATAATACGGCAGATAATAACATAAGAGGTACCCAATATCGTATGTACACTAGACGACCATCCATCCAAATTTCACAATCGTTAATCACATCGCAGCAGAAAGACAATATGATTGCGTAACCCAGTTCAAACGTCGGAAATCGGAAATATACTTAACTACAAAAGTGCCCTTTACTGTAAGTATAGTAACTTATTGCAAGAAAACGTCAAAATCACTTTGCCACCACATTAATGAACAAGGATGCTTATAATCTATATATACTACGTATATGAGTTCTAATTATAAAGAGGTAGATAATGTCTATTAAATATATCTAAGTACGTGAGTTTGTAGCTTGTATGTGTAGGTGGTAATAATCTCTGTCAGTGTCTTCTCCTAGTTTGTCAGAAGAGAGTTACATTTTTGATCAACATAAATATGTGACAATTCAAAAATGTAATTCAGGGTTCACGTTCAATGTTATACTTACACGGGCGGAGCCGACAACAGTTCCGGAGATATGTAATCCCCTACATACGATCCCCTACTTACTTTACCTATATAATACAAATATTATACTCAATACACGTTGTGTCTTGGTAATTATTCTAGCCAGTTAGGTCATTTTCGCGCACATGGCAAAATGGATACAATGCATTGCCCGCGCACATCCCACGCCCACTACATTAAAATTGCATATAGAAGGGATAGTATACATACTATACATACGCTGTATACCTAGCCTTGTTTTATGATGACACCGTGAGTAATGCAGTATTGCTCTACATCTACAAGTATACTGGGAGCTAGAGAATGTTATTTTTTGCGAAAAACTATATCAATTTATTGATTATTTTACTTTTCACCTCACCGGCTCGAAAAGGCTTGCTTTATCGCTCAAAATCTGCGCCCAAAAGTCCATTTTATCCGCTAGCGTGGAAAGAGTTTTTGAATTTGGAACGTGACGGTCGATCGCGAGACCCAACTTTTTTCTATACAGAATGAGAGGTGCGTTCAGAAACTGATGGTGTTATGCCAATAATAAATTAATATGCCTAATAAATTAATTAGCCAATAAATATTCTCTCTTAATTAAGTAGGTAGGTACATACGAAATATTAACATTTAGACTGACTTATAAGGATAAAATACGAATAAATAATTTTAAAATGTCGTTTTATTTTTATAAAAATTTCGCTTTTTCCAAATTTGGAACGCACCGTTTGAAAAGTTAATTTAAGAAAAAACTCATATACATTTAATTTTGTGTTGTTCTAAAGCTACAGACAGTAAAACCAAAATAATGGTGGTTATTTATATATTTAAGTGTAGAATATTATACATATATGAATTTTGATGCCTGCTAAGTTAGCGGAAAAAAGTGAAATAAGCGTATTTGAGTCTTAGTTTAAACCGTGAGTACCCTACAATACTTTGACTTTTTGAATGTAGGTAAGCGCGAGGTTATTTAAAAATGCAAAAATATTTATGTTACATTTGATAATTATAAAATGCTAGATCTTGATGAGATGTAAACAAACCTTTATTGAAAATGAGTATAAGGTCCAAATTACTTCCATTACATTTACTTACCTACAATTTTCCTCGCGGTGGTGAGGTGAAAAATTATGTGTTTCGCTCGGCAGCAAAAATGTTGGCGTCTCGTGCCTTGAAAGCCTCGCTATGCTCAGGATTGTACTTTTGAACCATTCGCTTCGCTCATGGTTCAATTTTACAATCCTTCGCTAGCTTGGCTTTCAATACTAAGCACTTGCGCCAAACACCAACTTTGCAGCCTTGCATAACAAATAACTATTTCTCGAAGTTTCCCACGCAGTAGTGAAGGGGTAGTTGTTTTTCATATCTCATGCTCTGAAAGTTGGTCGTTGCTGTTCTAAAAAGTGTGCTGAAAGTAATACGTTTCTGCTCTAGTGCAGAAAAGTAGTGTACTCCAATTAGTACTCGCCTTAGAAGCATTATGTGGGATGGTTCTAATAAATATTAATACTAACCCCGCCACTGACAAAGGGAAATAATTTTATTCTTACTAGTTCATGGAATTTATTTTATTAAATATAAAATATGTTTATCTTGTAAATTCTTTAATTTTATTTTAGCTAAAATATTCACTAGGCTCTATGAGGTGGTGACAAATGGAATACACCCACAAACTTAGTTGTGCATGTGAGCTAAGGCAGAAACGCATACAGCCACTCTTCAATTAATAATAAATACAGATAGTATGAAAATATTTGAATAAGCTATTTTCGTTTATGACAATTAAATTATGAAGGTATGTTATTTATATAGTTTTGAATTAAGGATATACGAATATTATACTATTTGTTTGTAAAAACGTGAGCAATATTTTAAATATTAAAATTAAAGTCGTAATAGTTGCTGTATGTCATGTGACCGAATTAAACCATATAACCATAAGTGCGAGCGAGACAGATATTTACCTCTTTCTTTAGGACAGATAAGATGGGACTATTCTTTCGGCTCGAATGACGTCACGATAGTGGCGGCTGCCGTTTTTGAATTGTATTCTTTGAAGAAACATATTGTTTAAATTTCCGTCTGTGTTTTTTTACTTTCCTCGTATTCGGTATGAAAAGTAGAGTGTTTAACTCGGGTGAAAGTCATCCATTTCTGACTCGAATCATTGGCGCTCTCACTTCGTTCGAGCGCCAAAAAATCACTCCCCACTTTGCGTATAGGGGAGGTTAGTGTAGTAGTAGTAGGTAGGGGCCTAATAAAAAAAATACTTTTTTTTATATTACCACTTTGTCGGCGTGATTGATACCAAACATATTAGTACCAAATTTCAGCTTTCTAGTGCTAACGGTTACTGAGATTATCCGCGGACGGACGGACAGACATGGCGAAACTATAAGGGTTCCTTTCCTAGTCGATTACGGAACCCTAAAAACGTATACAAAATAAGAACAGGTCTTGCGTCGTAACCTATTCTACTTCAAAGTTTATCTTCTAGAAACAATGTCACGAAACAAGTCAGATCATATCAAACTACAACGTCCAAGTTAATGTCCAAAATAGCATATTTCGCGGATCATCAAACTAGTTGATGGTAATCGCAATGGGATTCTCCGCCTTGGGCACATTTTCCTCAACTCGAGCAAGGTACCTAAAGTAACCATAACAAATGTTAACCGACCGTGCGTGCAGTTTGAGAGCGTTTGTAAATAAGCTATGATTTGGTTGCATATATGAGTAATTGCTTATTCACCCATGAATAATGAAACGGACGTATCACACTTGCATATTCGCGCCACTCAGGTATAAAATAGTTATTTGTATCACAAGGGAGCAAAATAGTATATTTACGGCGAGGGCGGTGTATTGAATCCTGAACGTAGCGAGGGATCCTACAATAGAATCCTGAGCGTAGCGAGGGATTCTAACGTAGGATCCTGAGCGTAGTGAGGGATACAAGTGTTTACGCCCGAGACGAAAATAATTTTGCTACCGAGTGACACATACTATTTTTCACACCGACTATGAGGAAATTTAAAAAATAGTTATTTGTTATGCAAGGCTGCAAAGTTGTTGTTTGGCGCAAGTGCTTAGTATTGAAAGCCGAGCTAGCGAAGGATTGTAAAATTGAACCATGAGCGAAGCGAATGGTTCAAAAGTACAATCCTGAGCATAGCGAGGCTTTCAAGGCACGAGACGCCAAACAATTTGCTGCCGAGCGAAACACACAATTTTTCACCTCACCACCGGGAGGAAAATTGTAGGTAAGTAAATGTAATGGAAGTAATTTGGACCTTATACTCATTTTCAATAAAGGTTTGTTTACATCTCATCAAGATCTAGCATTTTATAATCATCAAATGTAACATAAATATTTTTGCATCTTGAAATAACCTCACGCTTACCTACATTAAAAAAAGTCAAAGTATTGTTGGGTACTCACGTTTTAAACTAATACTCAAATACGCTTATTTCACTTTTTCCGCTAACTTAGCAGGCACCAAAATTCATATATGTATATGTATATTCTGCACTAAAATCTATAAATAACCACCATTATTTTGGTTTTACTGTCTGAGGCTTTAGAACAAAACAAAATTAAATGTATATGAGTTTTTTCTTAAATTAAGTTTTCAAACGGTGCGTTCCAAATTTGGAAAAAGCGAAATTTTTAGAAAGATAAAACGACATTTTAAAATTATTTATTTGTATTTTATCCTTATAAGTCAGTCTAAATGTTAATATTTCGTATGTACCTACTTAGGTAATTAAGAGAGAATAAGTATTATTAATTTTATTTTATCAAAATAATAACAATTTATTATTGGCATAACACCATCAGTTTCTGAACGCACCTCTCATTCTGTATAGAAAAAAATTGGGTCCTGCGATCGACCGTCACGTTCCCAATTCAAAAACTCTTTCCACGCTAACGGATAAAATGGACTTTTGGGCGCAGATTTTGAGCGATAAAGCAAGCCTTTTCGAGCCGGTGAGGTGAAAAAGCTATTGTTAAAATATATCTAAATTATCTTAATTTTTATTACTAATTTTTAAATATTACGAAATATTTACAAATTTTTATACAACATTGTTATCGAGTTAAAACTTGAAATATGTTCGTTTTGAATCGACTACGATGAAATTACAATCGATTATTTTATTAACATCTGTGTTCAATTGGCACATTGCGTACAAATGCTCCAATGCCAATGTATAAATTAAAAAAGTAGCTTGAACAGAAAAGTAGCGTTTTGGTCCCTCTCGTCGTAGAGCAAAACTTACTTTTCCGAATGAAAGGTGTGAAAAGTTCATTTTCACCTCACCGGCTCGAAAAGGCTTGCTTTATCGCTCAAAATCTGCGCCCAAAAGTCCATATTATCCGCTAGCGTGGAAAGAGTTTTTGAATTTGGAACATGACGGTCTATCGCGAGACCCAACTTTTTTCTATACAGAATGAAAGGTGCGTTCAGAAACTGATGGTGTTATGCCAATAATAAATTGTTATTATTTTGATAAAATAAAATGAATAATACTTATTCTCTCTTAATTAAGTAGGTACATACGAAATATTAACATTTAGACTGACTTATAAGGATAAAATACGAATAAATAATTTTAAAATGTCGTTTTATTTTCCTAAAAATTTCGCTTTTTCCAAATTTGGAACGCACCGTTTGAAAAGTTAATTCAAGAAAAAACTCATAAACATTTAATTTCGTTTTGTTCTAAAGCCACAGGCAGTAAAACCAAAATAATGGTGGCTATTTATAGATTTTAGTGCAGAAGATATACATATATGAATTTTGATGTCTGCTAAGTTAGCGGAAAAAGTGAAACAAGCGTATTTGAGCCTTAGTTTAAACCCTGAGTACCCAACAATACTTTGTACTTTTTTAGTGTAGGTAAGCGTGAGGTTATTTTAAGATGCAAAAATATTTATGTTACATTTAATAATCATAAAATGCTAAATCTTGATGAGATGTAAACAAACGTTTATTGAAAATGAGTATAAGGTCCAAATTACTTCCATTACATTTACTTACTTACCTACAATTTTCCTCGCGGTGGTGAGGTGAAAAATTGTGTGTTTCGCTCGGCAGCATAATTGTTTGGCGTCTCGTGCCTTGAAAGCCTCGCTAGCTCGGCTTTCAATACTAAGCACTTGCGCCAAACAACAACTTTGCAGCCTTGCATAACAAATAACTATTTTCAGTCCGGTCAGATTCAGAATTGGTTAGAGGGATCTGGAGGGGAGGGGTCGAGTCCGCCAATTAACATTTTTTTTAATATTTTCCCCTAATTCATATTGTACGTTCAACAATGCTTGTATTGTTAATTATAATTGGAATTAAGGAATTATGCGTTATTCTACCATACAAGACACGTTCACAGAACGATCTTTATTTCAGTCTCAACCGCGAATAGGCTAACCCAGTATCGTTATCACTTAGCTAACATATTACACACATTAGGTACATAGGTTAAACAGCGCTTAATTACACAATGATCAGTTTTATATTAAAAATAAAACCACTGGATAAATACTACAACTTTTTCCGCTTTTGGTGATTCTTGAACGTGGTAAACGAGCAAGTAATTGGCGATGTTTATCTTACTCGTAGTTATATTGCAAATCCAGAATATAAAGCTGATATATTTCTCGCTTCCTTTTAAATATTCATAACTATCTAGGAGAGGAATGCTGAGCGACATGTATTCGGACAATGCAAGTAAGTACCTACTTTTAAATGTGCAAGGAACCAATTACACACCACAGCGTTGCAGCATTTAGTCCCAACTAAGTAATTAGATTTGTATAAGCTTTTATTTTTTAACCCCTGACGCAAAAAGAGGGGTGTTATAAGTTTTTCATAACACTTGCTCGTCAATGGCGTTATTACTTGCGAGCGTACAGAGCAGTTATAGCCGTTTTACCTCCCACGGGTTGTTAAGTTTAGTTTTAAAATATAGAACCCACTCATACTTCACTTCGGACTGAAGATGTTTCCAATCAGCCAAGGTGTATTTCATATCTTCAAAAGTTTGGTACAACCAACTTTTAATAAATTTAAACATAAAAAAAGTACTTAAACATCTTTAACAGAATTATTTACAGATTTAAGGCGCCGTAGGTTCAGCGAAGTCAAGCGAACAGTGTTTTTGAAACAATATAATGTGTCTGTTTATGGTTTTAAAAAAATACGAATAGTAATCTTGAGGCTTTTCTGCAGGGAAATCAGTGTTTATAAACATGATTAAGCAATTTTCGCTCTATAGAAAAAAATCACGAACATAGGTCTAAAAGGGTCTGAAATACACTTAAAATATTTGTTACAAATTATGCACAAAAGCTAAAAATATTAAAATGGCTTCTAAAAATCGGCAATATCATGTTTGAGAGAACTCAGTGTTTACTTTTTTATTTAATTAAACAGCCAGAAAATTAAAATTAAAAAACATGATTTCCGCGCTTCCGAGCACACACTTCCATCTCGCTCACGCTTACGCTCAGTGAGAGGGAGAGAAGACCATGAACCTACGGCGCCTTAATATGTAGTTATTTAGTGTCTATGTAAAAAGTTTTTAAGTGTTTTCAAATCGTGGCTGTACCTATACCGAAGGGTCTTTGCCATACGCGCCTCACGTCAAATTTAACAAAATGGACGACTGACATGTTGCAGATATTATTACGATTTGTATTAATTTCATCTAAAATTGTCAACTGATAAACTCTCGTTCGCAATATTCCGCTTACGCCCCTCGTTAAACAATGTACTATAACGTAACTGTGTATCTGTGTGTGGTATCATAGCTCCCTAACGGAGCCGTTTTTGAGATATTGGACTTTGAAATGAGAATGTCGGAGGTTTGTCAACTTTTCTAAGTTGTAGTTATTACTTGATTTGCATTTGGAAATGCAATGACGTTCCTATCACAAATGATAATCACATATCGACTGTAATTTATCTGTTGTCAGGGATCGTTAAGTACTACATATATCAGATTGTCATGTCAATGTATTGAAGCGTGTAAGTATTAATGAATCGAGGCGATTAATTAGAATTAGTGATTAGATTAGTGTTCCAATTTTCGTATTAATCTCGAATCAAACATGAGCACATCCATGAAAAGGATTGCTGAGGTGCCAGGAATGCAGTTTGCAATTAGGTATCTATCATGATTTCCATTTCAGGTGCTAAGTAGGTACCTATTCCGATGGAGTATTCATCTAGTCCAGATGCTTCTACATTAACTTAGATCATTTTACATATTCACCGAGTAAGTATAGGCATAAGGTACCTACTCCTATGAAATTACTTTTACAGTAGTAATTGTTTATTTTCTAAAGTATATACAAGATGATAGCTATAACAATGTACGTACATCCTCCTATGAAATTACATAACCTTCTGAGAAATGTTGGCTAAGGATTGTACTCGTAAGCCCTTGTCAGGCCGTTCACTATAGCTCGACTAAGACAAGTAGAGCGGAGACTGCAATTTGATAGTAACCCTGTAAAGTTATAATATCCACGATTGTTTAGTGCTAAAGCTTCTTGCACACTGAGGAAAAATATTAATTGAAGTGATGATTGATTATATAAATTGAGGAAAGCCTTCAAATTTTATAGGCACGTGAGCAGTGATTTCCGTATTTTCTATTATAACTTAATGTGTATTTATTTACCCTCGATAATCGCAAGTTTGGTGAGGTGGAACTGATGATGAAGACCACAGATGACGTTATGGTATAATGTATGCTCGTCAAAGATACTGATATAATTCCATTGAAGTAGTAACTAATGAAGTGTCAAAGGTTTTTCTGCGATCCGGAAGGAATCGACGGAACTCGTCAAATATTATCGCCCCATACATAGCGACTTGGGTTTTTTCTAAAACCGCATTTGCTCTCGGAAATCAGTTCACGTGGTAAAGCAGAAATGTTCATGTATGTGGCTTGGCGAAGAAGGTACTTAATTAAAGTAGCTTGATGAAACTTTATTTTTAAGTAAATTATTGCAATTTAAAATCTATACACGGTAAATGTGATCTTCCCAGCGCTCAACACTGGCATAATAATTGACACATTAAATCTTATTCATAACAATAAATAAACAAATATTAGGGGACAATCTTAAACAAATTAAACTATTAACCCCACAGCGAACTCAATAAGGCTTGTGTTATTGGTACGATACTAGACGACGATATATTAAATGCACATTAAATGAATATAAATTACTTAAATACATAGAAAACATCCAAGACTCAGAACACAAATATTCATGTTCATCGCACAAATTTATGCCCTTACCGGGATTCGAACCCAGGACCTTCAGCTTCGTAGGCAGCATCACTACCCACTAGGCTAACCGGTCGTCTGGTGGCCAATAGAGGTGAACTAATACGAATTAAGATACCAAATAAACTATTTTGATTTTGTTTTTTTAATTACGGCATCAAATATAGGGCTTGATTGGGACGTTTACCTTATATTCCTGAGAATTAATTGCTTAATGAAATTGAGGTTTTCTAAACCCAATAGATACTACCTGCACAGACACTACGCCCTTACATACAAACTTACAAAGCTACAATGTCACAGACTATCTCTTTCCGTATGGTTAGTAGTACTACTTAGTAGTTAGTACATACCAAAGAGAATATAACTACTATGTTCTAGTACTGACAATGCAGTGTACCTTAAGCCTAATAACACGATATAGGTATGAAATATGCGAATAGCACATATAGGTACCGGCCACGATTCGATACCCGATGCACTCAAATTTAGTTGAGAAATCCCTACTAAGACCGCTGTTAATTAATTTGCAATACCTGATTACCTGGAGCGGACGTCATGATTTTAACACGACTCAGGTAAATCAAAGGGGCGAATCTCGTTAATTTATCAGACTGCTATCAAACTACAACCCAGAAAGGTATCTGGTTTATCGTGTGCGATTTAGGTATTTCTTTGCTAAGGACATGCATTCTTGACTCCGTATCTGGACATCATGGTCGGCCTTATCGCACGCTTAGTGACAAGATAGAGCGTCCGTCACTGGCTGACACCGTTCGACAGAACGAGACGACGCTCCTATCTTGTCACTTATCACGTGATAAGGCCGACCATGATACGGGGTTTGATCATAAGAACATCTGGATGGTGCTGGTGCCATCATATTGCATTGTCATACAAACTTCCGGAACACTTATTATTTATACAACATTCAGTGTACAATATGTAAAAATAAAATGTTATTGAGGTTTGAATTTGAATGGCAGTTTTGTCCCTACTCACCTCGTTTTACGGTAATTAAATATCCAACATTTCAACTGGATCTGAAGAAAGTTCAAAGTGTAGCATAATTTGACCTATTTTATATATAAACAACGGGAAGTTGATCACTTCATTTTTGATATTATATTTCTATTATAATGTACAGCAACAGAAACTAGTTCCCGATCTATAATATGACAGACCCCATTATGTATTAAAAAGTTTCGTCTTTTAAAATGAGCATTAATCCACGTTTGTATGGAGAGTCTTCGGAATGACAAGTAAATTAGAAAATTATTAAAAATGCCTGTCATATTATTAAGATTCCACGTTTAGAAATTACTCACCTTGCGCATCCAGTGGTACATATTTAGTGTTTGTTATTAAAATTCAATGCAACCTACTCACTCGTACCTATTCGAATGGTGTCTTTTCTTTGTGTTAAAATCACGTGTGTGGGTCAGTCCTTTTAGGGGGATGACCTTTATGAATGAAAATGGATAGAATACTGAAGAGCTATGTTGTTTAGAAGAGGAACAATAACCATTCATACATACATAAATTCACGCTTGTATCCCTAAAAGGGGTATAGGCAGAGCATATTAAACTTGAGTTCCAGTACCACTTTTAGCATAAATGTGGGTATAAAAGATCGACAAAATGTGATATCGCAGTGACAGGTTGCTAGCCTATCACCCACAACACACTTCAACCATGTTCCCTTAGTCGACTATTATATGATACGCAGCACAGGAAGAAAGGGGGTGGTGCTACTCTACCCCGACACCTCGTATGGGTAGAACTATTATATAATCTGTGATATGGGGCAAAAATAACCATACCTTTCCAAACCTTATTTCAATCACCTAGTAATCAGAAACAACTGAAACAATCACTTAGAAACGCCAAGGATAACTCGTTTCTTTACGCCTGAGTATGAATGTTCATGTCAAAACCAAATTGGTTGTGACACGAGGATTTCTAATTAATTCGATGTCTTTGCTTACCTACCTAAGGGCGTGCATTGGAAAATATCGCGTTATTTAAAAGCCGTTCTGACTAAATTAGGAAACAATAAATACTGATCCGATACATTATATATATATATATATATTAATCACGATAATCATAAGTCAATAGTGATATATATATATATATATATATATATATATATATATATCACTATTGACTATATTATTATTACTTAGTCTGATAAAACCAAAACATGATTGTTTAAAATTTTGTCGCCGAATTTTGTAAACCCAAGTTGGGTCTTTATTTTCCTTTTTTACCTCAGCTCACTCAAACACTGCCCGTTCCTTATTGTTATTAATCGAGACAAACAAGCTTTTATGATAATTATGATGGTATTTTAACCTCATCTCAAACACTCTTATGAAAGAATTAAAAAAAACTTTTTATCCTAATGGGTCCAAAAAAAGCCAATCCCGAAGATTGTTGCATTTCGTTTTCTCGTGCGCGGAAGACATAAAGTGTCTCTTTCACGGGGTTGTGGTTTGTTCGCACGAAGGCATAACAAAGCTAAAGTGTTGTTTAACATCCCAATTATTTTTATTGTGCACTGGTTAGAATAAAAACTCGAATCAAGCTATAAATTAAGAAGACCGCTAAGATTTTGAGGATGATGGTTCTATCGAACCAAGTGAAAAATTATCTTGGCTGAAGATGATTTCGCTTAATTTGAGATAATAGATCTCCCTACTTAAAATCTTGGTTCCGGAATATTTACTTGTACCTAGGTGTCCATTTTTTTTTCTGTGATTTCATAGTGCATACCTTATGCACCAGCAGACCTCTTTCGTTCGAATTATTAAGTGCGACAGAGACGGAGATACACGAATGAAGTTTGTTTTTGTTTCGCGGTAGACTCTCTGTACGAGTAGGGACAGTGTAGTTATATTTACCTATATGGACCTCTCAGCATCAACATGCATCGATCCATAAAGCGATGAATGAAATACCAAAAAAGCATTTCTACACCAGGACTAGAACGGCTTAGAAATCTTCGTATACACAAAGAACGGAATTTTTATTCTTCAGTCACGCGATCTTGCGTCATTCTATTTAGATTACTTTTAGTTCATGACATCTTTCGTTAGAAACATTGTAGCTATAAGGAAAACGCGAGTTGAATAAAAACGTTTTATTACATCCCCACTTTTTATCGTGTAACTTAGGCCCTCAACTTGATCACTGGTGGGTTTAATAGATCGTGATCCACATCAGAGATGCACAATGGGTTGTATTTTGACAGATAGTTTACGATTCGATTCATTGCGCAAGAAGGCAAGGACAATATTCGTGCCGTCTCTCCGCACCGAATTATTTACTGTCGGTTTCGTAGTTGTCAGCACTATACTAACTGACGTATAAAGTTTTTTTAAATAGAGTATTTCATTATTCGTGCAAAAAAAGAATTACTACATCATCAGGATCTTAGAAGCCGTTTTAGGCACGTGACTAGGTAGGTAGGTTTTTTTTTAATAAACGACTTAATTTTTTCCGTGAATACCGGTAGTAGCATCCGCGTCATAATTGCCGCCGATCGATTCGCTGTCAATCATCCCAAAATGTTAAAAGTATTAAACATACTAGTTAAATAATTAAAACGTTTCGCAGTTCATCATAAATTCTGTTGTCTAATGTTCATCAATAAAATAGTGGAAATAACAAGGTTAACGTTTAATTGCGATCGACTGAAGATATTTAATGTACCAAGGACCATCACGTTAAGCGTGCTACAGAAGTTCGGCAGTCATTTGTTGTAACTACTAATTACTAACTGCTACATATTCGGGGCCGCTCACGTCGGTTCAGGGGTTATCATAGTATCGTACCGATCAATCAGGATATGAGTTCATTCATCTTCATAATTATTTTTATTACCAATTGGATTAGATCGTTTGCATACGAGAGTTCTTTATCTTCTTGATTATAGCTGCTTCATCGCCATCGCACCCACCAATATCCGCCTTAAGCGTACTTTTGTAATTAACTGGAGCTAGGCATCCAAGGTTTGTATCATTTTAATGACGAATGGTTTTATACGGACCTCAACTGCCTTTTACGTTTTGGCATCACCTGTCAAAATAAATTATAGTTATGGTAAGTAAATTGATCTTCGATAAAAAAGCGTCCGAAACAAAAGTAAGTAGATAGATAACGAAAGTTGTCAAGAAAATGTCCCAAAAACCTGAGCAAAGAATATGTAAATTCAGGCAAGAATAGGTTTACGGTCTCCGCCGCCTGTCGTAAAAGCGGATTAATTAATATACGACTTGGCTGATGGCTATGTGCCCCAGAGTAGGCGACGAGGATGCCCAGAAAGAGCCCGCAGGAACAAAGCGGAGGAGGGCTCTAGTGCGTTTAACCAGGGATTCCTCCGAATTACGTAATACGTAACCTACTTAGCGCAGATGGCGGCCGACGTGAAGCTATTTGCTTTTGCTCTTTTGCTCCAAGAAAGAAAAAAAAACAGGCCAAGTGCGATTCGGACACGCGCACCGAGAGTTCCGTACAAAAATTTACGGTTTTCGCAATTTTTCCTTTATCTATGCTTTACGAAGCAAAACAAAACGAATTTGCAAATTTCAAGATTCAGAGTTCACGGGAAGTACCCTGTAGGTTTTGTGATTCCCTTGCGAGTTTCGAAAATTTGCGGCATAAACGGCTGTATCTTTTGATTTCTTTGGCTTCATAGTTTGATTTTTTCACCGCTCCAAGGGACAGTAGACCTGAGTATTTGTTATAAATTTTAGCTTGGTACCTCCACAGGTTCCTGAGAAAAAGGGTCTTGACATGTGGACGGACTGACAACAAAGTGATCCTATAAGCGTTCCGTTTTTTCCTTTTGAGGTACGAAACCCTAAAAAGGTGTCTTAGTAAGTCCGTAGGTATTTTACTCCACGGTTTCCACAGGTCAATGATGTAATCAGTCATATCTATTTATCGCCCAGTAGACCACGTAAACACTTCAATTAATGGCATGTCATGGTTTTTCTAAGATTCGGCTGATTTGACATCGTTACGCACTCTCGTTAAGTTCAATATTTGCTGTTCAATTAAGCACCCTGCTCACGTGAGTCTTTGAAAAGGATCCTGCTGATCACGATCATTGTTTATATGGTATTTGCCGTCATGCTGCTTTTTGGACGTTCAACAATGCCAAATTTAAAATCGAGACCTTTTTTCGCTCTAGTACCTAAGTGTAAATCATCATCTAAATGTGTGATTTGTCAAGAATTACGGACCAATTTTGATACGAGGTTGTGGCACGTTGTGCCAAACTAAACTATTTCCCACCCAAATGAAGTAGATGGAGACAATGTTTATTGGCAAACCACTTAAAACAAGTCTTAAGAGGCCGCAGTAAGCTCGGCCGAATTTCACCTTCCCATACAGACGTAGTTACGCTCTCATTTTAAAACTACTGGTTGGATTGTGACGAAACTTTGCATATACAATGACATGAGATATATCTATGTCAGTAATTAGTTTATATGGTTCCAATTCATAAAACAAACGAAATACAACAAAAACTAGTTTTGTATGAAAAACTTAAATTCGCTGTATTTTTTTATTATGGTATCTGAAGCTACATAAACTAATTACAGACATAGATATACTTCATTTCATTGAACATGCAAAGTTTCGTTACAATCCAACACGTAATTTTAAAATGAGAGCGTAACTACGTTTGTATGGAGAATCAAGCTCACTGCGGACTCTTAAATTTTGCTGTATTTTAGGCTTTCTGTCCCTTAGCGACTCTATATAAAACTTCCTTTGTTACATATCACACTTGGCCATAATGCGAGTTTTACTGCACGCTGCGCGTACGGGAAAACTCGCATTGTGGCCAGGTGAAGACGTAAAATTTTGTACTCAACACGGGCGGTAATTCGTAAAGCCGCACAGAGCGCATATCTATGGCCATAAACACCTGCGATTTGGGGCTGGGGCATTCACGAATTCACCGCCCTTGTTACGTAATGTACTATTACCAAACATGTAACAACATATAACTTATGTATCGTAAACTAATTTACAATTAAAAATCGTCGCTAAAACAAATGTTGCTATAATAAGCTCACTTACAAAGATAACTAGATACACGAGGCGCATTACCTTTACCTGCATTAGTAAACTAGCACCCACTTTACCTAATTGAAGATCGTATAGTTAACTATCTAATGACTTAATAGTACTGAAATTATAGGTATTATTTAAGCAACCTATCTCTAGACAAGGCATGTACTTCATGTGCCTACATGCAAAACGCAGCAGTTTGCAACTTCGCAACTTTTATGATGGCGGGTTTGCTGCTAGTCTTTTTTTGAAATAGGACTTTTGAAGTGAAAACTTCTTTACCGGCGCTGTGCACTTTTGTGATAAGGAAAAAATGTTAAACTCGCAACAGGTCACGTGACCGTAAGATGTCACGTGACGACAGATTGAAAATTCGTAAGACGGACACGTGACCTGATCGAAAAACTGTTACAATGTCAGTTTTCACTTCTGCCGGCACTCCCGGAGTGCAACCCGGTCTTTTTTTTTTCAAAATAATGTATCCACATGGAAAGCAAAATTATCTTCTTCTTTTGTTGCTATGGGTAGGTATGAAAAGAAAAGATAATAAACAGATATTGTAACTCTAACTGAGGTGACGTACGAGTACCTGGGCATTTTCAATAAAACGTGTACCCAATTAGCGTGACTTGTTAAATAAAAATTAACTCAGTGTCAGTTTTGTAACGACAATTAAGTATTATTGAAAATGCCCACCTAATTACTGGATTGGCTGGATCAAGATATGTGAAATATAACATTTTTTAAACATCTGTTTTGTAATTCAAAAAGTTGGTAAAAATAAGTACTTATAGTCGATATTTGTACTCGTTAACTGTCACAAGTGGACATATTTAATAGTATATGTATGTCGCAGTGGAATAGTATTCATCCGCCGTTTTACAAAACAGCTAGCTGTTTTACAAAACAAAACCACTTTAGACTAGTTGGTAGTGACCCTGCTTACGAAGAGATCCTATAGGTTCGAATTACGGTAAGGGCATTAATTGTGTGATGAGACGCATTTATAGTATTTATTTATCTATACATACTCCCCTTAAATTATAATAAATATTGTCCCTTAAAAAAATACAGCCACTAAATGAAAATCCACTGGAATATGTTTACAAAACACCCCCGACCATGCAAATATGGCTGAGTAAGAACCATCTCGACAGACAAGTGTACCAATTGGGGATGCCTTGATTCGAGTCGACCGCCCCCCCTTGATAGAGACACATATAATATGCTTTCCGCGCACGAGAAAAAGAGATGCAACAGTCTTCGGGAATGGCTTTTTTGACAAATTTCGATAAATAATCATAATATTCTTTACGTTACACCTGGCCATAATGCCAGTTTTACCGCATGCTGCGCGTACGGTAAAAGTCGCATTGTGGCCAGGTCGTGACGTAAAATTGTAAACTCACCACGGGCGGTAATTCGTAAAGCCACAGATCACATATTTATGGCCCTCACCTTAGGTTCGGGCCACAAACACCTGCGATCTGGGCCATTCACGAATTCACCGCCCTAGGTACGTAATGTACTATTATTGCACCACAACATAAGAATAGTTATTTGTTATGCAAGGTTGCAAAGTTGTTGTTTGGCGCAAGTGCTTGTATTGAAAGCCGAGCTAGCGAAGGATTGTAAGATTGAACCATGAGCGAAGCGAATGGTTCAAAAGTACAATCCTGAGCATAGCGAGGCTTTCAAGGCACGAGACGCCAAACAATTTTGCTGCCGAGCAAAACACACAATTTTTCACCTCACCACCGCGAGGAAATGTAATGGAAGTAATTTGGACCTTATAGATACTCATTTTCAATAAAGGTTTGTTTACATCTCAACAAGATCTAGCATTTTATAATTATTAAATGTAACGTAAATATTTTTGCATCTTTAAATAACCCCAAGCTATACCGACACTAAAAAAGTCAAAGTATTGTTGGATACTCACGGGTACACTAAGGCTCAAATACGCTTATTTCACTTTTTCCGCTAACTTAGCAGGCATTAATATTCATATATGTATATATTCTGCACCAAAATCTATAAATAACAACCATTATTTTGGTTTTACTGTCTGTGCTGTGGCTCCAAAACGCAATATAATTAAATGTAGGCTACGAGTTTTTTCTTAAATTAACTTTTCAAACGGTGCGTTCCAAATTTGGAAGAATCGAAATTTTTTGAAAAATAAAACTACATTTGAAAATGTTTTATTCGTATTTTATCCTTATAAGTCACTCTAAATATTAATATTTCGTATTTACCTACTTATTTAAGAAAGAATAAGTATTGTTAATTTTATGATATCGAAATAATAACAATTAATTATTGGCATAACACCATCAGTTTCTGAACGCACCTCTCATTCTGTATAGAAAAAAGTTAGATCTCGCGATTGGCCTTTACGTTCCAAATTCAAAAACTCTTTCCACGCTAGCGGATATAATGGACTTTTGGGCGCAGATTTTGAGCTATAAAGCAAGCCTTTTCGAGCTAGTGAGGTGAAAATAGTAGATTATACACTAAGGGGATAAAGCACTGTTTTATGTCACGGGAGCGAATTGAATCCCGAACGTAACGAAGGACTCATAATTTAACTCCTGAGCGTAGCGAGGGAGTTATAAGTTAATTCCTGAGCGAAGCGAGGGAATTAAGACTGAGTCCTGAGTGCAGTGAGGGGTTCAACCGCCCAAGACTAAAACAGTCTTATCCCCGAGGTGTATACTCTACTTTTCACACCTTATGCGAGACAAAAAAACAGGCTCAGTAGATAAATATTCAAAATAGACCAGAAGCACTGATTCAGACACAGACTTTACGCCTTTTACAGCTTTCCATTTGTCAAAATCGTTGTAGGCTTTTAGGTATTTTTCCTTTGACTTCTCTGGCAGCAGATTGTTGACAATGCCTATGGCATCTAATTTGATAAACTCAGGAGTCAAAACACTTTCATCACTCGACATTTTCAATATTATTTTTGAAATTAAATCTTCTATAGGCACCTACAAGAACTCGATTTGTTCGTCACGCGAACACTACTCGTTGAGAGTGTGGTGGTGGTGGTGCTATATCACGTTGAACGTAAAAGGCAACATCACTTATTTCAATATTTTAAGATACATTAATGAGAAATGACCAAAACTGGCTAATTTACCTTATTATTTCAATACCATAAGACGCAAGTACGTTGACTTCAATTTAATTTCCTAATTTTTATTAAATTATAACCTGAATCATAACATAAATACACGAATTTCTCGTTATGCCAAGATTTTCACATATATTGTTTAAGGTGGCTGACCAGAAAAACTGCCAAGCTGAAGGCAGGCAACCCTGTACATTCGTGAACGGCACGTCTAGGGCAATCGATCTGCCTCAGTTTCATCTTGCCACCTGATGAGAAATGCTACATCACGTTGAACGTAAAAGGCAACATCACTTCTTTCAATATTTCAAGATATATTAATGAGAATAGACCAAAACTGGTACATTTACCCTATTATTTCAAGACCATAAGACGCAAGTACGTTGACTTTAATTGAATATCCTGATTTTTATTAAGTTATACCCTGAATCTTATCATAAATACACGAATTTCTCGTTGATCCAAGATTTTCACATATAATGTTCGAGGTGGCTGACCAGAAAAACTGCCAAGCTGAAGGCAGGCAACCCTGTGTATTCGTGAACGGCACGTCTAGGGCAATCGATCTGCATCAGTTTCATCTTGCCACCAGATGAGGTAATTGACCCCATTTTTGGGGCTCATAAAACGTGGCTGATCTTGAAACCCGCCAGGGTTTGGGCTGGCAACCAATGCGGGTTGTTATCTCCAAATGTGTCTCTTTCGATGAGTAAACGTTTCGATCTGCCACCTTATGATGTAATATTCAATCAAAAAAGCGATACGACGACGAAACTAAAATAGTTCTTCCAGGATATGCTATGGCAACCAACTAAAATCCAGTGTTCCTAAGTAGTATCTATCACTATATTGCATTTCTGTTCTGCCACGTTGTGAGGTAGGGTTTCGTGCAACGGGAGCTCTAACAATCGTTTTTACAAAGGTACGAGCACAATTTAGGCAGGTTAATACACCGCCGAAAATGTAGTGGATTGGTGCCGGTAGGTGAGCCTTGAGCTTATATCGCTTTTTATCGCGCTCGTTATGACGCCCAATTTCGAAGGCATTGACTTGCTCATGGAGTAGACGTCGCCATTCGGGCGGCCGTGCTGTCTTCTTCTGCCAGTGAGAGGGCTCTAACTTGCATTTCTTCATGTGTCTTTTCAGAATATTCTTATAGCGAAGGTATTGACCACCACCACACTCTCAACGAGTAGTGTACAACAAATGAAGGCGCGCGACGTTCCAAATTCGAAAGCACAAGCCGTGGTCCTAGATTCGAAATTCGAATTTCGAACACCGCGCTCCTCCGGACCGGGGTTCACACGGAGGCAAACTTCATTTATTTTGTCAAATCAAGTAGGCCATGGCCTAGGACAAATTGTGTTTAGCAAAATTAAACTTTATGCATATAGTAATAAGAATTATGAAAAGTGAAATCATATTATTAACCAGCGGGTTATAATGAAATTCAGTACAACATTATAACCCGGCTAATACCAAGGGATTTAATGTCTTGCTTTCGGTAGGGTTTACATGACCTATAATTCGGCATTGTCGAGCATGTGGTTTGAAAAGCATATTACAAGAGTACATTCATTCTTATTGTTTCTTAATCTATTCAGAACGGCGTTTCAAAGTGCGCGATAATTTCCAATTAATCCCCTTAAAAAAAACTGCGCTAATATGGGTTATCTTTTTGGGAGATAGGTAGGTACCTACAATATGCCTCAGACAGACACCCAGATTCATATAATATCCCTCATTTTCGTGGTGGGCTAAAAAAAAGTTTATTTAGGTTATTATACATTTTAACAATAGCCAAGGTTGGAGCCTCCTCAATATTAAGCAAGTAATTTTGCTTGTGTCAGGCAAGAGACACCGCTCTTCCAACAGTAACAAGTGGTAAATAAACCATAACAAACTACCTAATTATGACGAATTTATCAGTTACAAAAAGTGGATGCACAGTTATGATTACTATTGCTCAGTTATTACATGAGATAAAGCGGTTTGACGTTAGAAATTAACCTTAAGTAGATCGCCAAACAAATACCTAGCGTACCTAGCTGATTCGTTGCAAAATTGTGACCGCACTGAGACCTCCACTCGGCCTGCTCGGCCATCAGCGCAACAATGCAACGCATCTATTCCCTTTACTAACATTCCAAATTTCTTATGCCCGAAAAGGCATACTGAACTTAATTGGAACTTTCGGAACAAATATAATACTTAATAATAATCTAACAAATAAATAAGGTAATTCTCACAATGTTTGACGCAGACCGAATACTCGACACCTATCTTAAATACATGCAAGGCAATAAAGGAGAACAACAGGGTGACAATCTGACAATTCTATAGTTGAATGGAACGTTTATCTGGGCCTTGTACACTGACTTTTCTTTTCAGGCCCCGTATCATGGTCGGCCTTATCACGCGATAAGTGACAAGCACGCGTGATGACACCTGCGATTTCATGCAATTAGGTACCAACATCACTGTTTAGTTGAGTAATTAAATTCAAGGATAATTAACACTAATATCCACTTAATGTATGGTCAGCCTACATTTCTTGAAGTTAAATAGATACGTACGTATACGTCAAATTTCAGCGCTTTGATTTTATGAATAAATCCTAACGTCTACGTCTCTACTTGTTGCACATTGACAATTTTGACAGTCTACCAACTTTTAATTTAACAATTGGTCACAAGTTTTTTTCAGTTAGTTTATAAAACTAAATTTGCAAGTAGGTATTAGTATCATAGATTTAAATTATTGTTATATACACCGGGTGTAATAGGAGCAATTCAGCAATTTCAAGGATGACTCCATAGAATATCCGCAGTTATTCCATAACAGTTTCAAAATGATTGAATTGGGAAAAATCTAAATTTATTTGTTTTTTTTAAGATTTAAAAAGTGTTATCAACTTTATTCAGAATTATGAAAATTACGGTTATATTATTTTATTTGATACGTTTTTAAATTTATGTAACGATATTTTAGTATGGCCCATCAGGGTTTTTCTATTAAAAAAGGATTAGCTGAAAGCTTGATTAATTAGAAAATCATAATTGACGTCGGCGGAAAACAGAAGACGGTTTGTTCTTAATGATAAAACTAAACAAAACTATATTATGTTATGGTCCTTTTTAAACTACCTGATTTTTTAATAAGGGCCACAGAGAGGTTTTTAAAAAGGCTGATTTGTGACGCAAAATAATAAATGAAACTCAAAAAATTGTACTTGTTTGTACTGTTCATATAGAAAATATTTGTCTGGTGTAATGTTTTTTATTCACGTCGACATTTAAAATATTTAGTTTTTAATTATTTGCCGCAGGTACCTTATTTGAAGTTTTGATAATAAGTAATGAAACTTGATATCACGATATCGTTGCATTGTAACTCATTAAATATTGGTAGAACACTGGTCAGTGGGCACTATGTCATAGTGATTAATAATGTCTTTGTTTTCCATAAATTTTGTTTTTTCTTACGTTTTGCATGTTTTTTTTAAATTTTAAATGTAATATAATATTGATAGTATTCCAATTAAGTAAAAGGAACCAGATACTGATTGCTGATTGGCTCAATATTGCTCCTGTATACAACGTGTTAATAAAATAACGCAAAATATGAAAATAGTTTCAGTATTTAACACGTTGTATAGGGTGACAATATTGCCTTACCTACTTTAGTTTTATTCTGAATAAAAATGAGGTTTGTTTTATTTGGGTAACTAATAGGAACGTTTGGCCTTGATTACATTGGTATCATGGTCGGCCTTATCACGCGATAAGTGACAAGATAGAGCGTCCGTCTCGATCCATTGAACGGTGTCAGCTAGTGACGGAAGCTCTAAGATCTTGTCACTTATCGCGTGATTAAGGCCGACCATGATCAGTTTAAAAACACGTTTAAGTAGTATTTACTTAATGCTTTTCCGACAGAGAACCATTTCCTCTCTCTACAGGGTTACCGTTATTATTGAGAACTGATACGGGACTTATGAGTGGCAAATAAACAAAAACTGAAAATAAGCGTAGTAACGGTTTATTATTATAAAAAAACAATGGAAAACAACGACAACAAAAACATTTCACTACAATCATGATAAATTAATCGAAAACCAGTTCAATTACTGTTGAGGAGAACCACCAGGAAGAGGTTCCTTTGTCTTCGCCCACTCATATTTCGACGGAGATTCGTAAAATTGGGCGCATGTCATTTTAAAATTGCTCCAACTGTGTCAATCAATAATCTATTTCTTTCGTCCGTCCATTGGGCTGTCATTAGTCAAATATTCTCTCAACATTTGCGTTGTGCATGAGCGGGAATCGCTTTAATAAACATGACTTCCGATCTGAATGCTCTGTATCTGCAAAAAAATTAGCCATTTCTGCTACATGGCTGTCATTGCTGTTATGTCAGTTTGTTTACTTAAATAGTATTTCAGGTAAACAAATTGGTTAAACAGAGCTCCTGTGTTGCCAACATCTATATTATGTTATAGTCAGTTCGACTTCTTCCCAATCAGGAATTCGTTTGAGACACATCCAGTCGAAGGCATCAAATTTTTTGAATGAATCAGATCATTTGATAAACGTGACAAAAACGGGACAAGTAACAATAGGTACGGGACGTGATACTTAAATACGGTGACAGGGTATATACGGGCCGTATGGCAACCCTATTTCTCTATCCATGTAGATTGTAGTAGGTACTCCAGTTAGCAAGCAAGATTCACGGGTGGGTAACTATAGCAGTGGTTTGAATATGGTGGATTCAAATACAATTACTTAGCCTTTTGTTTTGCATAAGCTTGAGTAAGTCCGGACGTATTATTCTTGACTGAGAGTGGTCTGGAAGGAGTCCCTAACGTACTCTCCCCCATTACCAATGGCTGATGCAATGCAAGTAAGTAGGACTTACTTAATAACTTATGCATTCATGACTTTTGTTTACCTCCTAGCCTACTACAACTGATTAATTAAGATTTTATTCACTCACCATTTTTAAAAAAACGGATCAAACTGGTGTTATTATTTCACAAGAACACTTTGTTAGACACAATTTAATTTAACGTCTTCGATTTCAGAACGAAATTAAGAAATGTAACTCGAACATGCATTAGTTTCCCGCTAAAACGCACCCGTATCGAAACTGGCGCATGCGCGACGACGCTGCGCGGACCGTCTTCTGTCTGCGATCGCGATTCGCGCCAACCGGGCCGGTAACCGCTCACCGACCATTCTTTCTCCCGCGAGAATACGTGTTAAACGCACGTGATGCGCCATGAAAGCACTGGCCGTGGACCGTGGGCCGTAGGTCTTAGTGTTCACAACACTTACCGGCCCACTTTTTTTAGCCCGGATTTTAGCGTCGAGATATAGGTACCTCAAATACGAGAGGCGAGCAATTAGAGAGGGGTCGAGACAGGTTGTGAATAACATACCTGGCTGGATGGGTTTCTAGTCAGATTAGACCTCTTGGAATTGAAGCGGGCGTCCAGTCCTTTCGCTTTTCTCACAGGTGCGAGAGGCAAGGCGGTTCATCTTAATGTTTCAAGTATTAGGTGTATTATACAGGTGCTTGTTTTACCCGTTGTGCTTGTGGAACCACGTGAGGTGGTGAAGGGATTGGCCCGGATATCCCATTCGTACACCTATTACCTATCGCAGCATTTCCGCGTTGTTAAGTGCATAGGTACCCATCTTGTGTAGTTTTACAGAGTTTTAAAATGGTCACCATAATCAGTTTCATTTAAGACCCAATGCAAGAGTTAAGTTAGTGCTACAATAGAAAATACTCAAATCGCTGTGTGCGGTGATGCGCACATATAAAGTAAAAAAATCGGAGAAAAGCTGTTTTGCCTTTTGCAACTACTGAACCCTAAACTGCGCGTGGCCCGGACACGCATTTGAGATTTATTATAAGTGTAGATAATTTCTATTGTTTGTTCTCTCATCCGATACGGAATTATAGTATGGGGAAACTCTCCGACAAAAAATAAAGTATTTGTTGCCCAACAAAAAAAAATGCCTAAGAGCAATCTGGAATCTGAAAAACACCTACTCTAGCTCTAAATTTACACACAATTCCTACGGAGTGCCCCAGGTTAGGGCCCCTACTCTTTATAGCATATCTAAGTAAATGACTTGTCAGATTCAATCAAACATGACTGCATCTTATTCGCCGATGACACGACTATAATAATCGAGGGTAGAAACCTAGAATTACTAAAGTTTTCAAAGAAAAACCTTAGAAAATAATATCAATCAATCACTAAATGATGTTATCCAGTGGCTAGACAACAACCATCTTCAAATTCGATCAATAATAAGTCAATAATAAGTTATGGCTTGAGTAGCTATGGACGTACATATAAAACCAACATGGGCTGCATCTACAAGCTACAATTGAGCATACTCAAAAATATTGTACCTACATACATGAAAAAAAAACTTAAGGAAGAGTCCAGTGTATTTAAGTATTGCAAAGTAATGTCAATCTTTAACAAGCTTGACATGTCAATAGTTCTAGAAGACTAAGATAAAATAAAATTGTTAAAAACTCGAGACAGGCATAAACAATTACGTAAGTTAGACTACCAACCTAGATATATTCTACCTAATTATAGAAACGTATATGGTATGAGGACGTGGGAGTACATGCTTCCTAACTTTCTAAATAGAATACCAGAAGATATATTCACAAGTGTCCTTGCCGACAAAAAGTCGTGCAAGATCGCATTAAAAAGATATTTTCTAACTGGGACAAATAGCGAGGTGTAGTTGCTGGGGTGAAAATGCAATAAGTACTCATCTATCTATCTTTTGTAATTGCCTATAAGTATAAAGATTAAGTATGATTAACTGTCGTGAGCGGTGCGATACATTCGCGTCACGCATAAACCTTATATAGGTTTCTGTACGCGTCTATTAATTTTGTATTGATTTTCTCTTTTAATATAAATAAATTAAAAAAAAAAAAAAAAAAAAACAATCTCGGGAAAACCAAGTTCATGCAATTTAAATCATATAGAGCCCCTAAACATCATTTAAAAATAGAGCATAAATTAAATGCTATTGAAGGAGTAAAGAGTACTTACCTTTCTTGGTGTCACCCTAGATAGTTACTGTAACTGGAAGGAGCATGTAGACATGGTTTGTAAAAAAGTCAATAAATTCTTATTTGCGCTATGGCGACTCAAACAAACAGTTTCGCTACAAACTACACTTATTGCATACCATTACCATGGCTACATACTATCATTATCAGTCCTGAGATATGGGATCATCTTGTGGGCTAACTCAGTCGATTCGAATCGAGTATTTATAATTAAAAAATGGCTTTTGGTGGTCAATTATCGCGAATCGTGCAGGGGCCTCTCTTCCAAAAACTAAATCTGCTTACCTTGCCCTGTCTTTATATTTTTGAGTTCTCAAATTTGTTAAGGTCCACTTTGATTTTTTTAATTTTGTTGACAAGGAAACAACTCGACCGCAAAGAAAATATCGTTTACCATTACCTGTAGATATGTAGTAAGCTAGTAATAAGGAACAAGAGTGCACACAACATGTGTATTAATAGTAGGTACATTACGTAACTAGGGTGGTGAATTCGTGAATGCCCCAGTACGCTTACCATGAGTTTAACAATGACGGCTTACGCTAACGAGTATCGAGTTTTCTATCTGTGCATCCCGCTCGTACTGTCAAAGTGCAATAGAGAGATGCACAGATAGAAAACTCGATACTCGTTAGCGTAAGCCGTCATTGTCAAACTCATGGTAAGCGTACAGATCGCAGGTGTTTTTGGCCCGAACCGAAGGTGAGGGCCATAAATATGCGTTCTGGGGCTTTACGAATTACTGCCCGTGTTGAGTGCAAAATTTTACGTCTTCACCTGGCCACAATGCGAGTTTTCCCGTACGCGCAGCGCGCAGTAAAACTCGCATTATGGCCAGGTGTGACGTAAAGTATAAGTATAACAAATTACCACCAACTCTAAAAACATTATCGGACAAAGGATAAATTGTATAAAATGCTTTGCGATGCATGTTTCTATAGTGTTAGACTTTTTTGGACACAAATTTAAATTTTTCTGTAATATAATAAATGTACTTATAATCTGAATGTCAATTATCAAATGTTATAATCAATTTTATTATCAATTGTTTCATCGACTTTTATTATTATTTATGACGTAGTATGTAAGACTATATTTTCACATGCCTGTATTGGTATAGAACATATTGAGGAAAGCAAACTGTGCCTTAATCCATCTTTAAGTGTACCATGTGTTCTTGTGAATAAACTTTCATTTCATTTCTTAAGGGGCTCCCATAATTGGCGTATGGGATCGTACCTTCGATCTGAATCTCTTAGTTTTCTTAGGTTTTTTGTAGCTTATTATGTTAACAACAACGGCTTTAAGCAATATAGTATCCCATATTTACTTCAAAGTTCATTGTGTTCGAGATATTTGGCATCAAAGTTGAACAATTTTAGGCCAAAAAACAGGTTTCTGGCCGTAACTTTTGTGTTAATTGGTTTAAAATGAAAACCCTACACCAGTTTTTAGGGACGTCACAGACGAACCCAAATATGTAGATTTCGTATGTGTTAGATCTTTCACGTCAATAGAGATACAAAATAACTGTTATTTTAGACAATGTTTAAAAAGATCATACCAAATTAAGTATTCATTTGTTTCAAAATCCGGTAGACCAAAATGGAGATAAAAGATTGAAGAACCAATAACCGTTGGATTTGTACTTCTATCTGTAGTGAAAAAGTAGGAGATACGATTCAAAACTTGTCAAAAATCGATGGAAATCTCGGGTAGCCCCTTAAGCACTCCTATCGCCCACTCTTTTTAACTGACTTGAAAAAAGGAGGAGGTTCTCAAATCGGTTGTATTTTTTTTAATATTTTCAATGTTTGTTACCTCAGAACTCCGTCACCATGATTAGCTGATTCTTATTATTTTTATGTTTGTAAGTATATGTTTCCCGGGGGCCCGTTTCATGAAGCAACAAGTTACAAATTACAAGCGCAAGTCTCTTTCTTTAAAAAGGTATTGAAGAGACTTCCGCTTGTAATTTGTAACTTGTTGCTTCATGAAACGGGCCTCAGGTGGCGGGTCCCATTTTTTTTCAAAAATCAGTCGGATGATGGGATCCATAAGGAATTGAGGGAAATCCTCAATTATATTTATTAGGCACGCGTAAAGTGATTTTGGTATTTTCTATTATAACTCGTGTATTTATACACCCGGAAATCATACATTTGGTGGAGTAGAATTGATAATGAAGACCACAGATGACTTATGGAATTCCTCAATTATATAGGTACTTAAAAGTACAAAAGTACCTGTCACAGATTCTGATAATATTCCGTTGAAATAGCAGTTCGACGGAAGTCCTCAAATATTATCGGGCCACATAAATATAGCGATTGGGTTTTTTTCTCTAATAATCAACGCAAATTGCTCTCGGAAATCAGTTCATGTGGTAAATTGGAAAATAAATGTTGAAATATTCTTGGAGTACTAAATTGAAGTCGGTTGAAACTTTGTTTTTAAAGTAAATTATTATTAATACCTAAATTATTAATAGTGCCTGCTATCAATATTTTGGAAATAGGTAACTTTTTCAAACAGAACGTGCCACATTTTGAATTAAGAGACAACAGAAACAAAAGAGCTGAAACCCATCTTAAAATGCCTGGTCCAAAAGTAAAATTATATAAACACTAGCTTCTGCTGCGACTCCGTCCGCGTGGAACTCGTTTATGTCGCAGCTCCATACAAACCTTTACCCCCCCCCCCCATTTCACCCCTTAGGGGATGATTTCGAGGATAAAAACTATCCTATGTAACTCTCCATACCTTCAACTATCTCCACTTAAATAATCACGTCAATTCGTCACTCCGTTTTGCCGTGAAAGACGGACAAACAAGCAAACACACACACACACACATACTTTCCCATTTATAATATTAGTATGGATAACTGTTATTAAGTATTTGGCCGTATTGATTTAAATAACTCTATACCACTAGATAACTAATAACCAGTTTACCATTTACACAGTTTTGTAAAATATTCACTATACAATGTAATCACACTTCACACTAATATTATCATTGTGAAAATTCGTTGATGTTGTCAGAGAGACATAATAAGGAGCTTTTTTTTTATAGTTTGGCTCCTATTTGGCCTGCTGCGCGGCCAGTAACGGATATATTTTATGATATCCTCTCTGGGGGCCTTATGGGCCTCCCAGAGGGCATAATAAGGAGCATCCGAAGGAAATTGTATTTATACAACATAAATTAAAAACTTCAATAGCGCGATGCAGAACATCACCAATTTTCACGCATATCTAGCCTTAGTAAGTCATTCTCCAGTTTTTTGTCGGCGTCTTAACTTCGTCAAACCATATGAAACGCATAAAGAAGTTTGATGGAGTTCAGGTGACCCGCAGACCACATTTGAGACTAACCGATTGGATAAAGTCGTGCATACGCAACAGCGCCATCTTTTGTTGTCAAGTGGACGTTGTCGCGGGGCGGCGCTGAGATTAAGTATAATTTTAGGGGAAAATTCTAGCAAAAACTACTGAACCGATTTTGATGGCACTTTCTAATATTGTAGTTTAGCCCTCAGAATAGGACATAGCACGTCCTTTTTTTGATAATGTTTCTTCAGAGGGTGATATAAGGTTCGAAAAATTGTATGGGATTTCATTTATTTTTTAAGATAGAGACTTGAAACTTCGTGAAAAGGTTCTTTAATGAAATACAAGAAAAAGTATTTCATCATTTTTGCCAGTTTGTACTCTAAGGGGGTCAAAAATGGGTCGGAAATTTGTATGGGAATTAGTTAAATTTTTAAGATAGACTTAAAACTTTGTAAAAAGGTTCTTTAATGAAATACGAGAAAAAGATTTCAGCGTTTTTGCCAGTTCACACCCTAAGGGGTTCAAAATTGGGTCGAAAATTTGTTTGAGGAATGAATATTTTATGAGCTAGGGACTTGAAACTTCGTAATATTTATGATTCTATATTAAAACAAGAATTTTTTTTTGCGTTTTTGAAAATTCATCTTTTAAAGTGATTAAAACTTGGTTGAAAGTGTGTATTAAGAAACCCTAAGTACCACAACTTAATCTACCCGCTACTAGATGGCATATGCTGTACACGTTTTTGTGGAATAAATCACAGTAGAATTGTTGACGTTGCTTCAGTTTTTTGATCACAAAAACTACTAAACGCATTTTTATATAACTTCCCTAAAATTATACTTAATCTCATCGCCGCCCCGCGACGTCCACTTGACAACAAAAGATTGCGCTGTTGCGTATACACGACTTTATCCAATCGGTTAGTCTCAAATGTGGTCTGCGGGTCACCTGGGGACCGATTTTTGACTTTCGAGCGCTCGAAAATCAAACAAAAGTAAATACGTTTTTAGTGTCAAAATGGCAAGCACGTGCTTTCTACCAATAGAATTGAATACGAGTGGTCAATACCACTCGTTTTTCAATTTTCTATCGATATTTCAAAATACCATTTCGTAATTTGTGTCAGTTTTCGAGTGAAAGAGTCGAGCGCTCGAAAGTCAAAAATCTGTCCTCTGAACTCCATCAAACTTCTTTATGCGTTTCATATGGTTTGACGAAGTTAAGACGCCGACAAAAAACTGGAGAATGACTTACTAATACTAAGGCTAGAATATGCGTGAAAATTGGTGATGTTGTGCATCGCGCTATTGAAGTTTTTAATTTATGTTGTATAAATACAATGGTATTTGATGGTATGCCTTCACAAGATCGATAGTTGTAAAATTTTTAGCTCCAGCCAGGTTGTTGGCAAAATCGTTAATGTATCGAACGGGGTAACGATCTGGGATAGTTCTTGTATTTAAAGCCCGGTAATCTCCACATGGACGCCATGAATTGTCTTTTTTAATGACCGTGTGTAACGGCGAGGACCAAGCGCTTTGTGAAGGTAGTAGTATATTATTGGGAAGTCTACCCCAACTTCATGGCGTTTGAGCGATTCTCGCTCAAACTTATTCCGTTGGTTTAGCCTGTCCCAATAATATTTTAGCTCTTACGGTTTACAAACCCCAAACGTGTTCTGAAATGCGCTTCATTGGTCTAAAAATCACAATCATGTTTTAAGATGTATCGAGACTCCTTACACTTCGTTCTGCCATTATTCATATTAACCGTTAGAGATTGCAATTTGACATTGAAGAGAAGGGTTTCAATATTACCAGACGTATACCATGAAGTTTATTAAGCAACCTCAAACGCTACAGCTGGACATAGTAGCTTCAAACTGTCAAAAACAAAATTCTTATCATGGAAAACTATTACCAAATACAATCCGAAGCATAATTTGTGGTCCATCTAATTGCGGCAAGACTAATTTAATGATAGGTCTTCTTTTACATGAGCAAGGGATTCGTTTTCGAAATGTGTATGTTTATTCGAAGACTCTTTATCAACCGTTATACAACTATTTAGAAAAGGTGCTGTCACTGGTTCCTGCAGTAAACTATTTAAAATTTCGTGAAAGTGACGAAGTGTTAAATCCTCAGGATGCAGCTAATGATTCAGTTATTATATTTGATGATGTTGCGTGTGAAAATCAAAACAATATAAGGGATTATTTTGCAATGGGTCGACACAAAAATATTAACAGTTTTTACTTGAATCAAACTTATAGCAAAATACCTAAGCAGTTAATAAGAGATAATGCTAACCTAATTATCTTATTTAAACAAGATGAAATCAATTTAAAACATATTTATGATGAACACGTTGGAACCGATATGCAGTGGAATCAGTTTCGTCAGATGTGTGCTACTGTATGGAGCAGACCTTACAAGTTCTTAGTAATAAATAAGGATTGCGCAAAAAATGCTGGATGTTATAGATTGGGTTTTGACACATTTATCATTTTAGATTAAGGTATTTAGTGTGTATAATTTACCGTTAACTGTCATTGTTTCTTGAAATTTCAACGAGGTTGCATTAAAATGAATCAAGAGATGAATTTAAAAGAAAAACTATTTCAATCCGCTGAAGCTGTAAAGAAAAAAGTTAAGCTAATTCGTGACATGAAGAATACAAACGATATGGTATTGGAATCGGTTCTGAAGCCAATAACTGAACCTCTAAATGAGATTGCTAAAAGTAAAAAAAAAGTATTGAGGATTCCATCGATGAGACCCCTGATTATTTTAAAGATGAATTTAAAATGGATGATATAACATTGAAAAATTCAGCTAAGCGGTTAAAATTCAGTCCTGAGAATAGTATTAGTGATAGTAACAACCAATTAGTTATGAGAAATTCTATGGACTTGAAAGGAGGAGATGAATATAATGAAAGTGATAGCATTTCGGCTGAAAGCAGTAATAGTGATGATATGAATAAATCAAATGCGTCCTCTTTTAAGACTTCCGATTCGTTTTTTTCACCTCGGAACGATTCTGACGGTTACAAAAATTTGTGTTATTTCGAGAACATACCTTTTGGTGTGCGAAAAGAACGTGGTAAAATTATGCTTGGCTTACACGAGGTGACTATTGATAACAATATTCTTAAAATAAATGGTCGTACTCATAATTTAACCCCTGGTTTGAGCGAATTGTTATTTGAAAAGGTGCCTGATTTAAAAACTATAACGGATCAAGATAAACGGACCTACAAGTTGTTACTCTTAGAAACGAATGCCCACAGACGTGATTTCAACCCAAATAAACCTATAAAGAGTAACAAAGGCAGAAAATACTTACAAATTATAAGACCAATGTTTAATTTTTCTAATGAGCGTTTAACAAATAACGAGAGCTGCACTCAAGGACAAGGACTTCCAATTATGAAACAAGTAATGTTTCGT
This sequence comes from Epinotia demarniana, assembly GCA_945867215.1. Classification (NCBI taxonomy): domain Eukaryota; kingdom Metazoa; phylum Arthropoda; class Insecta; order Lepidoptera; family Tortricidae; genus Epinotia; species Epinotia demarniana. The sequence goes on from OX244262.1 coordinate 17,936,848, forward strand.
ATGTTTATTGGGATGATCCTAACGAGTTAGTTGATAGGCTAAAGTTACTAGTCGCATCCCGTGATGCTGGTAATACAGGACTTGACAACGAAATTATTTCTATAATTGAAGAATTGCAAGAATCTGGTATATTGAACAATATATAACACTGTGAGCATTACTCTGTTTGGTAGTTGATTTGAAGCTTTCAACAAGGAACATTAAATAACAAAATGAATATTGATAAATTCGGTCATCACGTTCATAAACGCTTGCGTGTATCGGAATTTTCCGAACTGAACGACAAGGCTCTACTTCGCACTGAAAATGGTGATTTTGATTTGCAAACCTCACGATTGAAGGGTGTAGCTTGTCCGGAATTACCCAACGATGCCGTAAATAAGCAATATGTTGATCAACTCTTTCACAATATTTATGAAAAGAAAAAAGTAGATTCTTTATTCGAGATTATAAGTTCACAAATCTCGCTGCTTTCGCGTCAGTTAAAACTTAACTTTTATACAAAAAAGGAAACAGATGATATATTAAACCGGCTGAGTAATGTCGAAAAAACAAATAGTAAACGAAATTCATCGATCAGCACGTAAAAACTTTCCACATCGATCTGTTGTATTGAAAGGTATTGATGACTTATGGCAAGCTGATTTGGCTGATTTGCAGAACTTTCAGAATGTTAATAAGGGGTTTAAATACATTTTGGTTGTTATTGATGCGTTTTCAAAGTATGCCTGGTGTGTTCCAGTAAAATCCAAGACAAAATTGGAAATAAGAAGTGCTTTTGAGCAAGTTATTAAAACTGCTAAACGCAAGCCTAGACATCTGCAGACCGATTTGGGGAAAGAGTTTTACAATGGTGAATTTAAGGATTACTTAAATTCCTTACAAATAAATCACTATTCTACCTTTTCAATTAAAAAAGCATCAATTGTTGAAAGGCTTATTAAGACGCTCAAGAGTAAACTTTACAAATACTTCAGTTTCATAGGAAATTATAAATGGGTGGGAAAACCTCTAAATGATGTAGTTTGTTCGTACAATCAAACAATGCATCGTTCAATAAAGAATAGACCTATTGATGTTAATTTTAATAACGAATCAATAATAAAAGATATATTAAATAAATCACGTCTTACCCTTCAATTAAAGTCAAAAAAATTCAGTGTAGGAGATCGTGTGCGTATAAGTAAGTACAAAGGTGATTTTCATAAAGGCTATACACCTAATTGGTCAACGGAATTATTTACAATAAAACAAGTTAATAATACTCTACCAGTAACGTATCATCTCGAGGATCAGCGGAAAAATCCTATACTAGGTACATTTTATGATCAGGAACTCCAAAAAACAAAATATCCTGATGTATATCTTACAGAAAAAATTATTAAAAAAAAGGGCAATAAATTATATGTCAAGTGGTTAGGTCTCAGTAATAACGAAAATAGTTGGATTGATAGGAATGATATAGTTTAGTTATATTTATAATGTCTTTGGATGATCATTTTGTCACTATTATATTGGCTATGAAAGGAAGAGGACTTCTAAATAGTGCTATCAATAATCTGCCGTTTGAACTACACTTACCAGGCTATAATTATTGTGGTCCAGGCACAAAATTACAAGAACGTTTAAGGCGAGGTGATAAAGGAATCAATGGTTTGGATACTGCATGCATGCAACACGACATTGCATACGATAAATATTCTAATTTAGCAGATCGTCATACAGCGGATTTAGAACTTTATCAAATGGCTAAACGAAGAATGAAGGACAAAAGCGCGGGGAAAGGAGAAAAACTAGCTTCTTGGTTAGTCAGCAAGGTTATGAAATCAAAAATTAAGGCTGGAGCAGGTATAAAATCGTTTAAACAATTAGTTTCAAAAATAAAAACCGAATTAAAAAAGTCTAAAAAAGGAAATATTATAGTTCGCGCGTATGCGGCGGCAAAAAAAATATTTCCTAATACATGTCGTATACAAGTCCCTCGTTTGATACCAATTCCGAAAACTGGCGGCATATTACCGTTGATACCTATATTTGCTGGTTTATCAGCGTTGGGTTCACTAGCAGGAGGAGCAGCCGGAATAGCCAAAGCGGTTGGAGATTATAAGGCGGCACGAAAAGGATTAGCTGAATCAGAACGCCACAACAAAATGATGGAATCCATAGCGCTCGGCAAAGGATTACATTTAAAGCCATATAGAAATGGAAGCGGATTGTGTTTGAAACGTTCAAAAAACTGAATAATAGGTTACCCAGACGAGCTCTTACAAACATAGATATCATAAATCACTCTTCTAATATACCGTATTTTAGAGGAGTTTTCATGAGAGATTGTCTGCCAAAACACCCTAGAGTAAATAATGTGCTATAATAAATCTAGACGAGTCAAAAAATCAAGGAACTCACTGGGTAGCCTATGCTAAAGATGGAAATTATTGTGAATATTTTAATAGTTTCGGGGATATTAAACCACCCTTAGAATTAATAACATATTTAAATGACTATGATATTTTATATAACTATAAACAATTTCAAAAATTTAGTAGTGTAAATTGCGGACATTTGTGCTTAAAATACTTGAAATATTTCTGGAAAAAACGTTTAAATTGATGGACTCAATAAAAATATGCCATTTACATGATGTCTTTCACTCTGTCCATAACGGGAACCTCTTCTTCTCTGACGACAAATTATTCACAAGCTCTTGAGCTAGACGGTGAATATGAATGTGGTTTGTTATATTTATCTACATTTAACTCAATACCCAATATAGACTGCAGAAAAAACAAGTTTTATTATGGTGATAATGAAGAATTAGAAATACCCGAAGGCTCTTATGAACTTCAAGATCTTGATGATTACATTAAAAGGCATATTCAGGGATGTACTTTTAAGCTTAAATGCAATAATAATACCATGAAAACGTCTGTTTTGTGCTCAAAGAACATATATTTTAAGAGTGGTACTGTTGGTAAAATGTTAGGTTTCGACAACGAAACTGTTCCAGCTAATATATTAAAAGAGTCACCCTATCCAGTGTCCATTCTATCAACAACTGTAGTACGGGTAGAGTGTGATATTGTGAGCGGATCGTTTATCAACGGAAAACCAAGTCATATAATCCACGAGTTCGTGATTACCGTACCACCAAGCTACCGTATTATAGAAACACCGAGAAACGTAATCTATTTTCCTGTAACTCAGAACAGTATAAACTCACTTAAAATCAGAATACTGGATACAAACAACAATTTACTCAATATTCGTGGAGAGGAGATCCAGATTTATTTACATCTCAGAAAAAAATGATTGATTTCAATAAAACTGCAGTGTTGGGTACTAAACCTATTAGTACACTTAGTGCTATCAAGAAAAGAAGACATAAAAAGCAACTCACGAGTGAAAATATTTTTTTTCTTAAATCCATCGGTTTACTAAAATGAGCATACTGGACATATCTACATCTTTTCGTTATGATAACTCGATCGAAAGTTATGAATACCATTCTTACAAACCATATGTTACGAGCTATAATTTGAACGATGAAATTCGCATACCAATTAACCATCAAGATATGTATGTGCTGCCATCGGCTAGTACCTTGTACATAGAGGGTACCATAGCAGTGTTTAATCGAGACACAAAAGCACCAGTTTCTAGCGTATTGTTTACAAACAACCCAATCCTCCATTTGTTTCAAGACATTCGTTATGAACTTAATGGAATTGAAATTGATAAAATAAAAAACGCTGGCGTTACAACTACAATGAAATCTCTTCTATCTATGAATGAACATGAAGCAAAAATGGCTAAATCATGGGGATGGGACATTAATGGTACTAAAATTACTAATGGATCATTTTCTGCATCTATTCCCTTAAACAAAATTTTAGGCTTTGCTGAGGATTATAACAAAATCGTTATAAATTGTAAACATGAACTAATTATATTACGGTCGAATACTAACTTAAATTGTGTTAAATTGAATACGAATGAATATATAGATAATATTACTATCGAAAGTTGTATGGCGAATGCCTCATATTAAGGTAAGTGATCACGAACGGTTAAATTTACTTAAATATGTTGAAAAAGATCGTGCCGTTCAGGTAGCATTCAGAAACTGGGACCTTTATGAGTACCCATTATTGCCGAAAACTTCAAAACATTCTTGGGCAATCAAAACCTCATCTCAAATTGAGAAGCCGCGCTATGTTATTGTCGGATTGAAAACCGGTAGGAAAAATACGTCTGAAAAAGACGTCACACACTTTGATAACTGTAACTTAAGAGAGGTCAAACTTTTCTTGAACTCCACATACTTTCCGTACGAAAACTCAAATGTTAGTTTTTCTGATGGGAGGTATGCAATATTATATGAACAGTATGCTAAATTTCAACAGTCGTATTATAATCGTTGTCAAGCTCCTTTGCTAAGCCCTCAAGATTTTAAGGACAAAGCTCCACTATTTTTCTTAGATTTTTCAAGACAAAATGACACTTTAAAATCGGGAGTTGTTGATGTGCGTATAGAATTAGAGTGCAATACTGATATACCCGACCAAACATCTGCTTATTGTCTTATTTTGAGTGACACCATCATACAGTACAGACCGCTTAGCAATGTAACAAAGAAGATATCATGAACACCAAATGTTTATTTGTGGATGTACAAGGTTTTAAATCACTAAATAATGAATTTATAGTCAAGGAATTCGCGCTCAGTACGAGTGAATACACGCAAGTTTTTTTTAATAAAACCACCATATACGTTTTCCCGTTTATCTCAAGACGAAAAAAAACGAGTGTTATGGTTGGAAAAAAATCATGGTATTTTGTGGCGTGAAGGGTATGTTGACCCCAGGGAATTTAGAAGAATGATTGTGAACCACTTAAATAATCAAACTATATTTGTAAAAGGTTCTGAAAAAATTCAGTGGATTAACGATTTATGTGCTAATTGTACTTTTATAGATTTAGGCGAACACGATTGCCCTAATTTTCTACATCTATATGAAAAATATTGTAATAAAACCAGTGCATATAATTGCATACATCATAAAAATAAATGTGCTTTAAAAAACGTTATATGTTTAAAGAAATGGTATTTCGATAGCAGTACTGTATGTTCAGACCCGAAAAAATATGGTAGGTAATTTTGTTTTGCATAATCCTAAGAAAAGGTGCCTAACGTTCGTGGGTGGTGCATTGCTATCAATTTCATACAGGCAACATAGTCTACCTGTCCTTTTACACTTAAACAAGATTAAAATTGTATAAGTAATGTGTATGTGTAATGTATTTAGTGTTTACGATATTGTAAATAAGCATTTTAATGGTGTGTCTGTTAAGTTTAAATAATAATATTAGTAATAAATAAAACTATAATCACTATTAATGCTTTTTATTTCACACAACAAACCTATAAATTATCTTTCAGCATAGATTTTGATATTTGATTTATCAAACTGAAGGCAGAATCCACTACATTGTCCATTGGTTCGCGCGCTATGTATTGAGCACTAAATATCATATTTTCTTCATCATCGCTGTCTGATTGGATTTGCTCATTGCATAAGCCGACGATTTTGATTTGTATCAAGCGTGGTCCATCATGTGTATACTTTCGACATTTAACAAAAGTAGTAGAAGACTTTAATTTTCGTTTTGAAACACGCTGTTTGGTTTTTAATTTCTTCTTGCTCGGTGTTTCTGTTAACGTTGAAAGGGGCGCGTTGGGCTTGTTAGCAAGTTCGGGAAATGCTTCATCAAACGCCTGTGTGTTCCACTCTTGAGCATGTTGGAAGGGATCTTCAGGGTCACAATGTTCACACATGTTGATATCTGGAACATAATATTAACAATAATAATTTCGATGTATTCATAAATGGGTTCTAGCGGGTGTCCTACATTACATTAAAATTCTATAAAGAGCCTCTACGTATAGGTTCTGTTCTGAATCTCCGTGCAAACCCATTAAATGATCCGGTTGTGAAACCTTAATTAGAGACAAAATAATTAAAGATCAAAATTAACAACGTAAATATAAGAGAAATATTATATTATATTTATACCTGATTTTTTAATTTCAAATTAAAATGATTAATCGACTTACCTCAGATGCGTGTTTGTCTCACGTTAAAGTGAATAAATAAAATAAAAATGCAAGCATCAAATGAATAGTAGGTTATTATTAGTGTCGCATTGCAATAATGTCGATGACCTGTTGCTAGCAATTTGCACGCATGTTAAAACGCGACTTTATTGCACAATATCGAAATCAGCACGTTATGCGGTACGTTATTTGTCAGCGTTAAGTCGATTTATCCGACCGTGCATTAAAGTACTTAACCCGTATCTAATGAAAGAAATTAAAACTTATATTTCCTAGTTAAGGTTCATTTCACGAGAACATTTACGGAGCATATGCGCAACCGTTAGTTAGTATGATATATAAGTTTGAATTTCCTTAAAAGAAAATTGAATTATGCCACTCGGCATTTCGGATACCTATACAGTATGACATTATATTCGTGATCCAAAATAGTAAACTGCAAAACACAAAGTTGGTCCCATACTAAAAAATGCTCAGAATCATGGTTAGATTCATGTTTTGCTATTTTGGATCACGAAAGGTAAGGTGAAAAAGAAAAAAACAACATACAGTATTTTACAATTTTATTGAACTAAAAATCACACATTTATTAGCACATAAAAATTACATACATATTAAATTACATTATAATTATGATATTACACAGTTTGAGCTTTTTTAGCCTAAGAGAAATCATTTAAGTAGATACCTTAAAACTTCTACAAAAATGAACTGTTACCCCATGCCATAGTTGAAACTTTATCTGATAGAGTGAGTCGTTTATCATCTTTGTTAGATAAGGCAACTTTGTTAACCGTCTGTGTGAATATCTCATGTTTAATAGATTTAAACAAGATATTTTTTTTTCGAATGATTGTGTCATTTATCAGTACATCTTTATAATTATTTAATGTGAGTTCTTGAATGGAAGACTTTTTTATTCCTTTCGCTTTTTTTATAATACGTTTTTCACTTTTAATGCAGTATAATTTGGAACGTAATCCTACAAACTCTGTTATCAGTTCTCCTGCTAGCTCGTCTTTAAACAAACCGGGATTTTTTTTATTTTGAGAAGGAATCTGTAACTCATTCGAAGAGTTATAATTACTCGTATCAAAAAAATCTAAAAAATGATTTTGCAAATCAAGATAAAAGTCTTTGGTCTTGATTTCATAGATGAAACTGTCTGTATCACTGTAACAGAGATTAAAACGGTTACCATAATGAGGTTTTATTACAGAGTAGTGAAATTGATACATATGGCTTTTAGACAATTCAAGTACTGCGAATCCAACATACGAGTATATAGGTTTATCCAAAATGACCCTTTCTGGTTTCATTTGCACCACGACTAAATTATCTGTTAGTACTGTAGCACTGTGAAAATTTGGTCGGGCTATTAATGTACTCGCACAAGTAAACTTTTTAGTTTTATTTCGTTCATCATACCACTGATTTACTAATTTAACATCTACACGTCGTTCACTATTCTCAAGAGTTTTACCAAACACGGAGTTGTTCATTAATTTGAAAAGGTCCTGTTGGAATGTTGTACTCGCATTTTTCCTTAATTCAGTATTTAAATTGATGTATCCCTTTAAGAAGGAACTTTGGCGAAACGTTAGAACACGATGAATTTTATCGAGAACCAAACCGTTCTGCAAGCACGTTTTTAAATGCACATAATGAATAACGTATTCGTATTTATCAAACAAATTAGGGATTAATTTGCTAGTTTTTCCTCCTGGTGGAACAAACTTCTGTGCGCAAAAGGGATAGTCATTATGAGTATTATGCAAATATGTGGGGTACAATAAATCCACCTCAAGTATAAATCCAAATTCTGCATTGTCTGACACGGACATAACGTCTAATTGAGCTATTTCAGTGCGATCTAGAAAGCGAAAATTTGACATTGGTAATGGCTGACACATACTGTACCCATATAAATTGTTACAATCAATGTATATAAGAAACGTGTCAGGTCTTTTCTCATCATAAGTTTTCATATGCTTGTTATTGGCAAGTGCATGTCTAGTTGAACACATACAAATGCCTCCTCGAATGCCTTTTTGAATAAGACGAATGATTTCCAATTCAGATATTAACTCTAACCTAACGCCGGTCTTTAACAACATTGCGTCGAAGGATAAACTGGGAGCCGTTAAATAGAATGCAGGGTCTAAATGATAATTCAACATGCATATGTTTCGAAAATTTTCAAATATGTCTGATAAAAGCAAGACGTCAGTTTTCAGGTAGAGGTCAGTATATTCACCCAGGTCTTTTATATTAAATGTGTTCCATACAGACTGAGCATGATTGTAATCTGATTCGCTAATTTGTTGTGCAGATAGAGAGTTAAAAAATAATTCCTTTTTAGGTAACTTAGTCTCCTTAAAATTATCCCAGTCAGTCATGTAATCGTAAGGATAAACTCCTTTGCGAGTTAGTAAATCAAATTTTTCTACCTGCGGGAAAAATTGACGTAAGCAAAAAAAGTCTTGTTTATTCAAGCTCTTTGCTAATTTTTCTAAACTTGTTCCCAGGAATTTAAAGGAATCAACGAATCGTATTCTCGCATACCGATCATCAGACATTTTTAAAAACTTTGTGAAAGATATATAGTTTTCCTTATTTTTGGGAATTATTTTTACTGGACCAGAACATTTGCCTAATTCTTTGATAAATAAGTGTGAATCATAACCCGACAAGTTATGAAAAAAAACGGGTATAAATTTAGGTACACGAAGGTTTAAGTTACAATATTGATGAGCCGCACCTCGATAGAGACCTGATAAATGACAGTGGTCTCTAACTTTATCAAAAAAGAGAAATTTCCGGCAAATATGACAAATCTCAGCTTGCCTATATGCTATAGCGTTTGCCTCGGTAATAATCATTGGAACTTCATTATTTAAGATTGTATATATATCTGATACATGTTTATACAAGTAATGTAAGAACTTAGAAGTGCAGTCAGGCCCGCGATATTGGGCAAAACGATTTAGGCTTTTATCGTAAGAACAAACTATGTAATAAGCAAACGCTGCTGGTATATGTATTTGTTTATTCGAAGTAAAACTCTCCGCGAGTGAATGTTCGCAAGTCTGAAACGGTTTCAGAATTGTTTCAAAGTCAGCATACACCACGAAAGGTACTTTATGATGCCGCTCAAAATTTTTAAATTGAAGATATGTACCTTTATCAGGAAGTACTGTGGCAATTCCACTACAGATATGACTCTCAAAGTTGGCTTCAGTAGAAAAAAATATGAGACAGTCTTCACAAAAGTAAAGTTTACCATGATGCTTAGTAATTTGAGAACGAACAAGACGCGATAAATCGTTAATTAGAACGTAGTGTGATTTACTTCCGTTTTCTATTAAAAGTAAGTTAGTTTTTCTGCTTCGTTTTTGTTCTGATCTGTAAATAGGTCCCACAACTATACGATTGTTCTTTAAGGAATACACATTTACGCTTAAATTTATATTATTCCGCTCAAACGTACAAATATCTGAGAGAGTCATAGGAAAACTGAGGTCAGCAACATTCAACACGTCCTTAAAGTGTGGGTATGATGTCGTACGCTCTTTGTGTTTTTTTGTTGGATAAAGCGATGCAACAACACACCAGAGAAAACAAAAATCATCGTTGTTATGTATGTTAATACAAGCTTTTTTGCTTTTAATGGATGAAGGTAAATCTATGTAAGAGGATCCTTTCATAGGCTGGTATTTGTTAACATTAATCTCTAAATATAAATTAGATAGGAAAGCCCATCCGCTATGACGTTCTTCAAATTCTTCAATCCTCTTTTTCAAATCATGTACTATTTTTTGGTACAATTCACTAAAATTATGATTTTGATGTACTATAAAGTTTTTTGTAGTAAAAGATTTTGTTTCCTCTTTGTTGTCTTTAAATAAAAGAAAGTTGCCAAAATATTCAAAGTTGATTTTTAAGCAAACGTGACTTAGAAGACAATTCTTTATAATGCTCTCTAATTTAGATGATAAATTATGTAAAAACAGTTCTGGTATAGCGAATTCTAACTCGTTACATCCAAAAACTCTATATGATGATATACGACCCTTGAATGCAGACGAAATTTCAACCACTCCATCAGTTAATGCCGCTAACGAATTATTTTTGTGTTTGGTACTCCTTAAATGACCCACCCATTTATTTTTCTGAACATTGATTGAACAAGCTGAGCAAAAAGGCATATTTAGTGTATACAAAATAATTACCAATTTATTTTAAGTTAATGTCTATATGTTCAAATATGTAAGTATATATCAAAATTTAACCTAATAGGTAGGTAAAAAACCCCTAACAGGTATTTTTAAACTTTTTTGTTATGGAAATATTTAACGTCAGCATCGTCAAAAAGAGTTTTCAAATGCTTAGTTAGTTTTTGCAGATACTCCCATTGGGGAGTGTCAGTATCAATTTGCGCCTTAACAGATAGAAGGGCTTTTTTCCACTTTTCTTCTGCTAACTCACTGCGTATATCGTTGGTATCGTAAACTCGAAGCTCCAAGAAAAACGCTCCTTCAAGGTCGACAGCACGCCGAGTCATCCCATCAGCCACGCGTTGAGTAATAGATGAACCGAGCTGAGCCTCTGCACAGTAATTCTTCGCCAAAGATTCATCCTCAGGAAATAGCTCGAATGGGTGGTAGGCTTCTTTTTTCTTTGATGCTTCGGTGGTAGTCCTGCAATAAAGGATACAATTAAATAAAATGGAAATAGAATAAATACTTATACAGCACACTAGACAGAAAGTATATGGGTGTTGTAAACTAAAACATCGACACAAAAAATCGAACAGAACAATACCTTTGCGAATTTTTTGGGGTCGGCTTTTTCACTTTTCGTTTCGGCGCAGGTTTCATCACCGTTTCTCCAAATTCGAGTTCCGAGTCAGACCTGAAACTAATTTATATAAATTATAATTTTTTATGAAGAAAAAAACCAAAAAGTACAATAATAATCAATATTGAATGTTGAAATAGACAGTTCGATTAATTAATATATATAACGATAAATTTTACCTGGTAGCATCGGGCTTTCTTTTCAGTGCTGCTTTTTTCTTGGGATCTGTCGCCTTGTGGTTTGAGGCTACAATGCTTTCAAACTCGGAGTCGGACCTAAAAGTTAAATACAACATCCATTAACAGTTTTGAGCAAGATATAAGAGTATAATAATCTACAAAAGACAAAAAACAACACTTACTTACATTTTAACACAATGCTATATGCAGAAAGGAGTAGGTCGTGCTAAAAGACTGCTGCAGCGTTGAGTTGAATGTGAATGTGGCACAGGTAGGTATCTTCACGGTTGCGTACGAAGTCACAAAGGAAGAAACAATTAGAACGATGGCTAATTAATAGCCGTTTATTGATGATTTTACTGAATGATTCAGGGCTGGTACATTCCATATTTTACCTGCAATAAATACACGTGAGGTATTCTATACATCTAACTTATTATATTACTGTTTATAAAAACAACTCATTAAAAACACAAACTTTATAAACACTCGTTCATATTTTGATAATTTAAACTAATAATACAGTCCCCATGGTTTGAACTTTATCTTAGGTATCAATAAAAAACCATGCATAAAGAGGTTAGGTGTATTCGTTGTGATGATTATAATATGCCGAGAAAAACAAATCAATTGATAAGTAACTAACACTTTATAGGATAATGGAATAAGATAGCTATGTGATGACAACCCTATATTTATGCCGATGCCATACGCGCGCAGGTATCGTATAACGAATTATTTAGGTAAATCCGTTTTACAATTACGAAATTAATATATTTGTTTTTATCAATTTGCGCAACCGATATTAAATTTTACATAACGCTGCATTTCATAACATCAACTAAATTATGAACTCCTCATTTAAAGCAGGTCGCAAATGACTGATTTTGCTTGACGTTAAGTCTTTTCCATGGAGCATGCCGCAAAGTATGGTGGTGCTTGTACAAGCACGAATGGCAGCTCACCTCAGGCAACCGGCGTCAGCTTGATATCCGAATACGTATAGTTGTTATGAAGATTCGCACTAAGTTAAACTGGAGTGTGTCACTGAGGTGTGTTGAAATAAGTTGCGAATTACAAAGTGATGATACGAATGGTTTCTGTACCCGAGTTAGAGTTATTTAGTCTCAAAAAAAGACAGCCTGTAAAACCATCTTTTTGTAATTTTTTCTTGAACAATTTTTTTTTAACTATTCAATGGCGATGAGGTTTGAATCTGGGTTTTTTTTTCAGTCGTGTCCTTTAAAGGGTTAACGATGCTTTCCTGTCTAAACAAATGTAATTTTAAAAATGTGTTTAGATAAATAAATAAAAAGTACCAGCACATTTTTATCAATTTATTTTGCTGATAGTATCAAACTTCGTTGACAAAATCAGGTTTAAGTAATCTCTCTTACTATAAGTAATGTTTATATAATGCATTCTTAAGTCATTTATTTTTCTTTGTATATATATATAATATGTATTAGTGATAGATTTGGAAGATAATAAGAGTTGAAATAAAACGTGAACGTAAAGCACAAACGTATTCTTGTATTGAAGTAAACAAACATGTCACATATGGTTGCTAAGACAGTAACCTAATAAGAAGGTTGCGCTCTTAATGTCCAACACTCCCTACAGAACGCAAACCCATTTTACCAGAGCAGTACAAATGCTTCACTAGAGAAGTTCCCTTTGTTAAATTATCAGCCACCATATTGCACCCGTTCACAAATACAAAATTGACTTTAGATTTAACAACACACTCTCTGAGAAAATGCAGACGAATGTCTATATGCTTAGTCTTCGGTTTGTAACAGTCGGTAGTTGCCAATCGAATTGCACTCTGGTTGTCGCAATGGACAGTAAGTGCACCATCGTCACTTTGGCCTAATTCGGCCTGAAGTTGCTGCAGCCACAGAGCTTCCTGGGTGGCTGAAGCCATCGCCATGTATTCCGATTCCGCTGTGGAAAGTGCTACCGTCTGTTGCTTACAAGAGTTCCACGAAATACATCCATTCTGGAACAGAAAAACGTAACCTGTGCACGATCTTCTATCCAACGGATCACTGGCCCAGTCCGCATCGCAATAACCAATAATTCCCTTCGAGTCCTTTTTGACATAACATAGTTTTAGGTTCTTTGTTCCTTGAAGGTATCTCATGACCCTTTTTACTCCAAGCCAATGTTGATTTCCTGGACAATTGCAGTACTGACTCAACTTATGCACTGCAAAGCTGATATCCGGTCGCGTAACATGTGCCAGATAAATAAGACATCCAACCGCTTCCCTGTATGGAAAGGTATTATCTGTGTCTTCAGAATTCTTTTCAAATTTAGCATTCACTTCTATCGGAGTGCGAACTGGTTTGCAATCAGACATACCAAACCGTTCCAACATCAGGTTGATGTATTTCTCTTGGTCCATCATCATCACACCTGCTTCACGATTTCTATTTATATTTATACCTATGCAATGCTTCACCTCACCTAGGTCTTTCATGCAGAGCTCCTTCATCAATTTTTCTTTTATGTCTGAAGTAGTTTTCTTATTATTAGTGAATATTAGGAAATCATCCACCCACACTGCAATAAATATCATAATTGAATCATTCACCAAATAATAAACACATGGATCAATCTTAGATCTCGCCAGTCCAATTTTGAGCAAAGTGTCATTCAATTTCAGGTTCCATTGCCGGCTAGCCTGCTTGAGCCCATATATTGATTTATGCAAGTGACACACTTGAGCATTTTCTTTGTAGTGATCGGGTTGTGACATATATATCTCAGTGTCAATATCACCCTGAAGAAATGCACTTATAGCATCCATCTGGGATATTTCCAAATCATATTTAGCAGCTAGTGCAATCAAGTACCGGACTGACGTATGTCGTACCACAGGAGCGTATACCTCATCATAATCTGTACCCTTTTTCTGAGCATATCCTTTAATTACTAATCTGGCCTTAAAACGAACGACCTCTCCCTTCTCATTTGTTTTGGTTTTAAACACCCACTTGCATGGCAAAACCTTTTTACCTGCAATCAAATCAACCAATGACCATGTTTCATTTTTAATCAGAGACTCGTATTCTTCTTGCATGGCATGCTTCCACTGGTCTGCCTGAGTAGATGAGAGGGCTTCATTCACAGTCAGAGGATCGTTTAGATCAAGTATCGGACAAAAGTAACTTGAATCATGATCATCCTTCTCTTCATACTGAACAGCTTTACGCGGACGTAAGTTTATACTACTCGCTGGTATATCAAGCGCGATCGGTTCATCTGGTATGTAGGAAGGGTCATCATTGTCACCAGAAAAGTAGTCATCACCTGAGGATTGTTCGACGTTGCTCTCTGTCTCTACTTCTTCCTTGCAGGGTTCTTCGGGAGGCTGTACTATTGTCGGACTGCTGTCGGATGCACACGGTATATAAATGTTATTGTCACATTTCTGAACATTTTCTAAAAATACCACATCCCTACTTTTAATAATTTTATTAGTTTTACGATCCAGTAATCGATAGCCTTTAGTTGATTCACAGTATCCGACAAATATCAGCTTTCTGGATTTTGAATCCCACTTTTGGCGTTTTTCTTTTGGTACCTGTACCATCACCTCGGAGCCAAAAATTCTAAGATTTGACAAATTGGGTTTCTTGCCCGACCACATTTCCATGGGAGTTTTACCGTCAATCGATTTCGTGGGGGACCTGTTGACAATATAAGCAGCTGTTGCCAGAGATTCAGCCCAGAACTGTTTTGACATATCAGCATCATGCAACATACACCTAGCTCTTTCCACCAGGGCCCTGTTCATGCGCTCTGCGAGACCGTTCTGCTGGGGTGAGTAAGGAGTGCTCGTCTGATGTTCAATCCCATGTCTACGCATGAAACTCTCAAAGTCCTGATTACAGAACTCCGTTCCATTGTCTGTGCGAATTGCTTTTATTTTGCCTTGGAGTTCATTCTCAACTCTGCTTTTGTAATCTTTGAAAACATCAAGCACATTCAATTTGTTTTTCAAAAAATAAACATAGACTTTTCTTGTGTAGTCATCTCAAAAGTAATAAAATATTTCATACCTCCCAGAGATTCTTGTTCCATCGGTCCACATAAGTCGCTGTGGATAAGCTGCAGGGGTTGCGTTGCTCTCGTGCCTGTATTATTGAAGGGCAGTCTGGTCTGTTTCCCCGAGAGACAGGTGGTACATGTGATAGGACTCTTACTTTTCTCAGGAAATGGATCTACTCCTTCCGCACACTCCGGCAGCTTGCTAACATCTGTAAAATTTAGGTGTCCCATGCGTCCGTGCCACAGGACAGCATCATTTAAGTTAGCTGAACAAGTCAGGTTCGAAAAAACTTCTCGGTGGGTGTTCAACAGATACAAGTTGTTTACCAATGTGGCTGTACACAAGAGTTTCCCATCTCTGTTATAAATATCACAGCCCTTCTCTCTGAAAATTACTTTACAGCCATTTTTCACCATAGCACTGACAGATAAGAGATTGGCGGCAAGTTTAGGTACATACAGAACTTGTCTTACCTGGATTTTGCTGTCTTCATTACCATTCAACATTAAAGTTACCTTTCCCATACTTTCAACTGATAGCGGTGACTTACTGGCGACAGTTATGGTTGGTATCGGTGTGAACTTGTGACGTCATACATCCAATCGTGCCGATTGGTCATGCTCATTGATGCACCAGAGTCTACATACCAAAGATCGGGTTGCATGGTCTGTGAAGAAGATGAAAATGCTGCAACAAAACCTTTACTATCTCCAACTTTTTCAGAGTTTTTATTCGGAGCACGGCAATTCTTCGCAAAATGCCCGTGCTTGTTACATTTAAAACATCGGGGTCCTTTATTGACCTTTGTTGTGTTATAACTTCCATGAACGGCCTTATTCCTCGTGAAGAACGCGGTGCTTTCTGAGCATTGAACTTCCTGCAGGAGTTTTATTTTGATGGAATCTGCGCTGATTTTGATGCCTGAACTCTCTAATCCCATGATCATCGGCTTATAATTTTCAGGTAAGCCGGCCAACATCAGCGTTCCAAGCCATTCATCGTCGATATTGAACTTAATGTTTCGGAGTTTGTGAGCGGTGGACATTATTTTATTTACATAGTCATCCACACTTCTAGAGGAATCCAAAGTAGTTGTTATGAGGTCTCTCAATAAAGCAACTCTTCTGTATAATCCGCTGTCATCAAATGCCTGCTCCAAATTATCCCATACTTCCTTGCATGTAGTTGCGCTCTGCACATGTACATAGTTGATCGGGTCTAATAGTAATATGAGCTTTGACTTAGCTTTTGTTTCCTTCTTCGTGTCAGTATTTTTACCAATGACGCAATCCCACAATTCTTCAAGCTCAAAAAATGCTTGCACGGCAAATTTCCAACTCGCATAGTTTTCTCTTCCGACAAGGCGATCAATATGAAAACTGTTGTGGCTTGAAGACATTTTTGCGTGGTAAAAATATTTCGATAAACATATGACAGAATACACCGTTCCAGAAAATTTATACGTCAAGTTCAAATCGTATTTATAACTGAACACAAATTTACGCCGGCCGAATTTTCTTGTTCTCACTGCGTTTATATTTCCGGACTCTATCGGTTATCAACCACGGTCTGCTACCATGATAGATTTGGAAGATAATAAGAGTTGAAATAAAACGTGAACGTAAAGCACAAACGTATTCTTGTATTGAAGTAAACAAACATGTCACATATGGTTGCTAAGACAGTAACCTAATAAGAAGGTTGCGTTCTTAATGTCCAACAATTAGTAATACAACAAGAAAATAAAAATCAATTTTAGTCAAAACATAATCCATCTGAAGTGATGCCATCTATATAATTAACCATGAACCACCTATATAATTAATTAATGACATACCTATGTTTGGTACTTTACGTAATTAGTTCCACGACTTACCAATAGAGTTCGCAATAATTAATATAAGAAGGAATTTGATCTGCTTGTTTACATTTTAACGTAATACTAATATATAAATAATTGCTGTTTTATACTTTACTGCCTTATTTGAAAGTACACTGTTGTAAATCTCAGTTATTCATTTCTCGTTATTTGTTATCGGAAATAGAACGCAGTGTCTGCATGACACTATCGAAGTTTTTTATTTTGTTTCATATAAATAGAAGTTTTGATGAGACTGCAGGCATTTGACGACCGACTTGCCTCAACATGTAAATCATACATTTCGGAACTGGCCACCCGAAGTGTGTGTATTGTTGACTAGACATTTAGGGGAACTCTGTATCTACGCGGTCGATAGATATGGACTCCCACACCGGAGGGTTTCACTCACACCCGGAGGGGTTTCACTCACGAAGCACGTAAAATGCGACCGGCGCTGGGGTTTTCACCGCCCCGGAGGTTCATTCATGTCTGTGACGCTGACGAGCTGATCAAACGTGTTGTGTTGGAAACGTCATAGTTAACTCTATGTGGGTACGCCCATGCGCACATCTGAGACTGGCCACCTTGGGTCGTGTGTAGCGTTAAGCTTTTGCTATTTTATTCAAGAAACAGAGTACTCTGACTATATGCTCATTAATTTGATTTTAACCATGTAAGTAAGGAAGATTACTCGATAAGTAGTTACTAAAAATGTGATGGTCATTTCCGAACCACATATCCGATCGAAGTCTCGTTCGGTAATTCGTGAAACGCAACGCGATCACTTCCAACCATTGAAATGCAAACCCGATCGATAATATTCTAAACGCGATTAGATTGAAACAGACTTGCGTTCAACGATGAATTAGCAAATCAAAACGCGTTCCCGATCGATACACCTTAAAACACGATCAGGAATTGTAGACCGTAAGAGCAAAACAACAGCGTAAAACAAATTGTAATCTCTAACGGTCAACGTTTGACGATTGTAAACCGTAAGAGTATATTATTGGGACTGGCTAAACCAACGGAATAAGTTTGAGCGAGAATCGCTCAAACGCCATGAAGTTGGGGTAGACTTCCCAATAATATACTACTGAAGGTCGCGCGATTCCGGCTCGTACCAAATCTTCAAATTCTTTCTTGGCAGCTGTTAGCTTTTGAGGAGCCAATCGTCGCGGACGGCAAGATAGAGGTGGTCCAGGAGATGTCCGAATGTGGTGCACTGTGTTCTGCTTTACCATGCGAGGAAATCCAGGTGGCTTGACGACGTCTGGAAACTCAGTAAGCACTTGTGCGAATACCGATGAGCTCCGGATATCAATAGCTTTAACACTGGACTGATCAGTGATAGCAGCTGAAGACTGCGGTGTTCAAACCTGTTGTACCATCGACCAACTTATTTTGTTGACTATCGGGTAAAAGATGGTAATATGAGCCAGGAAGTCTGAGCCTATAATGGGAGTGCTAACATCAGCGATCACAAGTTGCCCAAAGAACTCGCGCCGCAGTCCAAAATTTAGAGTAAGTGCTATGGTTCCGTATGTTTTAATAGTGCTTCCGTTTGCTGCGCTAAGCTCCCAGTCAGTGGGTTTTCTTTGCTCTCTGAGCCATCGGCGAGGGTAGCAGCATAAGTCGGATCCAGTGTCAATCAAAAATCTGTGCCTGGTACATTTATCCGTAACAAATAAACGGCGGCCATTATTTTTTGGTGAGGAGCAATCAGCTGCCGCGTTTACTGATTGCTCTTGGAGTTTTCCCTCCAGTCGCAGGGAGGAATGCATTTGGTAGCGCGGGTACCGTACTTCCTATGGTACCAGCATCTCCTAGGCGCTGGAGTACCACTGCGGCTCCCTGTTCTCGGAGATGATCTGTAATGGGAGCGACCTCTCTGCTACACACTGGACACAGCAGCGAGTCTAGCTAATTGTGTGGACAATTCGGTTACGCAATCGATACGATACCTCGATAATATTGTCAGCCAAACCTGCTAGCTTCTCCAGGCCGAGGTCGGTGTGTGCGGCAAGAATCGCTTGAACGTGGTTGGGTAAGCGTCTCATCCATAGCTGTCGCAACAGAGTTTCATCCTTTGTCGCGCCGGCAAGGGAGCGAAGTCGCCTGAGGAAGGCGGATGGCTTGTTGTCGCCAAGTTCCTCGTCGCTAACTAGGCGTTCTACGCGCTCCTGCTCGGATACGGACAAACGTCGAATGAGCTCCCGTTTTAAGGTTTCGTATTTATTTTCCTCTGGGGGCTCTAAAACAATATCCTCAATTTCTCCAATTATCTTTTGGTCAATTATGCTTATGATGTGACTGAACTTAGTCATGTCACATTGAATTCCCGCGATACGGAATTGCGCCTCGGTTTGGGCAAACCATACAGCGGGTCTATCCGCCCAAAACGGGGGAAGCTTGACCGATATGGCACGCACCTGATCGTCCGAAAAAGAAGGCGACACCGGAGTGGATGCTGCAGCACCGCGCTGACCTTACAACTCTGCCTGTAGAGCTGAACAGAAATTCTGTAGGTCCACAAGCTGCTGTCTGAGCTCGTCTGCCGACATGATCGAAACTGCTGTCTAATACGTGCTCTGAGGAAAATACCACCACCCAAATGTACAAGCCACCGGTTATTATAGAAATTAAATATTAGATAAATTGTAATCCTCCCGTAGGACAATGTGGAGAAACGACCTCTTACAGTATGCAGGTGTATAAAAATGACGAATTAATCATGCGCATACGACAATACAGAAACATTGATATAAAATGTTAATAATTTCATGTACACAAAGCACTATATTAGTTTTAAGAGAGGGGGCGCTCCGCGAAATCGGAGTTCTTAGATTGAATATTTACCTATGACAAACTAAAGCGAATGCCAGGAAAATGAACATACAGAAATTACATCATATTTGCAATCTATTTGTCTGAAAAAAACCATACAAAACCAAAATTGCCTCGATAGAAAACAATCGCCAAAACATGTCTTACTTTTACCTAATTTCAAATGTGTGCCGTTCCCGTGCATATAATTTACGTAAAAATTTAGTGTATAATAGCTCTTGATATTGCCTAGTGATTTGACCAGCGGCGTTTTTTTATGTAGTCCCTTTTCAGACTTATTGAGGTATAACGTATTTGGCGTATAGGTCTTTTTTATTTAGCGCGATACTGTTTCTCCCGTCGCGTGTTTCGTGCAGTTTGGTATATATTCTGTTGCCGTTCGCGGGCGGAGTCAATCGCAATCGCTCCGCTGAGACGAGAGGACTACGTTCTGTGCTCTCACGACAGCACGGTGAACATTATTATTTCAATAATATTGTGACCCAGTATATTCGTCCAGTGAATGAATGTATCATTACATTCCAGTAGATATTTTGGTATATTTTGAAATAATATATTTAAAAGTCGACCTTAACATGTAGACCTTAAAGTTCAAAATACAACCATAAGATTACGCAGCGATCGGCCGGCGACCGGCTTCTTAGAATAATTTGTGCAGTACATGCAAAACTACACAAACATTTTTTCTGTCGAGCGTGTCGCTTCCCGCTGTCTGCCCCTATGAATGCATAGATCTTTAAAACTACGCAACGGATTTAGATGCGGTTTTTTTTAACAGATAGAGTGATTCAAGAGGAAGGTTTATATGTATAATATAATTTAATATAGTATCCGAGCGAAGCCAGGGCGGATCGCTAGTTGAGAATAAATCCGGTTAATTTCAAAATCGATGTCCTCTCGGTCTCTAAATACGAATTCGAAGTCGGAAATAATTCAAAAAAATTCATTATTTTCATTTTTGAAATATTTGTTGTAAATTACGATGCGCGTTTTTTTTTAAAGAACAACATACGTTTTCAGGCTTTTCGAAAAATGATGTCCATTTTGAATTCCAAGATGGCGGACATTGTTTTTCGCATTTAAACTTTCGTGAGACATGTTGAAATAATACTAATACAAGGTTCAACTCACGTATTAAATGTCACTACGGGCGACATGTTTCGAACTCTGCGGGGGTTCATCAGGATGAGTGTTTTCGCGGCGGTTTCGCTTGAATCTTGTCGTGATTCAAGCGACACCGCCGCGAAAGCATTCATCCTGAAGAAGAACTCCCGAAGATTTCGAAACATGTCGCCCGTAGTGACATTATTGACATTGTTTTTCTTTAAAGTCATCACGGGTGTCGCTTTTAGGGTTATCGAGGGTGCAGATTCCAACAATTATTGCCTGCGAACTTGGTAATTTTTATATTAAAAAAAGTGAACACAATTAAGCAGTTTTTCTTTAGTACCTACCATCAGTATGTTCAAAATTGATAACTAAAGGGCCAGAGCGTCTCCATTGTCTCCAAGCAGGAATCCGAGATCAGAATTGAAAAAATTGGCCGCAACACTGTGGCCTGAAAATCTGACTTTCATAGACATGATCGAAGGTTTCATTATATATCAGTTTTTTTTAATGCTACTTATAAATTCACAATTAAATTCACGTATTCAATCACATGACATACGACATGTTTCGAACTCTTCGGGAGTTCTTCTTCAGGATGAGTGTTTTCGATGATTGTTTTGAAGAACAACTCCCGAAGAGTTCGAAACATGTCGCCTGTCGTGACATTTAATACGTGAATTTAACCGTGGTTTTATTAGTAGTATTTTAGACATGTCTCACAAAAGTTTTAATTCGATTATGGGTTTTTTTTGCTTTAGGCTTTTACTAGCCATTGTAACCCTTACGTGATTTAGTAAATAAAAACCGGCCAAGTGCGAGTCAGACTCGCGCACGAAGGGTTCCGTACCATTATCTATAAAACCAGTAAAAAAAAAGTTTATTGTATGGGAGCCCCCCTTAAATATTTATTTTATTTTGTTTTTTAGTATTTGTTGTTATAGCGGCAACAGAAATACATCATCTGTGAAAATTTCACTTATCTAGCTATCACGGTTCTTGAGTTACAGCCTGGTGACAGACAGACAGACGGACAGAGACGTCTTAGTAATAGGGTCCCGTTTTTACCTTTTGGGTACGGAACCCTAAAAAACGGGTCATATTTTAGTTATAGCTCTCGAAACTCTGACTTAATAGCAAAAATAATATCTTCAAATATAGGTACAGATTTTGTCTTGCTTCCCACTTTTTATAATAGGGATGATGACTTAATTTTTTTATGATGTCATTTGAACCAGTTTTTGGACAGGAACAAATGTTTGTATTGGAGGAACTACAATTAAAGAACATAAATACCCAAAAATTTGAGACAAAGATTGACCTCGCTGGCGGCAGCGCAAAACGCTTAATACTGAAAGACAGACAGGCGTGACGTCACTAAACTTAAATTGTTGTTTCATTCGCGGAATACTGCGTTTAAGTACATAATTGTTGTACAATTTTGTTTCTTTAAAAGCCTAAGGATTCTATTGGTACCTTTAAATTTACTCTTGTACAATAAAAAAAAAAAAATTCTAAACTTTCAAGGTTCATATCTTTTTACGATTTTAATTATATTTTATTATTTATACTTTATTACGGTAATTTGATGGTTTACTATACATTTAGCATCACTACGTTATCAATTTGAACATGAGTCATAATGCCTATTATTCATAGGTATTCATCATGTTTCATCTGACTGTCGGGGCATATACTATGCGAGAAGGAGCGGGGCAGCAATAGACGCATCAGCGGGGCGCGCGGGTGATTTCTGATTTTTCCCTGGCGGTACGCCCGCTCTTATGTAATAGAATGCACGAGGCAAAGAAAG
This sequence comes from Epinotia demarniana, assembly GCA_945867215.1. NCBI lineage: Eukaryota > Metazoa > Arthropoda > Insecta > Lepidoptera > Tortricidae > Epinotia > Epinotia demarniana. The sequence continues at coordinate 17,959,690 of OX244262.1, forward strand.
TGTTAACTGTCAATTTGTCACAAAACGTCAGCATGCACCGAAATAACAACTGTGAATGTTCATTTTAATCAAAATGAATAGTTATAACTTAGCACCAACACTTGAATTAGAAATGTGACGGAAATATCCGATAATGTTTAGGTACTTACAATCGTCTGTAGGGAAGTTGCTGTTCTAAGTATATACGCACTCGTAGAACTCGTATTATCGAAATTAGTGCACTTCACCACTCATGTATATTTTGTTACAAACCCGATCATAGCCTGTATGGCGAAACTGACGTCCAAGTCGCGTATCCGTATCTGATGCTGTGCTCACGTTGATCCTTTATATCGAGCACGACGCTGCGGAGCCGGCGACAAGTTGAAATAGGGATGCGCACATACAAATCTACAAGGTTTCTCTCGACGACATAGTAGTAGCCGTTCCTGCAGAATGATCGGAAGACTCCAAATCCAACGGAGTCGGGGTCACCACTTTGGTGATGAAGTGGCCGGTCGACGACGGTATATAAAACTCATGCGATCATACTTAGCTAGGTTTATTATTGTAGTAAATAACTACGTACAATCGGTATTGTACGACAAACAATAACTTATGTATCTAGGACATACAGACGTATATTTTCTTCTGTCACAACCTTCCGTTGTTATCCGACAGCAGAGGAAAAAAACATGCCATGCCAAACAAGGTGGCTTACCTAGCTTACAAGGAGGTCGCCACAAGTGCAACAAAAATATACCCGAAGCGTGAGTGCGATAGAGACGCAATATCTTTGCCGATCAAAGAATAACACATAAACAGAGGGGTCTTGATAAAATCGTAGGCATAAGATTCGTGATTGATTATTGATCAAGTTTAATGGTTTTGAAATTATTATAATAATATATGTATCTCTATTATCCTTATTTAGTTTCATCCTATGCTAACTTTATATAGTAAATGCCTTCTTGATAAAACTTAAAATGCCTCTGTTACAATAAATGTGATTGCCCGTTTATTAAGTATACAACATTAAATGAGAGAGAGAGAGGGAGAGAGAGAAAGAAATTGACAGATATATAGATGTTGACAGATATATAGAAATTGACAGACCACGAAAGTATAAAAAATTTAAAATACTAGTACAAACTGTCAATTTAAACTTCCGCGCCTAAACAGTTTCACAGTTCCCTTTTGAGGTCGTATCGAGTTGCAATTAAAACCATATAGGTACTCGGGTTTACAGTCACTTGACAGCCGTTTATGCCAACAAAAAACGTATATTTCGACACTCTCTAGAAAGAAACTATGTTTGTGTTAAGAGCCGAGCATCTTAAATCGAGACGTATAAATGTACAATAGTACGTAACGAGAATATGATAAGAGGCAGTGTCTAGTCTGATTTATTAATACTCTTTGTCCATGTAAGCGAGACGGCACGCTATGCTAAAAAACAGAGACAAGTATAGTTTCTCTGCGTCGTACGTCACAACACCTTTACTTGTCTCTTTTTCGCTCCCGGAAAGAAGCATACCGTCCTGCTCTCATTTGATATCCATATTAGTGTGTAGCTACAATATTCGCAGCTCTTTCATGTGTGCGTAAGCCTGGCCATTTTTAAACACGGTCTTTCGTATAGACAAAGTATCTACCTCATTATTATATTACATCATTGCATCCAAATAGCAAACGAACTAATAAGTTTTGAAACTGAAACCGTGTGTTGTGACAGAAATTTTACAGATACCCTGCGGCCTATTGTATTGTTTTCAAAGTGTTAAAATTTATCAGGGGTCTCGAGTGACCTACATAAAATTTCGTCCGTCAACGGTTTATATCGTCACGTTTTATGTGCCAAAGTCAAGAGCATGTTAGAATGTGACGTAAAAAAGTAGTTTTATGTGCAAGACATATAAATGGTCACATTTTACGTAGATGACGGTAGGTATGCCATGTTAACTCATGACGGTAAAATTTTATACGTCGGTTGTGGGCATAAAACATGTGCATAAAAGACGTCATTTTGTTAGTATGCTAGGGCCGTAGGCGCACTTCACCGCCTCAACGGGTAAGTGCGCCTAGCATACATGTTTCTGATTTCATGCCAAGAAGTCGCAGTTCTAATACATCAGAGGTTTTGAAATTGTCATGTTAAACTCAACAAGAAGATTATTTTGCATAGAAAAAAGTATGGCGCACTTCGCCCCCCTCAAGTTGACACAGTCCACACACGCAGACATAATATATATTTTGGTACATATATTAATATATCTTATAGCAAGGCATCTTAAGATACCTTGCTATAAATATATATTATAGTTTAGGGCCCAAGATTAAAACATTAAAGAAATGCAATTCGTATTTATTTCTAGCCAAGAATGACAGACAGTTCACGCAGACGTTTTATCTCTCGCGCCGACAAGCATGCGCGGAGAGGTGCGCAGTAGCTACATGGCTCCCCCCCTAGCGAAACGTACCGGTAATCTGATAGAGCGACCAGACCGGGTACACTTCGCGAGAGGATCTCTACTATATTCTTCGCGAGGGTCTTCGCGAGGTTCTTCGCGAGGTTCTTCGCGAGGTTCTTCGCGAGGTTCTTCACGAAGTCCTTCACGAGGTTCTTCTGTTCCTTCGACGTTCATCATAAAGGCAGGCTTCAAGCGATCTATTGATACAGTGACACTTCGTCCCGGTAATTGAATAGTGAAAACTTTATCATTACGTTTCAATACTGGATAGGGCCCTTTATATGGAGCTTGTAGCGGTTTGCGCACTGCGTCTTCGCGCAAAAAAACATATTTACAAGTCTGTAAATCTGAATGCACAAAAATATTTTTCCTACTCTTATGCACTTTCTCCACGGGTTTATGCTGATTGATAATTTGGCGTAGCTGTTGGACGAAACCGAAATGTATGGTTGGATCTGACGTCAGAGCTGAAGGTGCAATGAAATCTCCTGGTAATCGCAGAGAACAACCATATGTCAGTTGCGCTGCACTGACGCCTGAGTCACTGCGCAGCGCCGAGCGAAGTCCAAGCAGCACGGTGGGAAGTTCCTCGACCCACTTATCTCGACCGCAGAGGCGGGCTGTAAGTGCCGCCTTTAAACATCGATGCCAACGCTCAACTTTCCCATTGCTCTGAGGATAGTACGCAGTGGTACGGACTCTATCTATCCCGAGCAATTTAGTCAATGATGAAAAAAGCTCACTTTCAAATTGACGGCCTTGATCCGTCGTAATAGTAATCGGGCATCCAAAACGTACAATCCACGCTTCATATATAGTTCTAGCAACGGTTTCCGCTGTTATATCCTGAATAGGGATTGCCTCGGGCCAATGCGTAGTTCTGTCAATTATTGTGAGCAGATAACGGTTGATTAAAGATGAACTGCAGCAAAAGTTTTTATATGATATTTCGTAGAAGTACAACAAGTCCTGATTTCGAATGTAGTATCCCAATCGTAAAAGCTAAGTGTGTGCAGTTTTTAGGTGTAGATCTTGACCCTTTTCTGAGGTGGCATAATCATATTGATAAGATCAATAAATAGTTTTCCGTCCGTCACAGTAATAGTCCCCACTTAAGCGTTAAAATTGACACCGCCATGTACGATATGTGCGTTCCGCGTACAGCGACATCTATCGGCAAATTAAGTAAACTATTCCGCGCGAGCTTAAAGTATGGAAGATGATTTTTATGGGATAATTAATTATTTATTGCGTGAACCGATTTTCACCGTTTTTACTTTATTTGAAAGCACGTCAATTCATTGTGATTTTGTAGAAATTACAGGTACAATAAATACCTGCTTATACGGTTAAATTACAAACTTAGTTCAGAAATTACTTTGTATTTTTTGTTTCAAAAACTATTCAACTTATTAAGTTCAAAATAATTTTCCTACAAAGTTTTTATAAAGTACTACTTTTGAGATTTTTTTCGTATTTTTAAAACTCACGCTCATACCGTACGTGGCAATGTTAAAATTTTACCTGATTTAATGGGGTCGGAGCAGGTGCGCTAAGTATTGCGTGTAGGGTTTTAGGGTTCTGTACTTAATATATCAACTCAATGTAACAAAAAACCCATTTTTTTAACGTTTAAGTGGGGACACTTACTGTGACGGACGGAAAACTACGGAACCCTACACTGAGCGTGGCCCGACACGCTCTTGGCCGGTTTTTTTATTTTATCGAGCGGCATTGTTGATTTGATACACTCAATAGGAATAGGCTGTGAAAATAGGTTTAACAGGTGAAAACGGTGAAGAAAAATGTCTACCTGACACCCATTATGGTATCCGTCAAGGCAATGTCAATAGGTACGACAGTTGAGAGCACAACATCGTCTCAACTGATCGTTTTCGCGTATTTCGTAATTATTTATTTTTACTTAATTTACGCTAATGTTTAGCAAAGTCCGTGAGGATATATTTTATGGGGTCATCGATGTTCTTGACTCCATATCCCTAGAAAGTTTAAATTTATATGATAAAATAACTAACAATTTAATTAAAACATTAAGGTTGCAATTCTCCAAACCAAGACGTGGTGATAAATTCATGGTATGATTTGAATAAAAAAATTGAAAATAAGTACCTATCAAAATTTTAAGTGATAAACTTACAATGGAAAATCCTGAAACCGAGAAAAGTGATGTGAAAGAACTCGCCGAGGGTGAAGAGGATAAGAAAGAGGTGGTTGAAGGGCAGCAGGTAGAACACGTGGAAGGTGAACATGGCGAAGGGGAACACGTAGAGGGTGAACATGTCGAGGGTGAACAAGTAGAAGGTGAGCATATTGAGGGTGAACATGTCGAGGGTGAACCTGTCGAGGGTGAACAAACCGAGGGCGAACATATCGAAGGCGAAGAAAAGGATAAACAACTAGGCGAAGGAGAGGAGGTAACCGGCGAAGAAGTACCTGATTTAGAGAATATTGTAGGTGAAATAGCTGAAGAAGATATACCTCCGCCTGCAGAGGAGCCTCCAGTAGAAGAAGAAGAAAAGTATGTCGAGGAACCCCCACCCGACCCGACTGCACCGTACAACTTCTCGGATTCGCAAGAAGCGCTACTGCCAAAGTTTGAACTGCGACCCGACCAATTAGCAGAGGTAGAACAACTATGGGACGTTTATCAAAACTACACACCTGCCTATTCCGATCTTGATAATTTTATAACTGAAAAAGAACTCGTCTACATGTTGAAATGCCTTATCCTTATGCCCGTTACTCCTGAGCAGCTACAAGAGTTGATAGAATATTGTGTTAGACCAGCTCATCCTCAAGGCCACATTAGCTTCGATCAATTCGTAAAAATGGTAACACTAAGGCAACGGACTATTAATGTTGAAGATGAATTAAGATCTGCATTAAAAGTCTTCGATAGAGCAAACTCCGGTGAAGTTAGTCGAGAAGAAATAAGAGAAGTGCTTTTAAACCAAGGTCATAAATTGCCTAAGAAACAGGTAGAAAACCTAATAAAAGAAGTGGATATGAGCAACGATGGTATCCTTGGTCTAGAGGACATAGTGGGTACGATGTGTATAGACTTGAACCCAGAGGATTTGATAATCTTAAGGAATATCGTGTACCCACCCGCTGAACAGCCCAATGAAGAAGACGATATTTAGACGTAATATAACCTGCTGGCTGTTGCCCGCGAGTTCGTGTTCCTTGTGGACCTCCTTAATCTTGTATACCCCCCGTAATTTTCCATCACCCTTGCCCATTTCATGAAATGTGGAGTTAATTTGATACGTATTATTAAATATAGTGTTGAATGTTGTCAATTATTGCTGCATTTTATTTTTAACCGACTTCAAAAAAAAGGAGGAGGTTTTCAATTCGGTTGTATTTTTTTTTTTTTTTTTTTTTCAATGTTTGTTACCTCAGAACTCCGTCATTGATGAACCGATTCGGAAAATTTTTTTTTTGTTCGTATGTATATACTTCCAGGTGGGTCCCATTTTTTTCAAAATTCAGTTAGATGATGGGATCCATGAGGAATTGAGGGGACTCCTCAATTTTATAAGGCACGCGTGTAGTGATTTTGGTATTTTCTGTTATAACTCGTGTATTTACATCCGGAATCATAAATTTGGTGGCGAGGAATTGATGATGAAGACCTCAGATGACTTATCGAATTCCTCAATTATGTACTTAAAAGTGCAAAAGTACGTCACAGGTTCTGATAAGATTCCGTTGAAATAGGAACTAATGAAGTGCCATTGGTGATGATCTTGGGGAATCGATGGAAGTCCTCAAATATTATCGGCCCACATACAGCGATTCGGTTTTTTTCTATAGTAATCAACGCATTTGCTATCGGAAATCAGTTCATGTGGTAAATTGTAAAAAATAGGAAATGCAGTGCTCGTGGCTTGGCGGAGTACTAAATTGAAGTCGGTTAAAACTTTGTTTTTAAAGTAAATTATAAATTATCGCTGCTAACTTTAAAGGATTCTACAGATTATGTGATTTTACCACAATTTGTCATTGTAACATGTCGAAGTCATAATTGGGTGTGTCATTGCTATTGTCTGGGAGGCATGGTGCGCTGCTGAGGCACTACCACGAAATGAAAACGGACTTTGCTCGTGTGTGTCCCTCTCTGTCGCACTTGCTCGTTCTAGCGACAAAGATGGAGATACACGAGCGTAGTTCGTTTTCGCTTCGCGGTAGCCCCTCTGATCCAACTGTCAAACGTGTTCTCCTGAGGGGCTACCGGGAAGTGAAAACGAACTTAGTTCGAGTATCTCCCTCCCTGTCGCTCGAACAATAAAGTGCGACAGAGAGAGAGATACACGAACGAATTTCGTGTTCACTTCCCGGTAGCCCCTCTGACGTGGTCCTTACTAACAAAGAGAATATAATCACTACGTATTATGACTTCGACATGTTGTACTGGCAAATTGGGGTAAAATCACATAATCTGTATACCCCATTAAAAATCCGCAACGTGGTTGGCGCAAAACGACGCTATAGTTGGTGCATTCCTATTTGCGTCATGACAGAGCTGTCATCCCAGTACAATAAACGTGAAATTTGTCATAATTTGTACTGGGATGACAGCTGTCAAATGACGCAAAAAGGAATAATTCTACTATAGTTCGAGCGACAAAGGGAGATACATGGATGAAGTTCGTTTTCGTTTCGCGCTAGCCCATGCCTCTCTGTTGACAGAGACGGCTTTACACGAACAGAATTCGCTTTCGTTTAGCGGTAGGCCCTCTGAAACTCAACAACAACAGCGTTTTTAAAAGTGACTGGTATGTTCTACAAAACGCCTTTGTGACACATGTCACTTTCTGATGTCAACTGACTGTCAACCTTCACGTCTTAGTACTCTATACTCTTTGTGCTTGATTATACGCTAATACGCCGCTACGGCAACGCTTCGCTTCCTTTCGTTGGTTGGTTATGTCCGTTGATAGCAGGACAATCAAATTATTATTTTAATTCAAACCAGCATAAAGTTAAGTGCACACTTAAAATGAAATACCACTTCTTGCTGCTTATTTTAGTCTCTATAATCAGTAAAGGTAAGTAAAGGAGCTGTAAAACATTTTATAGTTTGTTTGGGTGTGGTGCTTTTATATTATTGTTAACTTCGTACTGATGTATTAACTTTGCAACTAAACGTACGGTTCTATAATACATGTGCATTAAATGTTGTGAACCTTTTATTGATTATGGATTTGCAGTGTTGACAGCAATAACATAAGTGTAGGTCCCTCACTTTTAACACAGCATATCCTTAGGATGATTGGCACCATACTTACCGCCAGAGAAATAACACCACATACTAATAGAGCAGGTGCGAAATGCTGCAGTGTGAGCATTCCTCGGTCGGCAATTATGACAAGAATGAATGAACAGCAAGTTAATATGATTGATGTGTGGTGATGGATCGATGTACTGTGATTCTGTATGGGGTATTTAGATGAAATGATTATTTATTACAAGTGGAATTGGAACTGTCACTTATTGTTAATGAATAAATATCAAGAACTAGTTAGTTAGTTAGTTAGTATACTGGGCTCTTTTCCGCAAATCGACATCCAGCGTGCCTATTTTGCGTGAAATGGGGTAGCGCTACTCTAACCACCCCAGCTCCTCCAGAAAGTTCGTGAGTGACTTTGTGTTTTTGACTGCGTCCCGGAGTGTTTCCGGGGACCCTAGGTGCTTTTCCCTGTATACTTCTACCTGCTTGCAGTCCAGTGGAATATGTTTGGTCGTTTCCTCCGCCTCCATGCACGCTCTGCACATGGGGCTGTCCATGGCATGGGAATATCAAGAACTTCATATGTGTTTAATAAATCCCCGCTCCACCACTCCGTCCTTGCTCTGGGTTATCTCTGGTGCAAAGGTTATCAATAGCTGTTCAGTGTGGCTAGCATGATGGGCACCTTTGCACCTGGAGTGATGCGGGGCGGGGTATTTGATGGTTAGTTTTAGTTTAGACTTGTTGTAAATTTTAGGTTCCTATTGTAATATTTAGACTGTGTTTTACATACGTACATACATACATATATAAATATAATCACGCCTCTTTCCCAGAGAGAAACAAATCTCCATTTGCTATGATCCTGGCAAACCACTTTCGCTTCACTCACTTTCATAATATTTATCATACATGCTCGTCGGTTTAGGGTAGTTTTGACCTGGCCTTTTGTTAAGATTTCTCCAAATTGATTGGAGAAAGTTGGCCTAGGTCTTCCCCTTCCAACTTGCCCTTGCACTCTTTTTATATACACTTTCTGCGTTAATCTTCTTTCATCCATCCTCTCTACATGCCCACACCACCTTAACATATCCTTCTCAATTTTTGTGACAATATCTCCATCCATTCCACACTTATCTCTTATAACACTGTTTCTGACTCTATCACTCAATTTCACTCCACACATACTTCTCAACGCTCTCATTTCTACTGCATTCACTCGACTTTGATGTCTTTTCTGCCAGATCCAACTTTCACTACCATACATAAGTGTGGGCACCAAAACTCCCCTATGCTAACTGTGTTTTTACTCATGAATAAATGAATTTTATCATCGAAGCCTGTTGCGGATTCTATCATTGTTAGTTAAGTCCTGGGGGGATGTTTGTTTGTTTGTATGCAATTGACGAATCCTGTGTTGCTGATATCTTATGGACCTTAATCATTCTTTTTTCATTAAACACATACCACAATTCTTCATTTTATCATTAAAACAATACCACTTTTTGTCAACTCTGTAGGAGAGTCTTATGGTAAAGTTGGCACATTGGATGGCTACTTGGTGATCCCCAAAATTGATATATTCCTGCTAATCAAAGAATCTCACATTATTTATTTATAAATTCAAAACTGAAATAATATAATATAGAATAGAATAGCATTTATTCAGGCAACAACACATCATAAGTAATAAATAAAAATACAACACATCATAATAACACATTAATAAACATAAATAACACAAGTATCCTTCAATTGTTACAGGTTTGGCTATCTGGTGTTACCAATGCAATGGAGCGACCCCTGGCTGTGCAGAGCCATTCAATTGGCGTGGCATTGGATACCTCGGGGTGCCTTGCCTTGACAATGATGATATCTGCATCAAACTTATTGAGAGAAAAGGAGGTGAGTGACCATCGTGATTTAAATTTAAATGTTTCAAAGTACTAAATGTAATTATTTGGTTTTTCATATCATTCAGGAGCAAACAGGTTAAATATTTAGATTGATTATAATCATAATAATAATAATAAATAATAATTAAGATCGAACTTCACTTCAGGTAAGTTTGTTTGATCATCTAATTATGTATTATTTATATAAATTAGCCTATTTACGTCCCACTGCTGGGCACAGGCCTCCTCTCATGGATGAGAGGGAACGGGCAGTATTTATTATTTATTTAAGACATTATTTTTCCTTGAATAGTTTTACGTAATAAAAGTATCTTTATTTATGTGAAATTGTGAGGTATAAAATTAATTTAAATTTGTACTCTCCAAAAAAGTACATTATAGTCGGAAGTTATAGGTTATAGGTATACGCGGGCTGGGTTTCCGCAACTCGACGTCATATTTGCGCCTATTTTGCGTGTGGGTTGGCACTACTGTTTTTCGTGCCAGCCCAGTTCCACCAGGAAGCCTAGCAGACCCTTTATGTTGCCGACGGCCTCCGGTAGAGACCCCGGTGTTCCGAGGTGCTTTGCCCGGTGTACTGCCACCCCAGAGCACGTCAGGATGACGTGGGCGGCTGTCTCTTCCTCTTCCATGCAGGCTCTGCAGAGAGGACTGTCTGTAATACCTAAGGTGAAAAGGTGTTTGTTTAATAGTGCATGACCAGTTATGGCGCCTGTCAAGAGACGGAGTGCCGGCCTCTTTAGCTGTTTTAGCTTCCTTGACAATCCGGGATTGATTGTCGGCAGGGCCTCCCTGGTTTGCCTGCAGGTGCCTAGGGTGTTCCAAATTTTTTGGTGTTCTACCTTGGTGTTTAGTCGCAGTGTGCTCCGCAGCCATGCAGGGGGTAGAGGGATCGTGGGTTCCGGTCCTATGGCTTCTGATTCTGAGCCTTCTCTAGCCAGTGCATCCGCTGCGTCGTTACCGCGTGAGTTGCTGTGCCCTTTGATCCATTGCAAGGTTATGTCGCAGTTGGTACATACCTCTGATAGAATTTTGTGGCACTCGTGTATCAGCCCAGACGTTGTTCTGTGACCTTGCAGGGCTTGTAGTACAGATCGACTGTCGGAAAGTATGCGGATGGGATATCCTCTTACCTCCCTGGAAGCGATTGCATGAGCGGCCATTATAATACCCATACACTCTGCCTGGAAGACTGAGTTATGGATACCTAATGGTGTCGAGATTCGTATGTTTAGGTCTTCCGAGAACACTCCCGATCCGGTGCCTGACCTTGTCTTGGACCCATCCGTGAATATTCTTAACTCCCTGGGGTTAAGTCCTTCCTGAAGGGTTTCGTATAGTTCGATTTTGTACTTCTTGTCGAAGACGAACTGTTTTGGAATGATGTCGATTGTTGCCTCTATGAGGGGTTCCCTACCTACAGCCTCGTAGAGTATCTCGGTGTGTGGAACCCTGGGCGGTCTCCAGAGATGCTGTTTTTTTAGCCGTATGGCTGACGCCAGGGCTTCTTGCCTGATGAAGAGGTGTAGCGGCGGAATGTCCATGATAGCTTCCAGGGCTGCAGTCGGTGTGGTCCTCATGCAGCCACTGGCCGCCATGCAGGCCAGTCTCTGGAGGCGTTGTAGTTTAGCTTCGACCGTGGTTAGTATGGTGCGAGGCCACCACACTACGGCTCCGTAGCTTACTATTGGTCGAATTATCGCTTGGTAGAGCCATAGGTTTCGAGTTCTGGTCCTGGAGTCGGACTGACATAGTGGCGCTCTCGTACAAACACTTCAGCACTTCGATATAGCGATAGTCAACTTGGCACCGCTGGAGAGACTGTAGTACAGCCCAGGTTTCTATCGAATCGAAGGCTTTTTCGTAGTCCACGAATGCTAAGCAGAGAGGCAGGTTATACTCCTCGGTCTTCTGTATAACCTGACGAAGCGTGTGGTTGTGGTCTACGGTACTAAAGCCTCTTCGGAAACCGGCTTGTTCGGGAGGCTGGAAGTCATCTAGCCTGCGTACGAGACGGTTTGTAATGACCCTCGAAAACAGCTTATAGACATGGCTCAGAAGTGAGATGGGTCTGTAGTTCTTCAGCAGAGTGTTGTCACCCTTTTTGAAGAACAGCACCACCACACCTCTGTTCCATGCTTTTGGAGTTCTCCCTTCCAGTAAGACGGAATCGAACAACTTCTGAAGGGCCGTAAAGACCGGTTTTCCACCCGCCTTCAGAAGTTCGGCTGTTATTCCGTCTTCACCGGGTGCTCTGTTGTTCTTGAGCTGTTTAAGAGCCATTACAATCTCGTACAGGCTGATGTCCGGGATGTCGTCGGTATAGTGTCGGGTTAGTCTAGCTCTAGGGTTTTCCGCCTGACTAACTTCGGGTCTGCGCGTGTATAGCTGTCCGTAAAAGCGCTCTATCTCACCCAGAATCTCAGGTTTAGAAACGATTCTACCATCATCAGTTTTTAACTTCGCGAGCTGGCAGAACTCGAAACCTATACCGCTGCAGCGGGGAGTCAGGCAAGGAGATGTTATTTCTCCAAAACTGTTCACCGCTGCACTGGAGGACGTTTTCAAGACTCTGGACTGGAGAAGGCTAGGCATCAACATCAACGGCGAGTACATCACTCACCTTCGGTTTGCTGGCGATATAGTAATCTTGGCTGAGACCATGAAGGACTTAAGTACGATGCTCGATGACTCAGTAAAGCATCCGAGCGAGTTGGTCTAAGAATGAACATGGATAAGACGAAGATCATGTCAAATGCCCATGTAGTACCAACTCCCATTACAATCGGACACTTTACGCTCGAAGTTGTAGACGATTATGTATACCTAGGACAGACGATCCAGTTAGGTAGGTCCAACTTCGAGAAAGAGGTCAATCGTCGAATCCGACTCGGCTGGGCAGCGTTCGGGAAGCTACGGCAAATCTTTTCGTCCAATATTCCGCAGTGTCTCAAGACGAAAGTCTTTGACCAGTGTGTGTTGCCAGTGATGACATGGCACTGAAACGTGGTCGCTTACTATGGGCCTCATAAGAAGGCTCAAAGTCACCCAAAGGGCAATGGAGAGGGCCATGTTGGGAGTTTCGCTGCGTGACCGCATCAGAAATGAGGCTATCCGCAGCAGAACCAAGGTAACCGATATAGCCCTCCGGATCGCTAAACTTAAGTGGCAGTGGGCGGGGCACATAGCACGTAGAACCGATGGCCGTTGGGGCGGAAAGGTTCTCGAGTGGCGACCACGTACCGGAAGGCGCAGCGTGGGTAGGCCCCCGACAAGGTGGACTGATGACCTGGTAAAGGTTGCGGGAGTCCGCTGGATGCGGGTGGCGCGGGATCGGTCACTTTGGCACTCTTTGGGGGAGGCCTATGTCCAGCAGTGGACGTCTTTCGGCTGATATGATGATGATGATGATTATGATGAGAGCCATAGAGTGATCCTGGGGTTTAGTCCCCAAGTCCTACCTACCATTCTGCGGCATTGCCAGAACGCGACTGTAGCTTTTTGGATTTTTTTGTCGAGGTGGCTGCTCCAGTTGAGTTTGGCATCTAGTATTACACCCAAATACTTTACCTCTGCTGACAGTTGGAGCTCTGTATTGAACAGTCTGGGTAAGCGGTAGGTCCCCAGATTCCGTTTGTAGGTGAACATTACCAGTCAGCTCCGTCTTCCTTGGGTTGACTGTAAGTTCATTGTCGTTGCACCAGCGTTCCACTATGGCGAGTGCGGAACGGGTGACGTCGCACACTGTACCTGCGTGGATGCCACTTGTGAGTATAGCTATGTCGTCAGCATACCCGATGGTGTAGTGATGTTTTTTAGCTTGGTGATTAAATCGTTAACCACCATGTTCTAAAGTAGTGGCGAGAGGACGCCTCCCTGGGGGCACCCCTTCGCTACCCTTGCCTGCTTTGTTTGGTCTTCCCCGAGCCTGATGACTCTTTGACTCAACATGTTGTTTATCCATTTCGTCATAACCTCACTCACTCCGTGTCTTACCAGTGCTGCGGTTATGCTGGTGAATTTAGTCTTATCGAAGGCTCCCTCGATGTCGATGAAGGTGCCTAGACACATTGACTTGTTTTTGATCGCGGCTTCAGCCTGGGTAACCACCGCATGAAGCGCAGATTCTGTTGATTTACCTGAACTGTAGGCATGTTGGTTCTGATGCAGAGGCACCCGCACTAGCGCTCTCTCCCTCAGATGTCTGTCACATAGCCTTTCCAGCGTCTTCAACAGGAAGGAGGTAAGGCTTATTGGTCTAAAGGATTTGGGGTCCGTGTAATCTCCTTTACCTGGTTTCGGTATGAAGATAACTTTGACTTCTCTCCATTGTCTAGGCACAAACGTTTGTGCTAGACAGGCGCCCAGGACGATGGTGAGTCTGTGCGTCAGCAGTGCCCCACCCCATTTTAATAGGGCGGGGAAGATCCCATCTGGCCCTGGTGATTTGTAAGAGTCAAAGCTGTCGATGGCCCATTGTGTTCTTTGTGTGGTTATTACCTCGCTGGCCAGTCTCCACCCCTCCTCTGTGGGGGTGGTTACCTCATCCAGTTGCCTAGTTGGACTTGATATCACGCAGTCCGGGAAATGCGTTTGAACCAGGACGCGCTCTGTTTCCTCTGGCGAGTTGGGGAGGGTGTCATCAGGTTTACGTAGGGATCCTAGAGTTAAGGCTGTATTGCTGGAGAGAACCTTCCTTACCCTGTTGGCCTGTGTAGTGGACTCAATGTCGGTACAGAAGTTACGCCATGAGCTTGTGCTCCTGTATCTGAGCCGCCTTTTATACCTGGACTTGGTGACCGTATATTCGTCCCAGTCCTGGTCTGCCATGGTGTTCATTGCCCTGTTGAGTTGCTTCCTCATTTTTTTCCTGAGTCTCTCCATCTCAGGTCCCCACCAGTTGGCCTTGTTCCCTTTGCCTGTTGGTGGGGTTGACAGAGGGCAAGTCTGCTGGTAACAGTCTATGATGGTATCCGTAAGGATTCCTACCTGTTTGTCTATTTCTGCGACGCCTGTTATTTTCGGAGGAACCTCGGTACGTGTAAGTGCCTGCCCTATTTTCTGTGCGTACTGGGCTCGGTTCGTTTTCCTTGGGTTCCTCCTGGGTGTTGCCGCGAGTGTATATATACCTGTAAGTCGAATCGAATCCATCTATGGTCTGAGCATGAGAGTTCACTCGATACATGCCGGTTTGAGATGTGCTTCGATGCTTCTTCGGTTGCTAGTGTCAAGTCAATGATTGTTTTGCTACGTCTGTTCACAAACGTTGGAATTGAACCTGTATTGATTATGCTTAGGTTTGTAGTAAATAGGTATTCGACAAGTTTCTTACCTCTGTCGTTCCCTGTAGTCATGCCCCAGAGGACGTGGTACGCGTTCGAGTCGGTGCCTGTGATGAGCTCGAGTCCCGTCTCTTCGCAGTAGCTGACCAGCCTCGTCATGTCGTGTGGCGGTGGGTCGTCGGCCTCGGGCATGTAAACCGAGGCCATTACCACCGCCTGTAGTGTGGAGCCCTGTACTCCTCGCACCATTATGGCGCACAGGTCTCTGGAACAGAAACCTGTTAGAGGATGTGCTTGTATATTCTTTGTGGTGTAGATGCAGGCCCGGGGGGTTTCCGGTCCTGTGTGTACTATCAACTTACCTTCTGTGCTGCGGAGACCGCAGACAGTGCCTTCCCTGACCCACGGCTCCTGGATCAGTACTATGGCTGTAGTGTTAGCCTCCACCCACTTGCGTATTTGAGCCGTTGCGGTTTGGCTGTGGTGGAGGTTGGCTTGGAGGAGGTTACAAGTCGGAGAGGAAGGGGACAGCGACATCTTCGTCGGTCTCCTCCGTCGACATCTCCTCCGTCGACGTCTCCCTCCCCGCCTTGTCCTCTTCCCTACGGATGGCCAGCTTCCTTAGCTCCTCTGCGCATCCCTCCTCGTTTTCCGAGTGGTCGCGGAGAAGAAGTTCTTCTTCGTCCGTCTCGGGAGCGGGGTCGGTCTGCGCTGGAACCTGGGAAACTGGTTCCGCGACTACCGTCGCCGTGGCTGTCGCCGTAGGGGGGGGTGTCATGGTTGGCGCCATCCTTTGAGTCGGTGGATTTGGCAGGGGGGTTTTCCCCGAACTTGCCACGGGGCCCCTCGAACTTGACGTACACCGAACCCAGCATGAAGCTGAGTCGGCGTCCGTGGTCCATCAGGGGCCCCACCACCGTCTCTGGGACGCTGAGTGTGGCAAACGTTTCTGTCGCCTGTATCTCGGACTGGCTGACCAGCCACCTGTCGATGTCTGCCCATCTGTTCTGGTAGCGCAGCATGCGTGCCACCACATTCGGGCTCTCGTGGTGCCCCGGGAGCAAGATACCAACGCGCACGCGCTTCGGTAGCTCGTCCGGGTGCTTCACCACAAGCTTTTGCCCATCGGAAAGGGTGATGGCGGCTACACTACACTTTAACCACTCGAGAGTGGCCTTGTCCTCACACCACAGCCTCAGGGAACCGTTTGTTAACACCGGTTTGCCCCGAAACTGTGGACCGTTGGCCTGGCTGTTCCCAGGTTGCATTGCTTCCTTTATCAGGAGATCCTGCATCTGGTGCTGTATCTCCTCGGATTGCTGCGGGCTCAGGTGTTCCGCTGTGGCAGTGGTGACGGCCACTAGCAGATCTGCCTTCACGGCCTCCGCGTATGCAATCCGGGGCGTTTCGCCATGATGCTCGGTCCTCTGCTTTTTTGACTCGCCCCTTGGAGAGATTGTCTCGTCGAGCCGAGCCCTTTTGGAAGAGGCCCGAGCCTCCTGGCTACTCCCCCCTTTGGTTGCCCTCGTATTGTCTTTCCCCCTGCTCCCCTTCGGGACGGTACGGTACGTACCCTGCTACTGGGGGTCCAGCGGCTGCCTGCGCCGATCCTTCCTGGGGGGCACCCTGGCTAAGCAGGGGTGCCGGGGCTGTATTACTTCGGACGCCAAGACGTTCTTCTCTCGCCTTGCGCCGTTGTTTTTTGTTTTTCTTGTGGTACCCTGCCGTACTTGGGGGTTGGGTCGGTTGGGGTACCACCCGCTTGGCGCGTTTCGCCTTCCCATATTGTACTGGCAGGGACCACCCAGCATTCAGCCGTGCTATGGCTGGGTCCGGATCAGGTTCCACTGTGGCTGTAAGCTCCGGGTTGTTGGATTTCTCCTGCTCCGGATCTACCTCCTTGGTGGCACCCTGTGTAAGGGGCGGGGTACGGCCTGTAGTACGGACTACCCGAGAGGTATAGATAGGGTGAGGTGTTGCTCATGCGCGACATCAGGTGCTGCAGACGGGTGGCTGGGACAGACGATCCCATCTGCCCCAGTTGTTCCACCAGCCCTCGCTCTGTCAGCATGGCCGAGCCCCAGTGTTCTCCCAGAGAACACCCTCCCCCTATCTCGCCTGCGGACCGTACCACCTCGACCGTACGGGACGCGTGTCCATTTCCCTGTGGTGGCTAGTCACAGGGCTACCGTTTCACCTGAAATCAGGTCCGAAGAGGGCGTGAAGCGTCCCAGGAGTATCTAATACCGACTCCTGGTCGGCTCAACCCACCAGGCTTCCGCCATCCTGGTTTTCGGCGCTCAACTGCGCAGGACTAGCGCAGGTAGGTGAGAGTAGTCCACCGAGGTCACCTACACCCTCGGCTGAACCGTGGAAATAAATTTCCGAGGAGGGGAGTTTGGAGGGGGTTTGGGGAAGTGTGAGGGGCTTGTTGGGGTGTGGCAGGAGAGGAAAGGAGAGTTTGGGAACACGGGATAGGGGTTTAAGGATTACCCGAATGGTGGGAAGCTCCAGCCGGGTAAAGCCCTTCTTACTTAGCTACTGGCAATCTGGGGTAGATGGTGGGAGTGCAGCGCCCTTGATCGCCAGCATTACCAGGGTGCACGGTCCACTCCATTAGGAAGCAGACTCACCGCTGACCTGCGGCGGCAGAGTCAACGGCGACGTGGACGTGTAAGACGGACTTAGGTGAGTGTGTTTTGCAACTCAGCGCTGCACACCTGAGTGCGTACACACCCATCCCTTGCACCCTAGTCGGAAGTTACATAGATACCATGGTTTTTGAGGAGAAGCTTTATGTTTAAAGCACATTTTTTTTAATTTATAACTCCATCAGTATAGTACGACGTTCGTTCACAAGACGCCGTAGTGTGGGGTGGCCCTTAGGTACACCTTGTCATCATCATATCAGCCGAAAGACGTCCACTGCTGCACATAGGCCTCCCGCAAAGAGTGCCAAACTGCGCGAGTGGGTCCTGCACCACCCCCATCCAGCGGACTCCAGCAACCTTTACCAGGTCATCAGTCCACCTTGTGGGGGGGCCTACCCACGCCGCGCCTTCTGGTACGTGGTCGCCACTCGACAACCTTTCCGCCCGAACGGCCTACGTGCCGGTTCTACGTGCTATGTGCCCCGTCCACTGCCACTTAAGTTTAGCGATTTGGAGGGGTACATCGGTTACCTTGGTTCTGCTGCGGTCACGCAGAGAAACAGTGTCCTATTAAATGACTTATATTATAAATCATTGATTACAGCACAAGAAGTGATAACCAGAGACTGCTTGAGTAACTTCAAGGCCTTTCGAACAGACATTCCCGCCGACACTTACGAAGGCTGCAGGCCAGCGGCTAAAGACGTCAATTTAGCCAATTACGTCAACAATACGATAAAAGAACTTGATGTCAAGAGGTGAGATATTAGTACATTTTGTTTTAGTTCATAGCATATCCATCCGTACTATAATATTATAAACCTGTGAAGCCCTTTCACACCAATGTCAAGAAAGCGCAAGCCGCGAAAGACTCAGTGCGGGTTGGGTTTCACATCGGTGTCAAGAAAGCGCAAGCCGCGAAAGACTCAGTGCGGGCTGGTCTGCGGGTTGCTACACCGAGTAAAGCTCTGTGCGTCTCGAGCCTGCTGACATGGTGGAGTATATTCACCAGAAGACTGGCTAATCGCTGAGGGTTTTCCAGCTGCGTTCGCGCCACTACGTGCACTTCAGCTCGTTTGTGGTGCGCGTGCTGCGGCTGCTGCAGGAGACCATCGCGTGTGCTGACTTCTGGCCGAAGGGTGTCGTGTTTCGGCGGTTCCGGGGCAACCTACTGAATTCTACACCGGACTTGACGACGCGACGCAACGGAGCCACACTGTTTCGTCGCCTAAATAATAATTCGTTTTTAATTTTATTATATGTGTATGTATGTTAGTCTAAGGTATTTGTAACTATGGGCCTTAGATGCCTGAAATAAATGATCCATACTAATATTATAAATGCTAAAGTGTGTCTGTCTGTCTGTTACCTCTTCACGCTTTAACCGCTGAACGGATCTAGATGAAATTTTGTATAGAGATTCTTTCATCCCGTAAAGGGGTGGAATGGGGGTGTAAGTTTGTATGAAGCTAAGATATAAACCAGTTCCACGCGCACGGAGTCGCGGGCAGAAGCTAGTACTTATAACCTAGTATATAGATAACACAGTGTGAAGCACATTCTATCAATATTTTTGCCATTTAATATGAATGTAGACTGTGCCTGTGGTGGACAAAGGCTGGAATACAATACAATACAAATACTCTTTATTGCACACCTCAAAACATGAATCAACAATGGAATTTTACATGAGTGACCGTTCATCAAACACGTCTGCGTGTAAACGTATATTAAATCCCGAATCAAAATGATAACAAAATAAATTTATTTTTCAGAGACTGGTATGACGAGACAACATGGTGTTTCTGTTTCCTGGACCACAGGTGTAACGCTGCACCAGTGACGTCAGTTTCAATGGCATTGCCAATTCTATTCAGTGCCACGCTATTGTTAGCCGAAGTACAATTATTTTGACATGCATGTTCATTCAACATAAAAACGTGGGAACTGCACAAGAATCTATATGGTAAATATGTTATAAATAGTATACAAGGTAAATGGATGACCCTTTCTCATGGTTCATTCACTCCATTTTACAAACAGGCGGAGCCATGGGGGTAAAATGTAACCTTTGTCCATTCTATACTGGTGAAATGTTTTTTTTTTTAAATTGCTCGAGTAGTTCCGGAGATATGTAGGGGTACATACAAACGTAGGTACGCGACGATCCTTACATCTTTATAATATCAATAGGGAATATAGATAGGTTCCACCCATATGGATCTATAATTCATGTCGGCATATGTTTAACGGACCACCAGATATAGTAAAATATAACGCCAAAAAAATACTTTTTACTGCCAAAAAGACTAAATGATCACCAAAATTTTATCTCCATTTTAATGTGAAATGTAACCCAAATTATAACGTCTTACTACCCTATTAAAGAAAATGCTATCCAAATAAATCATTGCTAATCCAGAAATAGTTAAGTGATCACCAAATTTTTATCTCCTATTAATGTGAAATAATAACCCAAATAATAACATCTTACTATCCTATTTAAAAAAACGCTATCCAAAAAAATCATTGCTAACCCAAAAATAGTAAGTGATCACCAAAATTGTATCTCCTATTAATATGAAAACATAACCCAAATTATAACATCTTACTATCCTATTAAAGAAAATGATATCGTAATAAATCGTTGCTAAATTAGAAATAATAAAATAATTTCCTAAATTCGACGCATCCCCGCTTTCGTTTCTAGGACTCAGTCTCCCGCCGTCCGCCCGGGCTCCCGCCAGAAACTCCAGCTTCTGGCTCCGCGAACTTTTATATATGTCGGCGGCCGATCGTAAAATCCGTCAGATCATGAAATTCCTAGGCATATCGTGAAACGCCGCCCTTTCATGATTTGGCTGAGTGACATACGCCATATCGTTCAAAATTCACCATTTAACGATTTGCCTATAGACGTTTAGGCCGATCATGAACTTCCTAGGCATATCATGAAACGCCGGCATTTCATGATTTGGCTAAGCCAGTGACGTTTAGGCTGATCATGAAATTCCTAGGCATATCATGAAATCATGAAATCGTTCAATACTCACCGTTATACGTAAGTAGGGTGTCCAAAATTGAAGTAGATAATGAAAAAATAAGGAGTGCGGACTGATAATCTCCAGCGAGTAGACGCCACCCCGCTGCGCGGGGTGTCTATTTCTGGTTCGAGGGGCACAAGTGAACCCTAACCTAACCGACCTAAGACAAAGTTCGCTTATGACAAGCCATTTTTGTCCGCCCTGATTATTGGCTCCCAATAAACACGGCCGCCATCGCATACGCAGCGCCACCAGTGGCCAGGAAAGAAACTATTTTACAATGTGCCCGGTATAGAGCTAGGAATATCGACAAATGCGTTGCTCTAATCGATCTGCCGTATTGTTTATCAGGCACATCGTGATAAGCCTGGCCAACTTTTAGGCATATCATGAAATGGCAGCGTTTTACGATATGCCTAGGAATTTCGTGATCTGGCGGATTTTACGATCGGCCGACGACATATACACTCCAGGGGTAGGACAGACAAGTCCACGTGGAAGTAGCGTGTGCTGATTCGGGTTTTGGTATCACTTGTTTTGGCATCATTATACTTTATTTGGTAATACTCATATATTTTATGGCAATCATAGTGGGTTATTTAGGTAGAAGTATTGTATTAATTTGGTCGCAAAGATTTGGTGATCATTTAGTCAATTTGGTGTTCGAATAAATTTTAATGTGCACTTTTTATTAAAACAGGTAGTACTATTGTAATGGTAGAATTATTATTTTTGGTGTTCAGTATATTTTTTTGGTAAAAGATCTTAGGGTATCAAAGCATTTTTTGGTGGTCATTATATTTGATGCCATTCATGTCACGACAGAGCGAGATGGTAGTATAGAAATCGCAATAAGGGCGATTCGTTATCCTTGTCATAGTTCCACCTTTTTATTGAAATCAATGTGAGTTCCGGCAAATCAACCATTACCCGTCCAAATCAAGTAGGTTATTTATGGTAAGCCGTTAGTCATTTAGGGCGGGTTTCACCGACTTACGATTACAGACCGATCAACGTTAAATATGGCGCTGACAGCTGTCAGTCCATAGAAACTTGTCAAACGTTCCATACATTCAAATTTTAACGAACACCGCTTACGATTACAGACGGTTTGGTGCAACTCGCCCTTAAAGAGCAGTTCTTCATTTAGCTGCATAGGAGCCTTCCCTTCCCAGGTAGCAAGCGTATAGGTCTTCTATAGAAATCTATACTGTAAGGGTCCCATCTTTATATTTTTGTACCAATAAGAAAATTTGGTTTCACCCAAATAACTTATTACAATAATCTGTTGTTACCTACTTTTTACTGGGTGAATCCAACTAACAATTTATAATAGCTTTATTTCAATTGAGATTTCGTAATGGATATTTAGTTACTTTTATATCAGCCCCGGCTGTCATTTTCAGTAGCATTTACAGATGCCGTCAAACTTCTTGAACATTTGACCTTGCCTGCGCAAAGGCGAATTGTACCTGCGAGCTGCCCCCCCCACTTCGTCCCGCATGTTCAAGAAGTTTGACGGCATCTGTACACGTCGCAACGTGGATTTTTGTACATTTGGATAGACCTCATTTATGCCCACTATTTTGATTAGATATAAGTTCCAACATGTACGAATCCCTAGGGCCAGAAGTTCACTTTCTATTGCCTACTTTTTAAGCAATTTGGTATATATCGGAGATAAGTGTCTTTTATCATTATATTAGAGGACCTAGAGGGCTATCTGAATCACCCCCATTCCGCGATTTTTGTGTTTTCTGAGTTATGACTTTTTTTTTAATTTTTCACCTATCGCCGAGTACGATGAGATTTTTATTTATGGTGACGTGAATGATTGCGGTAGATGTTTTTTTTTTTGTGTGTGCTAAGCTGATAGATAGGCCAATTCAGTATGGTAACATTTACTATCGTTAGATCTTTGAATGGAATAAAAAAAAATGCCAAGGAAGATAAAATTCCCAGTATGTTCATAACTTCAAGGGCCCTTAAAAATAAAATCAGACAAAAAAAACAAGCATCTACCGCAATGATTCACGTCGCCATAAATAAAAATCTCATCGTACTCGGCGATAGGTGAAAAATTAAAAAAAAAGTCATAACTCCGAAAATACGAAAAATCGCGGAACATACATGGGGGTGATTCAGATAGCCTTCTAGGTTCTCTACCTCCCAGTAGTAGCGTCAGTATATCACTACTTCTTGGGACACCCTGTATATATTTTTTTATAAAGGAATAAAAGTTCATTTATTACAATTTACAATATTATGCAAACCACAAATTACCTAAATCTAACTTTAATCGCCCCCAGTCGTTCCTGGTGCAAACGTCCCCATAATACTGGCGGCATTTCCACGCTGTATAGCCATGGAAAGCCTTTGCACCAGGAACGACTCAGAGCGAGGGTCCTCCCCTTTTTGTCTGAGTCGACGGCCTATGTCTATCGTTAATAACTATTTAAAACGACAAGTTTTAAATAAATGTTTATTTGTAAAATATTCCGTCCATTAGTTATATTTGTGCATTTTAAGTATATTATTTTGTGGTAACAAAGGCTGAATTTGAGTAGTTATTAAGTTATGTATATTTCAGTCCAGGGGACCTATTTGGAATACGTATTTTGTATTTCAAATGAGTACTATATGTGAAAGTATTTTTCATTTGGCATTATGGATAATAGGTAGTCAATTATTTGGTCCAATCACCTATTTTTTGTCGGTCGTTGCCATGGTTATGACTCCCACGTCACTCTTTAAAACTATCATTTTATGGAATTTCATCATCACTAGACACGTGTTTTTGATATATTGGTAAACCCATTCCATGTTCGGGATCTTCTTAGCATGAATAAGAAACTCTGTCTCTGTTGTCTCCTTAGCGGGACAGAACAACAAGAAAAAGTTTTTATATCCGGTTAGTTACACATATTTAGTAATTTGCATCTATAATACATTTCATTCGGCTCTATCATGTCTCATGTAACTAAAATTACCTTTATGAGTTATATTTGAATTACATGAAAAAAATTAAATAATATAGCTTTTCACTCGCCTTAGTTGATAATATATAATTTATGAATGAAAAAGGCACCGAAAACGATGAAACAGTACCTAGAAGAAATGTATTTTATATATTTAAGTCAATATTTTTTAGGTTTTTTGGATTAGCAATATGTAATTTGTACAATTGTGTATGTTTCTCCGAGTAATAATATACCCTAAATAATTAATAAACAAATTTATATTACTAACATTAGGAGACAATGTTACACAAATCCAACTAGCTGGTTATATGTTTGCAGCTACTAGCAGTTTTCTATAGTTGTTAACAATAGAACGTGCCTTACAATGTGCCTTGTGTAGTTACGAATTCATTTGATGCTTTTAATATACCTCTTTATTGATTAAGTTACATCAATTTCTAAGGCGAGGAACACACGCGGTCAGCGGTGACGCGCCGTCCGCTTAGAGCATACATAACTGGAGTACCCTTTCAGTAGCTTACCCCTCTGTTGAAAACCTTGCACAATGTGCAAAAAATTATACAAAGACAGTTTCATAATCGATTAATGGTCATTCATACAATCGCCTCGCAAGAGACAATACCTATCATAAAAATGCTCGCACATGCTGTAAGCACGTGTAATAAACATTCAAACACTTCAAGCTTAGAAAATATGGTGTAACATTGCATTTGTAAGTATTTTTGTATTGTATTAATATTATTTTTGTGAAAACATTTTCATGACACGTCCAATTAAACGATTACGTAATCAATTTGTACAACTCTTTCTTGCATACGTCATGACACTGCCCACGAGACTCTGTTTTCATGTTTTGTAAGAAATAACTCAATGGCATTTGAAAAAGAGTACCTATAATAACATTAGCATTGATTAATCAAAATTAGTTTTATTTACGCACTCCCCACGAGACTCGGTTTTCATGCTTTGTAAAAAATAACCTAAATGCAATTGCAATAGAGATAATAATAATATTTGCAAGGATTATCTAAAATGACAGATCACCCTACGATCACCGAGACTCGCAAGTAGAGATAAGGGTAGTGTCGATAATCAATAATTATCGACAAAAAGTATGATTCACTAAGAACCTGCACAAATTGCCGAGTGAACACAATTTATTAGAAAAAAAGTATAGGTACTTTGCACTTTTCCGAGACCCAGCGTTAAAAAAAAAGGACCGCCGCATTCAGTCAGCAGGCAAGCAAATTGGGTGCCTGCGCGTACAAGTTCCATGTGTTCAAGACATTTTGATGCATCTCAGTATCGAATTCATTCAAGTAAAAGGTAAAAATTATTCGGTTTTGCCGTATACCTACTTTATTTTTATGTGAAATTTATTTTGGCGGAAAATACCGAACATCTAAAACGCATTAAATATATGTAAAGGCTCTTTACAAATTTGTACCATTTGGTGTCGAGAACCTCGGTCAGTGGGGCCTCAGTGCGCAAAAGTTATTTGCGGAGATCGCGAAACGTCGTCTGGTCTGGTCGACGTAACTGGTGACCGAAGAGGGCGAAGAGCTGGCAGTTTTCTCGCGCAACGCATCAGCATTACAATTCAGCGAGGAAATCGTGCCAGCATCCTCGGTACAATGCCTCGAGGGCCTTTTTTGGATTTAACTTAGTTTTTATTTAAAATTAATGTTAGTTATCATCTTGTAACTATACTTATACTTTAGAAATAAATGAAAAGTTTTCGGAATTAATTGAATGACAAACGTTTATGTCGGGTCCACCTAATTTCCTATAACCCGGGCAAGCTGGTTTTTAGCGGTCCAGGCAAAAAACCAGCCATAAGCGGGAAACTTCTTGTTGGTTTGTCCGTCTTTCACGGAAAAACGGAGCGACAAATTGACGTGATTTTTTAAGTGGAGATAGTTGAAGGGATGGAGACATAGGATAGTTTTTATCCCCGAAATCATCACCTAAAGGGGTGAAATGGGGGAGGGGGGGGTAAAAGTTTGTATGGAGCTGCGATATAAACGAGTATAAGCGGACGGAGTCGCGGGTAGAACTAGTCATCATCCATCATCATATCAGTCGAAAGACGTCCACTGCTGGACATAGGCCTCCCCCAAAGAGTGCCAAAGTGACCGGTCCTGCGCCACCCGCGTCCAGTGGACTCCCGCAACCTTTACCAGGAACTTTATAGAAACTAGTATTAGTATATAATAAAATTATATACGTTTGTGTAAATATCGATACAATTATCGAAATTAGTTATCGAATCAAACCTCGCCCTATAGGTTTAGCCGATCACATTGGCATTCACGTATTCTTAACCCGTGTTTCCACTAAGTTTTTCCATGTGTGATATGTTTGTGTGCATCAAAATGAGAATGTGTTATCCTTTTTCATAATGTGTGCGTGTGTAAATAAACAGATCGTTTTTGCATTAGTAAGTAATCTTTTGCATGTGTTATTTCTTCACCCCCCCGCAAAATTCGGCAGACTTTTTTGTACTCAAATACGAATATGAGGCTACTCCAGTTATATATGCTCTAAGGCCGTCCGCCGCGACGACACGCGGTACGCGGTCGAGCGGATTTAAAGATTCAAACTCGGTCGTTCGTTACTCCGCGCGGAGCCGCGGCATCGTATGTCCGCTCTGAGCGGATAGTGATACAAAATTTAAATCCTGTCAACCGCGTTCCGCCGCGGCGGGCGGCGCCACACCGCTCCGTGTGTTCCTTGCCATAATGTTTGTAAAATAAAAACGTATGCACCTACAACCCGGTCACAATATCTGTGCACCTCGCTGGAATGTGGCGCCTCTCCCGCTTCCCCTGTTACCTCTCCGCGCACTCCCCGGTGCGACAGTACGGTTAGCATCTTCGTTGCCGCTACACGTCCCGATAATTTTGATATTTTCGCTTTATTGTTGTTTTGTTTTTTAATGTTTATTGTTCGAGGTCAGGTGCACAGATATTGTGACCGGGTTGTAGGCGTCTCTCTAGTTTAATTGGTATATGGAAACGATATAAATCGAATAAATAAACGTATGTATAGGTCAATATTTATTTCGTTTATGACAGTTAATAAATCAGGCACCTACTACAATACGGATTTTTATTGCCCACTTCACACAAATGAGAACTGTAGAATGATGACCCAAGAGCTGGATATAATGCTGAACATGCTCAGCAGGAGGCGCGCGTCCAGGCACCACATGCCGTACACGCAGAAGCGCGGGGGTTCGCTGTCTATTAGCTTCAGCATTCTCTTTGCCTTGCCTCGCAAGGGACCTGAAATAGTAATTTGCTAAAGGATCGTCTACGCTAGGCGAGCCGAGCACGAGCCGTGCACGAGGCAAATTATGTACAGTCAGCGTCATATAGTTAGTAGCAGCCGAGGTAGCCAAATATTTCGGTACACGTCTTTATCACTGTGAGAATAAGGGTGTGTTACGAAATATTTGGCTACTCTGGCTGTTACTAACTATGTGACGCTGACTGTACTAACCATCAATGAAACTTGTTTAAATAACTTTATCCTGGCACAAGAAGCAGAGTGCTACCAAAATTTAGGGGTCTTACCAACATGTTGCTGTTGAAGGTCGGCTGAATTTTTTTTTATTTTCTTAAAACATGACCAATTTTGGGTTTAAGCAACAATATAGGTTTCTTTTCAACGAAAGCAATCAGGATAACCAACATATCCACATCTTGAGAAACAGCTCTCTCTTGTTTCAACAAAAACCCCTATAAGTACCTCGAAAACGGGTCCATATTGGCTGCCATAAAATTCGTGATCCTATTTTTTTTTGCACTAACGTATTGTAGTCATATTCATCGCTTGTCCTAATTTTTTTCGTCCTAACTTTTTTGTTCCTAAATTTCTGTAACTGTTATTGGAAGTCATAATGATCGTTGTCCTTACATTTTTCTTCCTAATTTCATTACTAAGAACTTGCTTGAAGTCATAATTTTGTTAATCATAACAATTTTCTTCATAACGGGCATGCATCATAATTTTGTCAGTCCTTATATAGCGAATAACAGTGCCTTGCCTACTGTGCGAAAGAGATAGGGATACCGCGGATATATTTTTCTTTTTTTGGATATTTTTCGACAGTCATTATTAAATTTTCGACGTCACCCACTTCGCGCATTTCTGACTCGTAGAGGAAATTATGTTCTGACTTGAAATTTCCGTTTGTGTGCGGCTAGTGAAACAAAATGTATACAGGGACTGCGTTCGGGATGACGTCATTCGGTTTTTTCCCGTTCTTACTACCCGAACGCACGGCTGTGGCACGGAACCACACGGAACGAACGTCGGGTTTTTTTCCGTTCGTAAATTTTAAGAACATTACTATGAAAATTGCGCATTCAGGTTTTCGAATCTGAGGGGCTACCGCGAAATGAAAACGAATTTCGTTAGTCTATCTCCTTCTCTATCGCTCGAAATAGCAAGTGCGACAGAGATTGAGATACACGAACGAAGTTCGTTTTCGTTTCGCGGTAGGCCTTCTGAATTCCGTATTCGGAAACCTTATCAGGAAACCGTGTATGTGCGGCCAGCCTAACAGGGAAAAGTCCACTGAGCCCACACTGACTCAATTCTAAAATCTGTGCGATAAGAACAACTGCAGCTCAGACTAAAAGTCCTTAGTATATTTAAAGATCGAGGTTTCGTTTTTCGAAACTTAATCAATTGTAACAAAATTTTGGGAAATGATCGAGAAGGAAATATTAAATGTCAACTGTTTTGATTTTTGCGCTTAAGGCCGAAACGCACTGACAGCGGTGGCGGAGCGGCGCACACACAGGTTACATAATAGATTACAAAAGAGTAAAAAATACAGTAAGCTGTGACATACCTAAAAACCGCAACAAACACTTTTTTTTCTCTATCTAAAAGAAACTCATGGTACGGTCTGTACAATCTTCGTCTTTTGCTCTGTGTCGTCTCGCTGTCTGTCGAGTACTGTCATGTCCGTCGGCTGTTTTTCAAGTTGTCGGCCAGTCTTAGTCATATCTGTCTGTCTGTACGAAGGTTAGACGCCCCGACATCCCCACCTCCAGTATTGGAAGTCCACCAGTACTCAAGGCGAAGGGGCGCCCACCTCCGTAGCAGTTAGTAGGTCAAGTCATTTCGGGTCTGGTCGAGCCATGTCAGGCCAGGAACGCACTAAGCGGCAAACCGCATGCGATTGCGGCAACCGCATAGTGCGTATAGGTTTTGCATTTGCGGTTTCATATGTTTTGTCCAACCGCACGGGTAGCCGCGTGCGGCTAGCCGCTTAGTGCGTTCCTGGCCTCAGGCTCAGGTCAAGTCAGGTCAGGTCACGTCAAGGCAAGTCATTTCAGGTCAAGCAGAGTCTGACCCGGCTTGGTCGGTGGAGGCTGGCGGCCTTATGTCTAGTCGGCACAGCTTCGTCACGGGTCGTTGGTAGAGTCCTTGTTTGGTCTGGACATCTGCCACCCTGACTTGTCCGTCTCGGCCTGGGTACGTCTTTGTGATTATTCCTCGCGGCCACAAGTTGCGAGGCGACTGGTTGTCGGCAATCACGACGACGTCACCTTCGACGAGGGGGGCAGTGGTCCGGTACCATTTGTCCCGTCTTGTCAAGGTCGGCAAATACTCAGTCACCCAACGCTTCCAGACTAGGTCGGCTAGTTTCTGCGACTCACGCCATGATCGTCGCAGTAGGTCTCCGTCAGTAAAGGTTCCGAATGTAGTAGTCATGCCAGTCCGGTCAGTCATTGGGAGTAGGAAGTCGTTGGGCGTTAGAGGCAAGTCGTCAGTATGGTCGAGTGGAACGTACGTCAGTGGTCTTCCGTTCACTTTGGCTTCCGCCTCAGTCAGTACCGTCGCAAGTGTGTCCTCTCTCGGGACCCTAGTTTTGAGGCTGGATTTCAGCGCTGTTTTCACGGCCCTCACCATACGCTCCCAGCACCCTCCCATGTGCGGTGACGCAGGAGGGATGAAAGTCCATTCAATCCGTCTTTGCTGCCGTACCTAATTAGTTCGTTCCGGTCGATGGCCCTCACGGCCTGCACCAGCTCACGATCGGCGCCTCTAAAGGTCGTTGCGTTGTCGCTCCATATTGTCTTCGGGCATCCTCTTCGGGCAATGAACCGTCTGAGCGCCATAAGAGCACTGGTGGTGGTCAGATCGCTGACTATTTCGATGTGGATCGCCCTCACAGTCAGGCACGTGAATAGAACGCCGTATCGCTTCTCTTGGCAACGTCCTATCTTCACGGTTATCGGGCCGAAGTAGTCAATCCCGGTGTGGGTGAATACCCTACCAGCCGGCGTGACTCTCACGGCTGGTAGTTGACCCATTAATGGTGGGCATGGCTTCGCGCGGTTGTTTTTGCAGACCTGGCAGTCGTTCCAAGCAGCTTTTACCGCGTTTCTGCCGTCAATAATCCAGAATCTGCGTCGCAGGTTCAAGTGGACTTCCTCTCTGTTCATGTGAGCCTGGTCTTGGTGCTGCTGGCCCACTAGCAGTCGCGTGTACCTATCCTTGGGATGGAGGATGATCGGATGTTTCGCCTCGTCCGTCAGGGCCACGGCTGCCTCAGTTCTTCCTCGAGCTCGCAGGAGACCATCGGAGTCGAGGTATGGAGTTAACTGGCGAAGTCGGCTACCATTGCCCACCGTATGGGTCCGGCTCAGGAGGGCGATGTCCTCGGCGAAACATCTTTGCTGAGACTCGGCGGCGCACAGTCGTTCGGCTGCCTCGATCTCATGCGAAGTTAGTTCACCCGTGCACTGAGAACCTAGTCTCTTTAACTTAACGTTAGTCATGTACCTGCGTAGCCAGGCTACCGTACGTACGTACCGCCAGTATTTGGAAAACCGGTTGATGTCAGGTAGTGCCAGTTTGGTCTGGACGGTAACCTGGCACACAAGCTTCACCTCGACGTCGTCTAGGTCCACTGTTGCTTCGGAATTTGTTCTAGGCCAGGATTCTTCAGGCTGTCTTAGGAAGTCGGGCCCGCTCAGCCACCTGTTTTTATTGATAGCGTCAGTGTCTCGTGTCGCGTCGTCGGCTGGGTTGAGGTCTGTCGGAACCCACCTCCAGTCGCGGACGTCCGTCAGGTCCGTTATTTCCGCGACACGGTGTGCGACGAAAGGTTTGAAGCGTCCTGTGTCCGAACTGACCCAGGCGAGGACGGTCTTGGAATCAGTCCAGAGGGTTGTCGTCATGGGTACGTCGAGGGTGACATGCTCCCTCAAAACCCGGGAAAGACGAGCGCCCATGACAGCAGCCTGGAGTTCCAGCCGTGGGATGCTCATAGTCTTGATTGGGGCTACACGGCCACGAGACATCACAAAAGCCAAGTGCCATCTATCGTGCAGGGGCAGACGAAGGTATGCAACCGTCGAAAACGCTCGTGAGCTGGCATCGCAAAACAGGTGGAGCTGTACATTTTCTCCTTTTAGGCAGCTTTCAGTCATCAGCCACCGCGGGATCCGTGCGTCTTTCGCTTGCTCCAGCTCGTTTAGCCAAACCTTCCGTCTGGCGTAGTGGCTAGTACCGATCTCATCATCCCATCCAATGTCATCTCTCCAAATGTCTTGAAGGATTAGTCTCGCTTTGATGGTCGTCGTCAGAAGAAAGCCCAGGGTATCGAAGACGCTCATGATAAGCCGCAGGACCTCTCGTTTGCACGGAGGTTTAGCTCCAGACTGAAGTCTATCGTCGACTCTATGGAACTTCATACTGAAAGCGAAGTTATCCGCTTCCGGGTCCCAATTGACACCTAGGACTCGCTCCAGCTGTCCGTCTTCACAGTCTGTGAGGAACTTCATCCCTCCAGGAGCAAGCTTTTCTTTTGGTAGGTGTCGCAAAAGTTCCCTGGAGTTCGACATGAAATTTCGCATATTAAACCCTCCAGCGGCGTGGATGTCGATGACGTCTTTGACAGTTTTGATCGCTTCTTCGATGCTGTCAATGGAGTGAATGTAGTCGTTGACGTAGTGGTGGTCGACTATGGCTTTGACAGCTTTCGGGTTCGTATTCTCGAAACGGCGGGCGTTACGGTTCTTTAACGGCCGCTCAAAAGGTGGTTCAGCGACTTGCCTGACGACTTAGCTGCACAGTCTAGAACGAGGCGTAGTTTGTCGGGTTTGTTCTTAGGGTTTGTTCTTAGGGTTTGTTCGGGTTAAAAGCCGCGAAGTGCGGCAAAAACCAAGTCTTGCCTGTCCTGACAGCTACGTCTGTCGTTTAGTTTTGATATATAACCTTTTTCAAGGTTTTCCTTAACCTTGTCGGAATAACGTGTCGCGAAGTCTGGCAGCTTAGACATTTTCCTTTTTATTCCATCAAGGCGTTTACGTGATAAATCGTAGCTGTCAGGCAGGTTGGGTTCGTCATTCTTCCATAGAAGGCCCGTCTCCCACCTGTCGCCTACCAATTTTGACGTTTTCTCTAAAATATCTAGGGCTCTTAGGTCATTTTTGGAGCGGGGTACGTCGGGATGAGGTTTGGTGCCAAATCCTTCAGTGGAAAATGAGCGCCTTATGGCGTCATTTAGCTCATCACAAGCGCATAAATGCAAGACCGAGATGTCATTTGGCACGACATTTGAGACTTTCCCGTGCACTATGTGTCCCAGGCGTGTAGAGACATAAAGCGAATCCTTGCATTTATGCCCTGTGTAAAGCTGTTGTGTAACAATAAGGTCGATATTGTCTTGTCCTATAAGAAGTAATGGTCGTCGTTCGTTTAGGTCGTCAGTCGTCCCTAAGTCGTCCAAAAAATGTTTTATTAATTTGTTATTACAACCTAGCCTACCTAAATTGTGCCTGTACATAGGCAGAGCTAAATTGGGTATAGTGTTTACAATTATATCATACGAGTCCTTAGTCTTGATCCTGCGGATGCGAAGGCCGACTCGCTGTGACCCGCTGGTTGTCGTCTGCATGCCAGAGACTCCCTTGATACGCAGGTCCGATGCAGCCCCGGAGACTCCGATGCGGCGCGCGAGGTCCTCGTCGATCAGGCTGACAGTTGCTCCCTCGTCGCACAGGGCCAGCACGCGCTCCGACCCCAGCGGCCCACTGACCAGCACTCCTGCGACCTTCAGCAGTACTTCGCCAGTCGGTGTGTTGTCGGTGTGAGTGACGACAGCGGCGGCTGTAGAGGGTTCCGGATCGGGCTTCTTCGGCTCGGCGTGGAGTAAGGAGTGGTGAAGTCTGTCACAGTCACAGCACTTGCATTTCTTTTTATTTCTGCACTGTGACATCTGGTGGCGTGGAGACAGGCATGAAAAGCACAACTTCTTCGACGTCACGTACTCCCAGCGGGCGTCGATTGTGAGTGTGCGAAAGTCTGGACAGTCTTCTATAAGGTGATTGTTTTCGCACATCGCGCATTTGCTTGCAGTTGACTTACTGTTGCTATGCTGGTTTACTGTGAGCACGCTTGAGACCTGTCGGCTTTGCTTTTCTGCGGGCTTATACGGTCGTCGTGCGGCGGCTTGCGACTCCATCCAGCGGCTGGGTTTTTCATAGGGCATCGCTGTAATGGGTGCGATATGAGTGGCTGCATTGGCTGTCTTCATCAGCCAGTCTGATAAAGTTTGCAACGTCACTTGACGACCGTAGTTGTGGTCGTAGATGTAAAAGCTCCATTGGTATTGGAGTATTGACGGCAATTTAGAAATGATTTCTCTAATCAGTGTGGTATTTGTCAGATGCCCCGTTTCGTCTGTCAATGTCATGGCGGCGACGACGGAGGACGGACGGTTTGTACGGAGGTCGCGTACTCAATGAGGCCATTAATGTCGTCGTGTCGAATGTTGTTGATGGAACGAATTTTGCACAGCATAACTTCAATAAGATGGTCTTGTCGTCCGAAACGTAATTTGAGTGTGGAGATAATTTTGTCCAGGCCGGTCGCACTAACAAGGAGTGCGGAAACGGACTCCCGAGCCTTGCCTTTGAGGCACTTCATGAGCCGGGCGACATTTTCAGCTTCCGAGTAGTGGCAAATTTCGTTTGTTGCCTTAAACTGGCTGTAGAATAGTGGCCACTCTAGGGCGTCCCCGGAGAACGCGGGCAAATCTCTCACCGTCTGTCTGGCCAGGAGCTTACTCATTGTGCGCTCGACTGACGTTTCGTCTTGCCTTATCTTTTCTTTAGTAAGGTTAGTTCTCAGCTCCAGCAGGTCCGCTTCCAGTCGCAGCTCTGCCACACGGCTCGCGGCGTCGTCCATGGCAGTCGGTGGTCGCTGTCGGCGACTTGCGGTGGACGAGGCGACGGAGGCGCGCGACAGCGCGGGTGACGGCGCGCGGGTCGTACGCGTCGAGCGTCGTGGGGACGGAGTCTTGCTTATGGCCGAGTACAGTCTTGAGGGCGCGCGGCTACTGCGCAGAGACCATGGCGAAGGCGCGCGGCTGCCTCGTGCATAAAGCGGCGAGGGCGTACGGCTACCGCATGCGTAGATCGGCGAAGGCGCGCGGCTGCCGCGTGCGAGTGGTGGCGAGAGCCTTCTTGGCCCGGCGTGTGATTCGGCTGCCCTGGTGGTCGAGTCGACGATTGGCTGGCCGGACGTGTCAGCCTCGGCCAGCTTCTTCCCACTTCGTGTTTCCATGGGGCTGTTTCAAGTGTTCGAAGGACCAAATTGTACGGTCTGTACAATCTTCGTCTTTTGCTCTGTGTCGTCTCGCTGTCTGTCGAGTACTGTCATGTCCGTCGGCTGTTTTTCAGTTCCTTTCGCGTAATTTAAAAGTCTGTCACTTTCAAATTGGTCTCTCAAGTTGTCGGCCAGTCTTAGTCATATCTGTCTGTCTGTACGAAGGTTAGACGCCCCGACAATCATCAATGGAGTAATATGTAGCTTCGTGAAACGGGCCCCAGGCGTTTTGATTA
This sequence comes from Epinotia demarniana, assembly GCA_945867215.1. Taxonomy (NCBI): domain Eukaryota; kingdom Metazoa; phylum Arthropoda; class Insecta; order Lepidoptera; family Tortricidae; genus Epinotia; species Epinotia demarniana. Next base: position 17,994,145 of record OX244262.1, read on the forward strand.
TTGTATTGTTATGAACTTAAAGAGCAAAAGTCGACTCGCATTAAAAAAAAAACTCTGATCTCCCATATTAGAAACCTATCTTCATATACAATATTGTAAATGAAGATAGGTTTAACTTAATTTGAAGACATTTGTGAATATTATATATAAAAAATCTATATTACAACCTTTATTAGGACAATATTAAAGTACTTTTCATAAATCTATTTATTGTTTGATTCCATAACTACCTGTTCCCAGAAATATTCCCGTTTTCGGCGCGGAAAGATTTTTCCCGCCGAAAAACAAATAATAACTTAAAAATCACGAGCCACGAACGAACCGGGTGCTATACGTATATATATTGGGTTATGCATATGTATATGGTGAAATTAGTTATAGGGCGACAAAACTGGATGGCAGCACTAGCGGTGACTGTTGTCGGCTTGAAGTTGCCGATCTATCTCAGTATATTACACTCTTATTTATGGTAATGTTCGAATTCGAACTAATGGTGGGTACACACTGAGCAAACGAACGACCAACGAACGCGAAGCATTTATGTTACAGATAATTGTTAGAGTGAGATACATAGCCGTTCGTTGGCTTGGTGTGTACGCACCTTAATACGAAAGGGTCCGCACAGAAAACCGCGCCGCTCTGTGCCTTAGAGCATTAAACCAACCGGAGTGGCAATTGACAGGCGTTCCCCTCTGCCAAATACGTATGACCAGTGGTCATACGTATTGTATGGACTGACGTTTATCTGACGTAGCTATTTTCACGTTCCGCATACATTTGACGTTCCCCTCCCCCGCAAAAATTGGCAGACTTTTTATGTATAGAAAATAACACATGTGACCACTCCTGTTGGTTTAATGCTCTAAGCTCTGTGCGGATCGTTTCATATTAGCTCGAACATTAAAACCGGTACCGCCTCCTATTTTTTATTGTTAATGGATTTGAGTAATGGGCTTATTAGCCCAAGCACTTTATTTTCATAAGTATGGAAAAAAATGGAAATTTGGATATAATTCATAACAGCAGGTTTTTTGTGTGTAACTGATATATTATCATTTTAGTAATTACGTAGACTCAAAATCCACCAAAATATTAGTCATCAAAAAGATCGATATTTAACCAATTCCTGAAAAAAGAGGACAAATATTAATAGATATTTTAATTTTTGTTTTGGTTCAACAACAGGAGCTCTTCAAGAATAATAAATAAATCACATAAAAAACATAATGGATGTGTCATTTATTTTTATATATTTACTTCCCGATGGAAATTTTGGTGGATTCTTGGATAAGGCATCTTAGAATAACATTTGAAAATTAAACAAACAAAAAAAACGCTGTTATAAATTAATGTTTGAAAAAAACGTAATTTTCCTGGGGTATATGTTTAATATGTAGGTAAGCCTGTTTTACCTAAGTGTTTATTGAAGTAACTAACTTATAAAAATAAGAATGCCAAGAAAATCAAAAAATCAAAACATACCGACATACTTAGATATCTTAGATGATATTCATCCTATTTAAATAAATCGTTAATCAACGGTCAAAAACCTCGGAGGAAACAGTCGAGTACGTTTGTATGGAAAAATTACCAGTGGTTTAATTTCCTCTTAAGGGTTACAATGTTGAAAGAGGTTTAAACAATAACTACATACAAAAACTACATATTACAGCAAGAGTTACAATTATCATATTTACCATCAACATAACGCGAAAGAATTGAGTTGGAGAGCTTTCTTGTTTTATTCACTTCCCGTAGAAACTCTTCGCTGTGTAAGCAAATCAATAGGAGCATACTCATTTGAGAAATAGTAGAAGTAGACAAATGTATTGCGTTCAGTAATAAAGTTGACTGAAAATTAAGTAGGTACCTAAAGAGTAAAGCCTAATCCTCGTGGGGTTACATCACTAGAACAAAAATTTGGGCTTTAGAGCCCAATATCTCGCAAACGTTATCACTAATTTGAAAAAGAGTTTAGGAATCCCATAATATTTTTGAACAAGCTATATATACTTATCCAACGATACCCCACTATGGGTTTAACGAGAAAAAAACACGTCCCCACTGTAGGTGTAGGGGAAGCATCCCAAAAAAAATTGTTCTCGGCGTGCTTGATTTATATACATGTCGAATTACAGTTTTCTAGTAGTAATGGTTACTGAGCTAAGCCGAAGGTATTTCACATTTTTACTTTAGCTATATTGCAGGTACCTACATTATAGTACATTGTGATACAAGTCATATAAGTGAGCTATGTCGATAATTACCTACATCAGATCAGACCCCCTAGCACACTAAGTTTTATGTCGGACATAAAGCATTTGTCCCTCTTGCACTCGCATATCTTTCTGTTAATGCACAGACCTTATCCTAATCGAATGTAATGGTCATATTTTGTTTTGTTTTCATTAACTTTGTGACATTTAGTGTGTTGTTATATCAGTCCTTAATGTGCAAATTTTAAATTATTATTGTGTAAGATTATTATTCTTTTATTGTAAGATTATTATTTTTATTGTAAATTACCGTTTGACATGTAAAAGTGCCCTTGTGGCCTATTTGCAGAATAAATAATTTGAATTTGAATTTGAATTTGCATATTGGCCAGAATGGGACGAAAGCTTTATGTCCGACATAAAACTTAGTGTGCTAGGGGGTCAGAGGCGGGATTGCTTACGCGATCCGCAGGTGAGCGTGATAAGAGAGCCGAGGATGTAATAATCAAAGCTCACGTGTTTCATATGACGTTTTTCAACACATTTGCGACGAAAAATATTTTCATAAGATGAAAATTGTATAGGCTTCCTGAGTTGTTTTCTTCAGCTATTGATGGCAACAGGTTTGGCCAAGAATTTCCAGTGGCGTAAATTCTATTTATCACTTTTCTATCGACCACGAGTCAACATTTTTGATAAAAACCAAACACGCGTTAACAATATTTACGAATATTTGTGAAATTAAGTTACTGAGCATTTTCAATAATTCGTGCACCCAATTAGCGTGAGTTGTTAAACAAAAAATAACTCTGTGTCAGTTTTGTAACGAAAATTAAGCATACAAATCACGAGAAAATGAACTTTTTTCACATTTAACTAACTTATATAGGCACTATCATTCATAAATTAAACAGAAAAAGTTAGTTTTTATACAAACCGAATGCTTAATTGCCGTTACAAAACTGACATCCAGTTAATTTTTATTTAACAATCACGGTAATTGGGTGCACGAATTATTGAAAATGCCCAACTATGGCGCGCGACTATTTTTTTCGCGAAACTTGCGCAGGGCGTCAGACGAAATCTCTTAGATGAAATCTCTAAACAGCCAATCAAATTAAAATAAATATTTTCCTTTTTAATGTTATTCATCTAAAATGTTATCAAAATTGAATAGTTTTACTAAATAAAACGTTTCTATATTATACCTATCCAAAAAGAAATTGTCAATTCATTAACAAATAAAGCTTGTAAAAAGGATTTAATTTGTTTAGTCGAGTACTCGAGTATTATGAATCCATTTGCCGAGAACACATTCGACACCGCGTACCCGACACTCGGGCACTCGTAAACTTTACACAGATGCCGGCATACCCGGTAGTCGGGCAAGAGCTATAAACAACCTAGACGCGACGTCAAAGTGCCAGACAGGCGGGCAAGCATTGCATCTTCGCTACCTACCTCAGGGCTGCCACTGCCACTAACAGGAAAATTTGTAAGTCTTCTGATTATTATGTACTTATGTGGTCGAAAAGTTGGCACAGTTGATTATTATATTTTATTAGTTCACTTTGTATTTTAAACCTAATGCGATTAAAATAAAAATTCTTATTAGTTGGTTACGTTAACACAGCCCTGAGCGTTCGCCGCTTGCCCGACTAGCGGGCTCGCGGCGTGCGGCATTGAGTTGCACGTCGTTGCCCGACTAGCGAGTACTGGCGGTTTCTGGGGTATTGTTCGAAATTTTGCCTGGTTGCGAAAGTGTTAAAAAAAGCTGTAGGTGGGCATTTCTCAGAGGTGGCATTTTTACGTGTACGGGGGCATAAACACGTGAATTTATTGCTGAAAATCGGAATTAAATCATACAAATCCATCAGCATCTGATACATCTGGACAACTAGTATATTGTAAGAAAATAAATGTTCACTGCCAAAATTTACGAACAGTGGGTATGTCCCACGCCCAGATTTGTTGAAACAAAAAATCATAACTTAAGGCGGGAATTTTATTTTAATTTTTAATATTGGTTCACGTGTTCTACATAAGTCTAGTTTATATTATTAGATTCAAAATAATTCACGTTTTAATATTATCAAATAAATCCAATTATTCGACTTGTCCCGCGCTAACACGTGATTTCACTGGAATTTATAAACCTTGTCGGTATTTCACACAGGAATATGTCAGGAACGCCGCGCCGCGTGCGCAGGTAGCTTCAGTCGCGCCACGTTTACCGGCGAGAGCGGACGTCGGCTGTCGGTCTGCATTCGGATTTCGTAAAGGTGTTTTCGGCATTCGGTGGGTTTGTGTGATCTCACTTCTCTGCGTTCTCTCTGAGGATACCGCCTTTCTTGCAGGTCCGGTATAATCACATCTTCTGTGAACACCTCATTCGGTACCGGCTGTTGTATATCAGGTTCAGGACTGCTTACGATGTCGTCAACAGCATCGCGGAACACTTCATGACTCTCCAATGCTTCAGGTAGTGGTTCGCTGGACTGTTCACTGTCTGTGTTAAGATTGATGATAGCCTAGTTCACAGTCTGTGTTAAGGTTTATGATAACCTCTGAACCCTTCTCGTCCATTATATTGTGTAGAAAGTCATTTTCTAAAAATAATACATCTCTTGCAGTGATAACTTCATGCGTCTTCGGATTCATCAAACGGTAACCCTTTTGATTGTCTGGGTATCCGATGAATATCATTGGTTCTGTCTTCATATCCAATTTCCGACGCTTTGCTTTTGGTATAAGTCGATATGCCAAACAACCGAAGATTCGTAGATGGCTGACATCTACCTTCTTGCCTGCCCAAAGCTCTTCAGGTACTGCCCCTTTCACAGCTTTTGTTGGGCTTCTATTTTTCAAATATACTACGGTATTTACAGCTTCCGCCCAATATTGTTTGGGGAGCTTCGCCTCCGACAATAAGGTTCGAGCCTTTTCAATAATCGTCCTGTTCGATCTCTCTGCGACAGAGTTTTGTTCTGGCGTATGAGGTACCGTCGTCTGATGTTTTATTCCTGCAGACTTCAAAAAAAGATTTAAATTTTCCGTTACAGTACTCTCCGCCTCCGTCACTTCTTAAAACTCGTATAGATTTACTCGTCTCGTTCTCGACTTCCGCCTTGTATTCACGAAACGTTATCGAACGTCTCATGCTTATGTTTCAAAAAGTAAACATGCGTCTTTCGAGTAAAATCATCGATAAAGAGGAGAACATACCTTGCACCTCCGAACGAAGGTTCCTCAACTGGTCCACAAATATCGGTGTGTACGATTTGTAGGATCCCGTTCGCTCTCGTACCTTTGTTCTTAAAGGGACTCTTGCATGTCTTTCCTTCAATACACGGAATGCACTGTTCGCACAAATCAGAACTCTTAAATTCCATACCGGTTACAATTTTCTGCATATCGGCCATATAATTTCGGCTTAAATGGCCTAAACGTTTATGCTAAATGTTCGCAATGTTTACATTTTGCCCATTTTTATATGACATTGTCACCTTAGAGCATTAAACCAACAGGAGTGGTCACATGTGTCATTTTCTATACATAAAAAGTCTGCCGATTTTTGCGGGGGAGGGGAACGTCAAATGTATGCGGAACGTGAAAATAGCTACGTCAGATAAACGTCAGTCCATACAATACGTATGACCACTGGTCATACGTATTTGGCAGAGGGGAACGCCTGTCAATTGCCACTCCGGTTGGTTTAATGCTCTAAGCATTGTCACAGTTACGAGTCAACTCGTAAATTCCGTCAACTTCTTGACAGCTTGCAATAATTCGGTTCTTATTTTGAATAGTGCAACCTCTTTTGTCAAAATTAATCGAACAATTTTTCTTAGTCAAGTCACTAACCGATATCAAGTTCATCAAAAGGTCGGGAACATGTCATTATTCAAAAGCAATTTTTTGTTTTCGCCGACTTGAGGTTCAGCGTTCCCTCGACCTTTCACCAATAACTTCTCGCCATTCGCAACAGACTTTTCAGGTCTATACTTAGAGCATTAAACCAACCGGAGTGGCAATTGACAGGCGTTCCCCTCTGCCAAATACGTATGACCAGTGGTCATACGTATTGTATGGACTGACGTTTATCTGACGTAGCTATTTTCACGTTCCGCATACATTTGACGTTCCCCTCCCCCGCAAAAATCGGCAGACTTTTTATGTATAGAAAATGACACATGTGACCACTCCTGTTGGTTTAATGCTCTAAGGGTCTATAGGACACCAACTTATTGCTCCGGTCATTTTTTTTTAATTTATTGAGACAAAGGGGCTTGTCGCCACGCGAACATACCGCCCTGTAAGGGCAACAAAATATCTATAAAGACTTACTTATAATAACTTATGTTCTAGATTTAAGAGCTACTTCCGTTAAATTATACAGAATTTCGGCTTCATCCGATATAGGTAGAGACAAAATACTGTTAACATATCCAGTGTCTAACAGTTTCCTGTCGAAACAAGCTGCTCTCACAGCCTCGCTCCGGACACACTCTAGCAGTACATGTACAACATCTTCAAGAGTTCCACACTCATTACAATTTGGGGAGGGGACTTTTCTCATCAAAAACGCAAACTTATTTGATGCAATGTGACCGGAACGTAACCTGAGCGCAGTTTTTATTCGATTTCTGTTATATGGGGCCTGGTCAATCCATGGATAATAACATACTTGTGGCTGGATAGTTCTAAACCAAATACCTCTCTCTCTAGAACGTAAATCAAAATACTCTTGCCATTCTACTAAACATCTTTGTTTTACAATTTTTACATAATCTGAGTGCAAAGGTAAAATGGTCAATGGAACCCCGTCCACAACAGCCTGTCGTGCAAGGACATCTTGTCTTCATTCTGTTTTATCTGAACATGGCCGGGAATCCATTGAAGTTTAATTTGTTTATCAAAAGATTGAAGTTGGAAGATTGCCTCCAAAATGCGATATGCTACCGGTGAACCTCTCACATGTGAGGTAGATCGAGCGAGGTGTTGTAAAGCACTTTTGGAATCAGTCAGAATAACAATACTATGAAAGTTCAAGGACTTAACGTAGGATAAAGCTTTTTCTATGGCAATTAATTCTATATGCATAATTGATATATCAGAGTCAATCTTAAACTTAGTATAATAATTAACAAATGGATCTAAAAACGCTGCACCTCCCTGTATATTATCCTTTGAACCATCAGTAAAGATTTTGTACCAAGATCTGTACTCCTGTTCAATGAAGTTGCAACAGATAAATTTAAGTTCACAACAGGGATAAAAACGTTTGGCGCGGTCGATAGTCGGAATTGAATCGAAAATAACATTCTGCAGATTGATATTACTTACCCAAATTTCCAATGAATACATTTCAAGCTGAGGGCTTCTATGTATAGGTAAGGAGTTAAAAGCGTTATGGATAGAAATAAGTAAAGGCATCTTTTTGTTATTCCAAAACCGGGAATTGTTTGTCAAAGCCAGATCATGCAATATATTGATGGTATTATTATTTAAGAAAGATTTACATTTCAGCCAGAACTTGCCAGCCAAATACTTTCTTCGAAAACTGAGAGGAGGGAGAGATAACTCACTCTCCATTACGTGAATCGGCGTAGATCGAATGTAACCACCTATGACACGCAAAGCCTGGTTTTGAAATCTGTCTAGTTTCAATAAATTTGTTTTAGAACTGTTATCATACATAAAACTAGCATAATCGATTCTACTACGAATGATAGAGATGTACAAACGCCGTAGATGCTTTTGATGGACACCCCATCCTGGACCTGCTAAAACTTTTAAAAGATTTACATATTTAGTCACCTTTAGAACTGTTTCGTTAATATGTTTGCCCCATTTTAAAGAACTATCCAGCCACAATCCCAAATACTTAACTTGATTAACCATAGGCATTGATACGTTACAAATAGTCAAATCTAACAAACCTCTGAAACTGCCTTTTTTAAAGACGCAAAACTTGCTTATAGTTGGGGAAATAACTAATCCTAAATTATTCAATAAATAGCTCAACATATCACAAGCACGTTCGAGTTCTGATACGGCAGCAGTAGTATTATCTTTCGATACATATAAAACAAAATCATCGGCATATTGAGAAATCTCTACATTATCTATATCTTTACAAATATCGATAGTAGCGACATTAAAAAGGAGAGGTGATAAAGGATCACCCTGAGCTAACCCTCGGCACGTTATTCTCATACCACTATAGCCCGTGAATGACATGTTGAGATTTCTATGCTTTAAGTAAGACCAAAGATATGTGCAAAGTGTAGAGCCGACTCCTAGTCTATCTAATATATGTAACAAGCAAGTTACATCCACATTATTGTAGGCATTATCGATATCAATGAAACATGCTACAGTAACTAAATTTTTAGAGAAACCTATTTGGATTTTACTTACTAAACTAACGAGATTATCATAACAAGACTTAGATTTACGAAAACCCACTATCTTGTCTGAGAACAATAAATGTTTTTCAAGATACCACTCTAATCTCTTGTTTAAAATCGTATGAAAAATTTTGCAAATACACGACATAAGGGCTATGGGACGAAGAGCGGACGACGAATTAGGATCTCTACCTGGTTTTGGTATTGGGATTATTTTCACGTCACGCCATTGAGTCGGAACAAAGCCAGAAAACAAACAAATATTATACAATTTAACTAATAGATGTTTAACTGATAACGGAAGATGTTTAATCATGGAAAAGGAAATAGCGTCACAACCTGGAGCAGTATCACTTTTTTTAATCGAGTTTAATAATTCTTGTAAGGTGATTTCAGATTCTAACTTATCATTAATTGAACGAAAGGAAGGTTTAGGGGGACAAGCGAAATCAGGGGTTAAACTATTCAGGAGCTCTTCAGCTCTGTCCTTGTCAACACAACGATTAGTCAAATTCAAACGATACCCTTTTATCCACTTCATCTTACGCCACATATCAGACGACGAAGTAGTTTCGTCTATTGACGAGCAAAAGTCTTGCCAAGACTTACTTCGAGCCTGTCGTATAACTCGTTGAGCATTTGCTGTCTTTTCCTGCAAAATGTCCAAATTAATTGGTGATGGACACCGTCTCAAGTTCGCCAAAGCAAGACGACGTTCAGCTACAGCTTTAGACAATTCAGTTGACCAATACGGTTTAGGACTAAATTTTTCACACACATGTCGAGGAACTTTAGTATAAGGAATAAACATATTTGCAGCTATCTGTAAGATAAGTTCAAACGAGTCATAGAATTCTTGAGGGTCTGGACTAATAGTAAAGTCAGTAAAACGGTCTTCAATAAATGATGCGTAAGACTGCCAATCACCTTTTTTAAAGTTTCGCTTACTTATGAACTGACGATGAATATCTATTGTTATAGATAACTTAATAATACGATGGTCACTACCGAGAGTTTCGTTAGTAACTTTCCAGGAGAAAAGGGTAGCTAAATCGGATGAGACAAATGAAATATCGGGAGCAGACTGTTGCAGCGTGCCATTCACAAAACGAACTCTAGTGGGTTCCCCATTGTTTAAACATATAATATTATTTTCTAACATACTATCAAAGATTAGGGCGCCTCTTCGATCGGTCTTATATGACCAATTAGTATGATGTGCATTAAAATCACCTAAGACTAAAGATTTTGATCCAACTAGAGAAAACACATAATCCCAATCATTCTGAGTAGTATGAACTGTAGAAGGACAATATATGGAAATAATGTTCTCAATATACTGACAATTCAGAATTTTTACATGTAATAGTTCAATACCTATATTAGGGCAAGTAGTAGGACACACCACCGCCTTAATGGAACTATGCACTAATATGCAAACTCCACCATAAGCGTCAGCCCTGTCCAACCGAAAGGAATTATAACTATACATTCGAAAATAACTGCCAGGATCAAACCAAGTTTCACATAAAACTGCAAAATGAATCTTATCTTGTGACAGCAAGGCCTCCAAAGATACGCTTTTAGGCCTTAAACTCTGACAATTCCATTGAATAATATTGACATCTATAGTAGTACAATTTCTAGCCATTAATGAAATGATTTAATAATGAAAATGAAATTAAATAATGAAAAGCTGCTAACTACTTTAGAAATTAACCACTCCGCACATATAGACACTGCTTGTTGAATTTTAACCTCTAAACATACCTCACTCAGCACAATATTTTTAAGTCTAATCAATAGACGAACAAAGCCCAAGTCCTTCGATCTAGCTTCCCGCGTTTCCTTAACGGTATCGCTGTTATCACGGGTATGGATATCCTTATCAATTACGTCCGCATGCGCTGCCTCGTCGTACCAGTCAAAGTCGGAAAGGGACTGGGCTGATGACCGCGGTCGAGAAACTTCACCACGTGATTTGCGCTTTTTAGATTTGGCTGGAGTTTTTTTATCATTTGAGTTCGAAGCAAATAACTCAGACCACAATGGATTATTTTTAGTGGATAAGTAGATTATTGATGGTAGGCTCTGCAGGTTTGGAACTTTCGACTGGCTTTGAAATAGGCGTGTTGGCCATCTTGTCTACGATATTAACTACCGGGGTCGGCGATGTATCTCTAGCAGGCACTGGAGAAGGCGGAACGTACAATGTGAGAGCTCGCCTGTATGTACAGTTGAACTCAGCCATCAACTCTCTAATTTTCCTCCCTTTTTTATATACTGGACATATTTTTTGTAAGGCTAAATGATTTCCTGTACAGTTGGCACAACGGAATGACAAAGTGTCACAGTTCTCATGGTTTTTAGTGCATTTAGGGCAAACTACTTTCTTGGATGGACATACCAAACGTGCATGGCCGAATTTCCAGCAGCGTGAGCACTGTGTCACCGGAAAAATAAAACGCTCCACTTTTATTCTCATATAATCGATGTACACGTAGGATGGTAAGAACGAACCTTCAAATCCAAGACGAACGCATTCGCTCTTCACCCAACCCGAAGTAGATTGTTCTTCATCGCTAGCTCTCTTATTCAACCTTCTTGCCGACACCAATTTCACCTCACCATCGCACTGCAGATTATCTAATATATCTTTGTCCGTAAGGTGTAACTCAATGTTATTAATAACACCATAAGACATACCAACTTCCGATGTCTTTTGACACTGCCAGTTCAAATCGTAAAATGCTTTACATTGAACAAAGAAATCCGCGTTCAACTCATTGTCAAATGTAATACGTATTTTATATTGGTGACTGTACTTTACTCTACTTACACCTTTCACATTATTATCTTTGAAAAGGCGGGCTAGTTCAAATTGTTTAGGCAAAGGCTTCGAGCACATTACGGATACCATAGAACTAACTCCAACATCAGTTTGTTGACCATATATACGTACTTTGCGATGCCGGTTTATTAAATGCCAATCATTTTCTGGAGAATTCTCGCCCCCTTTTCTTTTATTAGTTAAGACGTTTACCTCCATATCCACTGTATTGTAATTCATCGCATCGCTGCGCACAGAACTATGTTCAAAATCTTCTACATCAGTGAAATGGTTGTCCGCGCTTCCCGCTTCGTCGCCGCCGCCGCCGCCACTAGTATGGGACATTATTTATCTTCGGATCCCGGCCGAGACAGTCGGGACCGCTTTTTACGAATATAAAAAGACTGCAGCAGTATATACTGATTAATCTCTACCAAAAACAAGGAAGACAAGACTGAGAAAACAATTAATAATGATTAAAATATCACAACCAAGGAAATTGTAAGCTCCGGTCATGAGTCATGGAATTAGAGCACCCGCTGTCAAGATACCATTTGTCATTGTTAATTGCCTCCTTGGTGTTCAGGCAAACATTCGCGGTCTTGACTCGCTCTTTACATTCAGATGCCTTATGCCCTGGCTTGTGGCACTTGAAACACTTGTAGACGAACTTCTGCTTACGCTCGTTAGGTTTGCTAATAGATCTGGCATCGTTCTGTCCTTTACGTGTCACAAAAGCTTGCTCGTAGTCTGTGTTCATCTTGCTCTGTCTACTTCCTTCTTGCAACAACTTCATTTTAATTGGCTCTAAAGTGATATCTTGGCCACTGTTATCTACAGTCATTATAAGTGGGCTGTACTCAGCAGTCAATCCACCAAACAAAATTGAAATTATCCAATCCTCCATATTCCAGCATAATATCATGCAATTGTTGTGCAAAGAATGTGACTTTTGATATGTAGCTCTCCATAGAATTGAAATGTTCTAACTTACAGTTGAAAAGCTCTCGCTGTATGTGGATGCGTCTTACCCAGCCTTTATCTTCGTAGGCTCCGTGTAGACTGTTCCAGGCTTCCTTCGCAGTTTTCGCATTGTAAACATGGGTAGAGCACTCTGGTTCCAACAACAAGCATATAGTTGTTCGTGCCTTCCTATCTACGTCCGCATTAACGGCGTCTTTCGAAATTACGTCCCACCAGTTTTTATTCTCTAGGTAATTTCGCACCAGGAACTTCCAGTTCGGGTAGTCTGACGATCCCCTCAGCTTCTTTATACCACTTATGCCGCCTTCTTCCGACATAATTTCGCAAGATTACAGTAAATATCAGATCCACTCAATTTATTAATTTAAACTAAGTAGCACTATCAGTGCGTGAGGCACATAAGCTAATGTGAATTGACTATAACGTGTATATATAAATACTACAGCAGAGTTTGATACGCTAGATGTTTCGTGGTCTGTTTATTTTCAGCAAGTGACAATACAAAGGAACGTAAACAAACGGTTTCTTTGTATATTTTTAAATCGTGACAGGCATGTCGTAATAATGATTACTTATGGCCAGTAGACACATATGCGACCTCCAATATTCATCACCATTATTTTTTATATTTAAGCCTACGTCTTATTATTTAACATCATATTCTATAACTTAAAAAAAATCGGCACCGAAGGTCACCTCTTAGAATCGCCAAGGTACATTCTGTACAATCCGGTTAATGTAAGAATGCATCGTGTTCATACATACCTAGGTACACCTTACTACAATGTGCCAACGTGTCTTAATCGGCATATGGATCCATAAAACACGAGTGCCGCAATGTTATAAAACACGCGTGTTTAATATCCAGGATTATGAGCCTACGAGCGACGTAATAAGAGGTGGTACGTTACGAGCAAATATGTTGAAAAAGAGTTTTACTACTACATAAATCAACACATGTATAAATAATATCCCCGATACGAAGTCAATCCGAATTTACCTGAGAAACATTGCCTTGAAACCCAATAATCGTGTATCGAAAAGATAACACCGACCAGGAAATAATAGAACAGCAAAAAAAAAAACCTGCAATCATTTTTAGGAATTACATAATTACCTAGACACAATTACACGAGTATTTTACTACGAGGATTCTCGCTAGGTCATACGGAATAATGCACCTGTAACCTATATTGATTTTGAAAGCAGGTATATGCAGAAAAAATCTCATTTAAACAAATGTCTGTCTCGCTTGTATCAAATTTCTGTCGTTTATTACGTGTAGAAATTGAATGTATGAGAGACGTTGTTACACTTGCTCCGCTGAATTTCTTCATTTTCAAATGATTGGCAATAATAGAATTAATGAGATGCACTCGCTTAGTGAAAAACATTAAGTGACTCGCGCAGCAAAGTATTTCCAAAATATAACAATTAAGAGCCCAAAAAGTCCCAACTATTTCATGTATTCCGATTACTCCGTCGGTGAGGTAGAATGTGACTATGGTCACTGCAATAAATATCCCCACCATCGACAATACTGCTGCGCGATTATAATTGTAATGTTTCATTCGTAATTTGTTTACGTCTGAACAATTTAGATTCACAATGCGATCGACACTCAGCATTTTCTCGAACAGTTCAATATTCCCCCGGTTGATGAAACGACAATGGAGTAGGTTTATAAAGCATATGAAATATATTTGAGAAAAACCAAAAAAAAATAGGCGGGTTATTTCTTTGTCATCCAAGAATTTCTCTGTAAACATCATCAATATGGATTTGCTAAGATAAGAACAAGCAACCAAGCAGACGACTGTGTAGCACTTTTGAAAGACAGTCGGAGCGGTAACTTGTCCATCCCGTACATCCACGCGACACGATCCCAAGAGTTTCTGAACAACACGAAATGGTGCAAACATTTTGAGGAAATCTTTGTCCAAATGCCATTCTCGCGTCATTAAACTGTTTCGTTTATTTATTGCAGACATATTCAGAAAAAGAAAACCGCAGCGATGCGACTTTGTAATGAAGACCTCCAAACTAGAATATTTGTCAGCTATGTGAGTTCAATTAATGACAGTAAGGTAACCATTAGGAAAGCTATTAATCTGCTCTTTTACTAATTGCATTAAATACACTCGAGAGCAAAAGTTTCGGGTCACTAGCATTTACTTCAATATCTTGAAAACGAATAAAGCTATCGTATTGAAATAAATTGAACCTTATAGACAAATTAATGTCACTAAAATAAAATGCATTACATTTACTACTGACCATTTATTTTATTATGTTTAAAACGACAAATTAAAACACAGTTTAGTACTTGGTATTACCCCCACGTGCTGTCTGGACTGCTGCAATGCGATTCGGCATGCTGTACACCAAGTATCTGAAACACTGTTGGGGAATGTTCTCCCATTCCTCTACCAATGCATGTTTCAAGTCACGATGCGTAATTAAAGGAGGATCTCGTTGTCTTGCACGTCGTCCGAGCTCGTCCCAGGCGTGCTCGATCGGGTTGAGGTCGGGGCTACGTGCTGGCCACACCATGGGACGAATATTCACCTCATCAAGGTAGTCTTGCACTACACGAGCAGAGTGGAAACGGGCGTTATCGTGCATAAAGATGGCATTCTCACCAAGTCTTGCCATAAATGGACCGACGTGCTCGTTGAGGATTTCATCCGCGTATCTTACGCCATTAAGAGTACCGTTTTCGATCAGTACAAGCTCTGTTCGGCTTTCCGCAGAAATTCCAGCCCACACGAGTACCGAACCACCACCGTATGCCACCTTTTCTTCAATACAGGCTTGCATAAATCTTTCTCCTGGTCTTCTGTACACCTTTGCCCTTCCGTCGTGTGTATACAGCATAAATTTTGATTCGTCCGAGAACCCGATATTAGACCATATTTCAATCGTCCAATGCGAGTGTTCACGTGCATAAATTCGTCTTGCTATACGATGGTGCTTCTCGAGTTTCGGACCATTTGCGGGTCTAAATGGTTTCAAATTACCTTCAGCAAGTCGCCGTCTTACAGTCCAAGCAGAAGGGTTGCTTCTACCAAGCCCTAAAAAATGATGAGTCAGTGCTGTTCCCGTAAGAAACCGATTTCGCAGCATAGAGTTCGCTAGATCTCGATCTTCCCGTGCCGTCGTACACCTGCGTCTGCCTGTTGTTGGCCTGTGTAGGTTCGAACCAGTTTCTAGAAACCGCTGGCGAACACGCTGAACTGTAGACAACGATACACCGACTATTCTTGCTGTTTCTCGCTGACTGCTCCCATTTTCCAGGATCGTGAGGATTCTCGTACATTCCTCAGGTGTGGTGTGAGTGACATAATTACTACTTTAATAATGACTATTGGATACCTGGAAGACTTCTTGTAAATACATGACAAATTTATGACAGGACAAAAACAAAAGCAAAAACAGTTGCGAAAATTAGAAGTTCTGATTTGAAAAAAAGGGATCATTATATTTATAACTTTTTTAATGCCATTACTTCACGCCAACCAATAAGTTTTTATACGTGTAACGAAGGATTATTAAATTGTCTATAAGGTTCAATTTATTTCAATACGATAGCTTTATTCGTTTTCAAGATATTGAAGTAGTGACCCGAAACTTTTGCTCTCGAGTGTACTTATATAGCTAACTTATCAATTCAGATCAAAAACCATTCAAATCTGTCCAGCCGTTCTCGAGTTATAAGCAAAGGAACTAACACAACTTTCTTTTATTAATATAGATTATAGCTGTAGGTATTAGATAATAGTTGTACTTTTAGCAAAGAACGTAAGGCAAACTCGCGGTAAATAATATAGCCTACTTTCTTCCAGAAACTACATTCTATAAAGAGGTGAAATCCTATACATATATTTGAAATCACGCAATATTTGTATACATATACTAGCTTTTGCCCGCAGCTTCGCCCGCTTAAGAGTAATTTTCCAATAATTGTTGAATTGCTACGCCGCTTACAAACTACTACTAACTTCCCCTATGAACAACCCTTCGTCATAACTCATTATGGTAAATTAATTTAAATTTACTATTATTTTTATGCCCGTGTGGTGTGGGGTTAGAATTTCACCACCCCCTTTCTTCCCGTGTGTGTCGTAAAAGTCGATTAAGAGAGCAGGGTTGAAGTGTGTTGTGGGCGATGGGCTAACAACCTAAGCAATATCACATTATTTCGATCTTTTATACCCACATTTATGCTAAAAGTGGCGCTGGAACATAAAGTTCACGTGCTCTGCCTACCCCTTTGGGGAATAAAGGCGTGAATGTATGTATGTATGTACGTATTTTTGTTACTTAATTTACAATAATGATTAATGAGAATCTGTCCTCTGGAATAAAAGCTACTTTATGTTCATGATAATGTTGAAATACCAAAATATCTCCACGATTTTCAAGTCAAATTTGTGGCCTGGAAATTGCTATAGGCTTGTTTCCTAAGATTTTTTTCCATGCTTTTCGAACCAGTATTTAACATAAATACCCGAAAATTTGTTTAAATTTAACGGCGGCCAAAATGCTTAACTTATAAAAAGTAAGCAGATCTTTGTGCAGCACCTTGAATGTACTTATTACGGATGCAGGCACTTTCCCAATGGTGCCCAATGTCTCCTACCCTCCCGTCCCGCCGCGCCGCCCGCACTCGCCTAGGTACCGATTGCTGACATTCGAGATGGCACCAAATACAAACTTTAAAACCTATAACCCTATATAACACGGGTCTCGTTCCATACCTCAAAAGCAAAAATAGAACCCTTATTTATAGGATCACGTGTGGTTGTCAGTCCGTCTGTTACAACCGATTTGCTACGAAAAATACTGGACCGATTGAATTGCAATTTGGCACAACTTTTTTCATGAATTTTCTTGTCCACAACATTACATTTCAAAATCTATGCAATTTTCGTTATTAACGTCCCAAAAAACCGTAATAACAACGCCCATATTGATATTTAGACGCCACGTTGGAATGTCAAATCGTTGTTGTTTTCCTAATCAGCGACCCGATAAACCATAGAAACAATAGATGCCGATGTTGATTTTCAGATTTTGTCACCACATGTCTCCTTTTAGGGGTTGAATTCTCAAAAAACCGGAAACACTTGTTTACTCATTTATCGTTAGGAATTATCCTGTGAAGTTTCGAATAAAATTGTCTAACTAATCTTTTTTTCTCCATACTAACTTTGGACCTCCATTTTAACCCCTTTAGGTGTAATTATTTCCAAAACGCCGAAAGCACTTTATTTGTAAATGAATAAGTAATCTGTCCACACAGTTTTAAGTACGTAGTAGCTAAAAATAAAAGTTTCCCTTATACAAACTTTGGACCCTCATTTAACACCCTTAGGGGTGGAATTTTATAAAATGCTGCAATTGCTTTTTTTATATCCTAATAAGTAATCTTCCTACAAAGTTTCAAGTCTCTAGTTCAATAAATAATATTTCCCCCCTACAAACATTGCATCCCTATTTAACCCCCCTTAGGCACAAAAAAGCACTTTCAGCGTTTTATAAAATTCTTCCAATTTTATAAAACGCTGAAAGTGTTTTTTTGTATCTTAATAAGTAATCTTCCTACAAAGTTTCAAGTCTCTATTTCAAAAAACAATGCTTCCCCCATATAAACTTTGGAGCCCTATTTAACTCCCTTAGGGATAGACTTTCCAAAAATCCCGTCTTATGCTTTGCCTACGTCATATAAGGAAAATCTGGTGTAAATTTCAAGTTTCTAGACCCAGTAGTTTTGAATTCAAACTTTGAACCCCTATTTAACCCCCTTAGGGGTAGAATTTTATAAAACTCTAAAAATTACTTTCTTTTGTATCAATAAGTAATCTTCTTTTAAAGATAAAGATAAAGATAAAATCATTTATTTGTCCAACATAGGTTACAGGATGTTACAGAATGTGGTCAGTTTCACTATGTGGCGCCTTACGGTTTAAAAAGTGTTGAGCATGCATGTCAAAGTCACTATCATTTATATATTCTTTTATGGTATAATAACTTCTATGAGCTAGAACATTTTTTTAAAGCTTTTTTAAATATATGTAGTTGGTCTATTGAAATTATACACTTTGGTAATTTATTAAATATCCTCGAAGCCATTGCAACTACATTTTTTTGGAATAACTTTGTTTTGGGTATCATTGGGTATTTTATTTTATGTTGTAAACGAGTGCTCTTAAGGTTTAGGTACAGATGGGAGTTACATTTCACGAAAACACACATTTCATATATATATAAACTAGGAAGAGTTAGGATCTTAAGTCTTTAAAAGTGGGGCTTACAAGATTCCAAAGAGTTGATACCACATAAAGATCTTAGACACCTTTTCTGCGCTCGAAACGCAATTTCTCGTTCCCCCAGAATATTATACCGTATCTTAAAGTTGATGACACAAATGCATGGTATGCAGTAAGCACTGCAGCTAGATTAACCTTTTTTCTTAAATTATATAATGCATAGGAGAATTGATTTAATTTCTTACACATAGAGTCAACTTGATATTTCCATGTCAACTTATCATCTACATTTAATCCTAAAAACTTTGTTATGTCAGTGTCTTCAATTTTTTGTCCTTTATAAGCTATTGTAAGATTAGGCACGTAATTCGTTCTCTGCTGAAATGTTATGAGTTTTGTTTTACTTAAGTTAATGTTCAAATTATTTTTGTTAACCATTCTATAATTGTATTTAATGTCTTGTTAATATCAGCTTCATAAGATTTCAAATTTTTCCCAGAGAAGATTACAGTACTATCGTCGGCAAAGAGAACCATAGGGTGGTCAATTGTGTTAGGCATGTCATTTATATAAATGAGAAACAGGAGAGGTCCTAAAACACTTCCCTGTGGTACGCCATAACGGATTTCTCGTACATCCGATCAGTAGGTCTGTTCCGTTTTTGTCTTGAAACATATTTTACTTATTTGAGTTGTTTGTCTTCTGTTGCTTAAATAAGATTGAATTAAAGAATGGATATTACCACGTATTCCGTAGCGATACAGCTTATCTAAAAGTATTCTATGGTCAACATAGTCAAACGCCTTTGACATATCCATATACAACGCAGATACTGGGATCCTTTTATCCATATTCTTTAGAACAGTTTCTACTAAGTCAAAGATAGCCATGTTGATCGTCATGTTTTTACGGAAACCTTTTTGCTCATTTACAAACAAATTATTGTGTTCAAAGTAGCCAGATACACTATTATAAATATACTTTTCTATAATTTTTGAGAAAATAGGAATAAGCGCTATGGGTCTGTAATTATTAATGTCTTCTTTGCTATGTTTTTTGTGTAGAGGTTTTATAATTGTTAATTTCAATTTTTCTGGAAAACTTCCACAAATAATGCACAAATTTACGATATGACTAAGTAGAGGTGAAATTATATGAGATACTTTTTTTACTATATATGTACTTACGCCATCGAACCCAGTGCTGTTTGTATTCCTCAAGCCATTTATTATTTTTAGTTATAGGTTGCATGAAAATAGAGAATTAAATGTCAAATTGTTATTTAAATAGATATTAGAATTGTTAGAATTTGAATTATTATTTAGTATATTAATTGGTTGAATTTGGTCAATAAAATGATTGTTGAATTCTTGCGCAATATTTTTTGGATTAGTAGTTTGTATATTATTATGTGTACATATTTCTGAAATATAATGTCTTGGTTGATTTGACTTAGAACTGTTAATTATTTTCCATGTCGCTTTAGACTTATTTTGCGCATTTTTAATGAGATAATTGTTTTGAGATTTTTGAGTTAGATTAATAATTTTTTTGAGCCGTTTCGAGTATTTTCTGAAGTATTCTTTACCCCCTTATTCAGAAGATAAACGACACTTCCATAGTAAATATCTCTTTCGCCTGCAGCACTGTTTAATACCTTTTGAGATCCATGCAGGTTTTTTAATGGAGGATATTTTACATCTTTGGTATGGGAAGCATAGATTATAAAATAATTCGAAAAGGTCCGAGAATTTGTCGTAAGCTTCATTAGAATCAACAGATAAGTACACTTCATTAAAATTTAGATTCTGGAGGCACTCAATGAACTTATCAATATTTCCTTGGCCGAGATCTCTTTTTCTTACGTACCAGTGAGTCAGAACATTTGTCGTCTTCACTGGACATGTTAAAACTTGTGCTGTGTGATCGGAGAGTGCTAATTCGATTACTTCAGCTTTGCTTCTTCAAATGTTATGTATGATATTGTCTATGCATGTTTTGCTACATAAACGGGTCGGCTCTATTATGCTAAGCCTTAAGTTATAACTGTGTAGTATGTTCTTAAATTCTACTGAGACTGCGGTTCTTTTGAGTATGTCAATATTGAAATCACCACTAATAATTACTTTCTTATTTGTGTAACATAATTTATTCAGAAGTTTACTTAACTTATCGAAAAATATTCTCATGCGTGCATTGTCATTTTTAGGAACTCTGTATATAGTAATGATTATTATTTTGTGATCTTTCAGTTCAATTGCACAGCATTCAATTATATGGTATAGAAAGTTCTGCAATCTCCAGTAGACTCTTATATTTATGAATGTTTCTCACTAATATGCATGATCCACCATCTCTACTTTTTCTGCAAAAATGAGCAGCTAGGGTATAGTAAGGGTATAGTTGACTATCATTAATTCCATTTCGTTATCAAATTTCATGTTGTGTTCTGTTATACAGATAATGTCAATAGGCTTTCCAATGTTCATAAAACCTTGTAAATGGACACTTAATGCATCAGCCTTATTTATTAAGCCATTTATATTTTGGTGTAAAACTGATATATATTTGTAAGAAATGCTAAAATCCTCGGTGGTTGATTTCATTTGCAAACTAGGTTGACTAGGTTTATTAACTATCAAAAAGTACCTTTATTATAAAAGGATTCGTTAACACTCTATAACACACTATTTATACATTTGGCGAGTTCATATTTGCCTCTAGAATTAAGTTCATTCCCATTCATTTCATAGTGAAAATGTCCGATATAAATACTGTTGGGTTGAAGCCAGACATGAGAACAGTTTTTAGTAAACTTCTCATCTCTTCCTGGGTCAAAATCCCAGTGCGATTTTTCCGCGGCGGAGGTGATAATTGGACTGAGGATTTCTTATATTTGAATGTTCTATTTTTTATATGAAAGCTAATATATTTCGCCATCTTGAGCCATAATGGAAATTACTTTAAACCTATTGTCTTAACCACAAAAAAATAAAAACTGACGAAAATCCAATTTTGGTGACGTGTCCTGCACTTGTTTCTTGTATTAAAAAGCCAAGATACAAAAAAACTATCCATTTACTTAATTAAAGCGGCATTTATTCGTGTCCTATATTAGTCAAGGTATCCTAAGATTTAATTTCGTTACATTCGTATGTAAACTAAACCTCATAATGATGTAAACAAAACTGTCCCGCGAAATAATATAATTTTGGTGCATAAAATTAAAAATGTTTTTATGGTCGAACGAAACGCAATAACACAAACGGCGCAAGCGTCGCTTATTGGTTCAGTTCTGCTCTGGCGACAGGCGATGACTGACGTGTGATACCGTGTAGGAGCTAGCCGTCAAGCACGTTAGTATCTAATTTCGGTGGTTCAAAATACAGTTTACGTCAATTTTGGTGACATGATTAATTAATTATTAAGCATAACTTAATTTAATGTGTATTTTATTTTATGTTTCATTTCATTTATTTATTTCAAGTACAATATAAATTGTGTCTGAAAACATTACAATACTTAAATCTAAGATATAGGTATAATAAATAATAATTAATTTAAGACATTATGACATAACATTCATTCAGGATATGCCTAGAAAAAAAAAAAAAAAAACTTTTACAATACAACGTGAATTAAGAATTCTTTAATTTACATTTCATTGTTATTTATATTAACATTACAGAATTCTTCTACCGAGTAGTAGCACTTCTCAAGCAGGAAAGCCTTTAACTTATTTCTAAATATTACAGCATTTGTGAGTGATTTTAATTCAACGGGTAACTTGTTAAACAACACCCTTTCCTGGTAACACGCTGAATGCTGAACTACTTTTAGTTTAGTACTGACAGACTTCGGCAGATCCTTTCGCCTCGAAGTTAGGCGCCTATCCCTCTGCTCTGTCGATTCTATTTCGTGCAATTGTTTAATTAGGTCCGTCAGCACAACCAAAATGTATAGGCTAGGAACAGTTAAAATCTTCAGTTCCGCAAAAAACGGTCTGCATGAAGTCTGCTGTGATATTTTTGTCATGATCCTTATAGCTCTCTTCTGTGCAATGAAAGCAGCCTGTACATTATATTTATAGCTATTACCCCAGAGTTTTATGCTGTAGCGTATTTTTGATTCCACTAACGCGAAATATACAATTTTTAGTTGAGTCCCTTGTAACTCGTCCCTTAGACTTCTAAGAGCATAGCATGCAGAGTTGATTGAATTAATTACAGCAGCCACTTTTGGTTTCCAGTTAAGGTAAGAGTCTATGTATACTCCAAGAAATTTGACACTATCTACTTGTGTTATTGCGGAACCTTCAGCAGAAATCTGCAAGATGTCTTTATCCTTAGACGTTGTTCTGAAGAGTATTACATTTGTTTTGCTAGCATTCAGTTTCAGGTTATTAATATCAAACCAATCCGTGAAAGTTCTCAGAGTATAATTTACCCTATCATTCAATTCTGATATGTTGTTTCCTGATACAACGGCATTTGTATCGTCGGCAAAAATCACCAGGCTGGTACTAGGTACCTTACTAAGCGTGTACTGGATGAGATCATTTATAAACATGATGAAGAAAGTAGGACCTAATAAAGAACCTTGTGGCACTCCTTTAAAAACACTAGCAACACGTGACATATGGGCTTTAACCAGAGCGTCTTGAGTCCACTGGATCTGGACGAAGTATTTTCTGTTCCTTAAATATGAAGAAAAAAGAGCCAGCGAGCTGCCCCTAACCCCGTAATGTTCTAGTTTTGACAGCAGAATATCGTGGTTAACCATATCAAAAGCAGAGCTCAAGTCAAGCAGGACACCCGCTACTTTTTTCTTGTTTCTTAGTTGGCCCACCACGTCCGCAATGAGATTACTGATAGCTTCGTTTGTACCTCTACTTTTTTGATACCCAAACTGCCTCTCATTTATTATTTTATTCAGATATAGGTGCCTATCCAGCCTATCTTTCATAACTTTTTCAAGTAGTTTGGATACTGTAGGTAAGAGTGAAATGGGTCTGTAGTTTTTCAGATCAGTTTTCGAACCCTTTTTATACACTGGTATAACTTTAGCCGTTTTATATTGCTCCGGAAAAACAGAATTATTCACGCACTGATTTAAAAAGCTTGCTAGTGAACCCGCTAGGATGTCAATGTTATCTTTAACAACTGTGATCGGAATATCATCATATCCACTCGATGGTTTAGATTTTAGTTGTTTGACCATTGCTTCAACTTCCTGTGGGTTAACCTCCTCAAAAATCATTCCCAACTCTTTTTATATGTGAACGAAGAACTGAAAGCGCGTCATTTCCGGTATTTACCATGTCTCTACCATGATTAAATCGTTCTAAGAAAAGATCGCAGACAGCATTAGGATCGTTTACTATTTCTGAACGGCCATCTGCGCCTTGATTTTTAATCAACAAATTGTCTACTGGTCGGCCTATGTTTTTATTACGATGTTTGTTCACAACTTTCCAGATCTCCTTTGATGAGTCCTTAGCTTGTTTTATTTCTCTTTGCACAGCTATTTTCCTGGCATTTCTGATGACACGTCTGTAAATATTGACGTATTTCTTTGTGTAGCTGTCTGTCGACTCAGAATTGGACTTTTTACCAGTCGTCAAAATACGCTTCATGTTGCTTGAGACCTTGATTCCTTTGGTGATCCATTTAATCTTGTATGATTTTCTCATTTCAATTTTTTTTCTTTTCTTTATAAAACATTCACCAAATATACGGTTGAATTTGGCAATAAATGAATTCACTCCTATGTCTGTCCAGTTTTCGGCTAAAAATTTCTGTCTAAATTCCATATTTCCTTTGCGACTAAACTTCCTTACCTCCTTCCAGATATGATTATTTCTTGCCCCGATGGTTATATCCCCTCCCTTTACAGCAAGAGAGACGAGTAAACCTGCATGACCATCGGCAAGGCCATTATGATCTACCAGAGTACCAGATATACAATTATCTGGGATGTTAGTTATAATATTATCCAAACATGACTCAGCATTATTGCGTATGAAGGTAGCTGAATTAATTAGCCCCATGAAGTTGTAGCATGTAAGTAAAGATAAAAATACCTGACTCTTATTATCCTGCTTCAGTAAGTTGATATTAAAATCACCCAAGATGACGCATTTCTTGTTAAAAAAGTACTCTAGCACCTGCTCGAGCTTTTGAAAAAATAATTCTAAATTAATATCATTTGGAGTACGGTAACAACATATAATATTTACATTTGTTTCACAGTCAACAATGCCACAAACTTCAAACCACCTTTACCTTCCACTTTATACCATTTTTTACAAATAATAAGTTCCTCATATTGAATGGTTCTATGGCTCAAAATAAGAGAGCCACCTCTTATTTTTTTTGACCGTACATTAATTGTTGCGAGGTTATATTCATCCATACTGAAAAGAGGCGCAGAAGAAGCATTCAGGAAATGCTCGCTTATACATACATAGTGTTGATCATTCGGAAGGTTTTGCAAGTATAGTCCCAGTTCATGTTTTTTGTTTGTTATACCACATACATTTTGATAAAAAATATTTAACTTATTATCGACGAAAGTTATGGTTATGCGTTGGAGCTGATTCTTCATTATTTTCCTGAACTTCTTGTGTTGGAATTTGAGTGTGTGTAGTATCAGGCGATTCGATGTGATGTTTTTCGTTTATTACTAGTGTGCTATTATTGATTGCAGCATTCATGTTATTATTTAATACATAATACTGTGTTATCTTCTTCTGTATTCGTTTTGTTGCATCTTTAACTTTGTTAGCGTTTTTTTGTAAGGAAACATAATCAGTCATCTTCTTTTGGCGTTGTTTCGTTTTTTTCTCTGTTGCTCCGAAGCATCTGGTTTCGAGTGTTCTCCGAGAGATGAAATGGCCTAATTCTTGTATGATTTTTCCCATGCCACGATTATTGAGTCGTCCCGTTTTTAACAAGAACATGTCATATGACAGTTCTAAGTTAGAGTCGTAGGATACATGTCTTTCGTGGAATTTTACATTGTTACGCAACAAGCAGTTGAACGTTTCTACCTTAGAATTGTACATGGGTTTTCCGCAAATATACGTTGGGCATAATATTATTATGTTTGTATAGTTTATAGGATATAGTGTCTCAGTGATCTGTTGTACAATATTAAAATAGTCTTCATTTTCCTTGAAGTCTTCTTTCCCTATTAGAATTACGAGATAATCCGCTGCTGTTAGGTTTTTCACACAATTTTCTGTTTGACGGAGTAATTGCCTGATTCCACCTCCAGGCGTTAGAAAATGACAATAATTGAAATTCTGTAGAGTGGCGTTGTTTTCTAACATCTCTACGATTTTATGATCTTTATCCGTGCTGGTTATAATCAATTGATTTCTCGTGGGGGTAGTCCTTTCATGGTGAGGGGTTGTATTTAGCGGTATACCCTCGGCAGGCTGAATTTCAAGTTTCATGCCGTGTTTTTTGTTGTGCTGTGGAGTAGGATCTAGATTTGTGTTATTAATAGGAGAGGTTGGTTTTTGAATATGTTCGTGTGTAATGATGGACGCGTTCTTGTCTTCCATAGTTAATGTCAACACTTCTCCATTTTTGGAAGGCGTTGCTTTTGGGGCTGAAGTATTTGTAGTTAAGAGTGTTTTTAGAATTTCAATTTTCTTTTGCTTGCCCTCCAAACTCTTATTCAATCTAGATAGCTCCATGTTGAGGCGCTCAATCTCTTGATGGGCACTGGCTAATTCTGAGGTGAGTTTCTCATTCTCCAAGGTTAATTCTAAAGTCTCCAGGTTATTCGTTGCTGACATATCTGGCATACTTTGGAAGGTAGAATCTTGTAATGTGTTCAAGGTACTCTCCATGTCAGTTTCTGAAACGGGTTCTTCCAGAGAAGCCCTCCGATTTTCTGGAATTCTCGGTCGCAAAGTGACCTTTGTTTGCGATGGGTCCTTTTTCGAAATAGCCTGGTTGCTTGGTTTGATATGTGTACCCTTTTTTCCAGTGCAACAGGCGCTGCATAGCCAATTATCTTTGTCCTCATTCGTCATCAATAGAAATCTTTTTAGGGAAACTGTTGTACATTTGCGGTCGAACGCATTTTTACAAGTTGAACATATCAGGTGTTCATTAGAATTGATGTCTTTTTTGCATCTGTGACATTTCATGACTTTCGATTTTGGTGGCATTTTATTGAATGTGTCAATAACAAGTTAATTATTATCAACAGAAAAATGTGCAATGACGACAGCAGTGCCCTCTGTTGTGGTAATCGTAATGTATAGTTATATTTATACAATTTCCGAACGAAATATATTACTCTGACAACACTATTTGGCTGTCATGTTGGTATGATTGTTTTTGTGTCAGTGCCAAACCTGATGTCGAGTTAGCCAATCAGCTGTGCGAATCGCGTGCACGGTTCCGTTATTTACGGGATTTCGGATGGTTTATGGTGGTTTTGAAAGTAAAAACGGTTTTACAGTGATTCTTACCGTGTTTCTGAGGTCTTCAAATGTTTACAGAGCTGCTTTTAACTGTGTATCTACATTCGCCGATCGCCGACATAACCTCTTGTTGACACCACAATAGTACGCGTATGTATTTACCATTTATATTATTTAAAACGCAGAGAGTATTCTCACAGTGTATTTACTTGGCCAGGGTTGCCAGTCTCTGGCATTCTCTCTCATCTGGTTTGGTTTCCCTTTCGAAATATAAGGTTAACTGGAACATGTACAAAAGGGTTAATTAGCTATGATTTTTTTTTGTCCAAATCCTAATATCGGTGTTGCAATTTTGGTGTGTTTGGTGGATTTTTTGAAGACACTAAAATTGCTGAGTATCACCAAAATTATAGAAGACGTGGCAAAGTGAACCGTATTCTAATGATATATAAGGTCTATCAATTGTTATATATACGACTTCTTGGATATGCAACATGAAATGCATTTTAATTAAAGTACATTGAAAAAAATTGATTATTTTAAATACTTTTTAGAGTGAACACTATTATATCAATGTTACCTATAAAATATTTCAATGTATATAATGTTATATTAGTCAGCAAAATCTTGGGCCGCGTCTGTCTAGGTATTTGCAGAAAACTCGAAAACTACTTATCCGATTTTGATACAATTTTCATCACATGTAGTTTTAATGTTAAAGATTTGTTAAATATATAATGCATGTATATACATATATTAAGTTTATGTACCGCAATCGTATCTACCACGGGACGAATCGTTTATTAGTGTATAACTGGCTCTTACGATAAAAATAATATATATTATATACAAATAATATATTAAATAAGATGACCTTAACGTAAAATATATACCTATATATTAAGCAAATTGATTATATATGTTTTACGGCTAACTACCTGCTCATCCTGAAATAAAATAGAAAAAATAATATATACAATAAATTATTTGGTACAATTATTATGGGAGTAAAAATTAAACGCCAGTGAAAACCGCATTAAAATCGGTTCAGTAGTTTCGGAGTAATTGGCGATCTAACCGGTAGAAGTGGCGCGGATTTTGACTTCAAAATGTGGTGATATACAAAACCAAATAAATACCTTTTTATGTTTTATACGCATATGATGATCGTATAATTCAATATATGTTTGACCTAAATATGTTTATTTCGTATAAATAGGTTTTATATATCCTTGAACCCCGCACTGCGCTCAGAATTTATTTGTATACATATACATAAAATATATAAACAAAAAATATATTTAAATCATCTCTAAAGTAAGAACTACACGCCACTGAAAACTACATCAAAATCGGTTGAGTAGTTTTGGAGTAATTCGTGACCAAACCGGCAGCAGTTTTATCTTGCCTGAAAAATGAGGTGATTTAAAAACAAATTTATTTTAATACCTATTTATATTTTATAAACATATGATAATTTTCTATACTTACTAATGTTATAAAGAGGAAAAGCCTGAGAGATTGTAGCATTGTAAGTTTGTTAGTTTGTTTGTAATGTGTAATCTCCAGAACCATTTATCAAATTTAAAAAACCTTTCCCCTACTTATAGAATGAACTGTCTGGATGGCTGTAGGCTATATATTATCTCGCAGGTTTGCCTGCGTACCTATATATCGAGATATATATGTATGATTTTCAGGAAATAAGTTTACCGGGTGGTATACCTACCTATGCCCTTAGAAGATTTTGCGTTATTTTTGTTACACGTTGTTTGTATGTATTGCAAAAAAATAATAGTGAAAACGGACTTAATATCATAAATCAATCTGTACCAGTCAGTCATGGCAAGGTAGATTTATAGGCGGTGCAAATTTGTTAAGTCAAAAATACCTTTAGTAGGTCGAAAGGCAAGAAGGATAGGCAATAATAATAATAAAGATATATCTTTATTTCGGATCACTTTGTATGACATGATGTACATCCATATGTGGTTAGTAACTTGGTGGGATAATTAAAAATTATGTTAATTTAAATAACGTATGTTTTATGTTGTTTTGTTTACATATAAATATCACACAAGGACATATGATATAATAATAGTATAATTATATTATTAATAATAATAACTACATGTTTTATAATACTAATGAATATTGATGTAACTTACAAAAATAAAAATATATATTTTAAAGAAGGTTAACTGGAAGAGATCCTTTAAAGGGATAACTTTATATAATTGATATTCATGTTATATGATTGATGTACAATAAAGCATAATAAATACATGAAGAAAATCTGAAAATCTAGGCATTGGATATTGAATTGTAAGTGAACGGAATATACAGAATATGCCCTTAAACGGTTTTGCGTTATTTTTGTTACACGTTGTATATTTTTACATGTATTATTTATTTATTAGTAAAGATAGTTGTTTTTGTTAACAAATATTTAGCATATTCTAATTATGGTGGATAATTGCAATGCCGGTGGGAAAATTACCTAATTTAGGTGTAAACATGCAATTCAGGTGCCGTCATTATCCAATTTTGGTGCCAACATGCAATTTTGGTGGCTATGAAATTAATTAAGTGTCATTATCTCAGAAACTACTCATTGGAATGGAAGGCCGTTTTGACACTAATTTAATTTATGACTAATGACGCTCTAAAAAAATATTTTTGGTAACCTCGATATCATCAAAATAAAAAAAACCACCAAAATTAGCAAAATTTTAGACTTGTTGAATTTCACCCTCCTACAAAGTTTCAAGTCTCTAGTTCAAGTTTCCCCCGTACAAACATTGCATCCCTATTTAACCCCCTTAGGGGAAGAATTTTATAAAACGCTGAAATTACTTTTTTATATCCTAATAAGTAATCTTCCTACAAAGTTTCAAGTTTCTAGTTCAATGAATAATGTTTACCTCATACAAACATTGCACCCCTATTTGACCCCCTTAGGGGTAGAATTTTCTAAAACGCTGAAAGAACTTATTTTGTATCTTAATAATTAATATCCCTAGAAAGTTTCAAGTCTCTAGTACAAATAATAATGTTTCTCCCATACAAATTTTGCACCCCTATTTAACACCCTTAGGGATAGAATTTTCAAAAATTCCGTCTTATCCCTTGCCTACGTCATAAAAGGAAGGTCTGGTGTAAATTTCAAGTTCGTAGTTCCAGTAGTTTTGAATACAATTTTTGCACCCCTATTTAACCCCCTTAGGGGTGGAATTTTGTAAAACGCTTAAAGAGCTTTTTTGTATCTTAATATGTAATCTTCCTACAAAGTTTCAAGTCTCTAGTTCAATAAAGAATGTTTCCCCCATACAAACTTTGGACCCCCGTTTTACCCCCTTAGGGGGTGAGTTTTGAAAAATCCTTTCTTAGTGCTCCCCTACACCTTATATAAGTCAGTCAGTCAGTCAGTCAGTCAGTCAGTCAGTCAGTCAGTCAGTCAGTCAGTCAGTCAGTCAGTCAGTCAGTCAGTCAGTCAGTCAGTCAGTCAGTCAGTCAGTCAATCAGTTATGACAACCATTTAACATCAGATGAAGATAACATGCAAGATTTTGAAACTTTAATTCCAGTTGCAAGTTGTTCAAGGTCTTGAATACATAATCATTTTAGTTAAATAGTAAAATTTATTGACATGTAATATTTTGAAATCTACATAATATATGGCTTTATCATTCAGTTATTCAATTATTCAAATAAAAAAAATACAATGGCGACTCCACTGCACTACTTGTGTTAAAAATGCCACCAGAATCCTAACCCTATAATCGAATGATTATAAATTGAGTCGAATAAGTCGAATGATTACTATAATCGACTAATCGATTTAGTATCATTCGAAGTCGCGCATCACTACAAGGAAAATTTGTTTTCTCCGTCATTATTCTGTGTCTCCGTTTTTTCACCCGACCAGAGCTCGGTCACCCATGGACAATTTTTTTATCGGATTAATTGGTTACGGAAATTATCCCCAAGACTTACCTTTTACAAAGCTACCATCTCACAGACTGTAAAAACTTACCTATGTTGTAGGTTTAGATTAGTATACAACTAATTCAAATTGGAAGGAAGGAAGATAGAGTTGGAATTCAATTCGGCGTTTAAGTTATTAAATATCTCGACGAGTATGGTGATATAGGAGGAAGTATAGAACGTTAATATTATTTCTGTTGAGGCGTCTTATAGTGTACCTACCTACCTATGAGAAGCAGCATAAAATTAGGCCGCTGTCACTGAGGATGTCATGATTGATTGATACCTACGGTGGCTACTGTTTACTCACAGCTTTGGCTACTGTTTATACACAGAATTCGGAATTCGGTGTGTAGCTGAATGTGGGCTGAATACATTGACTCGATAAAAGCACGTACGTATATTTCTGAACGATTTATTGAATTTACTTCCTTAGCCTGATTCATGAAGCCAAAAAGTGTGCCCATATTTATACATACATATATAGGTACATGGCTGTACGGCATGTTATGAGACGAGCATGAAAAAGCTATAAGAAATCTTCTCTACATAGGTAGTTACTATATCTGAAAAGTAATTAAATATCTAGTTGGTTTCTCAACTTTACAAAAATGTGAACTGTATAATAATTAGAATAAAACTGGTGACGACGTTGAACATACTAAGCACAAGTTGCGCATCCACACGCCACATCCCGTACACGGAGAAACTTGGAGGAGTTTCGTCAATCAATTTCATCATGTTCTTAGCTTTTTTCCTCAAGGGACCTGAAACACAACTTGTTTATATTAAAATTTAAAAACTATAGATTCAGAAATGCAAAATAATATATTGAAATGGGTTTACCATCGACGTAAAGACATAACACCAGTATAGAGAGGTGTCTTGTTTTACGGACCTCCCGTATAAAAGCCTCGCTTCCAACAGTCAGTACTAGAAGTAGGAGCAGATCGATGAAAGCCAACGACAAGAGAAATAGAAAGTCAATTAGGAACATTCTCTGAAAAACAGAACGTACAAATTAGTTTTATTCCGCCATGTTTGCATGTTTCTCTATTTGTATACAATGAAAATAATCCAGATACTTACCTTGTCAGTATGGTCGGATTGCATCGCGAGAATTCCGTGTTCAAATGTAAATAAAATCCAAGCAACGAGAACTGCACTAAACAGAAACATCTGAAATATAAAATAAGAATATAGAGTTTTTTAGGTAACATACGTGGAGATTTAAAAATTACCTAAAATCCAGTGAAGGGAAACCATTGAATGCGAGCTCCTTACAAATATCTACCCAAACACGTAGACCACCGGGTCTTCGAACATACGCATACCGGGTTTTAGTACCGACTAAAACCCGGTATGCGTATGTTCGAACTAAACGGCTGTCGGCATTGTTTTGACACCCCGCCCCCAACCCCGCATAATGGCAAGATGTTTTTTTCGTTTGCTGCTAAAATCAACATAGCTGTATGTGTTGTAAAGATAAACGTTTCGCTACGTAAATAACTTAAATAAGTAATCACCTGGATTCTATATTGTTCCTTGAATAACATAAAACCTTTGTAGATCTCTTTTAAATAAATATCTGTAGCGGGGTTTTCTTCAGTTTCTGCCGGCATCTTTATAAAACGATTGCCTGCCATGGTTTTGGTATTCAACACTGCAATACTAGATGAGTCTCGACTGATATGTTTGCTGATCTGAGAATTCAACTGATGTACTCTAGTATAGAAGAAACTTATATGGCTCGAACAACAACTTAGCTCTAATACTGAAGTTTCTAAAGTGTATGTTACTCCGAGAAGTTCCAAAATTCCAAATTCATTCCTGGCTAGAACATATGCCAGTATGAAAATAACAGCAAAAACAATAGCCAATGAGTAAGCGGCTTTTCGATGTCGTTTGTGAAGCATTATGTTGATTGGACGATTGGTTCCCATAAGACGATCGATTTCCTGCATCTTTATGTACAAACTTATATTAGCCTGGTTATCGTAGAAACGGGCGTAAATGATAAGTCCAGCAAATACAACTAGAGCTGCAGAAATCCCTGCCACCCATAGATAGAACATTTTCCGGCTATCTGAAAACCTGGCCATATATGATATTAATAGTTGAAAGAGAGAAATTGACATTATTATTACGCATATAATGGTATAGCCTTTCTGAAATGTTGTCGGCGGAGTAATCGATCCCTTTCTAACATTTACACGACTTGATCCTAATAGAATTTGGACTTTTAGAATTGGTTCAAAGACTTTTATAAAATTTTCGTCCTGGAGATCATTCGGTTGAGTCGCTCCAGACTCTTGTTTGGGAACTTCTTCCGGATTTAAACTTTGCGATTGTAACGAATCCATCACGTTAAAATGATATGGGTAAACGTGTGATTCCTGTTAAATTATATTGACTACTACCTACATTATATGGAAATTATAACGGCTAGTTAGATAATGTGTCGATTAGGTGCGTAATTGGTTTCATAAATAATGTATACTTAGTCAATTTATTACATTATACCTAATACCGTAAGTAAACCGGTATAAAATAATGATAATATAATAATAACATAATAATACATTGTGATACAAGTGAGCAATGTTGATCATTACATCCAACGGTTTCCAACACATTTGAGAGGAAAAAAACCATTATAAGATGACAGTTATATAGGCACTTTTTTATTATTTACTTATGTTGTTGTTTTTACACACATGTACATCGCCAAGAATTTCTAGAGTGGCGTTATTTCTATTTATCAGTTTTCTTTTCACCAAGAATCTACATTATTGACAATAACCAAAATCCTAATAAAAAATTGCTAACATTCGCACGCACGAGTATTGCATCACTGTGCATTTTTCATGTCCACCAAATATATCTGTAAATCGGTTTATTTTTCTAAATTTGTGAAATGTAGTAATATGTTCCTTTCAATCTTAGCTTAAACATAATAAAAAAGAAGTAAACAATCATGGAAATCGCATTTTGGGGAAATTCTGGTGTGGTAATCCAATATTTGTCTTTTTTAATGCCTAAACTTTTTAAAACTTAAACTCATTAATCACAGCTCATCTAACAACGTTCAAGTTGGGTTTTATGTTTTATACAACATATATTTTTTTAATAGAAATTGGATGAACATTGTTGAAAAAAATAACAAAATTCTATATAATTTGTTGCCCACCCCTGGGGGGACAAATGAAGGCTTTAAAGTCTAGGTATCTCGCAAACGAATCATTAATTTGAAAAAGAGTTTAAGAATCCCATAATATTTTTGAACAAGCTATCCAACGAAAAAAAAAACAATATTTTATTCTTCTGTTTTGTCGGCGTGATTGATTTATATACCCATGCCGAATTACAGTTTTCTAGTAGTAATGGTTACTGAGCTAAGCCGAGGACTGACGGACAGACGGACATGGCGAAACTATAAGATGTTGATTACGGAACCCTAAAAATTATACGATACCAGTAACTTCCGTTTTTAATGCCTATAGCGAGAACTTATTGAACGCCCCTCGTAGTTACTTATAAAGTCGCAAATTGAAGAAGAACAATAGTGTAAGTGGCAATAATGGCGAAGATGTTGAGAGGCAATCGATTATTCACAATGTAAATATCATAGATAGAGAAAAATGACGTTGTTCCCAGAAGTTTTAGGATGTCTTGAGCACTCATCTGCAGTTTATCTGAAAAAATATAAATTAACAGTACACTGAATGCTTTGCAAGCCTAATTTATGCTAAATCTTTGTTTCTAAGTACTGACTGAGATGTTAATGTCTAAATATTGTATAGAATCTAAGAAACGGCAACATTATGGGGATGATGAAATACAATGGCTCTGTATATGTTCGTGTTCACTGTAATAAGTTAGTAATCCCACCAAAATTTTCAATATTTTATGATTTTCCTAATTAATAAGTTAAACACAGGAAACTATATTTTAGTATACTTATTTTATTGGGTGTGTGATAGCTGGTATATTTCGAACAAGGTATTGGAGGCATTTACAAGCTTAAGAACTTGAGCATAAGTCTTTCTACAACAGCCTATCCCAAATCATAAGTAACTCAAGAAAATGGGAAACTTGAATACGCAAGTGGGAGAAAAACAATGTACTTATAGAATTGTATGCGTTAGGTTAGCTAGCTTCCGTTATAGCAAAATAAGTAAAAATTAACAAAGGCTGACATGTTTCTTATTACTTAGAGCATAATGTAATTCTTCTAAATAGTATTTTTAAGAAAAGTAAAATAAAAAGTGGACCGGGATTTCTTCGGATGGCAGAAATAAGAATGAAATAGATTATATTATAAGCAGCCAACCGAGTTTTTATACAAACACGGAGGTCATATAAAAATTAAATTTTAACACCGACCATCGCATGGTAAGATCATCACTCAGGATTACACCACCCAAAATGACTAGAAGGTTTGCTAAAGCACACCACATACAATCCAGAATACAACAAGTCGGCAGGCCATTCTTTGGATAAACTTGGTAGATAATTTTTCGAAACTGACATCATGGATGTAAAAACCAGCTATAATAAGCTGCAAGATGAATTTACTTGCCAAAATAACAAAAAATAACAAAATATAAATATAAACTAAGTGATTCAACCTTATACTTAACTAAAATAAAATGTCTATTTGAATGCAAAACGAGGAAACAGAGCATCCCAAACATAACAGAACTTACTAAGAAAATCAAAGAAGCCATTACAAATTACAGAAAGGTGAGAAGATTGCAAAAACTATAAATAAAAACATATCATGAAAACAGGAGGAACCAGGAAGGCTCTAAAAGAACTTCGTGATTCAAACTCATGGATCCCAAGGCTGAAAATCAACGAAAACAATATCTTATCTTATCTTATCTAGATGAGGGCCCTTTCAGATGCACTTCGACCCAATGGGATCTTTTGGTTTTTTTTTTGACTCGGTTCTACGCCGAAGCCCGAAGGCTGTATCGACTAGTCATAGTTGGCATGGGGATAGACGCTACTATGGGGCTATCCGACAGCCGCGGGATCTTTTGTGAATTTGCCCTCTCCTTTATACCTACTCCCAAGCTCGCTCCATCATTTTACGAAACGGATGATGCAACTCAGCGGAAGCATCTTGAATTTCTTTGGTTGCGGATAGCCGTTACCAATAATTCATTAACCGAAACGAAAACAATATCACAGATCGAAGGATTTTTATTAAAACATATACTTATACAAGAAAGGCCAAAAAGACGACATAGGGAATTACAGACCAATAAGCCTGATGTCCAACATCTATAAGATATTCTCCAAGATCGTTTTCGACCGAGTTAGCATCACCCTAGATGAAAATCAAACAATAGAGCAAGCTGGATTTAGAAAAAAACTTCTCCACTATAGACCATATTCACACAGTAAAACAGATTATATGGGCACGTTATCCGAAATCGAGCTATTTTACATTCAATAATAAATAATGAAATCTTGAGTTTAATGATGGGATATTGAGATATGTTATAGTTTAATAATCGCCCTTGTTACTTTTACGGACCAAATTACGAAATTTTAATTTTCGCTCGATCATAGGTATCATGCCAAGGAAAAAAGGGAATATTCTGATCTTATTTCGAGTCATACATAAAGTGGGCGCAAAATTGACTCAAGTGAATAATGCCAAAAAATAGGCAATGATGTAAAGATCTTGTTACGGACACTTCCTTTAAAAATGGCTTTAATTTTTTCTATACTTACAAGACCGAAAGTGACCTGCGCGTCTCGTTTTAGTAGGCAGATGGCCGCGCGGCCTCGGGCTGGACGGACGTCTGTAGCTAGTTTTTCATTTTGACAACCGTGATTTTCGCAAATTCAATACCAGCAACCAGATAATAATATGATTTTAGGGAAAAAAATTAAGATGTGATGTGGTTGGATAAGCACTCAAAATAGATGATATGGTATTTTTACAAACACAATAATATAAAAGTTCAAAAAACATGCCATTAAAACGAAATTTTCCACATTTTTCTTCTTCGAGCCCTTTCTTAATGTAAAAAGTTTCAATTAGTTTCTTTAGTATGAGGAGTATTTTTTTATTACACAGGCCACATTGTCTTTTACGCCGTATAGGCGTATGTGTGTGTATTTGTGATAGATTTATCGTGACATATTTTAGTACGTCTGAAAAGTGACATTTGACATAAACGTAGTGGTTATATTCTCTTTGTTTGGATTCGGGCCCGCCATCTTGTAATTGTCAGAAGCAAGTCCGCGAATTTTAAATTAGTATATTGTTTGGTTTATCTTATTTGCTGTTTTGTTGCTTCCTATTTATTTATTTTTATTTCCATTATCCGTAGTGTTGTTTTTTACATCAAGCCCCTGTTTGGTAAGTCATAATGACCACCATAAATAATGACCCGCCTGATCCCGGCGGCGGCGAGTTGTTTGAAACTGCTATGGACTCTTCTCCATCAGTCCTGCCAATAAATAGTTCTGGAGATAACATACCTCGACCACTTAAGCGTTTTTCAGATGCTAAAGTTGATGTTTCGGCATCAAAAAAACCAACAGACCATTCATCTTCTAATAATAGTATCCAGTCCACATACACACACCCGGACTTTGAAGAAGTACGAAGCAAGTACTCAGACTCGGACATTGCTCCTTTTATTATAAACATCCAGAAAAACGAAACGGACCCAGCCTCGGGTGTTACTTTGAGGGCTATAAATTTTGGACATTTCTTGTATAAAAACAGCATCCCAGGGGTAGTAAAAGACGGCGTGAAACGCATAGGGCGAAATCGTTTTGCGGTTGAATTCGACTCCGCTTTACACGCAAATAACTGTTTAAACCATCCTGCGCTTGTTAAGGCAAATTTCTGTGGTGTAATTCCATCTTTTTATTTAACGAGAATGGGAATTGTTCGAAATATTTCTCCCGAATGGACAATGGAGGAAGTTGTACTCAACATGGAGGTACCTGCTGGGTTTGGTAGGGTAATTAAGGCCCGTCGACTGAGTAGGAAGATTACGAATGAAAACAATATTGTGCAATGGGTACCCACTCAGTCGGTGGTACTCACTTTCTCTGGCCGAACTCTGCCTCCTCATGTTTATTGTTTCTACAATAGCCTCAATGTCGAGTGCTAGTTATACCCGACAATACAATGTAATCATTGCTGCCGGTTTGGTCACATTCAGGCTCAGTGCCGATCGAAAGCGCGTTGCTACAAATGTGGCGAAAATCACGAGGCTGCGACTTGTACAACTACGGTATTTTCTTGCTTATTCTGTTCCGGTAGCCATTGCGCTAATAATCAAGCTTGTCCTGAACATCACAGACAGCGTAATATAAAATTGGCTATGTCACAGGAAAACTTGTCTTACATGGAAGCTGCTGCCCGTTATCCTAGTGTAAGGCGGCCATTTGCGGAAACTTCTGTCTCTTCTTCTTCGCCATCTCAGTCTCAGCTCAACCGTCCATCGTTCTCTTCACGTTTGTCATCTCATCCTGTTACTAGTCCTAGCCAAACACCCTCCCAATCTCACCGAAAAACTATATTCGTCACTCGCAAATCTCCATCTCCTGCCTCCAGTCCTGGTTATGACAGGAGGTTGCATAATAATATTGTTAGAGACCCTGCTTCTGCTCAACCAAATGGTTGTGCTCTAAATAGCCCAGTTATGAAAGAGGATAATATCATAGAGTTACTCTTAAGCTTAGCAACATACCTACAAAGAGACTCTGAACCGAACAGCATGCGCTGTAGAAAAGATAATAAATTTCCTAACCCTTGTTTCTCAAAATGTCTCTAGCGATGCTACAGTGGAACTGTCGCAGCATACGTAATAAAAAATCTGATTTAATTTATTTAATTAACAAATACAAGCCATTTCTTATTGTTATCCAGGAGACATGGTTAAGGCCCGACTCTGTTTTTAGAGTTGCGGGCTTTGCATGCCTCCGGGATGACAGAAGTGACGGGCATGGCGGTGCGGCCATTTTAGTATCCCGGTCCGTCACTTTCTCCCAACTTTCAATTCGCCCTCACAGTGATTACATTAGTGTTGTTGCTGTGAGAGTGAATAACATTTCTTTTCTGTCCATTTACATTCCTAACCCTCATCCTGAAATGATCTCCGAACTTTCGTGTATATTATCGGCTCTTCCTTCTCCTCTTGTCATTTTAGGAGATTTTAATGTACATCACTCATCGTGGGGGTCGCACTATTGCGATTCTGTTTCTCCTCTATTCCTAGACCTTTTTGACTCTTTAGATCTGTGCGTTCTTAATGATGGTTCTCCCACAAGACGGGTCACTTTTTCTCAAAATCCTAGTAGTGCTGTTGATTTATCCCTTTCTTCGTCGTCGGTGTCCTCTAGACTTGTCTGGCGCCTTCTCCCCTATTCATTTGGTAGTGATCATTTTCCCATCATTTTGTCTTTCCCTGATCCTGTGTCTTCAACTTTTTCTTCACCTAGGGTTAAATACCAGACAGCTAAAGCTGATTGGCCTCTTTTCAGTTTGTCACTGGGTAACGAAATTTCCAGTATTTCTGATCCATCTGTCGAAAATGTCCATATAATATATAAGGCTTTTAAAAGCGCTCTTATTTCCGCGGCAAACAAATCTATTCCTCTGAAGACGGGGCATAGAAAAAAGACCCCTCTCCCCCCGTGGTGGGATTCTGAGTGTTCTGTTGCGATAGGAAAACGAAAAAATGCCGAAGTATTGCTTTCTCAATCCTTCAATAGAGATAATTATGATAATGCAGAGGAATGCTCTAAATTTCTTTTGAATAAAAAACAAAAAGGATGGCAAAATTTCTGCGAGAGTCTTTCTCCTTCTACTCCATCTTCTTTACGACGTTTTCGTGGGGTTTTTGTTTCTGAATCAAAATTACAGTCTAACGATCCTACTGAGTGGGTTGAGCCATTTGCGGTTAAATTATCTCCCCCTTCAGCTCCTACTTTAGAGGAAGTCACGCCTATTCTGCCCTCTCCTTTCCGTAATATAACTAACCGATTTGATAGTCCGTTCTCATATGAGGAACTTTTAACAGCCATTAGCCACCTTAAAGATTCGTCCCCTGGATTTGATGGTATTCCTTACTCTTTTATTTTGCATGCTAATTCTGATTCAAAACAGTTTTTTCTTGATATCCTTAATAAAATATTTTTGTCGGGCACCCCTCCGGAGGATTGGAAGACTCAAATTATTGTTCCCATACTCAAACCAGGGAAGCTAAGCAATGATCCTTCTCGCCTATTGCTCTTTCGTCAACCCTAGCAAAAATTCTTGAACATCTTATTAAAAACAGGTTAGAGTGGCTGGTGGAAAGCAAGGGTTTGCTGGCAAGGAGCCAATTTGGCTTTCGTAAGGGCCTTGGCACTATAGATAGTCTAGCCATCTTTACTACTGATATTAGGATTGCATTTTCAAAATGTGAGTCTGTAGTGGGTGTTTTCTTGGATATTGCCTCTGCGTATGATAACGTTCTTCTTCCCCGCCTTAGGCAAAAATTGCACGATTTAAATCTTCCCGAGCGACTAGTTAATTTTACTTTGAACCTTCTCTTATCCAGATCAATCCTTGTAAGTTATAATAATATTTCCCTTCCTCCTAGGCCTGTGTGGAAAGGCCTTCCGCAAGGTTCTGTATTAAGTCCATTATTGTATAGCCTTAACATTTATGACCTAGAATTGTCAGTGAACTGTTTTTGTAGTATTCTGCAGTACGCTGATGATATATGTTTGTATGCTTCAGCTTCAAATATATTGGATACTGTTCCGGTGCTTAGTTCTGCCCTTAGTTATTTAAGTATCTGGCTAGAGAACCATGGCTTATCTCTTTCCATTTCTAAGAGCACAGTTGTACCTTTCACTCGTAAAAGAAATCTTCCTGATTTGTCTGTTTGTTGTAACGGGGTTCCTATCCCGGTTACCGATAGGGTTAAATTTCTCGGGGTATTTTTAGACTCAAAGTTATCCGGGGTCCACCACATCAATTACGTAGCTCAAAAATGTGAGAAAAATATTAATATTATCCGTTCCCTTTCTGGTGTTTGGTGGGGGTCCCACCCTTATTGTCAAAAATTAGTCTATAATGCCTTAGTTCGTAGTAACCTTGACTATGGTTCATTTCTTTTAGAACCTTGTAATAAATTGGGTTTAAATTCTCTTGACAGAATTCAGTCTAAAAGCCTTCGTATTGTTATTGGCGCTATGCGATCGTCCCCTGTTAATGCACTCCAACTTGAATGTGTTGACCCGCCTCTTAACTTAAGAAGACAGTACTTGTCTGACAGATTTATTTTCAAACTCATGCAGTCTTCCACTCACCCACTTATTTCTAAACTTCACTCCCTTTCTCAATTAATTATCTCCTCAAATTACTGGTCTCACAAAGATAGCCCATATTTAATTAAAAGCTATCTTAAAATAACTCGTCTTCCCTGCCCAATTTATCAGACTAGGCTTAATCCTATCTTTGAAACTCCTTATGAAGCAATTATGTTCCGACCCAGTGTCCTCCTTGACTTGGGAATTGATAAGGATTCGGTTTGTGCGAACTCTCTTTTAAATAAAGCTATTGATAAGCATTGGCCGAATTGGATCACGATTTATACAGATGCCTCTCAATTGTTAGTACAAGGTAATGTGGGATCTGCAGTGTGGATCCCTAGATTTAATGTAATTTTGAATTATAAATTACCTTCTTATTCCTCTGTCTTTACAGGTGAGGCGGTTGGTATTCTGGAAGCGCTTAAATATATTGACTCACATAACCTACATAATTGTGTAATTTTTACTGATTCGAAAAGTACCCTACAAGCTATATTAGCCAATCAACTGCGATCAAAGATCAAATTTATTGTTATTCTACAAATTAAACGCCTCCTACATTGTCTTTTCTGTAAGAACGTAAAGGTCTCGTTGGCTTGGATTCCTGGTCATGTTGGTATCCCAGGTAACGAGATTGCAGATCAATGTGCAAAAGACGCCACAGAAAGGGGTTGTATTTCAACATTTACATGTTATGCCCAAGATTTGCTTTCACTAGCTAAGTGTCGTCTTGATGATGACTGGTTTGTTGATTGGTCACGATCTAGTCAGTTTAAAGGTATGCATTACGCCGATCTCCAGGACAGAGTTCCTGTAAGACCTTGGTTCTTTAGATTCCGTGAGGCAAGCAAAAAAGTAACGTCCACAATTTGCAGGCTGCGCTTGGGTCATTCGTGTACTCCCGTATTTTTGCACAAAATCCGAGTTAGAGATTCCTCGCTGTGTGAATGTGGTTTGGATGAGGGTACTTTAGACCATATTCTTTTCGAATGCTGTAGATTATCTTCCTCTTTATATGATATTCTTCCTCCCTATATTCCTCGCCCTGTTAACTCTAAATCTTTACTTCGTTTAGTTTTCACCCCATTCATCGCCATTGTATGTGATTTCTTTAGTTGTAATAACATTAGATTGTAGTTAAGTAGTTTATTTTATGTGTATAGAATGAACTTAACAGTAAAATTTGCATTTTCGTCCGGTATTTTTCTATATAAAACTAACTTGCTTCTGTGCAGTTTGCCCGTTTTTTATATATTCTGTAATATATGTTAAACGTCAAATCAGACGTCAAATGTCAAATCAAAACTGTCTTTGGCAAAGGCCCCTGAGGCTGCCACTTCATTATTAACTAACTAACTAACTCTTTGTTTGACATATATGTCATGTTGTCTTACGCAATTATTGATTTTGCAAAGCTAATATTCTAAATAAATATTATGAAGTACAAGGAGCACCTGTAACGTCGCACTCTAAAGTGTACTCGTTACTATGATTATTTACTTTATTAGTATACGGAACCGCGCTAATAATGCCGGACGTTAATGGTTTCGTCTACCGCGCGCTGTTACACGCGAATATGCGCGGGCTCCTAAACCCCGGAGATGCGCGAGCGCCGCCGAGTTACGGCATTCGGTTTTCCCTCGCGCCAGACCGCTCGCTGCTATCGAACGCGGAGCGTGTGTCGCTGCTGATAAAAAATACCGTTAGGTCGAACACGTAGCCGGTTGCAACGTCTACAATTTAATTATTTAAGTGCCTGGTTATTCCCGCTGGGGTGAGTTCTCATTTATTATGCTTATTTGTAAATTGGAGCTGTGCTAGTATTATATTAAACCTTATAGATTAATCTAGCTGCCAGTTGAGCTTACTTTGCGCTTGTTGCGAATTAGAACACTGGACCCTGACTAGGTTCTCACTAAATGAGGCTTCCCGCGCTTAAGCTTACTTCTGGGCCTTCCAGGTTCAATTTACCGCAAGGCAAGACGGCGCAGACGGCGTGCCGGTGCCGCCCATTCATTTCCACTACTTCTATGGCCTGAGATCACCTTGCAGAGGATGCCTAGGTGGACGGAAGCCCCTCGTCACCGATCCCTTGTCAGGCCAGTGTTATTATAATCAGTGCGCGCTTACTCAATCTACCTGGTGCTGTTGGAACAGACATTATATAGTTATTGTGTTAACTTGTGGTTTCATTGACCCGCGACCCTACTTCTGTAGCCGAATAACCCTAAGGTAATTCCTAGCGTTACAGTGGCGCCTTATACGTGGTTGTCTTGTTCCGATGGCACTGGGTGGTATCAGATCTATCTAGCTTAGCTCAACTTGGCTGACGCAATACTGTGAACGAGGAGGTGCCTACGGCAGCAAACTGGTATGTTCTACCCGTTTTTTTTTTCATCATGCTTTTAGGTAATAATTAATGGTTCTAAAGCAATTATAATTGTCGATGGTTGCGTATTAAGTCTTCTATTGTATTTTAATGAATGTGAAGCGTACTTACTCCTAGTGTTGGGATGAATCTAGAAGTATTTAATTATTAATATTGTAAGGGTAAGACTTACGTAACAGTTTGCATTTGGAATTTGATTTCGCATGTTTATATCATTCATTCCGTAGCGAACGTAGCTTAGTAAAACCACCGAATCGTAATTAGGGCCATCTATTTTTCTCTGTACTAAATACATACATACATACATACATACATACATATAATCACGCCTTTATCCCTAAAAGGGTTAGGCAGAGCACATGAAACTTTTGTTCCAGTGCCACTTTTAGCATAAATATGGGTATAAAAGATCGACAAAATGTGACATTGCAGTGACAGTGCAAATACAACACAGCATCTAATACCATTTTAGAACGAATTACATCCCTACTTATAGGTAGTTTACATAATTTATATGCACGGTAATCATCCATATTGAATTAGAAAGGGTATTGGGTAGTTGGTATTAGTACCGCTTTTGCTTTAATCTTGTGCTAATC
The DNA here is from genome assembly GCA_945867215.1 of Epinotia demarniana. NCBI lineage: Eukaryota > Metazoa > Arthropoda > Insecta > Lepidoptera > Tortricidae > Epinotia > Epinotia demarniana. Next base: position 18,038,622 of record OX244262.1, read on the forward strand.
GTGTTAAAATGGAGACTCACCCTATTAAATATTTTATGTTAAATAAAAATGAATTAACCTATGAGGTACTTATTCGAGGCGATGAACCGGCACCGAACGTGTTAGGCTTGCGTAAACAAATCGCAAAATTGGTGTTACTAGTGCCAAATGAGGATATTCTCGATTCTGGTGTTGAGGCAAAGGAAGATTGCGAGGGCGTTCGTGCTTCTCTGACTGACCTTGCAGTAAAAATCAGCACGTTAGAGGAAAAATATGACACTAATCTTTTCCAACGTACAAGTGCATTACATAATCATCTTTTTCATCGGTTGAGGAGGGTTGACACTTCCGATTCTACCTTTGCTTCGGTTATTAAAGCCATACAAAAAGAATTTAACACTCTGTCTAAAAAATTCAATAGCATTAAAAATAACCAATCTGCGCAAAGTGCCCCCTCCGACTACAATAACGGTGCCCAGTCATCTTCTACACTAGATGGGCCTCCTACTATTTCGGTACATTGTGATCACACACAGACTAGCGATTTTAAAATTAAGTACGATGGTAAGAGTTGTGTGCACGCATTTGTACAGAGGATGAACGAGTATAAAACTGCAAGGAATCTACCCTCAGGGAAATTGTTAATGTATGCTTCGGAAATATTTACGGGCAACGCACTGCACTGGTACCGCGGTGTACGCGACACCGTGACAGGCTGGGATTATTTAATCGAACAATTAGTCTCGGACTTTAGTCCCTTCGATTACGATTATAAATTAATGTCGGAAATACGTAGCAGAACACAAGGCGAGCAGGAAAATATTACCGTTTATCTGGCAATCATGTCCGAATTATTTTCGCGGTTAACAAAGCCAATTGCTGAGCAAGATAAATTAGATATTTTATTGCATAATATACGACCTTGTTATTCTACAGTATTGGCATCACACATTACCGGCATAGATTCAATTGCGACACTCCGCAAACTTTGCTTAAATTATGAAAAATTCAATGCCTTTCTTCCCAGTTTCGTGAACCACCTAGGTCCACAAATAGTACCTTAGCGCCGGACTTAGCCTACACTAGGTCCGAGCCAAGAACGCATTATTTTAAAAATAATTACTCTCCTGCCGACCGTAAGGGGTTCTACAACTCCTATAACCGCGATTATAGACCCCATGTTAACAATATGGCAGCAACGGCAGCCATTGAGCGGAAACCGAGCAGCTCAGCTGGAAAAGATAAGTTTTGCCCACGCTGTCGCAGCAATGATCACTCGCTGGGTGATTGTAAACAAGATCGTTTCCCGATTTGCTTTAAATGCGGTCTTAAAGACTACACATATCCGAACTGTCCTAAGTGTCAACCTACGCAGCACTCAAAAAACTAATTACAGAAGGTTGTTGCAATAGAAACAATAATAGAACAAGGGGTAAATTCGACCCTCAGGATTGGTATGATTGGTTAAACACCATTAAAGTTTATTTCTCGAGCTACTCTATTGCAACAATCTTCGATAAAAAGCCTATGGGAGATATCCGGCCCTACGTGACAGTAAATGTAGGAAATCTACCCGTGTGTGGGCTTTTAGATTCCGGTTCCTGTGCTACGATATTGGGAAATAATTCACACCTCAACTTAATCGCATCCACGGGCCTAACACCTTGTGATGGCAGCGATTCTAATTTATTTATAACTGCCAGTGGGCACAATATGAAAACTGAAGGTTATATTAATCTTCCTGTTACCTTCGAGAATCAATTTCATATTTTAAAAGCATATGTTATACCCACAGTCACATCAGATCTGATTCTAGGAGTTGACTTTTGGAAAAAATTTCAATTGTTCCCTAAATTCTGTAATACTGTTTCCCTGTCATCAACTGACAGGCACTTTTCGACTGTTGAAAACAATACTGTTATGCTACACTCATTAAATGAACTTAGTGATTCGGAGCGCGATACTGCAAACGATATGATTAAGCAATTCAAATCTATATCAACTGAGGTAGCGGGGCTGGGCCGTACTCACTTGGTAAAGCATCATATTGACACCGGAGACTCACCGCCAATTCGACAGCGTTACTATAGATTACCACCTGAAAAAACGCCTGAAAAGTCGCCCTAAGGTATGTTCGAGGCCATTCCAAGCTATAAGTATTGATCTAGTCGGACCTCTGCCAGTATCAAAAAAACAAAACTCGTTTTTGTTTGTAGTAACGTGTTGTTTTAGTAAATATTGCCTATTCTTTCCCATTAGACGAGCCACTGCAGAGATTGTTACTAAACTTTTGGAGGAAAATGTATTCTTGGTGCACGGCGTCCCAGCAACTGTAATTCTCGATAACGGGAAACAATTTATTAGCGCTACATTTAAGAGCATGCTTAGTAAATATAACGTACCCAACGTGCACTATACCCCTAAATAGATTCCGTAATAAAGAAGTAGAAGAATGGAACGCTAGAAGTGTTAACCAGTTTAAAAACAGACTCGACAAACTATCTAAAGCAGTGCGAACCCGTTCTAAGTGAACTATGATTTAGACGTATCAGCGTCAGCTGCCTGTCTAAAATAGGATAATAATAATAATAATCGCCCACCAGATTTCTGGTGCAATCAGTCAACGTAAGGCGGCTTGTGGCGGACTGTTAGGGAGTAGCGACCCTACGTACCTGAGTGCTCCTGGGGGTGTCCTGTGGTCAGGCTGAGCCGATCGGGTGGTTGGTTGGACAGGCCCTCCGCCTCTGGCTTGCCTTTATTGGCCGTCCAGAGTGGAGTCGCAAGAGCTGTTGCTCGAGGGTAGATGTGGACACCTAAGTGGCGAGTTGGCTATATGTTTAAAGTCCAGTGCCACCTCTCTACCCCCCAGCTCTCTGACCGGTGTTGCCCTTAGGCCATTTTTTAATGTCGCTATTAATAGGGGCCCATCTAGCATTTAGCGAGTCACCGTCTGCCAGAGATAAAGATTGAAACAGTTGTATTAGGCAGGCGTCCGATGTTTCATCCAATAGCCCAGCCACTAGTCCATCATTTCAACCCAATAACCCGTTTTATTTAGATTCCATCAAACATCAATAGTCCCTATACACCCCAACGGATGCTGTCTCTGTGTGCGTCCCATGACACGGGCAGGGACAGCATCCGCTCGGTGTACTCCTTGCATTTCATTTAATTGTCAAAAGGGCCTCTACGTGTTGGCTCAGTTGGTACTTTGTAGGTACCTAGCTCCACGCACGCCTCCCAAAGGTCCGGGACATCATTATCCCGTGAACGGGAAAGACATACATAATAATAATAATTAGAATTTTCTATTGAAGGTAGCATACTGTGATATATGGGGTCACTTTTATGCACATGCGTGGTGGTGGTGATGATGATGATGATGTGGTGTAGCAATTAATTTTGTAGGACCGTGGATAGTCGGGTAGTAAAAGCCAGCGCACACTTGTGCAAGATAAATTCTAAAGTCATTAACATTTTTATTTGGGGAATGTGATTTATTGAAATCAGTTGCATTTTCCTTGGATTCTTTTGAAATTAAGTTATACGATAGGAAGATCCGTATTTTCGGTAGAAATTGGCAAAATCATAGGATTTGATGAAATTTATCAATGTTCTCCTGCTTATATTCATGCGATTTTGCACCTTAGTCGAAAACACATAGAGTTACTATAACGTTGTCAATCTAACGTAGGTACTATTGCCTTTTTAATTGTATATCACCTACCGAAATGTATCTAAGAAACATACTTGGAATCTTGCTTGGAATAAAATACGAAATGTCAACAGGTCTCTGTCATTTTCCAGTAAGATGTTTTGACAATTTCAGTCAATTTGTCAGTTTCTCAGGAGATTGGTGACTGGTTTAAATTCTTAATGTCACCAAAGAAATAATCAATCCTAGGTCAGTGACCTGTCTCATTAAAGTGAGATAGTTTGCGTGAAATGTAATGGTGTGCGTCACTGGGGAGAATTACGATAACGTTGCGAAGCCTAGCGGATATATTGTGTCGCGTATGTAGCTTTACTCGAATAAGAAAGCCTTATGGAAAAATATAATGGGTATAGAAAACCTGTATATATGGTTTTTATCGACTACTCTAAAGCTTTCGACAGTGTAAGCCATACAGCCATATGGGAAAGCCTCCACGCCATTGTCAGGCAAGGTGACCCGCTGTCCCCAAAGTTGTTCTCTGCAGTCCTAGAAAATATATTCCGAAAGCTAAACTGGAGTCAACTTGGATTACGTATTGATGGACGGAGACTGAAGAACCTGAGATTTGCAGACGTTATTGACCTGTTCGAAGAAAATCCATCAAATCTAGAAAAAAATATCCAGGACCTCAATAACTTTCTTTATTACGTTGGCCTATCCATGAATATAAACAAAACTAAGCTTTTAACAAATTTTGATAAATATGAAATTAAAACTCAACATTCAACCTGTAGAATATGTGGAGGAAACTAAAGAAATTAAGAGACAAATAGAGAATAGCTTGAAAAGACATTGGTCCCTAAAAGAGTTTATGAAATACACTGACCTCAGTATCAGTATCAAGAGAATGGTCTTTAACACCTGATGCATCCTCCCGTGCATCACATATGGATGTGAAACCTGGTCTCTTACAAAACATGACAGAAACACGCTAGAATATTGTCAAAAAGCCATGGAACGAAGCTTGATAGGTAATTAGGTATCAAAGAGCAAGAAAGGAAACAAAATGCCTTCATAAGAAACAAAACAAAGGTGATGGGCATACTTACCAAAATAGACCAACAAAAGTGGAGACACATACACATCACATACTTCACTCTACTATTCACTTGTTATACTCTACTATTCATACATAAAAGTAGAGCAAAATCATATAAAACTGGTACCCTAGAGATGGAAAAAGATGTAGCAGAAGATCTGTCTTCCCAGTTCTTGCTCTGGCAAGAGATGGCAAGATGTACACCTCACAGAAGGTCCTCACTGGGGAAGAGTCGCTAGAGATATAACACAGTGGAAGATGTTAACTAGAGGAGGCCTATGCCAAGAGGCGCACTGAACTCAGAGCTATTCAAGTTAGAAGACTCAAATAAAAAAAAAATGGAGGCATTCAAACCGTATATGTATTTTGATCGTTCATTTGGCAGTTTTCTAATGTTTTATCTTTTTGTTTTTACTATAGCTACATAAAATGTACCTAATACTAGCTGCCCGCGCTGTCCGCGTATTGCAAAGAACGCTGGCAATCCCGCGGGATAAAATATAGCCTATAACCATCCAGGACACCCATTATACACGCAGGTGAAAGTATTTATGAAATTGGATAACCGGTTCCGGAGATTACCCATTCATAACATACAAACTTAGGTACAAACTTAAACAAGTGAAATAAAAATATTTTTCTAAAAACCCAACTGCTTTTTAAAATTTTCGTAGCCTATGTCACTTCCACAATTAAGAGGAATCCAATGACAGCCCATATTTCGAAATCTGTCAATCGGTTTAGGCTGCAGTGTGTGCAAGAATAATACATAGTCACATACATAAATACGATCAATAAAAACATAACCCTCCTCCTTCGGCAGTTGGGTAAAAAAACGACAACATCACAGACTTTTTCTATATTATTTAATTTTAATTACAATTTAAATTTGAATTTTTATATCCTAATGACTAGGATCAGAAAACACGCACATCACATTATGGCGACGTACATTACCTATTACTTATAGGATATTACAAAATCGACGCAATTTAGTCGGTAGGCACCTATCTCATCATCAATGTCATGAATATTCAGGATATTCAAGATTGATATCAGTTGATCACGAATTATAAAGGAGGCTGACGATTATACTACGATTATACTACCTATTAACGAATCATCAATGTAATGCAATCAAATTACTAGTAGTAAGGCGATTATTTTTTACCATGCTACTTTCAAAATACAAAATATTCTCAACTAGCTTCTGCCCGCGACTCCGTCCGCGTGGAACTCGTTTATATCGTTAACTCCAATAGCTCCATACCCATTTTCATCCCCAAGTCCACCCCCTTAGGGGATGATAACAACTCCGGGATAAAAACTATCCTATGTCATTCCCCGAGATTCAAAGTATGTCCATTCCAAATTTATTTTTATCCCGTTTAGCTGGTTAAGCGTGAATAGGTAACAGACAGACAGACAGACGCACTTTCGCATTTATAAGGTATTACACTGTTCAAAGTTGTTGTTGTTGTGTAGGTATGTATGTTACTCGATATCGTTTCTTGTCTTAAATTCCATATTCGGCATTCAAAACTATCTGGTACCCACCCTTATAGTATTCCTAAAAGTTGCTAAACTGATTTCAAGCCTTTGGTTTTGAAAGTGGCCGAAGGGATTTTGTATGTATAGGTAGAGGTACATGGTTGGTAGGTATAATCTCCGGAACTCCTCATCCGATTTCAAAAAATATTTCAGACTAGCTGTACCTGCGACTTCGTTTGCATGTTAATGTTTAGTTAAAATGACGTTCAAACCTGTCACTCTGATATTTAAATTATTAAGAAAGGGACAAAACACGTGTTATTTATGACAGGTATTTTAAGTTTAATGAATAATGGGGTAAAAGTTTAGTAGATGTCTGTGGCAATAGATCTAACAGGTAGGACACACGCTGCAGTATTAAATGTTTATTGATCTTCTTTTCTACATACATTTAACACTGTGTTATGTTATATTATAAAAACTTGATGGATGACTGAAATGATCTTGAGTTATTGAGTCACTTCGACTCTCAGGTAAAGATGTGTTTAGGAATTAATTATAGATAATCCTTTCGAGTACCCATTGACCGGTAAGTGTTTACGTGGAACAAAAGATCTCTTTTTAATTTGACAACAGACGACCAAATTATATTTTCCAAACTATACCTAACCACTAGGTACCTAAGTTCTACAACTATAACGCGAGTCCGAGTCCCTTTCTAATAAAGGAAATTATTAAAAATGTTAAAGCAATATGTTAATTTTTTTCATATCGCAATGTTTCAGATTGCACTATCACATTCTGGCAAATCTTGTGTATGTTCCCGCCCTTACCAACATAATAATGTGTGTTGCAGGCTTTAGGCCTGCCACACACTGGCGCGGCCTGGCTGCGGCTGACAATAGTAAACTTGTCAGCTGCTGTCAAATTTTCTATTGTCCGCCACCGCAGGCCGCGCCAGTGTGACTGTGCCTTAAGGCGGCTTAATGTTTATAAAAGGCCCGTTCTATACTGATTTCATACATACTGTTTATTGCTGATAAATATAAATACTGACAAACCAGCGCGGCTGTCCCAAAACGGCGCGCGAGCTCTCTCGATTTTTCTCCAACTATCCGTCTCTCTCTTATCAGATAACTTAGAAAGAGACATATAGTGCGAGAAAAATCGAGAGAGCTCGCGCGCCGTCTTGTGATAGCTGTGCAGTATCGTGACAATTAAATACTAAGCGTGTGATTCAATCTTGCATAAACTCAAATAGACTTTGGCTGAACGCAAGAACAGCGCTATCGCCATACCATTAAAAAAAGGGAAGAGTGTCAGACTTTTGACGTTTGACGTTATTTTGTTGAAATTTGTTGATACATTTATTGAAATTACGCCTCAATACGAATTTATCGCATATAAGTTTCCATATCAGAATCGATTATTTTTTTACGCTTTAGAATTTAATATGCGTTTTGTGAAGGTCTATCATCAGAACACCGGATCGCAAATTATTAATATTCGATAGTTATGGCAAGCCCGCCATTTTGACGTCACTGACAGTTGACAGATATGGCGGCTACGATTTCAAGCAGAAGAAATTAATAATTTAATGTAGTCAAATGTTTCCGAAAATGAATTAATCGTCGCAGTCGGATAAAAACTATCCTAAACCTAAACGGAAGCTAGATTTACGTGCTTATGAAAAAAGTTAAATATTTTTCCGTTCATGGGAATCTAAAATCATCGGGGGACACAAAAATTGTTAGTTTGATACTGACTGATTCTTTTTTTAATTTAGAGATTTATTATAAGTGAGAGATTATGGAATGAACCTAACCTACGGGATATACCTAGCCTATAATTTATAAATTTCAAATTAAAGGGAATATTTTAAAAATGACTCGCTTTGAGCCGGATTTGAGCTACAATTCATCGCGCGGTTTTGTGTGTAATACGCGGACGGAGCGGGCAGCTAAGTACCTAGTTAAGTCCTCAAGATAATTATTATGTATACCTACGCACCTCCAGTGTCCAAGGGCACCGCCAATACTTTCAAGCATATGCTCCTCATCTGGCGCATTTTGGAAGTTATGGTAGTCGCAAGAAAACTCAGTACAATAATCGATGTCATTGCCAGCAGGAAAATTACAGCATTTACTATCATGTAGTTTTGGTTGACATTCTGCAAAATAGACAGGGACGTATGGGAGGGTGGTGTTCGGATTCGAGACGTAGGTAACATCGGCTACAGCGGGCATTGCATAAAGACTCGATCGACCCACCAATCTGTAGCTTCTATCAGTTGGAAGGGAGCCGGCCGCTCTCAACTTCTTAAGCAATTTGATCGACAAGCAACGTGCCCATTTGTCGGCTCATAACAAATAGAACAATACAGCGCTGGTCTGATTCTTACGTCTGTAGAATCTATATTATGATATTACTTACTCAATTCAAGTTTTGTAGGTTTAATATTTAGGGTGAACCACATAAGATATCATACGTAGGAACACTCTACACCATCACCAGAACTAGATATGAAAGATTAGACTTTAGCTCTAGTAGAGCCACTGGCGCTATTCTATCAGACTCAAAAATTTACGATATAAGACTTACCTGATCCCTGATTGCAGTGACGATACTTAGCATTAATAGAAAATTGTAGATTAATAATTCACATGTAAAGAAGAGAACCTGTGGATTTTTATGTATAGGTAAGTAGGAATAATTGTTGTAATATCACACAGCGTTTTAGAAAAATCCTCTAGACTTTACCGGAAATTGAAATAGCTGAATACAATCCTTCCACGAATCCAAAATCAAATGGACAGCAACTACAAGCTCTTCATGGTCGTGTTCCTTTTCCTTGTAGTATTCTGCAGCTGCCAACGACATGTTTGCATCTCTTAATTTCTTAGCTTCTTTTTCCAAAGCAATATTAACATAGTGGAGCCTCGTTGCCAAGAATACCAGCATAAGTCCCACCATCAAAATTTCCACATAAGGGGCCGCAAAAAAGAAATGATTTACTATTAGTGGAGGACACACGCCCCTCATGGCTATCGAGTTGAATACCGCTATGGTTATGATCCACGCGACTAGAACAACTGCAGTGGTTGACGCAGAAAGCAAAAACATATACCAATTCCGGGCTACAACTCTTTGCATTTTAACAACGCGGTCGACCTTTTGCAATTTAACATACAGTTGGCTGTTCAATGTCCCGTTGTAGAAGGTGTTCCAAAATGCAATCATGGTGTTTATCATCGGTACAATTAATTGGCAAAATTTGTAGGCGTACACGTTTGACATACCTTCTAGTTTAGTCTCGCAGTTAAACAGAACGTATACGATACATACAATGTTGAGTGCCCACACGACACAGCTGTAGAATTGATAGTATACAGAAGGCGCTGTAACATATTTATTTTCTATTTTGACTCTATGGAAACCTCCAAAGTACAAAACCCAGTGGGTAAGTTCAAATATTTTGATGAAATCGTCTTCTAAAACATCAGATGACAAGTTTTCCATATTAAATTTCAATGAGCGCACAAGTAATTCAGTCCCCTCACCGCCTAATATTGGAATGAAAGTTAAAACCCATTATCGGCAGGTAGTGATTTAATAATTCCCTCCGGAATATATTAATCAAATAGTAATCTAAGGGTATACGTAGTGGTATACGTATCTTTACTGTCGGCTGTAGGCCAGAGGACCGATTTTTGACTTTCGAGCGCTTGAAAATCAAACAAAAGTAAATACGTTTTTAGTGTCAAAAGGCAGGCACGTACTTTCTACCAATAGAATTGAATACGAGTGGTCAATACCACTCGTTTTTAAATTTTCTATCGCTATTTCAAAATAGCATTTCGTAATTTTTGTCAGTTTCTGAGTGAAAGAGTCGACCGCTCGAAAGTCAAAAATCGGTCCCCTGATCTTTAGTGGGGTTTATGTTATGCTCGAAGATTATTGAGAAAAAGGGAAGATTGCTCACTCCATACATTGCTACAAGGCACGCGTAAATCTTATTATCGTCGCCGGTACCTCGTAGTTCATCTTATTATTTTAGATGGCGTTGTTTGCAATCTTCACTTGCGGCATCTATCGAGTTAGCGGTGAAGCACGCTGTTAAGTAGTCGCCTCTAACATAAGATTTAAAATTTCGGGTCGCGGGGCCATTTGATTTTGGTCGAGTGGCTCGGGTGTTTGATTCACAAGTCTGAGTACTCCGGTTCGCGTCCCAACTCCTGTAACCTGTTTTTGTATTTTTTCTTGCCACGTGACACGTCGCGGCGTCGATTGTGCTGGCCCCCGCTGCCCGTGACGCGTTTAAATTATAGCGTAGATAAGTACCTACTTTTCCGCGAGGCCATCACAACTGACGCTGCGACGGTTGCGTTGCGTGTCATGGCGAGAAAAATCTACTTATCTTTTTAATTTCTACAGTGCGAGTGAGACAGGAATCGATGAGTCGCGCGCGGGCGCGACGCGACTTTCTAGCTAGTTGTGCTAGAATTAAGTACAACAGCCAGTAAATAGTAATGTTATCTATCTATATACCTACCTAAATAAAACAAAGTCGTGTTAGATGATACATCACTTAAACCCAGAGCGGCTGGACCAATTTTAAAGATGTTTGATGGTTTGCATTTGTGTCTGCTCCGAATAGCAGAATAGGTAACTATTAAAACATGGAATCATAATTATAACAAAATTATACTAATAAGTTAATATCATTAATACTATTACTACTTAAAATCTATCGTAAAATCAACTGTGCAACAAATTTACGCACTATACCCATGATCCCATACACGGAGAGCTCACGTTTCGATCACACTATAAAACAAGATTCAGTACCTATCTATACAATGACTAATACGAAATTCAATAAGAGTGAAACAGACATTTCGCCATAGTCCTACGCGTAAAACAAAAATTTTTTTTCTGAAATAATAGCAAAATTCGGAGCACCGCTCACGCAACGTTGCCGGTTCATTGTACCTGCCGCGCGACAGCGTTTACGCGCGACGTTGCCACTCCAGGTCGACACACGTAAAAAGAGCTCTGCGCGCCATATTAAATGTATAGCCGCCAGAGCTCTTTTTACGTGTGTTGACCTGTAAACAAACTTTATCTCATCATGCATTTGCCCGCGAATGCAAATTCTGGTATTTTCTAATAAATAATCATTTATCACGTGTTGAAATAACCTGTACTTATCAGTTATTACCTGTGAGGGTTAAAATAGACAATTATAATGTGGCGCTCATTAAAAAGTGTGAAAAAACGTAATTCCGCGTAAGTACCGAAAGTCTATACGCAAGTTCAATGACCGTGTTGACGAAAACAGACATATTTTACGAAGGTTAGGTTAAGTAGTATTTTGTGGTGCATTTCAAATTGGTTTAAGGGGGCACGATGAGTCCTTGGAATCTGCTAGAGCTATGTATTTTCATTGTTTTATTTCAAGTGAACCCATACAATTTTGTCACGAGCCGCCTCTGGTACCGTGCAATGTAAATGGAGAGCATGATACCTACTTGCTTGCCTTAATAGCCCACGAGCTAGCCACCGATTTTCGTGACCAATCAACCCCCGTGCGATAACTTGTGAGAAGGTTAAGATTGTTGTATCACATAGCCCCGTGGAAGTCAGCTGCGGCTCCGTTGTCGAGTTGACAAGCAGCAGCTACCCAAACACGTTAAAAAAAAGTAATTTCCCATTTACCCCTAATTCATTTTATCATCAAATGATAGTTAATACAATATTATGAGGAATAAACATCGTCATCTGGTTGTAAAATGGTGGAAAACCCGTCAGCTAGTCACAAAACAAAAACCTTTTTCAGCCATTTACCCACAACTGAAATTTTGTGAGATGACACTTTATATGCAACTTTTAATAAATCAACGCTTCAGCTGGTTCTATCGCGGTGAAAAACCAGACAGCTGATGCCCTGAAGTTAATAACGCAGTACCCCGCGTACTAGGCACAATTTTAAATAACTAATTTTAAAAACTTCGGGCATCAGCTGACGTGTTTTCCACCACTGTACAACCAGCTGACGAATATTTTTCGTCATAATATAGGATTAACTATCAATTGATGATAAAATGACCGCGCGGTGTCGGGTGAGAATTTCACCACCCCTTTTCTTCCCGTGGGTGTCGTAAAAGTCGACTAAGGGACCAGGGTTGAAGTGTGTTGTGGGCGATGGGCTAGCAACCTGTCACTGCAATATCACATTTAGTCGATCTCTTATACCCACATTTATGGTAAAAGTGGTGGCGTGAATGTATGTATGTATGTATGATGATAAAATTAATCGGGGGTACATGACATTTTTTTAACGTGTTTGGGTGGCTGCTGCTGGACCACCAACGGAACAGCAGCTGACTTCCACAGGGCTTCATGATATAACAATCTCTCACAAACTATCGCCCGGGGGTAAGTGACTGACAAAAATGCTCGTAGCTCGCGGGCTATGTTGACGAGAGTCCGATGGATATATGCGGGTGGCGCAGGACCGATCATTGATGGGTGACGTTAGGGATTACCACAAAAAATCTACTCAAGTAAACGTAGGTACCACATCTGAATATCGCACGAAGCAACAACGAGTAGGTAAATATTTTGGAGCGCTTTTGACCTATGGTATTACAGTACTTACAGTTACAGTACTCGCGGGCCGTCGTGTGATAGCCGTGCTGCTCACAGGTTGGTTAATTATATCGTGTACTTAGCAAGTACCTAGTGTATCGTTTGTCCCGGAGGTTTCTCGCGTGAGCTTGAGGCCGCGGCCGCGCCGGAGTCCGGCGCGCACGGTATCGCACAATCACCATCTCTATTCCGTGCGCTGGCGTTACTGAATTAGGGCTTGCATTCCGGAATTTCGGAATTTCGGACCTTTTTTCCGATATTACAATTCCGGAATTGAGAGACAGATAAAAGTCATGGTTGCAAGTTCTATAGCTTACAGGACCACTTGGTAGTGTATAAATAGTTATCTATACATACAATTGGAGAAGAAACGTATTCGATTACGTGGTTATGTTTATGTCGGAGACTTTGATCGACAATCGAATGAGCGAGCGAAGCGAACGAAGTTCTATGCTTGCTTCCGAAAATCGTTCGTCTATCCGAGGTCTGTCCCGCTGTTGCCTCTATAGGTTGCATTTCTCAACCGATTCTCATATTTTTTTATTTGTTAACTATATAGATTTTATATACACTAGTACCTGACGAAGAGACGTGAGACTGTGTAAGCAGGGCATTCCATTGACGTGATACGGCATCATGCGGTTTAGGGACTGTTATAATCCATATCCATAATTCCATACTGATACTATAAATGCGAAAGTGTGTTTATTACCTCGTCATGCTTAAATCGCTAAACCGTACAAGATTGGTATGGAAATAATTTGAACCCCGGGGGAAGACATAGGATAGCTTTTATCTCGGAAATCATCCGCGTGGAAGGACTCGCGGGCAGAAGCTTGTACTTAATACTTTTATTATAAGTGTAAATAAAAAGGTAATTATGTATGTAAATATAATTCGCAAATATAAAAACGCACAAATAATCAAACAAAAAATGATAACAAATGAGATTTTAGTTTTATATATATATTTGATTATTATAGTAGAAAAAATGTAGGAATATTTTATTAATAATTCAAATAAAAAAATATAATGTGCGACTGTTTGACAATTTCAAGTTTAAGTATACTTTTTTAATTAGCAGGGCAATTTCGATATCGATACCATAGTTCACAATCGTACTAATTACGGGAAAAAACGTGGTGTAATTAGTGCTCAAATCACAAAGTTACAATTTCAGTGACAAAAAAAATGTAATTAGTACGACTGTGAACTAGGGTATCGATATAAGATTTTTTTTAAATATGCGCCATCTAGCGGACTGCAATACACATGCGTAGCCATTCATCTAAGAAAAACTTGCGATCAATTGAACTAGTGACTGACTTAAAATTGCTTTGTTTTGATTTTTCTATTTTCGAGTTATTTTGTTACAACGGTGTATTTTATGCCTTCTAATTGATTAATATGATGATTTAGGATATTAAAATGCAATATTTTCACGGGTTCATCGATCCTTTTGTCATTGAGAGCCTAGTAGCGCCATCTCGAAATGCTTTCTGAACTACGACGACGTTTCCAAAGAGATAGCTATCTTGACTTCTCAATAATCTTTGACCATGTACGAGGGCTGTTTGATATGTAGCCGTTTTCTAAATGTACTAATTCACTGGCCGAAAATATGTATACCACCTTTTTAAGCCATTCTTCAGAGGCGGGAAAATTAAAAAAAACTGCAGTCTGTAGTTTTTTTTCTCATTTGAAAGCGATTCAGTGGAAGCGTGAATGTAAAATTGTTAAAATGGAGAAAGAACAGTATCGGTCTGTAAAGGTCTGTAATTAGGTTTTTGTTTTTGGAAGGGAAAACATGTAATGAGATAAAAGTAAGATGCAGGCGGTTTACCATGAATATGCTCCTTCTATGACAACCGTTAGATACTGGTACAACGAGTTTAAGCGTGGGAGAGAACCGTCTTTGACCAGAATCGCCCAGGCCGCCCAATTGAGGCGACTACAGACGATATGGTTAAAAAAATTGAAAATGTCGTTCTAGCCGATCGCCGAATTAAACTTCGAGAAATCGTTGATGCTGTAAACGTTTCAATTGAGAGAGTACAAAACATATTAGAAGAAAAATTGGGTAGGTATGAAGAAAGTATCGGCGAGGTGGGTGCCGCGTTTACTCACGGAGGAGCAAAAACGGAACCGACTGACTACTTCGGAGCAGTGTTTAGCAGTGTTCAAACGTAACCCGAAGGAGTTTCTGCGTCGTTTTGTGACCGTAGACGAAACGTGGGTTCACCACTATACCCCGGAAATGAAAGAGCAGTCAAAGCAGTGGATTTTACCGGGTGAACCTGCTCCAAAGAAAGCAAAAACCGTCCCATCGACTGGAAAGGTCATGGCCACCGTTTTCTGGGATTCGCAGGGTATTATACATATTGACTACTTAGAAAAGGGAAGAACGATAACAGGGCAGTACTATGCCAATTTATTGGATGAATTTCAAGCTGTGTTGAAGGAAAAACGACCCCATTTAAAGAAGAAAAAAGTACTGTTTCATCACGATAACGCCCCAGCTCATTCGTCCAGAGTCATGATGGCCAAAATTAAACAATTACGATACGAACTATTGCCTCACCCCCTGTATTCTCCAGATTTGGCACCATGCGATTTCTTTTTGGTTCCCAACCTGAAAAAATGGCTCGGTCGGTGGTAAGCGATTTAGATCAAATGACGAAGTCATTGCCGCCACAGAGGCCTATTTTAATGACTTTCCGAAATTATACATTTATAGATGGAATAAATGTAAAGAGTTAAAAGGAGACTACGTAGAAAAATAAATGCATATTTACAAAAACGACTGATTGTTTTTTTCATAAACGGGTAGTTATCAAACAACCCTCGTAACTAGGAGAATTGCTCCTTCTGGGCTCAAAAGGTAATGTTCGTCACTATATTTATTTACAAGAATAACCATGAAAACAACAAACAGAAAGATAAAAAAGACCGGGTTGCACTCCGGGAGTGCCGGCAAAAGTGAAAACTGGAATAATTTTATTTAAATAAAATCCCTTACTCCTCCCTCCCTCCCACTGCGTGCCAATATTAATAACAACCTTATTAGTAGTTCAACTTAACTCAGCAACATGATGGAGACGATGAAATAAAATACCAATTTGTTTTTGCCATTGCTAAATATTTTTCAAAACTTTGTCTTTAGGAAAAACGTCCAACTTCTAACTATTCGAATTTCCTCAATGGCAAAACGGTAAAGGACGTGTGGACAAAATTACAAATTTATTTGCAGAATATGCAATTGCAAAAAGTGTTTGACAGCTTTAAACTCTTACGAATAGTGTTCAGTTTTGAATGAAGTCGAATCGACTAACAGCAAAATATAAAAGTCTGATAAAACAAAATGGAATTTGCATTTAAGGAAAATGTGTAACGACCTTATACTATTAAGAATAAAGTACAAATTAGTCAAACCCCCGTTTTCCCCTTTGCCCCCTGCCTCGTCCCGAATCTCTCCCAATTCTAAAATCTGTCGCAAGTTTAACAATTTTTTGCCCACCCCAAAAAGTGCTCAGCGCCGCTAAAGAAGTTTTCACTTCAATAACTTACAATAGTAGATTGATAACCAAGGGCTGAAAGGCACCCATTCCTGACGAGATATTATCGAGTCAGAAATGGGTGACTTTCACCCGAGTTAAACGCTCTACTTTTCATATCGAATACGAGGAAAATGAAAAAAACGCAGATGGAAAATTAAACAATATGTTTATTCAAAGTATACAATTCAAAAACGGCAGCCGCCATTATCGTGACGTCATCCGAGCCGCTACACTCAGCACCTGCCACTCGTCCTCGCGCTGCCGGAAATATTTCCCTAAATACTTCTGCGGCAGTATCGACGCGAGTAAAGTATTTACACTCAGCCCTCGTACTCACTTACCGAACGACAAGCAATAATGGCGGACGTCGAGGTTGTTGCAGCGACGGTATTATGTTTGCTGAGTGTATGTAACTATTTGCACATAAAAAATGGATGAGAGAAATTCATTGCAATAGAACGGCGTATGTACCTACCTACGGTAACTATTTTAAAATTTGATAAAGTGTTCAAAATCCACACGGGAAAAGCCGCTGGGCGACCGCTAGTATTAATTAGGCTCAAAGTTATGCGGCCAGCGAGCGAGAAGGCTGAATGTAAATACCATACTCGCGCTCGAGCTGCCCGTCCTTCCGCACGAAAACCGACAATCGAGGGAGCGTCGGGCAGCGGCAGCGGCATGACGAGTGGCAGCGCAAGTGACCCATTTACATTCTCGCGTTGCCCACTTCCCTGCTCACTTCGGCTGAGTGTAAATGAGGTATTATTACCTCGTTACATTGGCCCCGCGGCTTTTCCCGTGTGGATTTTGAACTTTTCTTATTCAAATTTTTAAATAAAGTAGTTACGCCGTTCTATTGCGATGAATTTCTCTCATCCATTTTTAATGCGCAAATAGTTACATACACTCAGCAAACATAATACCGTCGCTGCAACAACCTCGACGTCCGCCATTATTGCTTGTCGTTCGGTAAGTGAGTACGGGGCTGCCGTCGATACTGCCGCAGAAGTATTTAGGGAAATATTTCCGGCAGCGCGAGGACGAGTGGCAGGTGCTGAGTGTAAATGAGGTACCTATAAAGAAAGGCAAATATCTGTCTCGCTCGCGCTTCTGGTTATATGGTGTAGTTCGGTCACGTGACATACAGATAATACAACTACAGTTTTAATTTCGAAAATAAAAATATTGCTCACGTTTTTATAACCAAATAGTATTCTATTCGTGTTTCCTAAGTCAATACTATATGAATAACATACTTTCATAATTTAATTGTGATAGACGAAAATAGCCTATTCAAATATTTTCATACTATTTGTATTTGTTATTAGTATTAGTTGAAGAACTTGAAGAGTCAGTGGCTGTATGTGTTTCTACTGTTTCTGCCTTAGCACACATGCACAACTTTGAGTTAAAAAAAGCATTGTGGGTGTATTCCATTTGTCACCACCTCATAGGCCCTAGTGGATATTTTAGCTAATATAAAAGTAGGGTAGACCGGGGTTAATAGTACCACGGGTCAATAGTACCATCGCCTATAATTCTGCAACCACATCGAAATATGCATGTGTGTGTATACACCAGTGTGCCTTGAGCGTGTCTCTACCTGCTCACTAGTCGGCCACTCGCTGCCGTGCGAAAAGAATGTGTTATACGACGATATGCATTTTTGACTGACCAAAGTAAATATTTACGATTTACGTTTTGTACTAGTGTTTATAATTAGATAGTCGTAGTGTGAAACTTGTACTGAATTGTGATTCTCTAGTTATTGAAGTTTTTAATGTGTCACAGTGTGGGGGTCAGTTAGATATAGAAATCGAGATTTTTGAAGGTTAGTGAGTGCGAGTAAAAAAGGACAAATGTACCACAACACTCGGGGTTAATTGTAACGTTACAATTGACCCCGTGCTACAATTGACCCAAAATTTTCACACAATAAAACAATTGAAACTAATTATTTTTGTAACAAGTTACATATCGGGTAGGTATTTTATGTTATACCTATGATTCATACGACACTTCGGGATGTATATACATTATAATACCCACAATGCCATCCGTTTCAGTGGTATTATTTAATATTTATTTATGGTGAAGGATGGGGTTGATTGCACCAGGGGTCAATTGTAACTGTATGGGATTAGTAATTTTTAAAAAATTCGTTATTTTGTTGTATTGAGATGTTGTTATTGCTTGAAAGATGTGTGCTATGAGCACCCCTAAGTATTTTTGTATAATAGGTCGACATAACATGTTTCAAAAACTTGGAAAATATTGTTACTTTTAGTTCAACTGAATTGCTACCTTTGGCTAGTGCAAATACGGGTCTCTTTAATTAAGACTGATGTACGTAACAGACTGATTCGTCTGAAGAAATTAACAATAATTACTGATTTATTAAGACATTATTTTGGGTTTTATTTACCTCTGATTATCTGGTACAATTGACCCTTACTAGGGGTCAATTGTAACACAAGGACTTCATGAACAAAAACTAAATTTGCACCATTCTGATGCCATTCAATGAAAATATTTTTCTAGATTCTGATAGCCAATGAGACTAGAATGTTATATCCTAAGCGATTTTTACGTGGTAGCGTTAGATTCTGAGTTACAGGTCATTATTTCTAAAGTGGTACCATTGCCCCCGGTCTCCCTTAATGAATTTACAACATAAACTTATTTTAAATTAAATAAAATTAATTCTATGAACTAGTACCTAAGTATAATAGTTATTTACGATACAAGTGCCGAAAATAGGAAATTCACAACGAGTGGTGATAAATTAAAACACGACCGAAGGGAGCCACGCAGGCAGTTAGTGTAATATAATAAAGTTGGTTTGTAAGTTACCCAATCAACTTTAAGTCTGGGTGAAATGATACGTCAATACAGTTGATGAGATGTCGCTTTTTCTTTATTGTACCAATTTGAATAAATGGGCATCACCAATTGTATAAAATTAAAAAATTAAAAATTAGGCAGCAGTTTTCTGAATACTATCTTGGTGGTTGGTAACCCTACAAGATAAATAGGATCATACAATGGTGGTTCGTGAATATTTATCTCAGAACCTGCTAGATATTAACTTCGTGAAATTAATATCACCTATTTATTCGATCCAAATGATTTTAAGTTCTAGCTGTGTAGTTATGAGCGGCAACCTCGTATCACATATAACAATTTACCGAAAAGTATACTCTATATTATGGATCCTCGTAGTGAGTGGATCCTTTTACTTCTATGAATTAACGTATTACAATAATTATTACGATAATGAAAAAACGCTTTTTTACACATTTGCCTTGGGTTTGCTTGTGCAATACTTATCCTATTTGTTCAATATACTTCACGCCAGATTTTTCAAGTCTGATCAAACTGTAGCTGTCTTTCTGAAGATACAAAAGATAGACCGCGATCTCAAAAAATATAATTTGTCATGTTTACGCTCCTGTACATATTATACGACCAGATTGTGGATTGGCTACAATTTAACAAGTTTTGGTTTCGGCTATGCATTATACGTGTACTTAAACATTGAAGAGTGGCTGTACACTGTGCCGATGGGATGTGCAATATTTTCCGTATGCCTAGAGTTAGTGTTTACTGGAAGTTGTATCTATTATTTGGCACTTCGATTACAATACTTAAACACGATTGTCGAAAAGAAATTTAAAAATAGCAAATACGTAAAAAATGACATTCATAATATTGAAGATTTGAATCAGGGTCTGACGGTTTCTGTTGGGGATGCCGAAAAAAATATAAAATTAAAAGATTTCACTAACATTCTAACATCTATTCTAAAGTTATTTCACGAGACGTCCAAGCTATTTACTTTTGAAGTAAGTACGTGATATTTTATTATTATTCTTGTCCAGGTAAGTACAGTCAGGATCAAAAGTGACTGCGCAATTGACGTCTTCAAAAGCTCTTATTCCCTTTTAATAAAGACTTTTGACGTCTTCGTTTGCCCAGTTACTTTTTGTGCTGACTGTACAAGTATCTAGGTGCATGGAAGTGTATAACTAGTTTTTCTTATAGTAAGTTGTTTATATTCTGTTTTCAACTACGCAAATCATATATTTTGTTGCATCGTGTCCACCGCCCAAAGGTTGTCTGGAAGAGATCGCTTTTTAGCAATAAGACCGCCTGTTGTCTACCATTGTGTATGTTTAATTTACCCCTAATTTTCTATTATCTACTACATGCGCTAGGACACGTATAGTAGATTTGGTATTAGGTATAATCGCATAGGTACCTGATTATTGCTAGAAATGACACGCGGTAGTTAGGCGACTCTATAATTGTTTCGGTTTGTGTTCTTTGTTTAAGTTATATTTTATAATCAGTGATCGGATTTTACGGTGCAACACGGCGGGATATTGAGTAGAAATATTAATACGGACATAACCAAAATCCCAGCTTGTCTTATCAATCAATCTTGCCTGTCAATCTTGTTTAAAAAAATGCTAGTGTGAATTATATTTGTAACTAGGCCGCTTTGTTCAGAGCAATGACGCGTAGTTTCAGTGTCCGAGAGGCAACCGGATGGCTCGCGGTATTTGAGCTCCCGAAGCGTTGCGGAACCGCCTCAGTCCAAGTTGGCTTAGTTCGGGTTGCACAGGGCGGTTCCGAAGCTCAAATACCGCGAGCCATCCGCGGTTGCCTCTTGGACACTGAAACTACGCGGCATTGTTTTAAGTACTAAGGATATGTGGCAGATTAGTTTTAAACACAGCTATATAGCACATATTGAAAGTAATTTATATCAATGGCTAAATTATAATTTAATTTAATTTCATGTAATGTAATCAGAATCATTGTCCAAAAACAAATGAAAGTCCCGGAATCCCGGAGCATATCATACATATGAACATAAGCCCCCCAACGGAGTGAATGTGAATGACCCCAAGGTCATTCACTCCGTGTTGCACCGGGAAAATTTGACGTTTGACGTTTTTTGTTGAAATTTATAGATACATTTATTGAAATTACGCCTCAATACGAATTTAGCGCATATAAGTTTCCATATCAGTTCAATACAGTCATTATATGTTTTTAGACAAACAAATTAATATAGTTTTCAAACCTGTGTGGCGTGATACATCTAGGTGTAGTGTTTAAAATTCACAACTCTCCCCCCCTCCACCTGACGCTTGACCCCCCTCACCTTGAAATGTGAGGGGGGTTGAACTATAATAGATATCAAAAAAGTGTCAAAGACAAAATTAATCCTTAATAAATTTGGAACAAAAAAGGTTCTATAGTTTTTTTGTAGGTTGGAGAGATTATTCTTACATAACGTACCCTCAGAGCAATATACCTGATGGTGGGTACACAACACTGAGCAAACGAACGACCAACGAACGCGAAGCATTTACGTGACAGCTATTTGTTAGAGTGAGATACATAGGTAGCCGTTCGTTGGCTTGGTGTGTATCTGTCGCAGTGAAATGGCCAAAACAGAGATTTGAACAAATCCCTAAGGGATATGATCAAATCACGCAGGATGTTAAAATGGCGAATCCATTTTATCATTTACCTAATACAAACCTTAGTGAAATGACGAAATCGGATAAAAAAGGCAACTCGTTTTTTCATTTCACTAGATTTGTTTAGTGATTTGATAAATCCCTGAAATGATTAGTCATTTATACGATTCTGGGACTTAGACTCGGATGGCGGATAGGTTAGAAGATGGTGGCGGGAGCGGAGCTTTTCGTCATCGTGGTTATTTTTTTTATAAAAGAGCGGAAAAACCTTTATCGCGTTAGTTTCGTCAACTCACCGACGCGTTTCAGGGATTTTATCAAATCACTAAACAAGTCTAGTGAAATGAAAAAACGAGTTGCCTTTTTTGTCCGATTTCGTCATTTCACTAAACAGATTCAGAGATTTGATCAAATTACTGATTTGTATTAGGTAAATGATAAAATGGGTTGGCCATTTTAACATCCTGCGTGATTTGATCATATCCCTTAGAGATTTGATCAAATCTCTGTTTTGACCATTTCCCTGCAACATATCCACCATAATACTATATACAGTATACAGAGCATATAATATATACATTTCCTACATCTGTGAACGTACCCTACACGATAAATAATTGAAATTGTCCCCTGCCACGAGTCGAGTCGGCGCCGATTAATCACAGATTAAATCTACTTGTATATGAATCTTTATCGAATAATAATGGTTCCTTTCATCGTTATCTTTTTCAGATTTTAAACGTGGTCGTTACACTCTTTACATGGACATTTTTAGTAATTGAATCAACCGTCGTAGGACTAAGGAGTAAGGTTTGTAGAGTTAATTTTTCAAATGGAAATACGCGTACCTATATCAGGCCCCTATTTCACCATTTTTTTTGTTTCGTATTTTTTCGGAAAACAATTACAAATGTAGTCAAATGGAGAAAAAAGCAACGCAAGAGGTTAAATAATCACGAAGGTTTAAGTGTCCAAAGTTTTAAGAAGGGGTAAAAATAAAATAAAATATCTTTATTTCAGACCTAATCGATCCATATTTTGTTAGTTACAGCTGAGACTTATATGCTATGTTAGTGATTTAGCTTAACTTGCTTTAACTTACCACTAATTATTTATAATATTCAGGCCAGGCTCACTTCGACCTCCCGATAGTCACCTCAACCCAATATTTGGTGAGTGGACAATCGAGCCTCTCCGCCAACACCCTCAGAAGGCTGTTGCCGCTGCCTCTCAGACGTCTTAGTAGTGATGCTACTCTTTTTCGTCTGATGGCAAAGAAGTCATCTGTGTGCGCCTCGGCGAACATGCCGGACGCACTACAGTGTTTCGGCAGCCTCAACAGTAATCTGAGTATGTTATTGTACTACACTCGGATAGCGGCAAAGGCCCTTTGAGTAAAACTCACCCACAGACTGCACGTGTAAAATGTCTGACAGTAAGCTTTAAAAAGCGTCAATTTAACTTGCCTATTACAACGTGCAAATCTGCTGGCAAGCATATTACCCCTTACCGCCATAGCCCTCCTCTCCCTCTCAAGATCCAAGTCATCCTTCATATCCTCGGTGAGCATGTGACCCAGGTATTTGCACATACTTTTACCACTTCAAGGGGGGCGCCGCCCAGCATGATTGTAGGTACTGTTGTCGGGTTATACTTCCGTGCCTTAAAAATGATAAGCTCACTTTTGGTTGCGTTGTACCTAAGACCATGCCGCGCGGCGTAACCCTCACATATCCCGATTAGCTCTCGTATAGAGCCCACCGATGGACCCAGCAGCACCATGTCGTCCGCGTAGCTTATATTATTGAACGGTGTCCCCCAGATATGGCACCCGACACGCGCGCTGCTCAGCCTCTCAATCAGCTCGTTCACGTAAAGATTAAACAGGATAGGCGAAGATAGCCCCCCCTGTCTAACCCCACACTGTAGCCTATACTCATCCGAGTATTCCCCAGCCCATCTCACCTGATTGACCTGGTTGTTATACCAATATTTTAACAAGGCTGTACACTCGGGCGGTAGCCCCGTTTTAGCTACTTTGTCCCAAAATATATCGTAAACAACCAGGTCAAAGGCTTTAGACAAGTCCAGGAGACACGCATATACGGGTGTATTCCTGTCCTTGTAATATCTGACGGCTTGCTTAAGGCACAAGATCGCACTTTCCGTCGACAGGCCCGGCCTAAATCCGAATTGCGCATCGTGCAACTTAATATGCTTACGAAGTTGTGCATTAAGCAAGCCGTCCAGAACTTTGGCCAGTATAGTTGCCAGCGAGATGGGTCTATCTATAGTTCCCTTTATCGGATAAATCTCCCGTTCTATTTTTTACAAGTGGAACTACGATGGTACGAGTAAGCCGCTCCGGGAGATAGGCGTGCCTTATGCACAGTGTATAAAACATTGCTAGAATGCGCGATACATGCACCCCTGCATGTTTGAGATGTTCAATACTCAGACCATCATGCCCCGGCGATTTCCCCTTCTGCATATTTTTAATTACGGCCTCCACTTCCTTTGCCTTAAATGTCACAGAGCTCTCGCCCATGAATGTCTCAGCATTGTACATCTCTGTCGCCGTCGTCTCCAGGAGTGGACTTACAGTAAAGGCACGCCTAAAGTTATTCGCGATGTCCTTTTTGTCGCTTGTCCCCCCTACACTTACTGGAATACTCGGCCGCACATTCAGTCTATTAGTGCTCTTCCAGAAGGCTTTAAAGTTCTTATTAGCCCTGTTTGTGGCTAGATTGTCATTTTTTATCTGTTCTTGCCTATCTTGACATCATTTTAACTTGGACTTAAAAAGCCTCCTGGACAAACACATTTCATCATGAATACGACCCTGGGGTGGTCTGTTCGCAGACATCCACATTAGGAATTTAAGCCTTGCCTCCTTGTGAGCGTCAGCCACATGTCTGTTCCATCCTGCTACATACCCCCTTGGCTTGCCCCGCCCATGCTTGCTCGATTCCTTCGCCGCCTCAGTCAAAGCAGTAACTATGTCCTGACACATTCTATCCAATACTATTCTGTGCTCAGGATCGTTGCATAGCCTATCTGCACATGACATTAACACAGCCGGGAAGTCCAGCAGCTTCAACTTATCATGACAAACTGATTGATATAATTCCACTTGTTCGGCCTTTCTTTCTCCCCACAGTACACCCTCGTTCAAAGGCTCACAAGGATTACATTTAACTTGAATCTTGTTCATTTCACAATATATCATAAGTGGCAAGTGGTCGGACCAATACACGTCATACTTAACTTTAACGTCACGCACAGTTCTCCGCGCTGCCTCCGTGGCAATGCAGTGGTCCAACCACCTGTTACATCCATGGGCATCACTGGTGTATGTATAAGTTCCCGATGTATCACCTAGCACATCTAAGTCGACACAACACCATTTTTGTGTTTGACAAAACTGTAATAGTTCCTTACAGAACAGTTCATTGGGGTGTGCATTAAAGTCACCTAGGATATAAATAGCCTCGACGTCCGTATTATCCGCACTTATAGCACTAATTTCAGCCAAGCATTCTGTGAAAACCGGTAAGTTCTCAGCCGAATTCACTGGCATATACACACTAAAAACAAGCGCCGCGGAATTTGGCACTTTAACAATAATCACTGGGCTTTGTTGGACCGATAGGTCTTAAGATAAGATCCCTTCTATAGAAATGTATACTCGTATACCACATAATAGATAATACTCGTAGTGACTATACATAAAATATATATTCTTTTATGACAATAACACCAGCTAAGCCACGGGATAAAACATAGCCATTGCCCATCCCGCAATGTACTGTTTTTAGGGTTCCGTACCAAAAAAGGTACTAAAGGAACCCTTATGGTGCGACTCCGTCCGTCTGTCTGTCTGTCACAAAGTGAAATATCTCACGAACTACTTAAGGTATCAATTTGGAATGGCTTTAAATGAGAGTCATCCACGTGCATGGAAAATATTTTTTTTTTAATATATATTTTAATTTTCCATGAAATCTTAGGAATATGAGGAGGGGGCAAAAAAAAATTCAACTATTGGTTCAAGTGGGGTATTATTTGAAAGGGCTTCAGTTGCACATTTTGAAACAGGGTTTCTTTTTTTTCTACACGGGGAAAATTTTGATCTATGAAGGAAAATGTAAAAAAAAAATACCATTCCCCCCCCCTTATTTCCGAAGTTATTCAAGCGAAAATTTTGAAATAATTACTTGTGATTAAGATAAACATATAGATAAACATATATTACGGGAAATGTTTTTTTTCTGTATCTAGCATATTTTTTGTTTTATTTACAAAAATCATTTCCTAGTTAAGTTTGCAATTTAATCAACTTTAAAAGTATTTTTCTACTCCTGTACTTTTATCTGTCATTTACATAGTCCCGAACACTAATATAAAGACATACAAAACAAGTCTGCAGAAAAGTCTATACTCTATTCCCCATAACAGTACGGCACAACCGTGCTTTTTTGTCGCCAAAACGATACGCTTAGCAGCCATACGCTTCTAAACCTGGGTAGTACTAGACACGATCGAGTAGGCCGCGACGCGACTAATCTAGAGGGCCATGCCGAAACATAAAATACATTAGGTACTACCAACTTAACAAACCAGTGAATGTATTTACTTCAAATAAATTATTGTACTAAAGGCATTGCTGCCAACTTAAGAAAAACCTTGGTCTTCCTAAAACCCAGAATGTGACAGTACTGGCAAGTTGAATTAAGAACAAAACAGACCATAAACAAGAGGTGTCAATGTGTCATGTTTCCAATTTCCCACCAAAGTTCCAGTTCAAAATTAAAAGACGAAATACGTCAAATTTGATAACTATTCGTTATTAATAACTTCTTAAAATTTGATTCGTGTTTGTGAAGTGAAGAAAAATGTGTACGTTCCTTTTAAAATGGACGAAGAAGAAAATAACTGCACCGCTGATGAAATTGCGTGAGTAGTACTAGAACTAACGGAAAACATACTGCCCGAAAAGTCAAATTATGCTATTTATTTAAAATAGTCGTAGAAAAAATATTGTATGCAACGGTGTATAACTTGGTCTTAAAACGCTCGTGGCGTCTTTAATTGCGATGCTCGCCAAGGCTCGCATCGCAACTCACGACACTCACGTTTTAAGACCCTACTTATACAACAGTTGCATAAAATACTATTTATTGTTTTGAAATTCCTATAAGACTGTAATAGAAATACCCTAATTTCAAATTAAAAAATAATAATCGAGATCGGTACACGTGATAAACAATAATCGCTAAAACACCAACATACATACTAAGCTGATTGCCCTTGCACGTTAGTACCAAATGGGGCCGATAGACGGCGCTGACCCCATTCGCGTTGTTAGGATTTTTCTAGAATGAATGGATTTGGGACGGGTATTGTTGACTGTAGCTTTGTAGGATATATGCGGGGTAGAAGAAAGTAAAAATCAAGGCTCGATGATTTCACATGGCGCTGCCGATGTAGGTGAGTAGTGGTGTTGTCGGAATGACGTAAATTGTATAACTGATTTTAGGATGCTTGGGCGGCCATTTTATGCGCGCGCGAGCGTCCTAGCTACGCAGGAGCGATCACCCGCGATACTGTTTGGGTCGCGATAGGGGCGTGGCTTCTGCGTATAGACTTCGTTACCTTGTGTATTGTGTATGGGTAATGTGTAATACCATGTAATCGACCTCACCATCCCTTTATTGATTCATATCAAATCTTAGACTAGTTACACACTAGAAAATGGTAAAAAATGGTGAGAATATAACAAAACAACAAGACTTAATGCTACGTGATTAACTTAGAAATAACTCATAAAACAAGACTTATTATTATATGATTGACTTACTTAACTAACACATAAATTTATAAAAGTAGGTAGGAGTTTAGATAAATTTAAACATAGGTTAATTAGGTAAATTCTTAAGAGCTACTCCCGACATTCCGCCCCACGTGTGCAAACACCCTAAAAATTTCGAACTGAGGGAGTATTTATATGGTACATAGTTAAGTCAGATGACTATAAGACGGGAGGCCGGACGACGTATCATTCCCGCTGCGGTGCGGACTTCGGTGACTCGTACCTTTCCGTCGGGGCCGGGGTAGACTTGGGCTACTTCGCCTCGCGGCCAGGTGCTGCGTGGCATGGTTCCGTCGACTATGATGACTATATCTCCTAATTGCACGTTACGGTAGGCGGGGTTATTAGGGCTCGTTCTTGGCCGCAGTGTCTGCCGATATTCGTTGGTCCATCTTGACCAGAATCTGTCGGCCAGCGCTTGTGCTGTTTTCCAAGACTTTTCGTTGAGTACTGCGTCGGTGAAACGGCCTAGTGGGGTCATAGTGTTCGATCGTCCCAGGAGAAAATGGTTCGGAGTGAGGGCCTCCTGCCTATCGTCAAGCCGTACTGGTATGAGCGGTCTGGAGTTGATAATGTGCTCGGCTTCCAGCAGTAGAGTGTGTAGTATCTCCTCTGCTGGATGCTTTTCTTTTAGCGTTACTCGCAGGGCCGCCTTTACAGATCCGACTAGTCTCTCCCAGGCTCCCCCTGCTGATGGGTTACCTGGAGGTATCTTTTTCCACACGATCTGTTTCGACGTGACGTAAGTTTCTAGCTCTTGTTCGTTAGCCGCCACTGCTTCGGCTATTTCTCGTTCTGCGCCGTAGAAACAGGTAGCATTGTCCGTATAAAGTACTGTCGGTTGTCCCCGGCGCGCCATTAAGCGCCTGAGCGATAGGATCATAGAGGAGGCCGATAAGGAGGGCACCAGTTCTAGGTGCACTGCCCTTGTGGTTAGGCAAGTGTATAGGGCTCCCCATCGCTTTTCATGTCTCCTTCCCACCGTCACGTGCATCGGGCCGAAATAGTCGCAGGCTGTAGCGGTGAAAGCTGGCTGGTTAGCGGAAAGCCTTTCATTTGGTAGGTCGCCCAGAGGGACCTTGAGGGGTGTCCCTCTATAGGTGCGACACCATTGGCATGTGTTGCTAATATACCTTGTGGCCCCGCGTAGTCCCACTATGTGAAATCTGGTATTTAGTTCGTTCATCACAGTGGCGTGGTTTGCATGGTTGAACAACGCGTGGTAGTGTGCGATGATCAACCTCATCAGTGCTTCTTTAGCGTGTAGGACAGGGGTGCCTCGGTCTCTGTCTATTCTTCCATCTAGTAGCAGGATCCCATGCTTGTTCAGTTGTACTGCCAGTTTGTTTAGCGGTGACTTCTTCGGCGCACGCCGCCCGGCCTCTAACAGTTTAATATCATCCCTAAACGACTCCCTTTGACTACGTTTAATTAACAATAGTTCAGCGAGTTTGAGCTTATCGTTTGTTACGCTTTTATCCGACGACTGGCCGTGTATTACGGCTTTGAAAGTTTCAGCGGCGATCAAAACGCGGGAGGACGCGCGCAGCAGGCGTAGATACTTGGAGAAACGATTTACATCCGGTAGGTATGTAAACTCGTCGCGTTTTACTATTACGTTAACCGGCTTTATGGTGCGTTCTTCCCCTGTGGCGGGCGGGGGCGCGTTACTTGGCTTTTCCGCGGGCCAATGTTCGGGATCTAGTAGAATGAATTCCGGGCCGTGGAACCATCTATGCGCGCTACTAAAACCCGCGGGAATATCGCGCGTCGCGTCGTCCGCGACGTTTAACGCGCTAGGTATCCATCTCCAGTCGCACGGAGATGTGGTGTCCTCTATCTCGGCTAACCGGTGTGCTACGAAACATTTAAACGTGCGCGGGTCCGCCCTTATCCACGCCAGTACTGTTTTCGAATCCGACCAATAATACGACTTCTCTACTACATAGTCCGACTCTCGCTTTACCGAGTGCGTGAGTCGGCTTGCTAACGTGGCGGATTGGAGCTCTAAGCGCGGAATGCTGACGTTCTTGAGAGGGCACACGCGGGCCTTCGCGGCGACCAGGGAGGAGCGCCGTTCGCCTGTTTCGTCTGTGTCTACCATATACACTGCGCAGGCGTACGCACTCTCGCTGGCGTCGCAAAACGTATGCGTGACGACCGTCCTATTTTGCGAGGGCACGTGCCGTTGAATGCGTAAATTGTGTAGGTTCCTCATGTTGGCTATGAACGTTAGCCACGCTTTGTGATCGTCGGGCGTGATCTGCGTGTCCCAATCGATCCCTGTCCTCCATATGCGTTGTATCAGGACCTTACCTGTGACAGTGACAGGTGATATGAGGCCTAGGGGATCGAACAGACTCATCACGCCCGCCGTCACTTGATGTTTCGTAGGTACGACGGTGCCGTCTAAAATGTTGTTCGGTATGTTTCTGAAATTTACGTTGAAACTTAACGTATCGTTTTTATTATTCCATAACAGACCTAGCGTTCGCTCGCACTCGTCTCGGCCTAGCTCGGAGATATCGCTTTTCAGTACGTCCGTTACGTCACTGAGTACCTCTGGCGTGTTCGACGCCCAACTGCGCAAAGTAAAAGATGCTTTATTGAATACTTTCACCATATCGTTCACTAATTGCTTTGCTTGCGCGGGGTCGTCGAAGCTGACTAGCAAGTCATCCACATAGAAATTCCTTAGCGTTGTGCTGTGCACTAGCGGATATTCGTTCGCGTAACGCTCTGCGTTCTTATTTTTCACGTAAATAGCGGTCGTAGGCGATGCGCTGGACCCGAATATGAGGCTACTCATCCTATATTCATCTGGCGGGCCCGACCGCCGTCCCCCCCTCCATAAGAACCGTAGAGAGTCGCGATCTTGCTCGATAACTTTTATCTGCAAAAACATCTCTTTTATGTCCGCTATTATGCCTATCTTACCCTCCCTAAAACGTATCAATACTCCGAATAGGGACTGTAGCAGGTCTGGCCCGGACAAAAGGGCGTCGTTTAAACTCTTGCCGGCCGTGCGGCATTTTCCATCGAACACTAAGCGCACTTTTTGTTTGGTCGGATGAATCGTATGGAAATACGGCAAGTAGAACCCCCTGGGCGAGGGTAACGGAGTGTCTACCTTCTCCGCATAACCTTTGACCAGTAGGTTCGTGATCTGCTTTGAAAACTCTGCCTTTAACTTCTCATCTTTGTCGAGTTTGCGCTCGAGCGTAAGCAATCGTTTAAGCGCCTGTTGTTTATTATTAGGCAAAGTTTCCTCATCCGACTTCCATAACAGGCCCGCCTGGTAGCGTGGTTCCCCAGGAATTGGCTTGCATGTGTCGTCTAATATTTGTAACGCGCGTTTGTCCGGGTCCGCCCTAGTAGTCTTGGGTTCGACTCCCAAAGACTCTATACTGAAATGCCTCTTTATTAGTTCGTAGGCTTCCGCGTCGCCTTTAACTGTTAAGTGATTTATTTGTCCGCGAAACGCGCGCGGTGAGTCCTCCATTCGACCATGCAGGACCCATCCCAGGCTCGTGAGCGAGGCGACGGGCAGCGATTTCCCGTTGCTCACGAGTTGTCTTGTTACGATTAGGTGCCAGTTATCCTGCCCTATTAAGACTGTGGGCACTGCATCGTCGTAACATAGTTCGTCGCGCATGCTTTCTAGATGTGGACATCTGTCTATTATCTCTCTGCTAACCGCCTGCGGACTCAGATTTAATTGGTTTATCGTATACGCAGACAACTTCTCAAACTCGCGGCCGCATAGCCCGCGGATCGACACGTTTACTTGGCAGGACGCGTTGTCCCTGACGACATTATTCGCTATCGACCCTAGTGAGAGTTGCTCTTCTTTTGTTCTAGGCGTCAATTTATCCGCGATGTGTCGTTCGATAAGACTGAGGGATGAGCCTTCGTCCATTAGCCCGTAGGTGTGTACTGTGCCCAGTGGGCCGCGTAATTCGATAGGTATTATTTTAAGGTACGTGTTCGTATCGCGCAAATGATTAATCGAGCCCGCAGTGCCGCGTGATTGGCTTTCGCGCTTATACCCGTGTAACATCTTATGGTGTGCGGCTTCGCAATCGCCGTTGCCGCACGGGGAGTATCCGCACTTGTGTCCTCTGGGATTCAAACCGAGGCAGCGGAAACATAATTTTAATTCTTTCGCTTTATCCCATCGCTCGTTTATCGTTAATTTGATAAAATCGGCACACTTTACGGTCGGATGCTCTCCGCTACAGACTGGACATTTTGTACGAGCGTCCCCCGGCACTGTCGCCGGGGGTCGTGGTTTAAACGGCTTGGTTTTCGTATGTCTGGGCGTTTTGCTAAGCTGCGCTACTGTATGCTTCATAGCGGGTTTCTTAACGCGAGCGTTCTCCTCCTTGTACGATTCTCTACTAGACGAGCGCGAGTACGAGCGATAATCTCGCCTATGTGTAGTATTGTGTACGTTATGGCGTGGCCTGGCGGACGGCCGCCGTGCTCCCGGTATGTACGTCAAGCCCGCGGCTTTACTCGAGTCCGACAGAAAGCTTAGCCAGTGCTACTAAACCAGGTACGTTCGCGTTACACAGGCGGTATTTGTCCCATTCGTATCGCATGATAGGATTCAATTTTTCTACGAGCCTACCCACCAACTCCGGCGCGAGTAGGTATTGTTCCTGTTTCAGCGATTTTATAGTGGCCACGACGTTTGCCACTTGACCCGCGAATGCAGTTATGTTGGAGTTATCGTCTGCTAGTCTAGGTAATCTACGGACCTCATCGATCTCGGCCAGCACGATACCTTCGGGATTACCGAACTGCATCTCCAACATATCTACAATCTCGTACGGGTCTATAGACGTGTATAGCAACGCTTTAACTGAGTTTCTAGCGTCGCCGCGCAACGCACGCCTAATTCTACCAACGTTAGCCACGTCCGAGAACGAAGATTCTGTATCTAGGAATTCAGATTTGAACACTATCCATTCCGTTATTGACCCATCGAAATGAGGCAATTCCGGAATGTGCCGATGAGAGGTAAACTCTGGCTTGCTACGTGAGATAGCGCTCTCTAATCTGCGAGACAATAATTCCACGTCCCGGTTCTCGAACTTGACGTCGTAGTCGACTACGTCTTTTGCCCGCCTCGATGCCGGGTTTCTTATGCGTATATCGTTGGTAAGAGTACGATCCTGCTCTGCTATCCACCCGGCCGTACGTGCGGGTGCTTTCGGCCCGTCCGTGGGCGCGAAAACTGAGGGAATCGGCAGTACCGCCGACGGTACATTTCCCTTCTGGTTTACCGAATCGAGTTCGGGTGGGACGATTTCAGCCCCGGTTGCTGTACGAACTTGTTCTATCCGCCCGGAAGTACACGCGGGCCCCCTCGTCCCAGCCGTGGGTACGGGGGCGGGGGCCGCCGGCGCTGCTGCCGGCGGGTCCTCCTGGATTTCCGATTCTAAGTCGGATCGGGCGGCCTCCGCCCTGGCTAACTTTAACTGGCAACGGGCGGCCGCTGCCGCCGCGTTTGCCTGTGCTAACATCGCATTGTGTAATACCAACTCCGCCCGTAATATAGCTATATCCTCCGAATCCGCGCCTATCAACGTTGGCGGTCCGCTGACCCTAATTACGGTGTCGTTTAAAGTTGAAGCTGGCAGCGTCGCCTGCTGGTCGCGATCGCCTCCCGCGCTTTGTCTTTCCGTGGTTCTGGTCGCGTCACTACTCGTATTATCCGTACCGTTCGAGGTTTCGTCAGTACTCGCTGTACTGGTCGAAGTAGGGTCCGTCACTGTCGACGGCGCAACTTTCCCGCTGCGTAACAATCGATGCTCGTTAACACTCATTTTGCACACGTGGGGCCTACTATACCTATTGTGAACGTACTTAACAGAGTAAATGAGTGATCAAAATGTACAACTTTACACAGAATAAACAAATTAAAACGCGATCATTACACAATTATAAAACGAAAATTATCACTTCAAAAACTCGCGATCAAAACTAGCCATCGAAATTAACACAATAAAACATCCCGTGAATTTAACACTCATTTAAGGATAATTCCGCACTTTTTAACACTTTTGTTGAATTTGATACACTTCACACTCCTATGCGGCGCGCTTGCCCCCTCGTAGGCCTGCGCGGCGCGTATCTAGCGGGCCCTAGGGCCTAGCCGGGTTGCTAACTGATGGAGCCGGCTAGGAGGGAAAGGTAAACGTGCTGCTCCGGCAGTGGCGTAGCGAGTAAGTGGGTACCCACCAGTGGTCTGGAATCACCACTGGCTGCAACGGTATGGTCTCTGTCCGTGAAACGGCATAAAGTCGCCCACCTTCTCGCCACGCTTACCGGCAAGGCAGCCGAGAGATACGCGCCACTTGCGTGGTGCGGTGTACAGTCTCGAGTGCACACGAAGACCCGCTGCCCAGACCCACTACACGCTTAACACCGCAATGGCATGCATGGGGAGGGTGAGAAAGTCGCCCAGGTTTCGCTACCCGTAGGCTGCGTCCCCCGCGTTACTGTTCTCCTACTCGGATCCGGGGGCCGAAACCCCTTACACCGAGGATAGCCAACGGCGGTTGGCCCAGACGAGTTTTCCCCCTAAGGGTACTCTACCTCGTCTATTGATCGACCTGACTGTGTTAATCAAGATTCTTCTTTCTTCTCTTCTTCTGGCTCGAAGATATCCGGTGAGCGAAGGACCATTGTTGACTGTAGCTTTGTAGGATATATGCGGGGTAGAAGAAAGTAAAAATCAAGGCTCGATGATTTCACATGGCGCTGCCGATGTAGGTGAGTAGTGGTGTTGTCGGAATGACGTAAATTGTATAACTGATTTTAGTACAGTGGTACTCTCACGGGCCCTGTAGTGGGCTCGGAGAAGCCTGTCGCGGCTGAGCCGCTTTTGGCGGGGTCGGGCGCCGTCCGCTACAACGGACGGGTATATGTGGGGGGCGTGACGCCCGTCAAGTCCGGTGGGGTCGTCTGCGTCTTCCGTCCGTCGACGAGGTCAAGCCCTGCCGGGTGGGACTCCCTTGGGAGAGGCCCGGCGAGCGACCTGCGAGCCGACGGCGCTGCAGGAACATCCATGGTCAGGTCCGGTGTTTGTTCGTTAGGGGGCTAGCCATCCTGATACAGGTCGGCCAACCCCCTAAGGATGATGGAGGTGGGGTTTTCTCCTGCCTGCAGGGCGCCGAGCACGTTCTGCAGGATATGCACGCACTGCGCTATCACCCTCTCCCTAATGCCTTCTTGGCTTGCCGGTAGGGAGGGGGGGGCAGTGTCGTGCGGTCGTCCGGTCGGCGCTGCTGCAAGGGGAGCAAGCGCGGGGGCGGCGTTGGTGCGGGCGTCGGCGGTCTGGGCGGCGGCGGCGGTTGTCCGGGTGTTGGCGTCTGTGTCAGCGGTGGCGGCGGGTTGGCCCTTGCCTCGTCGGCCCCTCCCTCGGCGGCGGCGGCGCAGTGGCGCCGCATTGTTCGCCCTCGCCATGAGGGAGTTAGGGGCGTTCTCGGCGGCTTGCACTGTATGCGGCTGGGGCACGAAGTTCCCGCGGCGGTTTGTGGTGGGGGCTGGGCCGGTCCTCTTGACGCGTGCCTCACGCTGATAGGTGGGGCACGATAGGCTGTTTGCTGTGTGAGGGCCGCCGCAGTTTGCGCAGGTTCCCTCGTGGTCACGCGGCCGCTCACATTGGCCCGCGAAGTGCGGTCCTGCGCAGCGGACGCATTTTATTGGGCGGTGGCAGCCGTGTGAAGAGTGCCGGAAGGCCTGGCAGCGGTGGCACTGCGCCGGCCCCTTCTTGCCGCGCCATGCCTCCACCACCACTCCCGTCATCCCCAGCAGCTCCCTGACGCCGTAGATTGCCGGGATGAGGCCGTCGGTTTTCGTCAGCTGCGTATAAAATACGCAGCCGGGTCGTCCTGCACGCGCGTTGACATGGCGCGTGTATGTGGGGGCGAATCCTTTCGCCACTAGGTCCGCTGTGATGTGCTCCGGGTCGGTGTTGGCGGGGAGCCCCCTGATGCACACCTTCAGGGGGATCTCGTCCTTCAGCTGCAGCGCCGACCACGATACGGAGTCCCCGAGGGCCTCGAGGTAGGCCTGCACCACCCTGTATTCCTCGTGGTCGTCGGGGCGGAAGCGGACTCCATTTCCGTATGGGCGGGCGTTGGGGAAGCGGCCCAGTTGCTCCCGTATACGCTTGAAGTGCGCGCTCCAATCCGGGAGGTTGTCGACCGTGATTGGGCGCGGCTTCTTCAGAGGCGGCTGGGTCGTGGCTGCTCTCGGTGCGGTATGGGGCGTCTGGTTAGCGGCCGGCGCGGTTGCGGCCTCTTCCCGACGCTCGTCGTCGCCACTGTCCTCTACGCTCTCGTCCTGGACGTCCATCGGAGACGTGTCCAGGCGGGGGAGGCTTCGTGGCGTCGCGAGTGGCGCCTGCGCCGGCGTTTGCACCAGCGGCGGCGAGATGGTGGCGGGCGTTCGGCGGACTGCGAGTCCACCGTGCGGTGGCGTTTTCAGTGCCGGAAGGGTCGGCTGCTGCGTGGTTGGAGCTGGGGTCGGCGTCGGGATCTGCCGCGCCGCGCGGGGCGCGGCGTTCTTCGCCTGGCCCGCTCCGAGGGCGGGCGGCGGTCGCGACGCGGGCGCTGTGCGGGGCGCGAGGCTCGCCTTGCCCGCTCCGAGGGCGGGCGGCGATCGCGGCGCGGGTTTGGGGGCCTGCTTATTCGCGGACGCGGTGGTGGCGGCTGCGTAGGTGGGTGTCGCGGGCGCTCTGCTTGTGGAGGCGACGGCGCGGGGGACTGCGGCCTGCGCGGGTGGCGCGGCGGCGGTCGGCTTCTGCATAAATTTGGGTATCCCTATGACGAGCGGGGCAAGGTGGCTCACTATCTCCTTGACCGTGATGGGCGGCCTGGGAAACTGGAGCCCCTGCGCATCCTCGCTGGTGGGCGTTCCCGGGGTGCTCGGGGTTGATGCGGCCTTGTGAGCTGCCGCGGACGCTAGCAGGGCGGTTTTAAACGCCCGCTGGACGCGCGGGTCGCGGGCGATTCCGGCGGCGTCAGCGAGCCGTGGGTGGCCGCGGGTGCGGCGGAAAGTCCGGGGGCGGCTGGTCGGTTCCTTGGGGGCTCCCGAGGGGGGCGGGGGCGGCTGGGACATCTTGGTGTTTCGTGTGGGTAGTTAGCCCACACGATTTTTCGCTCTACCCTCACCTTTGCTGATTTTAGGATGCTTGGGCGGCCATTTTATGCGCGCGCGAGCGTCCTAGCTACGCAGGAGCGATCACCCGCGATACTGTTTGGGTCGCGATAGGGGCGTGGCTTCTGCGTATAGACTTCGTTACCTTGTGTATTGTGTATGGGTAATGTGTAATACCGTGTAATCGACCTCACCATCCCTTTATTGATTCATATCAAATCTTAGACTAGTTACATGACACACTAGAAAATGGTAAAAAATGGTGAGAATATAACAAAACAACAAGACTTAATGCTACGTGATTAACTTAGAAATAACACATAAAACAAGACTTATTATTATATGATTGACTTACTTAACTAACACATAAATTTATAAAAGTAGGAGTTTAGATAAATTTAAACATAGGTTGGTTAATTAGGTAAATTCTTAAGAGCTACTCCCGACAGGTATATTTCAATAGCAGGTCAAAAAAAATCGCGATTCAATTGTCTTGGTAGTTTGATGGTGTTGGTGTAAAAGTTACTCGTTGTTTGATATTGAATCCTGTTGTGTTGGGTTAAAATAAGTAAATAATTTAACAAATATTGGGACATTTACCTTTACCTTGAGTTAATTGCTAGTTCGTACGGAACCCTCGGTGCGCGAGTCGGACTCGCACGTGACAGGTTATTTTTTATTTGATGACCAGGTCCGGTGATTATCCCCTACGAACAAATTTACAAAGCTAGTACTTAGTAGGGTCATTTCGCCGGTTAGCGACCACCTAATTTCATGTGCCGGTTGGCAAACACTTAGCTGAGTTGGTGAACTCAAAGGATATTTTCACGGTTTTTTAGTAGATTTCCATTCTAAAACAACAATAAAATGCATGTACAACTAATTGTCTCAATAGGGTCTGTAGAATTGATGTTATCTTCAATAGAAAAAACCTTCTCCTTCAGGTGGTCGCTAACCGAAGGTGGTCGCGTAACCAGCGAAATGACCCTATAGGCATTCGCAAACTTTAATTTGTAAATTCCCTTTCTATTTCAGTTGCTGACAATATTCACTTCAGCGATTCTCGTGTTGTGGATTATGTTCTACTTCGTGCAGGTAATAATCGTGGCGTATTGCTGCGAATGGTTTGCGAAGCAGGTGCGACACACAAAGCGACTGGCCCTGCATGCCCTATCAGTTTATTGTGAAGGTTGGTATAATAACGGCAAAGCATAGCACACTACCTTGTGGAATGCACTAATTTCAACTCCATAAGTAAAGCTAAATTTTGGTTACCGGTTTTGCCTATTGGCGCAGTCTATGAAGCTGACGGTCCTTGGTGAATATCCCGGTAAGGGCAAATATGATTCTTATGAAAAATGAGTTAAATGACATCCGAAATAGAGAACCATAAATAGCTAACTCAATTTTCTTCTTTCTGATTCGACAGACTATCTGGATTAGTATAAGCAATTGATATTTAAAATCCTTCTCCGCGGGATTATTAACTCATATCCAAATTAAGATTACAAGGACATACCTACCTATCCGGGGAAATTGTATCGTCAAATCCGATGACTGGTCATAATACCTCTATCATGGTACCTACTGGTTAGATTACTATACTTATACTGTTATCTTGGGACGAGTAATTAGTCCAAAAGGAGAGATAAATATGTGCGATGTTTGATAAGATTTCAGTTGTGCGTGAGGTATCACGTTTCAATACGACGTAATTATGATAATCTTCTATACCTATCTGTCGCTAGAAAACTCAACCTCCATTTAATCCTACTAATATAACAAATGCAAAAGATTGGAGGGATAGATGTACGTTCCAATTAATCTCAAAAATACTTAGAAAAAATCTGTTTCTTATACTCGTCAACCTTACTTTTTACAACTGTTTAGACAACTATAATGAATGTGAGCAATAGAACGTCGTCTTGTCAACAGAGGAAAAGACATCAACGAATAAGTACCTACTTACTAAGCCGTTGGCTGCGCTTCGTTACAGCAGGGCGTAGATTTTAAATAGATACCAAGTTTGCTTAATTAGTTCAGTTGACTCGTAGAAAAAGTATTATATACAATAGTTATACCATTAGCTTCTTTTATACTCGTCGACTTTAATGTTTGAGTTATGACTTTGAACACCAAACTAAAATCATATACTTTTTACTATGGAGGTCCCAACTCAACATTTTACAACTGTGTAGACAACTAAAATAATTTCAACCAATCACGTGGCGCCTTTACAGAACTAATATGTATTTCACCAATAGGACGCCGCCATGCAAAAGCCAAAATTAAAAGACAAAAATAATAAGCCGTTGGCTGCACTTCGTTTCAGCAGGGCTTAGATTTTCAATAGATACCAAGTTTGTTTAATTAGTTCAGTTCACTCGTCGAAAAAGTATCGTATGCAATAGTTATATAATTAGCTTTTTAAGTCTCGTACCTTAATTAGGCCACTCAGCAAGCTTCGTGGCCTAAACGTAGTACTTGACTGAACGCACATACATTATATAACGATTGCATAAAATACTAGCGTATGAATTAATCAGATCTCAGGAGGAAGGACAAAATAATGAAGTATAATAGATTTCCCAAGTGGAATAACTGGATGACACTACACGGCGCCACACATTTTGAGTCAACTTTGACTCGTGGCTGCAGAATTTATGGCACGGCGCAACGCCATTTAG
This sequence comes from Epinotia demarniana, assembly GCA_945867215.1. Classification (NCBI taxonomy): domain Eukaryota; kingdom Metazoa; phylum Arthropoda; class Insecta; order Lepidoptera; family Tortricidae; genus Epinotia; species Epinotia demarniana. The sequence continues at coordinate 18,078,282 of OX244262.1, forward strand.
CTCGGCTGTCACTAATCATGGCGCGAACTAGTTTTATTTATTTTTTGTGCTGGGTAGAATCTATCTTTATATCATGTCATCTGAGATAATAATACCCCCTTTAACTTCATGTTTCAGACAATGACGCAGAAGTCCGTAAATCATCGTGGGAATTGCTTCAACTCATTGAATTTGAGGAGCCCATTTTCTCAGTGTATGGCATATTTACTCTGAATATGAGGCTACCTTTACAACTGATCAGCGTCATCACTACCAATGTACTTGTTCTAATACAGTATACTTCTAATGCTCTAAATACTAATTAGTAATACATAAGTTAATTGATATATTCAAGCTAGTTTTGTAACCAGTCCAACCAGTAATTCGTTATGAATGTTTAAACGATTTGCAAGTATTAAATGTTTATGAAGCAGAAACGTCCGCTAACGAAATTCCAAATTTCGAATTCCAGAGGTTGTGGGTTCAAATCCCGCTCGTGGCGAATAATTTTTCAATTTTCCACTATGATCGAAAAGATTTGCAAGTAAGTAAGGACAATATAATGCATGTTTGCCATGATCAACTCCCTTCCAATACGAACGCTTGTAATCTCCTGGAATTTTCCTTAATTAGAATTAATAGAAGCTTTATCATGTTTACAAGGCAATGCTTAGCGTGATTGACGTTTTCCGTGTTGCACGTAGTGTTGGTTGAGACGTGTTAAAATAAAAGCATATAATTGTAAACAAATGTTTAATTTGTATAAAAACCAGTTCAAAATACAAACTACGTAAGCAATACAAAACCAACTGCACTATGTAAACAGATAACAACATTGAATTACTTTCATTCACCTCTGTTACGCTTAACGTTAATATAACAATATAATTTTCGGAAAATACAGAAACATCGTCGCGGTCATAATTATGTTAAAGGTATTCTCGTCCTAACCATTTGTAAAAAATGCTTTCATAAATGCATGTCTTTTCGTAATGGAAAGCATCGTCATAAAAAATATTGTTCATACTATGATTTACTAATGGCGGTAAAATAAAGTACGTCTCACAGGAACTGGTCGAAGATGCCCTCTCTGATGCTTTCTTTATCACTGTCTACGCTATAATGGATTCTAGACACAAATGTCAGTATGTCAGTCGAAGTTACAGAATTTACCGTCTCTTGACCATGCGAGCTGTAATCTCAAACATCGGCAGACACTAGCGCAAGTGCATGACAAGCACGACAATGTGCGACACTGATATATTTTAATGTCGCGCCTTGTTTCGCTTGTCGCGCACTTGCGTTAACCATGCTGAGACGATACTTCTAATTAGCGTACCCTTCAAAAAACTAGCATACGCAAACATTTAATACGCAAATCGATTCTCGTCTTTGAAGCCAAGCTTTTCTAAGGCGGGTGTGCAGGCGAAGTTGATCATGGGCGGGGGCCCGCACATCAGCACCAGAGTGTCGTCGGCGGCCGGGAACATGTGGTCGCGGATCATTTCATCGTTGACGAAGCCTGTGCTGTATTTCCAGCCTGAAAAGGAATAGCGGATTGTCATCAAACTGATAGACGTACAGTCAAGTGCAAAAATATGTATCGATGACATCCTATCATAAATAAGTACCGAAATCCTAATCCACTGACATAATCGTTATGGGACATAATTATGAGTAAGTTGTATGCACCCATATTTTGTACACTTGACCGTACACGGTGTTATCTTCGAATCATAGCTTCGAAATAAGTTCAATTTCGACGTGGTTTCAGTTTTGGTAAGCAAATAAATAAAGAGTTGTCTTATGTCACTGCCGAAAAGTCCCACTTCATAGCTTTATTGCCAAAAACATTTGATGGCACACACACTTAGTGACTTATTCATCCTATGCCCTTCGACACATAGATTTATGACCTGAAAATTAATTAGGTTTGTGATCATCATCATTATATCAACCGAAAGACATCCACTGCTGGACATAGGCCTCTCCCAAAGAGCCAAAGTGACCGGTCCTGCGCCACCCGCTTCCAGCGGACTCCCGCAAACTTTACCAGGTCAGTCCAGCTAATATATTAGGTTTGTGCTTCAACTCAATGACGTCTGTTGTGAACCTTTTGACGTATTTGAGGTGGCCTTTTGCGACCAAATACTTTACCTACCTACAGTCGAGTCTGTAAGATTTCGTCAGATGCCATTTTTAACCCCCCACGCAAAAAAAGTTTTAATGTGTGTCTGTGTATCTGTCTCTGGTATCGTAGCGCCCTAACGTATGGACCGCGGTGCGGTTTTTTTGTGTCATAGATAATTTTATCCCGAGTGTTCTTAGCCTGTTCTTAATCTGTTCAGCCGTTTTTGAGATATTGGACTTTGAAATAAAAATGTCGGGGTTTTTCAACTTTTCTATGTTGTAGTTTTTAACAGGAAAATTGGTGGATATACAAACCTGGATCAGCCCGGTCGATGGTGTACCACAGCTTGAACTGGTTCGGATGGTTGTTGGCGTACTGTTCAAGCTCCTTCCTCAATAGGATATCCTGCTCAGTCTGGTTGGCGTACAACAATCTGAGCTCCGTGTGATCATTGGCGTCGCTGCAGATGTGGCGGATCAGTTGCAGCATGGGGGTGATGCCAGTTCCACCTAGGAAATTAAAAAAAAAATAGAGTTTACCCTATGGAGAAATCGACAACTTTATAGATCTGGCAAACCATTACGAAGCATGGCGACATCATCATCCTCCTAGCCCAGGGGTCGGCAAACCGCGGCTCACGAGCCACATGCGGCTCTTTGAAAGGTTTGATGCGGCTCCTTAGGTTCCCCAAAAAATCGTTTTTTATGAAAATCAGACAAAAAAAATCGTAAATAGCGCGAGGCAAATATGATCATTTTTATCGAACCCAAACACAGCATATTACACTTTGCAGACTCACCCGAAATTATTATATTCCCTAAAATTTGGTACTGTGGCTCTTGGAGCTTCCGAAAAATCGATTTTTTTCCGGGATCTGGGTGTTTGTCTTAAAAGTTTGCAGACCCTTGTCCTAGCGTACCTATTCAGGTATGTATTGATCTGTATTATCCATATAAGTATCAATATTATCGACTAGGACCCAGACACCAAACCTTGGGTTTAATAAAGTTCTCTAGAACTACATACAATTGTGTAAGTAAGTGTAAAAGTATTTATAAGAGTACATTTAAAATAGACACCCTCTTTTTAATGCAGTAAAAATATTTACTAATGACTCAGAATTTATTGAAGTTAGGTACACATCAAAATTAGCCTGCCCCAGGCCTTCTTAATAGACAATCCTGCTCCATAGACTATTTAAAGTAAGATAGAGACCCAGCAAAGTGGATGGCAGCATCATCCCTGACTTTCCTTTCACCAAACAGGCTTTGCTACATGAACATCGCCATCATTTTCATTTTCAGTAATCATTCACCGCTGAGCATAGGCCTCTCAGTAACATACTCGTAAATCAGTAACAGTAACGTGTAAATCCTGACCCTCTGTCCCCCAAACTGTTTATATCTGTGCTGGAAGAAATATTTTAAAAAATCAACTGGAAAAACAAAGGACTCAAGGTTCAAAACCAGCATCTAAGCCACCTCAGATTTGCAGACGACATCGCTATCCTCGCGGAGTCAGCAACTGATCTAGAACAAATGCTGCAAACTCTACATCAGTAGGACTTCACATGAATCCAAGCAAAACTAAAGTCATGACAAACCCCGAAAGTCAACAAATATGCGTATCAGGAAGGCAGGTAGAATATGTAAACGAATATCTTTACCTTGGAAAACAAATGTCTCTCAACGCAAACTGCAATGAGGAAGAAGTGGATAGAAGAATCAATTGCAGCTGGAAGAAATTTTGGGCACATAAAGAAATTCTAAAAGGAGCATATCATTTAAAATTCAAAAAAACCGTAATGGCTACATGCATTCTACCTAGCCTGACGTATGGAAGCCAATCCTGGACATACACAAAGAAAATTAAACATAAAATCTCAACATGCCAACGATCCATGGAGAGAAGTTTATAAAACCTAAGGAGAATACACAAAACCAGAAATGAAGATTTAAAAAAACGTACAAAAATAACAGATGCACTTCACCAAGCACTATGCCTTAAGTGGAAATGGGCAGGCCATATCGCCAGGTATAAGGAGAAAAGATGGGCACTGGAAGCAACAAAATGGTCAGGGCCGAAAGGCAAAAGAAAGAAAGGCAGACCACGAAGACGTTGGACAGACGACATAACCGAGGTCGCCGGACCTAGCTGGATGCAATTGGCCAAAGACAGGGAAAAATGGCATGAGATGGAGGAGGCTTTTACCCAAATGGGGTCCATATGAGAAAACATATATTTGTATAAAAACATTAACACAACATAACTTTTTAGATTAGTGAATACTAACAATATGGAATAAATAAAGCTTAAATATATAAATAATAACTTGTAAATCATCATCATCATCATCAAGCCGAAAGGCGTCCACTGCTGGACATAGGCCTCCCCCAAAGAGTGCCACAATGACCGGTCCTGCGCCACCCACATCCAGCGGACTCCCGCGACCTTTACCAGGTCATCAGTCCACCTTGTGCCTCATGTCATGTTCAAATTGATAACATAGTGATGCTAAATGGATAGTAAGTCATCAAATTATTGTAATAAAAATAATTTATAATTATAAAATATAATTAAAATAGTAAAAAGATATGACCCTTAAAAGTTTAGAAAAACATACATTTTTTTTATTGTCCAAGAGTAAATTTAAAGTTACCAAGAATCCTTACACTTTCATCATCAGCCTATATACGTCCCACTGCTGGGCACAGGCCTCCTCTCATGTATGAGAGGGAACGGAGGGTAGTCCCCACGCTGGCCCAGTGCGGATTGGGGACTTCACATACACCTTTGAATTTCTTTGCAGATGTATGCAGGTTTCCTCACGATGTTTTTCATTCACCGAAAAGCTAACGGTAAATATGAAATCATATTCCGTACATAAGTTCCGAAAAACTCATTGGTACGAGCCGGGATTCGAACCCACGAACGCCGTTTGACAGCCGCATGCCTGAACCACTGGGCTACCGTAGCTTCTTTCACCTTACACTTTAATAAAACGAAATTGTCTGACAACTATGTACTTAAACGCAGTATTTCGTGACCTAAACAATAATTTACTTGATTTTCCGTACAATGATAAATGTACTAACAAATGTCGTTGTGACGTCATACCTATCTGTCTATCACTTTATTGCGCTGCCGCCAGCGAGGTCAATCTTTGTCTCAATTTTTTGGGTACCTATTTATTCTTTAAAATTACTACATCCCTTTGTCCCACAAGCAGTTATCTCATATCTACTTCATCCTCTTCTGTTTTCAGCCTAACAATTATCATATTGATTTTAGTCGCATTCATTTATTCATTAGCCGACTCACTATCAGGCAGTCATAAAATGAAGAATAAGACTTTCCCCACAGAGAACAACTCGACATGTTGGCAGCACCAACCGTATACAGTTATCAGTGAATGTCACCCTTGCTCAGGTATTTCTTTTAGTAACTGACATTATGTATTGCACTTTGGCACCCTTTGGGGGAGGCCTGCGTCCAGCAGTGGACGACTTTCGGCTGTTATGATGATGGTGATTATGTATTGCAAAATATTTTTGACTTGAATTTCATTGACTTGTTGAAACTTTTTAAATCCATACTTTCTACTTTCCATCCAAAAAGCAAGCAAAGCAAAGTTCAAAAGTTAAGCAAGTTCTGTTTCGGCTTGGGCAAAACTTTTGTCTGTCCGGCTGTTCTCCTCTACAAGGCCCTGTTCCTAACCGATTCTTTGAGGGCAGGTTTGAAAGTTATTAGGGGAGATTAAAAAAAATGACAGGTTGAGGGGGGGGGGGCTACCCACGCCACGACTTCCGGTACGTGGTCACCACTCGAGAACCTTTCGCCCCAACGGCCATCGGTTCTACATGCAATGTGCCCCGCCCACTGCCACTTAAGTTTAGCGAATCGGAAGGCTAAACTTAACTTGTAATTAATCTGTGTCAAAATTACCTGCAATCATGTTCAACTTCTTTGAGAATAACTTGATAGGTGGGTCTTTCCTCAGTTTCTTGATGAGGAACTGTCCGTTGCCGGTATATTGGAGGCGCCCCGACGGCCCCCGCACGTCGATTGTATCTCCGATCTTCAAATTCTCCAAGTGTTGGGACATCTTCCCACCGTCAGGGAACTTAGGGTGCACATTTTTGAAGTACACCTGCAAATGAAACAAAGTTATATTTATACCCAATGTAAACTCGTAGTCAAGAAACTTAAGTGGCATAAAACAAAAACTAAACGTTGTCACAATCACATAGATACAAAAATATACTTATAAAAAACGTCTGAAAAATAATTTTTGGCGCAAATTTTATGGCCTAGTGTACGTTTGTATATTCATCAACTACTCATTGAGAGGATCCTAATGAGCCCAAACACAATGGGTTAATCTTGTGTAATTGAGGAATTTCTTTATGGCCACCACCTATCTCCATTATAAGACCATTGTATTGCCGTGTCGTCCAGAGATATATGGACATTTAAATGCTGTTTGTAGTCAACAAGGAACCCTTATAGTTTCGCCATGTCTGTCTGTCCGTCCGTCCGTCTTCGGCTTAGCTCAGTAACCATTACTACAAGAAAACTGTGATTCGGTATGGGTATATAAATCTATCACGCCGACAAAACAGTACAATAAAATCTTGAAAAAAAAATTAAAAGCGGGGATGTATTTTCTCTTTAAACCCATGGTGTGGGGTATCGTTGACAATTTTTTTTTATTGGTTTCGCGACTCCTATTATTATTATTATTTCTTGTAGCGGCTTCCGGACCGTGAGAGCCCTTATATCACTGCGACCATTGCTGATCTATTGTGATCGCCACATACTACAATTCTTGGTCAAGTCCTGCAAACTCGAAGAATTGCAGGATACTATTGAACTCAAGAAATTTGATCTCCTCCGGGCACATGATGTGTTTTCCCAGAAAGGAGTTGCGACTGCGCATGAGGCAGGGGCACTCGGTTAGGATGTGTGTAGGCGTCTCCTCCGCATCCAGGCAGAGTCTGCACAGCCTTGTGTCACACAGTCCTATCGCTTGCATGTGCTTATTTAGGCGACAGTGCCCTGTAAGCATCCTTACCAACATGCGTAGACGGTTCCTGCTTAGCGCTAAGGCATCAGAAGACGCCTCGCATTCGCGACTCCTAAGAGCTGTTCTAATCTCTTATAATATCAGATTTTCCTTCATTGCCGCATTTGTTTATCTAGAGTCTAGAGCGTAGAGCCACCTATGTGGGCTTATCACTAAGATAAGTACGTATCTGTAATATCTTAGAAAGAGTTACATTTTCATACATTTTACAGACTAAGGTGTACAGAACAAATCATACCTTAATAATGAGATCAACATATCCTTTTTCTTCATCACTGGACACTGGTGTATAAGCTCTAATGACAAGATCATCTCCCAATTTCACTGACAAGTGAATGTGTTGTCCTATGGGCAGGCCTGTAACAAAGACAAGCGAAATCAAAATATTTTTCAAAAAAACCAACTGTTTTTTTTTTTCAAATATTATAGACACTTCCACAATTAAGAGGAATCCAACAACGTCTCATACATCAAAATCCGTCGGTTTATGCAGCAGGGTGTGCCACAGAACAATACATACACACATACATAAATAAGCTCAAAAAACATCTCGTTTGACAGGAAAGCATCGGCGGATTCCGGATTTAGTTTTGGGGGTTCAGATATTGGTAAGCACTAAGATGCTAGGGGGTATTGAGCCCCTAAGATCCCCAGATCCGCTAGTGAAGCAAAGGTATTTCAAATATACATCCTTGCCTGACAAACTGTTAACCCTTTTTCAGGCAGAAACGTTTATATCAACCACTATAGACTGTCAAAAGTGTATCTTAATGTCAATAAAAACGAGTGACATTTGATTGTAATTTTTCAATTGCAGGCCTGGAAAAGCATAAACCATAGTTACTAGTTACAAAACGTTAAAAGTAGATATTAATCTCTTATTGTAATCTCCAATAACCGGTATCAAGGAAATTCTTACTGGATTACTAGTAACACAGATAAATGTCCACTATAATTTCCTTATTGTTTGTTTCCCTGTATTCAAACTGTGTAAATGTTGCGCTGTTATTCAAAGTCAACAACATATTTCATTAACTACTCAACTCAAAACATTAAAGACAACCCTTATTTATTATGGTCCAATAAAATGTAAAATTTGTGCAATAAAAAACTTTTTATTACAGACATTCATTTTCTTTACATTTTTAGGCTACTATAGTATCCTAAATATGTAACCGCCATAATACCATTGCATAGCCTCTTCAAGATGTTAAACATTCTGATTGCCCTTTATTCTCCATCATGATTCAAGGCCCACCAACTTATCGATCAATCAATGCAATCTGTTTTCAGTTTTAATGTTCTTGTACTTGTACTTGTACTTGATTTGTTAACTTGTCTACTTTTGTTTTCCAGATATATGATAGAAATTATTTAAAAAAAAGATTTGAATAGAATGATAACCGCTCACTTGATCATGGATTTTAAAAAAGATAGCCCAAGTTGCTTTTGAATATTTTTTTGCCAAGCAGAGTTTCACAATGAGTTTAAGTATAGGGGTGTGCAAAACTGACAACTGTGGTTGCCACAAGCAAGTGAGTAGTTAACTGTCACTTACCTAAAACATGATCTTTGCTTGGTAGTCCAAAGCGGAATCTTCTTGTGTCGTGGCTGATTTCCTCTCGCTCAATGAGCGGCAGCACATATTTCACATTGGGGTCTACAAGGGCAACCGGATTCTTGTTTTTGGGTTTTTTCTTACCCCATAGACAGTTAGCGATAACTGTTGCTAGGACAACAGCAGAACCAACAGCAACAACTATAGGCAACACCTGAAATTGAATTGTAAAATAAGATAAATGCTAACACTATAAAACGCAGCTATAAAATGATCACTGATTTGAAATTAAATATATTACTACCTAATTAATTATCAATTGTTAATTTAGATTCCAGGCATAAATACTTAATAAATAAATATAGCTACATAAATACTGAATAAATAAATATAACTACATAAATACTGAATAAATTAATAAAACGACATAAATGCTGAATAAATAAAAACAATTACTTAGGAAGCCAAGGAAAAAATTAATGCACCTATAGAAAATAACCTTAAAATTCTGCAGGACATAAGATTCGCAAAATAATGCTGATGAGGTTTTAAGGACAAATATGATAATACAACATTTAGAACAATCGAAGAACATAATATGGAGGCAAAATTATTCTACCTACTATTTACACTTTTATTTACCTCGACAATACAAATGACATGACAAATATTGGACTATTAACAAACATTTCTATTGGTTTTCTTAAGTTTCTCGTAATATAATGTTCTCTGTTCAAAGTCCTGTTTTCTTGTTAACCTTGACTTGAACTAAGTGAAATCACAAAAAAAAAGTTAGATGTACATACTGGCACACTGTTCAGATTATCAGCTGTTTCAACTTCTAAGTTACTCATGATTTCGATAATATCCCACTTTATATGATTCTGATTCCGATTAAACAAAACAAGAAAAACAAAGCGTGTACAATGGAAGCAGCACTACTGTCGCACTGTCGGTCACATTGAATTAATGAATGACACTTCGGAAAACACAAGTCCTTGAACTTTTGTTATCTGGAGAACTTGATTATAATTCTGACATTCCGTTTATTTGATGAATACGGTTACGGTCATGACTTTTGATTATATAACTGACTCTTCTATGCGGTAAAATCATAACAAATAAATTGCATTTAATAAAGTTGTAAACACGAAAAACAATAATCCTTTACAGTTAAGCACTAACCATGTTTAGGTCACTGCTGCTGTTACTGTAGGCTAACTACTTAAATAACCATTGTATAACTATTTCCCTGTAGGACATTATCAATAAAAACGATAACCAGATAAGAATTATCAATATCGATATTCATCGTGTTTTATCGATGTTAGAATAATAACATAACCTATGAAATGAAAAGGATGCCGAAGTTAGATAGCCACAATACAGAAAATAGAATATGCTTGATTCTGTTGCTTGCAAGTACTTACAAGTTTGCTGTTGAAATTGAAACTCATCTTGGTCTTAGTTACTAAACACTAAATGTTAAGTTCATTTCACGATTCACTGCAACCAAACCAACAAAGTATTGACCTGACCGTCCACTCCGTCTAGCTCAAGTCAGCTCAAGTAATAGCGACACCGACAGATTTCATCTATGGCGACAGATAAAGAATAAGAATATTTCAGTTCACTGACTCGAACTCGAACTATGCCAACCACCTTGCACTGTTTTAGCGATGACGGATGACGGCTTGAAAATAGCGTACAAAAATAGGAATTTCAGAAGGTATCTTAGTTTACAGCAGTGTACCTATTCATAAACTAATAAGAGAACCTATTGTTGTCAACTTGTCATGTATTTGGATAAAAATAAAGAGTAAAGAGATTATTCTAGCAGTATTTTTCATACAATACCTAAGGAAACGTATTTTATTTAATAAGTATTTTGAATTTGAACTAGCTAGTAGCTACGTACAGGAAATTATGACACAGACTTAACTTCCGTTTCCTTGCTTGGTTTGTCTATCTATTTAGGGCAGGTACCCACGTGCTGGTCCAATTGGCTCTACAAACCATACAATTATGAATTATCACTTCTGATTTGTCGGATCCAATTTCTGACAAGTTGTGGCAATTTATGGGCCATCCACATTCAGTGATTTGTCAGCCCCAATTCATCAGAATCTGACTAATTGCTATAGTGTGGATGCATGTTCCAACCGTCAAACGAGTTGTACGGACTAATTGTATGAAAATCACAATTTGGACCATGGAATTTGCATGATCTGCCAAGTTTTTTTTTCTCACAAATTTCATACAAATAAATTTTAATGATAATTAAAAAATATGTGCTAAAGAACATTGCATTAATATTTTACACTGTAATTTTGTATTTTTTTTTAAACCGGTGTTTTGCAACTACAATTTCATTCAGTGTGGCCAGTTAACAGTAAGAAAGCGAAAATTGCCGCATTCAAACGGTCCTGCGAAGCGGACTGCAAGGTTGTTACTAACCGATGAGATAGGGCGAGACAGCACGTCGATCATGAGGTGGCCGTGACATACTCTCGATTTTTGTGTGCTGCACGGCTATTACGCGACGGCTCTCATTTTTTCTCGCACTATCCGTTTCTCTCTTATTAGGACATGCGAGAGAAATCGAGAGTATGTCGCGGCTGAGTGTTAGACGTGCTGTATTGCCCTATCTCATCGGGTAGTAACAATCTTGCAGTCCGCTTCGCAGGACCGTTTGAATGCGCCAATTTTTGCTTTCCTTCTGTTAACTGGCCACACTGAATGAAATTGTAGTTGCAGTTGTTACGTCTGTACGCTACACCCAATTCTGACTTCGACATGTTGTCCTGACAAATTGGGGTAAAATCACTTAATGTGGATGGCCCATCAGGGACACCATTTAGTAAAAATAATATTGCCATACCAAAGCACTGTCGATATTATTTATTATACCTACGATATCGCTATTCACACTAATGAGCCATCCACATTAAGTGATTTGTCAGCCCCAATTCATCAGAATCTGACTAATTGCTATAGTGTGGATGCATGTTCCAACCGTCAAACGAGTTCTACGGACTAATTGTATGAAAATCACAATTTGGACCATGGAATTTGCATGATCTGCCAAGTTTTTTTTTCTCACATATTTCATTCAAATAAATTTAAACGAAAATTAAAAAATATATACTAAAGAATATTGTTTCAATCATTTACACTGTAATTTTGTACTTTTTTTAAACCGGTGTTTTGCAACTACAATTTCATTCAGTGTGGCCAGTTACAGTTAGAAAGCGAAAATTGCCGCATTCAAACGGTCCTGCGAAGCGGACTGCAAGATTGTTACTAACCGATGAGATAGGGCGAGAAAGCACGTCGATCATGAGGTGGCCGTGACATACTCTCGATTTTTGTGTGCTGCACGGCTATTACGCGACGGCGAGCGAGCTATCTCATTTTTTCTCGTACTATCCGTCTCTCTCTTATTAGGACATGCGAGAGAAATCGAGAGTATGTCGTGGCTGTGTGTTAGACGTGCTGTCTTGCCCCATCTCATCGGTTAGTAACAATCTTGCAGTCCGCTTCGCAGGACCGTTTGAATGTGCCAATTTTCGCTTTCCTTCTGTTAACTGACCACACTGAATGAAATTGTAGTTGCAGTTGTTAGGTGTGTACGCTACACCCAATTCTGACTTCGACATGTTGTACTGACAAATTGGGGTTTAATCACATAATGTGGATAGCGCATAAGATGCAAACGTGATTTCAAAAAAAATACAAAGACATCAAACCGTGACTCAAATCGACTTAAAACGCGTCTCTATACAGTGGCGGCGCTGGGTACACCGGCACCCTGGGCGGTTTTGTACTGAGCATCCTGGGCGGGTTTATACCCCTGTTGAGCACCCCTGACCCCTACTCAAAATAAAACACCAAACACTCATTATACCTACGAAGCTTTATTTTACTAAAATAATCTACCTATTACCTACTACTACTAGTAGTAATTATATTGTCAAAATTGACTTCCATGTCTCTTTCAATTGATAAAATGGCTATACGAGTAAGTTGTCGAACAAACGGCCACACTGAATGAAATTGTAGTTGCAAAACACCGGTTTAAAAAAAATACAAAATTACAGTGTAAAATATTAGGTATCCTGCTGTTTCGGCAAAATATTTTTCGCCAAATTTCACTTCCCACAAAACTTATGGCAGTAGTTTCATTTCCCAAACGAAGAAATAGCAAATTTTTGTATCGCATTTTGTTCATTTGGTCCAAATATCATCTGGCATAATTTTGCTTTGTCAAGTGTTATTAAGACAAAAGTTTATTAAGCAAACACTTTGTTCGGGCTAATATTGTTTTCCAATTAAAACATTTGTTCAAATTTTCATTTCGCACATTAAGTATCAGGGTGGAAAAAATGGCTTGTCATAAGCGAACTCTGTTTTTGGTCGGTTAGGTTAGGGTTCACTTGTGTCCCTCAGACCAGAAATAGACACCCCGCGCAGCGGGGTGGCGTCGATTCGCTGGAGGCTCTCGATGAAAAGGGCGAAACCGACTCGGGGCTTGCTTGCATGCATGCTGCTTATTTGCATTATAATTTATTGTTACCTATGTACCTATAGTACAAAAGAACTTATAAACTTACCTGTAAATTATTTACTTTTGTTTTTTACAAACTACCCGCTTACCAAAATATGTAATCTCAATAAAATAGATTTCGTATGCACTACACAATTAGAATCTAAATCGTATGCCATGCAATAATATTGAAAACGAATGTTATGCCAAATAACACGTTTGACCAAATGAAACTTGACTATGTAAAACTTTGCCAAACAATAATTTGCGAAGTAATATTTTGCCATATGAGACATTGCCAAGTGATAAAATGCGAAACAATAATTTGACTAGTTATTTTTTGCCAAATGATCATTTGGGAAACATTTTTTGGGAAGTGACACTTTGGGAAATGTTTTTTGCCCATACAGTAGAGAACCAATATGTTAATACAATATTCTTTAGTATTTATTATATAATTTTCGTTTAAATTTATTTGAACGAATTTCTGAGAAAAAAACACTTGGCAGATCATGCCAATTCCATGGTCCATGCATCCAGACGATAGCAATTAGTCAGATTCTGATGACTCGGAGCTGACAAATCGCTTAATGTGGATTGCCCATTCCAACTGACAAACGAGTTGTCCAGGACTAATTGCATGAAAATCACAATTTGGACCATGGAATTTGCATGATCTGCCAAGTGTTTTTTCTCCCACAAATTTCATTCAAATAAATTTAAACGAAAATTAAAAAAATATACTGAAGAATATTGTATTAATATTTTACACTCTAATTTAGTTTTTTTTTTAAACTTCAAGTTCAAACTTCGACTTTCGAAGTTCGTGGTTATAGCGCTAAAAGTCGCCGTCAATGGAATTTGCTAACTATGTAAACAAACCGCCATAGTGAAAGACAATTTCAATATGGCGGTTTGTTTACATAGTTAGCAAAGTCTATTGACGGCCACTTTATCCGTAACTGAGCTATAACAGAACGTAGTGGTTACATTCTCTTTGCTATAACCTCGAACTTCGGAAGTCGAAGTTCGAGTATTTTTATCTCTATCGCACTTACGTAATTCGAGTGACAGGGATGCATGCATACGGAATTCGACATTCGACTTTCGTGGTACCGCTTTATGTCTGAACAAGCTTTACCTTTGTACCGCTCGTGCTGTCCGCCCCGCCCGGACGTCTGTCGTTATGGGCAATCCATATTACGTGATTTGTCAGCCCCAATTCATCGGAATCTGACTAATTGCTATCGTCTGGATACATGTTCCAACCGTCAAACGAGTTGTCCGGACTAATTGCATAATGGGCCATCCACATTAAGTGATTTGTCAGCCCCAATTCATCAGAATCTGACTAATAGCTATAGTGTGGATGCATGTTCCAACCGTCAAACGAGTTGTACGGACTAATTGCATGAAAATCACAATTTGGACCATGGAATTTGCATGATCTGCCAAGTTTTTTTCTCACAAATTTCATTCAAATAAATTTAAACGATAATTTAAAAATGTATGCTAAAGAACATTGTATTAATATTTTACACAGTAATTTTGTAATTTGTTCTAAACCGGTGTTTTGCAACTACAATTTCATTCAGTGTGGCCAGTTAAAGTTAAGAAAGCAAAAATTGCAGCATTCAAACGGTCCTGCGAAGCGGACTGCAAGATTGTTACTAACCGATGAGATAAGGCGAGACCGCACGGCCGCTTCCGCAGGACCGTTTGAATGCGGCAATTTTCGCTTTCTTACTGTTAACGGGCCACACTGAATGAAATTGTAGTTGCAGTTGTTACGTCTGTACGCTACACCCAATTCTGACTTCGACATGTTGTCCTGACAAATTGTGGTAAAATCACTTAATGTGGATTGCCCATTAGCTTATATCCCTACTGTTGATGCTGAAGCTGGCAACTTTAGCATACGAACTTCACACTGGTTTTCTTTTCTTGTTTGCTAACGAAATATTCTGGTTCAAATTTTTTTTGTAACTTATCCTGAAATAATTAATCTGGAATTACTAAAGCAATCCGAATCCGAAGTGTATGTATGTGGTGAGTGGAAGATAGAGTGAACTATTTCGTGTGTTTAAAACTAACATTACCAAATTGCTATCATGTTTCATCGCCGAAGTTGAGTTTACTATTATGCATGTATTTAGGCCGAAAAGTGATAATCAGCTCCATAACTGATGCATAAAAAACAGCTCGAAGATATGAGGTTACCAGTGCTCATCGCTGACCGATTCGCTATCGTTTTGCTTCTCGATGGTTGGTGGTTGTACGAAAACGGCGACCTTGCCCGACGCGACGAGTGACAACGAACAAGATGGAGTTTTCGTCAAATCGTGATAACTCTTACAACCCTCGTGCACCATGCGTGTGGTAGAAGGCGACTTAACCAAGTAAGTTATCTTTCGAATTACATTATGATTATGTATGACGTAAATCCGGCGACACCCAAGCACCGATCACGACCGATGTTATGTTGTCAAGTGACAAGTGACCTTGTTCAGATTTACTCGTTGTATAATACGTAACAACAGGCCAGGGAAACGAAGTGGTAGTTTCTCTAAATTCCATACAACAAAAAGCGGTCCATTCCATATAACAAAAAAACTTAGGAATTTGGTAGTCGTAGAATAAAGCCCGTCACAGACGTAGCTATAATATATATGAATATACCGTAAGATACCGAAATATATATTATAAATAAATAAATTAATATATATAAGAGGACACACAAATCGACCTAGTCCCATAGTAAACTCAGTAAGGCTTGTGTTATGGGTACTAGACGACGATATATATATAATAGAAATAAATACTTAAATACATAGAAAATATCCATGACTCAGAAACAAACATTTATGCTCATCACACAAATTTTTGCCCTTACCGGAATTCGAACACAGGGCCTCTTGCTTCGTAGGCAGCGTCACTACCATTATATTATAGCTAAGGCACCACACACGACAAAGATACCAAAATATATATTTTTGTCATCATAATTCATAACACTCCTTGCTGTCCTAGCGAGCGCACGATTTTAATAAGTACAGAGGGGCTACCGGGAAATGAAAACGAACTTCGTTTGTGTATCTCCGTCTCTGTCGCACTTGCTAGTTCGAGCGACAGAGACGGAGATATTCGAACGAAGTTCGTTTTCACTTCGCGGTAGCCCCTCAGGGCAATATACAGGGCGGAAAAATCGAATGCCACATGGATGGCAACTGCCTTAAATATTGTAGATAGCACATTTTGTGTAAGGGAGACTTTCCTTTGTTTTTAAAAACAATAAATAAATACTGCATTTAAGGATTTATCATGGACGTACACTAATCTGGACTGAGTACTAAGTTTTATTAGTCAATCAAAATTGAACCATATTACCGACCAAGGTAGGTACACAATTGTATGATAAAAGACTACTAGAGAAAGCGTTCCGAGCGAGAGCAACCAACCCGAGGATGGTGTCCCACTCGCACGAGTTGCCAATGTAAAAATAATAATGATATAGTGGTATTAACAGGTATTAAATTATACTGAAAAAAAAATACCTGCTCATAATTACGACCCGACATTATATAGGAGATGTTACTTTATACCTAAGTTTTAATTTACTTATTAAAACATGGTAACGCATTAAATATTGAGGTAATCAAGTGGTAATTTTAAATATCGACTTGTATCCCCAACGTTGACATCTATTTTTCAAATATTGTCATTGGACTCTTGTTGCCTTGTTTTAGTAAAAAATGGTGAAAATATGTTGTATAAAGGGATGTAAAAGCGAAAGCTTTAATAATTGTGGAATATCATTTCATAGGTCAGGAACATTTTGCTTTATTTTACGATAAAACGACAAAACCATATGCCAAACTTATTAGGGTGACTATGATTTGGGCCGGTGTGAGAATGCAATGTCGTAGATAAGTCGGCAGAGCAATTATGTTAAATTATTTCATTTAATATTTTAAAAATGTACTATCCATACTTCCATATTCTTCTATACTGTGTTCATACTAATGTTATAAATGGGAAAGTGTGTGTGTTTGTTTGTTTGTCCGTCTTTCATGGCAAAACGAAGCGACGAAACATTTAGTAAAAATGTCATCATCATCGTCCTCCTCCCCTACCGTTATTCTCGGTAATCCCAGTTGTGCCCTAAACGAGACCGAAGTCCGCTAAGTGTCAAACGGACGTTAGTAAACATGTATTTATGTTTAAATAAAATATATATGTAGGAACATGATGTTTTTATTAGGAGTTTATTCGTGACTTTTATTTATTTGTAATACAAGAATAATTTATTTGGACTGTATTACTTGCCAAAGCGAACGGTTCTGCACCACGCGCATCCAGAGGATTCCCGGCACGTTTACCAGTTCATCACTCTCTAAACAAGAATTTTTATAAATCCTAATATCCGCATAGGTACTTGGTCACCCTAATTAGAACGAGATGCAATTCTCTAGTATGACTTCTCTGTCGGCTACGCTTTTTTAATCGCAGTACTCAGTCCAGATTAGTGTACGTCCATGGGATTTATGAAAAATCGCTTGCCTCAGTCGGGACTCGAACCGGTCAAATGTGACAAAAAATAATGTGCTGTATTTTATGATGCAGATTGAAAGGGTTACTGACAAGGTTCATTTTTCTCTAAATAACAAATACAATCAGAATAACGGAAGGCCATGAAAATTAACAATTACCTTTTAAATTTGATTTCACCCGTCACGTGAATTAAGACGTAATCCTTGGAATACAAGGAAAATAAAGACGTTTAAATGACATGATAATGATGCTACACTTATGTTTACTTATCACTTTATTTGCGATTACTAATGCCACTTTAGTAACCTACCTACTTCCTTTGATAGGAAAATTGCATCAATTATTCTCTAGTAGCTAGGATAGGTTATTAAATGAATATTGTTTTATTTTGTGTTTTAATTTTTCGTTTACTATTTTCATGGCTTTCCGTTATTCTGATTGTATTTGTTATTTAGAGAAAAATGAACAAATACAAATACAAATTATTTATTCTGCAAATAGGCCACAAGGGCACTTTTACATGTCAAACGGTAATTTACAATAAAAATAATAATTGTACAATAAAAGAATAATAATCTATCACAATAATAATTTAAAATTTGCACATTAAGGACTGATATAACAACACACTAAATGTCACAAAGTTAATGAAAACAAAACAAAATATGACCATTACATTCGATAAGAATAAGGTCTGTGCATTAACAGAAAGTTAATGAAATTATTTCAGTATTCCAGAGATGTATGTATGTGTGTGTAGTCCCTGAGCGTCCAAATACAATTAATAATTATTCAATGTTCGTAGAGATGTATACGGTCTCTAAGCGTCAAAACAAAACAATAAAAAAAGGAATATTCATGTAATATTGTCAGTGATGTACATGGTCAATAACAATAAAACGTGTCAAGATCGGAATGATGTCTCTCGTCAATACGATAATAATAAAAATAACACTAGTATTTAAGAAGTTAGGTACTATGCCCTTGCAAGCATGAACAGTCCGGACTCCACAAACAGCACCCGATCACGAGTATGACGCATATCTCAGCCATCGCCTCCCTCAACCATATGTTAGGGAAGGTGGCGACCCGATCAACGACGCCACCGTAAGCAAAGCCCTTTAAGCGAGCATGACATATTCAAGCCACTGGACAGTGTTAAAAACAAAGATTAATAAGCGACTTGCTCGGCGCGAAACAGCATTACGTGCTGTCTTCTTACATAAAATGGAACAATTATTTCAGGTAGGTACTTATAATGTGTATTTAGGTATATTCCTAATAGAATTAGCCTTCTACTGGCTTAAGGCGCCGTAGGTTCATGGTCTTCTCTCCCTCTCACTGAGCATAAGCGTGAGCGAGATGGAAGTGCGTGCTCGGAAGCGCGGAAATCATGTTTTTTAATTTTAATTTTTTGGCCGTTTATAGTATTTTAATGCAACTGTTGTATAAGTAGGGTCTTAAAACGTGAGTGTCGTGAGTTGCGATACGAGCCTTGGCGAGCATCGCAATTAAAGACGCCACGAGCGTTTTAAGACCAAGTTATACACCGTTGTATACATTTTTTCTACGACTATTTTAAATAAATAGCATAGTTTGACTTTTCGGGCAGTATGTTTTCCGTGAGTTCTATTACTACTCACGCAATTTCATCAGCGGTGCAGTTATTTTCTTCTTCGTCCATTTTAAAAGGAACGTACACATTTTTCTTCATTTCACAAACACGAATCAAATTTTAAGAAGTTATTAATAACGAATAGTTATCATATTTGACATATTTCGTCTTTTAATTTTGAACTGGAACTTTGGTGGGAAATTGGAAACATGACACATTGACACCTCTTGTTTATGGTCTGTTTTGTTCTTAATTCAACTTGCCAGTACTGTCATATTCTGGGTTTTAGGAAGACCAAGGTTTTTCTTAAGTTGGCAGCAATGCCTTTAGTACAATAATTTATTTGAAGTAAATACATTCAGTGGTTTGTTAAGTTGGTAGTACCTAATGTATTTTTCAACACAATTGCTCGTAACGTACCTCTTATTGTGTCGCTTTTAGGCTCATAATCCTGGATATTAAAAACGCGTGTTTTATAACATTACAACACTTGTGTGTTATGGTTATATCCCGATTAATTCACGTTGGCACCTTGCAGCAAGATATATGCATGAACACGGTGCATTCTTAAATTAACTGGGTTGTACAGAATGTACCTACAGCTATTTTTTTAATTTTCGGCAAATGGATTCTTACTCGACTAAACAAATTAAATCCTTTTTGTTAATTAATTGACTATTTCTTTTTGTATATGATATGGAAACGTTTAATTTAGTAAAACTATTCACTTTTCATAACATTTTACATGAATTAAATACAGATAACATTTTAAAACGAAAATATAATTTTATTTTGTATTGGCTGTTTAGAGATTTCTGTGCCCACACTGCGCAAACTTCACGAAAAAAAAACTGTTGGGCGCCCTTATAGGTTATTTATTTCACAAATATTTGTAAAATTTGTTTATGCGTGTTTGGTTATTATCAAAAATGTTGACTCGTGGTGACTAGAAAAGTGATAAAGAGAATGGACGCCACTGGAAATTCTTGGCGATGTGCAATTGTGAGTAAAAACCTGTTGTCATCTTAATGATTTGCTTAATGTAAAGTAAATAATTTGGCAGGCCTATAACATTTTCATCGTATGAAAATGATTTTTTTCCTCGCAAAATGTGTTGAAAAACGTCGTATGATACGCGTGAGCTTTGATAATTACATCCTCGGCTTCCTTATCACGCTCACCTGCGGTTCGCGTGAACAATTTCGCCTCTGATGTAATTATCAACCTACCTCACTTGTATCACAATGTACTATTATGTTTCGGCATGGCCCTCTAGATTAGTCGCGTCGCGGCCTACTCGATCGTGTCTAGTAGGCCGTGGCACAATGTAGCACTACCCAGGTTTAGAAGCGTATGCTGGCTGCTAAGCGTATCGTTTTGGCGACAAAACAGCACGGTTGTGCCGTACTGTTATGGGGAATAGAGTATATATAGACTTTTCTGCAGACTTATTTTGTATGTCTTTATATTAGTGTTCGGGACTATGTAAATGACAGATAAAAGTACAGGAGTAGAAAAAATAAATAAGAAAGTAAACACTGATTTCCCTCAGAAAAGAAAGTAAACATGATATTGCCGATTTTTAGAAGCCATTTTAATATTTTTAGCTTTTGTTCGTAATTTGTAACAAATATTTTAAGTGTATTTTAGACCCTTTTAGACCTATGTTCGTGATTTTTTTCTATCGAGCGAAAAATGCTTAATCATGTTTCTAAACACTGATTTCCCTGCAGAAAAGCCTCAAGATTACGATTCGTATTTTTTTAAAACCATATTATTATAAACAGACGCATTATATTGTTTCAAAAACACTGTTCGCTTGACTTCGCTGAACCTACGGCGCCTTAAAGGCATTTTTGTCGTTTAAGAAATCGTTGACAGTATAATACGCCTTGCTTAGCAAATTACTTTTAACTTGAGACTAAAATTGACTGAACGGTAAATTAACAATTTCGGTGGGTATTTTATTATAAAAACGTATGCAGTTCCCCACGAACGACGTGCTAACCTTGCGGAGACGACTGGCCTTCACTGCGATCTTGTTTTTACTTCTGGTGTTGAAGTCGTGGATATCGCTGTTGAGTTTGAACTCGTGAAGGTTTTTCCGCACATACATGATATTCTCAAGAATGTATTGGCATGCTACAGTAAGAATGTTTGCCTCCTTAAATTTGTCCCTGAGAGATTCTCGAGCTTTTAGTTCGTATATGGAGCGTACAGCGCGTTTCTGTAGCACGAATATGGTCTGGATATCAGCTGCTTTCCCCCACAACAGGATTCCGTAGGACATAACACTGTGGAAGTAACTGTAGTACACCAGCCTGGCGGTCTCAACACTTGTTAACTGTCTTATGCGTCTTACTGCATAAGCTGCCGAACTAAGTTTTCCGGCTAGGGCGGTGATATGTGCATGCCATTGTAGTTTTGAGTCCAAGGTGATACCTAAAAACTTCTATCTTCAATTTCCAGTTCATCACCCTTTAATTTGATCTTGGTATTGTTTCCCTGCTTGACATTAGGTAAAGCGAATCTGATACACTTTGTTTTCTTGGAATTTAGCAGTAAATTATTTGCTGTAAACCATTTCACAACAGTTTTGGGTTGAGAACCTTATCAGTAACCCTTTCAATCGGCATCATAAAATACAGCACATTATTTTTTGTCACATTTGACCGGTTCGAGTCCCGACTGAGGCAAGCGATTTTTCATAAATCCTTAAATGCAGTATTTATTGTTTTTAAAAACAAAGGAAAGTCTCCCATACACAAAATGTGCTATTTACAATATTTAAGGTAGTTGCCATCCATGTGGCATTCGATTTTTCCGCCCTGTATATCTATGGTACAGCATGTTTCTAAGTGAAATATGGATTTAACGAGCACGATGCGGGCGTACGATCTCTGTCTAGCACCTACATTGTGAAATAAACGGACATATATTACCTACAAAGTCACGTCAGAAAAGGAACATGCTCTATAGTGCCCGAAATATACCAAAATATATCGTAATATATCAAGCTATAGGTAATATATATTCATAGCAAGGTATCTTAAGATGCCTTGCTATAAGATATATTAATATACCAAAATATATTATATATCTGCGTGTGTGGAGTGGACTCTGTCAACTAGTATGTAAAATATATCGTAAGATGCCTAGCTGTAATATATATTTTGGTATATTAATATATATATTATCGCTACGTCTGTGACGGGCTTAAGAGAGTTACCTAACTGTAACTTCGGGCTGCAGGGATATTACTGTTTGTGTTATACGGGCGAATATAGTCCCATCTCACCACTCGCTTGGGCGGTCGAAAGTGTCCAAACGAGACATGCTTACTTATCCGTGTATGCACCATGCTAGTCTCGGCGAGTGTTCAGCGGCGTTACCATTACCACGAAAATTGAAACTGGACGTTCTGATCGACATCTCTGTCACTCGAGCGCTATACGTGCAATAGAGATGGTGATACCCGAACTTAGAATTACGATGTTTGTGGTATTAGCTCTGTTCCACCGCCGACGGGTATTAAGCAACTATGTATTAGCTATCGACTAATTTCTCACTCAAGTAACGTATAAATAGACATATTTTTCATAGACATAGACATAGACATATTTATTCAGTAAACAATACAAGATTGTGTTTGAATTCCTTACAGCTAACAATATAATATCTTATATCTAATAACTACGCTCTAATATCTGATAACTACACACTATACTTACTCTCTGTCAAATATTTCGTCAACACTATAAAAGCACTCTCTTGATAAAAATTGCTTTAATTTTTCCTTAAAACTATTATATTTTACGACACCTTTTAGCTCTACAGGAAGTTTATTAAACAACTTGACAGTGGTTCCTAGTACAATGCTTCTCTATACTAGTCATTGGGCAAAAATTGAATTTCATATTTCTGGTGCGCGTGAGTACACGAACCTCTTGTTCTGCATAGGTTTCGAACCTTGTTTTATGTTTAAAAAATTCAGTTAGTAGTATAAGAACGTATAAACTAGGCACCGTCAGAATCCCTAAGGTCTGAAAGTATTCTCTGCAAGACACCCACTGCGGGATTCTAAACATTATTCTTATGGCTCTTTTTTGTGCGATAAGAGCTCTGCTAATATTATATTTAAAGCTATTACCCCAAAATATGATGCTGTAGCGCAGTTTGGACTCGATTAAGGCATAATACACAATTTTTAATTGTTCTATACCAATTTCGTCCCTAAGACTTCTTAAGGCATAGCAGGCTGAGTTGACTGAGTTCTCAATAGCGTCTAGCTCCTGAATCCAATTTAGCTTTGAGTCTATACGTATACCGAGGAATTTTACATTATCGACTATGCCTATGCAGGTACCGTTCACAGTTACATGGAGACTGTCTGTTTTCTTAGCGTTTTGTTTAAACAGCATTATTTGAGTTTTATCCTTGTTTAGACTAAGATTGTTACAAGTAAACCATTCGCAAAAAGATAAAAGTGCCATATTTACTACTCGATTTAGTTCTAATATATTATCAGCATGAATTACAGCATTCGTGTCGTCAGCAAACATTACCAAGTTACAATTTGGTAACACATTAGTAATATAGGTGATAAGATCTGTGTGAAACCACAGAATAAGTAATAGTACAAGTACAGAAATTGCACTTCCTAGCAAAAACGACGTTTAGGCATAAGAAACGTGCCTACTCTGTGCATCTCTGTCTATCGTATAACTTGTATTCATTCTCACACAGCACGTGTAGCGCTAGGGCTGTCACGCCAAGAATACATCAATGAAGGCAAAAAATGCTCACCAGATGTGGCTTGAGTAAAGTGAACCGATGTTAATTTAGTACATGCTTACTTCACATACAATGTATGTCAGCGTCATTATAAATAACACCACACATAAATAAAATTAATCTGCCACTTCTCTATTCTCTATTAACTAATTCAATTTAACTTTTGAAGTTTTAAGGACAGCATGGAGGGCTTTCTGTGTTCATGTTGACCCATGAAAAGGCGCACTTTCAGAGCAAGTGCATTGTAAAATATATATTCAAACCAGTCTTTCATTTTGAAGTAAATTGCAGTAGGTATCCCGTTAAAAGTATAGGTAATAATAAGTAACATGCATTTGTATTGTTTTTGTACATTGTACTGTACCTTACATCTTTATAATGTAAAGTAGGTACCCTAAAGTAGGTACCCAATAAAAAAATAAACTTATCGTTCACGATTTGCGGGCAGATTAAAAAAAGATAATTCAACGTCCTTTTGGGCATTTTTTAAACAGCCATAAACTGAGCAGCTGTGGCGGTTTGTTGATTTTTACAAGTTTTAAAAAATTATGTTACTTATAATTATAAAATAACACGTTGTTACGTTCGTTCGTCACGTTCAAGTCGGCGGCGGCGGCATGTCTCAACACGCACGTGTGCTCGCTCGCGCGGTGCCGGCCCTCGACTGACTTGGAACCTGAGGTTCCGCGACCGCTAGGTTATTAACGCGCCGCGCCCCACCCACTGCAAGCCCCCTGGTGAAACCCAGTGTACATTATATTGCAAATTATCTATAATATTTTTCATACCTATATTATTAACCCGCCCAGACCTCTTGAAAAACATGTCAAAGGTCAGGTTTAGGTTAGGCTCATAAACAAAGAAGGATGTATTAAATTTATAAAGATCTTCTAGTATTAAATAATTGAATCGTTCAACTCTAGCATTAAAAAAAGGTTTGCCGCATATGTACGTCGGGCAAACTAGTATAATATTTGTAAATGTGATACATTTAGCAATATCCCGTAACTCTTTAACTAAACCATTTAGATCATTTAGATCGACTGAGTCATGAAAGTCGTCCTCTCCAATCATAATTACACAATAATCCCGTTTTGTCATACAATTTAACTTTTCCGGGAGGTCCTTAATTAAGTCCTTTATTCCAGCTCTAGGCATGATATAATGACAGTACGAGTAATCTTTAAAGTATACATTATTGGTAATAGTTTTCACTATACAATTTTTATTGTTACTACTCAAAATTAGCAATTTATCCTTTGAGGACTTAAGATATCAGCATCTGAAGATTCAGTTGACGTCCGTTTTGAAACTGGCTGGTCGCCGCCTGCGGATGATGAGCTCGATTTGTCAGACAGCTTTGTCGATTTTCCTTTAGGCGTTGTCTGCTTTACAAAACTATTAGGTAACGCTGCTTTCGAATTCGATCTGGTGTACTTAAGATTGACGTCTAACTTATTGCATTGAAGCTGCTGAGACTCCGCATTAACATCATTTTGGGAGAAGTCAAGGTTTTTTTGATTCGCGGTCTTTAATTGTTTCATCACCGTGGTTTTTTTTACGCTAGTATTTCTTGTAGTAGGCGTTGTCTCAGTTGATGCGCAAATTGTTTTTAGTTGGTTAATTTTAAGTTCATGTTTCTGCAGTTCTTTCCTTAGACTGTAATTTTCAGCGGACAACGATTCTATTTCATTTTCAGCGGAAGTGTGTTTTTCTTGAAGTGCTGAAAGTTGAAGTCGCAGAGTTTCACAGTCAATACAATTTTTTGTGGTGAACTCCGGGCAGCTTCTGTTCAAGTCTGTACGGCTCATACGCATGTCATCTTGTAACATTTCGTCCGTAGGGTCTTCCATTTCCAAAGAGAGAGAGTCGAAAGAGTTGCTGGTTGAGACGTTAGCTTGTTGTTTTTTTTCCTGAATGTTACTTTGATTGTGTCACTGCTAATAGTTTCCGGAGATAATAGATCCGTAGCCGACTGTTCTTTTAATGGAGATTCTTTACATTTAGGTGAAGAAAAGGAAAAAGATGCTGATGTCGGTGCCGGTGACGTATCTATGTGATCACGTTTTTCTGTGGTCGAGCAGCTGGCTATGTCAATAATTTTAACCGCGTTTTCCTTGCTTATTACACAGTCGTCCAAATTGATAGTGTTATGCTTATTTCCTGCAGTCATTTTCGGCGAGTCTGTATTTTTGGCCATAAGTTGTGGTTTTATTACTCCGTCAGTTGCATTAGAAACTGGACAGCAACATGAAGGACATAGCCATAGTTTATTCCTTTCCGGAGACATTAAATTAAACAGTTTGGATCTACTAGTGCATTCTACGTGTTAAACCTTTTTACATTTGTTGCACCTGAGATATTCTTTGCTTTGAACATTTTTTTGACATTTTGTACACTTTAGCGCCATTTTCCGATACTCCGATGTTTTATGGATCGTTAATGTAAAGCAAAAACACAAAAAAAGCAAGGAGGTAAAAAGAAAGAATGTTTTATCGTACAGGGTTTGAACGTCCACACTCAAGCTTTGTAAGCAAACGTTGAATCCACTACGCCACGCGTACGCAGCTCGCACGTTCGAAATTAGGTATCACTATTGACAACTAGAAGGTATTAACGTTCTGATCTCTGATTGGCCGACGAAGTTTAGCGAAGGCCTGCCGAACTTTGCGTAAGCACTGATTGTTTACTTGTGTGAGTTCCTTTTGAAGAGTAATAACGTTCAACACTATTTAGATATACACGATTTTTTCCGTATTCTGCACATTATTATCCATGTTTATATCAAACTGACACACATTTACCGGTAAGTAGTCTTTTAGAACTAGTTAAAGATATAAATAGTCACTTTAAGGGGCTACCCGAGGTTTCCATCGATTTTTGACAAGTTTTGAATCGTATCTCCTTCTTTTGCACTACAGAGAGAAATATGAATCAAACGGTTATCGGTTCTTCAATCTTTTATCTCCATTTTGGTCTACCGGATTTTGAAACAAATGAATACTTAATGTTGTATGATTTTTTTAAAGATTGTCTATAAAAACACTAATTTCGTATCTCTATTGACGTGAAAGATCTAACATATACGAAATCTACATATTTGGGTTCGTCTGTGACGTCTCTAAAAACTGGTCTAAGGTTTTCATTATAAACCAATTAACACAAAAGTTATGGCCAGAAAACGGTTTTTTTGGCCTAAAATGGTTCAACTTTGATGCCAAATATCTCGAAAACGATGAACTTTGAAGTAAATATGGGATACTATATTGCTTAAAGCCGTTGTTGTTAATATAGTAAGCTAAAAAAAACAAAAGAAATCTAAGGGATTCAGATCGAAGGTCATTGGCGTATGGGAGCCCCTTAAACAATTTTTCCATTTATTTTGCGAAGACACATCAAACTGACGTCTGACTTGCACTAGCGACACACACACGCAAATGGATGTAGATTCGGTGTATACCGGGTGGAAAGGCACGACGATCCTTCCCGCAAAGGGGGGTTAGTTTAAGTTAAGTGATGGAAAATCGATTCGTAATGTTTAGATTTTTTTTTACGATCAATTATTAAAAATAAAATTAATTAATGTTCTTCTGTGACAACCCTACTATTACTATACGTACTAATTATCGTTTATACGTATTGATAAAGGTCACTGACTGACCCTAATGAGGGTGGTCACTTGCAGTATTTTGCATTAAAAGTTAACTGCCTATAACTTCAAAACAGTTATGAATATGAGCCTAGTTTCTTTAGAGGAAATACTGTACTCAGTCTAAACAATCCCCCTTTTGCGGAAGGGATCGTCGTGCCTTTCCACCCGGTATAAAATAAATACATGTGTCAATACCTAGTTGATCGCTGACCGGCTTCACACTACGGGTAAAAGCGACAAAAGCATCAATCATCGCTCAGCGATGCTCGCTTGGCGGTCACACATACCTATATATACCTAACCACAAACATTCAAATCTATACTTATCATCATCATAGTTTACCCCTTGTTTTCCACACCGCACTTAACAAACCGAGTTTTTCTCACTCCGTGATACCTATTTGAACTCTGAACAAGTGCCTTAAATCAATGATGGTGGTGCGGCACTTACGAAACAAAATACTATTGCTTATTTCATGTCAGCAATTACCACAGAACAGAAATTAATGTAAGGGTATGTAGGTATTTATTCTCATTTATCAGTCCACAGGTTATTTTTAATTTGGTAAAAATAAATAAAACAAACTCTCATTTGAACAGTAAGAATATTTATATCATTATTAATTAAACAACTTATATATCGTAGGTCCGAGATATAACTAATTATGTGTAATTTGTATAGCTTTGGCCACTATTCAGGTAGTTTAATCATTGAAGTCATTTCTTATTTGTTACCGCGGTTTTATTTTACGATTCCGATTAACATGGTATTTCCGTGTAAGATGGGAGTCTTGTAATTGCAACTAGGTATTTCTGTCTGGTAATTGCAACTAAATTTAATTTTACCGCACTTAACAAACCGAGTTTTTCTCACTCCGTGATACCTATTTGAACTCTGAACAAGTGCCTTAAATCAATGATGGTGGTGCGGCACTTACGAAACAAAATACTATTGCTTATTTCATGTCAGCAATTACCACAGAACAGAAATTAATGTAAGGGTATGTAGGTATTTATTCTCATTTATCAGTCCACAGGTTATTTTTAATTTGGTAAAAATAAATAAAACAAACTCTCATTTGAACAGTAAGAATATTTATATCATTATTAATTAAACAACTTATATATCGTAGGTCCGAGATATAACTAATTATGTGTAATTTGTATAGCTTTGGCCACTATTCAGGTAGTTTAATCATTGAAGTCATTTCTTATTTGTTACCGCGGTTTTATTTTACGATTCCGATTAACATGGTATTTCCGTGTAAGATGGGAGTCTTGTAATTGCAACTAGGTATTTCTGTCTGGTAATTGCAACTAAATTTAATAATGCCCTCTATATGATAGTGATCATACAGGGCATTATTAAATTCAGTTGCAAGTACCAGACAGATATACCTAGTTGCAATTACAAGACTCCATCTTACATTCGCCGTCAGATATAACTCGGGCTAACAAAGTACACACAAATACCTATCTCTACACATTCAGATCATTTACAGTATCCTGAAGAGTACAGTCATACATAATCGCAACTGTGGTTTGAGACCGCATTTGAGACAAAAGATGTACAGTATACAGATAGGTAGTTGTCCAAAATATGCAAAAAAATGTTTTCCTTATTTCGTACATTACTTCTATTATGTCTATGGCTCATAGAAGATTATGTACGTAGTAGGGAATGATGTCTGTATCAGTGACGAGACTGCCGATCAAGAGCAATTTTAACCTCTTAGAATGCAATTGCGATACAAATACATATAATGTAATTAGTATGCGAACTTCGATCGGTACGACCTCTGATTTTATTAAAACTAAGGAATGTTTCCTAAAATTATCGGAATCGTAAAATATAATTATTATGTATTGTATACATTATCTTATATTACATTAAGTCCCGTTTTGATAGGACCAAGTGTTATATTATTTCTCGTATTGTACGACTTCCCTCGAGGCAGGTCTTCATACTTTCATTTCCTTCGGTTCTCCACCTTCCTAAAAGTGTTTTGGCTCGGTTCTTTTACGCTCGTAGTACTCGTACTAAGCGGTTTTACTGTAGGTACTTAGGTTATAAGATATAAAAACTAATAACACAGCCACTTGAATCACTAGCTAGTTTTGACAATTTCCCTAATACTCTGCGTCACTCCAGTCACTAGGACAAAGCTCCCGAATATGATTAGGAAGAGGTCTTTGACTAGGATCCAGTTGTATTTGCCTAGCCCTCGCTCCCATTGGAAGATCAGGTGTATCGCTGACGGCGCTATGAGGCCGAGGAACGAATAGAAGAATGCTCCTTCCAGTCCGATTACTTGCTCTAGACGAGGCAACGTCGCTGCTGCTATTACTGAAAGAGCAACACATGGTTAAATAAAGGGGGCAGTTTTAGTGTATCTATGTTAAATTGTTAATTTAAAGGTCCAATCGATAAATACATAAAATACACTTTCAAGTCCGGTTCTCTTGTAATAAGCAAGAACCGGAGGGCGTTAGATATGTTTACTTGCTTTGTTATGGCAAATATCAATGGTGGTGACTGTACACCGATCACCGATCTTGGTTATGCACGGCTTTCTCGCACTATCCGTCCCCCTCTTATTAGAAAACTTAGAAAAAGACGTATAGTGCGATAAAAATCGAGAGAGCTCGCGCACCGTCTTGTGATGAATTTATTGCTAGAGCCTTATGAGTCCAGTTTTAGTTTTGCCATGGAGAGAATTAGGTTTACCTGTAAGTGTAGAAAACACAGCTCGCATGACGCTTTGCGCCCGGCTGTGATACCTTAGTCCCACGTATTCCTTAGTGTTGCGCCACACGATTTCCATAGGGACGTAGAATTGAAGGGTGTAGGTGAAGAAGATGGCTATTACAATAAAGCTCTTTGCCATCAATGCGGGACTGAAAAAAATACATTGTTGACTTACCCGTTCGCAGGCAAAATGTTTCCGTGAGACAATATAATATGTAAGACAACAAAAGGCCCTTTTAACCCGGTAAATTAGGAGTGTGATGGCTCGTACATTAGCGTTGGAGAAGTATTTACGATAAAAACATATAATTTCGTTTCGATATTGCCTACTTATGAATTAAAACTTGTTTAGCAGGACTGATATTTTGTATTTGATGTATAATAAAATGATAAAATTAATAACAATAAACGTGCCATTACACTTATAATTCTTAACTGGTGGAATGTTCACCTTTCGTTATGATACACTGCGCTAAGCGCTAATGCGACTCACCCCGCCGGTCACCCGTCACGAAACTAGACCTCTACCGACGCTTAAAGTTACTATACGCATCGCGGTGTCAAGATATATTTGTGGGTGAGCGTTGAGGTGAGCTTAAAACAAGTTACAGAATAGGAAGGCTGGAGACTTCACAATGCACATAAGTGCATTGTGAAGCAACTTTACAACGACTTATTCATTGAAAATCATCATTTTAACTTACATTTCAGCCGTTGGCAGATTGAGCGTGATACTCCCCGCTGACCCGTCTCCATACTTGACATAGCCCAGGAAACCCATAATCATGTATAGCAATACCACAAGCGCCATGGTAATATTTAGCACTCCATGACAGCCTAGGAAATGTTGGGGTTTTGCCATGGTGTTCTCAACTGGGAGCACTACTCCAATGCCTTCCATGGCAAAAATCACTGTACTGGAATAAACATAAGATGAGTTAAGATTTAAATATTAGTTAATTATTTATGTCATTCAAGTATTAGGTAATGAGGTACCTACAATTGGATTAAGATGATTTAAACCCATGAACGTAGAATAATCTGGACAGGCTATGGTAATAATAATACCACGTGCGAGCGAGCTGGTACCATACAAATCTCGATAATTGTGACAGAAAGGGAAATATAATTCATTGTCCTTGTCATGTTTTTTTTGTTTGCCACAACTGATTCAGTATGCAGTTGTGGCACACAAACCATTACCCGTCCAAATTTAGTAGGTTGTTTATGGCAAGTCATCAGCCATGTTAAGACGAGTTCTTAATTTAGCTGCATAAGTGCTTTTCCGTCCCTCACTGTGATAACATGTACAGCCCGTCCATAGTATTCTAGGTTCATGTTTTAATCGTATGGACGTTATAGGTAAGAGCGACAACTAGCGACCTTTTGCAACGCTACACAAGCTAATGTGATCGATACAGTATCGATACTGCACGGCTATCAAGAGACGGCGCGCTAGCTCTCTCGATTTTTCTCGCACTACACCTCTCTTTCTTATTACAGCACTTAGAAAGACAGATATAGTGCGAGAAAAATCGAGAGATCTCGCGCGCCGTCTCGTGATAGCCGTGCAGGAGGGATTGCGAGTTGGATCGCGGCGACATAGACTGTCCGCCTGTTTCTAAACGTACTGATTAAAAAGAGACGGATATTCTATCTCGCCGCGACACAGCTCGTAGGCCGTCCTGTGATAGCCGTGCAGGTGATAGGGTTTGACAGATAATCTATGGCAAGTATATCGCTGCAAAGAGTCGCCGTAATTATATACCGCCATAAGTATAATTTTAAATGTAAACACGCACATTAGCTGGAGTACCTAAATGTGGAAAATGCGGAGTGCGGACACATACAACAGCGTATTCATGTCGCATCTACATGCCAATAAAGGAACTGATTTCAACGAAACCGCAGTAGCTGGTAGATAAAGTACGTACAGTCAAGTGTAGAAATATGGGTGCATACAACTTACTCGTAAATATGTCCTATAACTCTTATGCCAGTAGATTAAGGTTTTGGGACTTGTTTATGAGAAGATGTTATCGATACATATTTTTGCACTTGACTGTACATATGCAATACATGACATTCCAAATTGATTGTTTCAAAAAAGTCGCGTTCACATGTTGTCTTGAGTGTAGCTAAGCTAACTTTCAGCATCTAGGTTAATCATACAAATACTTGTGTTTTTAGGGCTCAGCTTAGACTTAGCGACTTCCTTATATTTATACTTTAAAGACACTAGGAAAGGCATGCTGAAGTGCGATAGCCCTTTATTAATGAGATACAAAGGATTTACCCGATAAATAGTGGTAGTCTCCCAACATCTACCGACGTAGGTCGCGTTGTTAGATCCGGGAAGTCCGAGCAGATGTAGTAAGAGCAAATGAGGAATGTCGCTACTAGCAGGGCATTCGCTAAACCGGAGAAAGGAGCCAGATGATTGAGGTTTTTTATTTGAGTGAAGATTAGAAGTGGTACCAGGAACATTAGGCAATACATGTTGACGTTCAACGTGTTGTCCTCTATAAAGAAGTCAACCATCTGAAAAAAAGAAAAATTGAATTAATATGAAGCACTGTAGCCGAGCGATGAGGCACGCGACAAGGTCGTGGGTTCCAACCCCAGCTCGTATCGCTGGGATTAAAAAAAAAGAAATATCATTTGACATTTAACAGATCGTGTGGAAACCGGTCTAATCTCAATATGGTCTAATTTTCCCTCCGAGTTGGAAGGTCAGATGGTAGTCGCTTTCGTAAAACTAGTGCCTACTGCCAAATCTTGGGATAAGGTGCTTAAGCGGACCCGGGGCTCCTATAGGGCACAACCGGGAATAACGCTAGGAGGCTGATGATAATTGAATTATGCTGATGTTAAATCAATTAGGTACTTAATGAACTTCGTGGATGGACATACGCTATATTTTATCCGCGTTGGGTTTGTCTGTGTTCTTCGCAATACGTGGGAGAAGCCGCGCGGGCGGCTGGCTGGGTTAAGGCCTCCACACACCGAACGCGGGTCGTGTGCGGCGCGGGTCGGGCTAGGCGCGGGTCGGTATATCTCTCTCACTTACCAACGCATTGTAACGCGGCGTGTCTATCACACAGTTGCGCGGGCCCGCGCAACTGTGTGATAGACACGCCGCGCTATTGTGCGAAAGAGATAGGGATACCGCCCGACCCGCGTTCGGTGTGTGGAGGCCTCGAATATTTTGGCGTAGGAACTAGAACAAATATTTACTTCAAACCAAACCACACATAAAACATAACAACAGACACAAGTAATTAGTCAGTTTATTTTCGTTAAGGAAATTGACTTTGTCACGGTTCCAATACCTGTTTAACCGAGTCCACCAACAGGATGACGTACACGGCGCAGGCGCCAAGTATGGTGAACGCCATCGCCATGTCTATAAATATCCTGGAATGTAAGATAAACGTCATTTCCTGATTTAAAAGTTACATTGCCTATGCACATGTTAATAAGATTAACATCCAAATAACGTCATTCAAGAATCGAGTACTTAGTAGAGGTAGGTATGGATTCATCAGATTACTGAAGCGTTTTAAGAGTCCGCCGTAAGCTCGATTCTCCATACAAACGTAGTTACGCTCTCATTTTAAAACTACGTGTTGGATTGTAACGAACCTTTGCATGTTCAATGAAATGAGGTATATCTATGTCTGAAATTAGTTTACGTAGCTTCAGATACCATAATAAAAAAAATACAGCGAATTTAAGTTTTTCATACAAAACTAGTTTTTGCTGTATTTACTTTGTTTTATAAATTGGAACCATATAAACTAATTACAGACATAGATATACCTCATGTCATTGTATATGCAAAGTTTCGTCACAATCCAACACGTAGTTTTAAAATGAGAGCGTAACTACGTTTGTATGGGAAGGTGAAATTCAGCCGAGCTTACTGCGGCCTCTTAAAAATAAAGCCTTCGCCACACTCGAGCGTGATGCACGGGGGGCTTCCGAATGTATGTCTATGTCGTTAAGCCGGAATTACATTACGAAATTAGTGGCGTGACATTAATTTTACCAAAAGATCGCGCAGGGCACGAAATTGATTTGCATTCTTGAAATTAAAGCATGTATTTCGAAAATATTAAATTACACGTGAATCTATTTGTAAAGCCAGTGTCACGAAATTTAATTTCACGCCACTAATTTCGTAATGTAATTTCGGCTTTACATAAGGGCTAGCCGGCGGTGTCGCGCCGCGCTGACGCCCCGCCGGTATTACACTCGTGTTAGCTACACATATACAGTGGTACAGAAATATCTAAACAGATTAAGCAAAAAAATATGTTTTAACTGTCCAATTCTAATGAACAAGTCAGTCAATAAGTAACTAACGATTGACACGACACATTTGACTATATGTTTACGACAAATACATGACATTGATTTATGGTACCTAAAACACTGTCATGTGATTATATACAATTTCGGTAGTCGGCCCGATGAAAGATGAAATCAAATAGGCCCAATAATCAATTCTCGTTACTGGCGAATCAATCTCATTCCACACAATTCATGTCTCTCACTCTGTCATTGTCTAGGTATATACGGAAATCACGGTATGACCATCACGTGAATCATAATGGAATGAAGAATAATATATTAGAGATGTAGGGCACAGAGGAATGTTATATCGCTCTGGTTTCAATGAATACCAATATTACTAATGTTAATAACTACAATGTAGAAAAGTTGAAAAACCCCCGACATATTCATTTCAAAGTCCAATATCTCAAAAACGGCTGAACAGATTTTAATGAAACATGGCTAACATATAACACTCGGGATAAAATTATCTATGACATAAGAAAACCGTATTCAAACCGGTCCATCCGTTAGGGAGCTACGCTACCACAGACAGATACACAGATACACAGAGACGTTAAACGTATAAAGGTCTCCCCACACTTATCGACGCAGAATCGGTTTTTGCCGAGTGTTTTGTACCACACTCCTCGTGTTTTGTTCGTTATCCCGTCGACGGACGTCGCTTCGCGTCGGCCGAGCCGACCGACGTCTTTTTCGCTCTTATTGCGTGGACATAAAGAGTTTTTTGATCGGCTAACGCCGATTCCGCGTCGGTAGGTGTGGGGAGACCCTACACCCTTCTCTTAGCGTCGGGGGTTAAATAGAAGTTTACAGTTACCTGACTCCTTTGGATAACCTCCTCAAAGGCATTGGTCCGGTCGCGAAAACTGCTTCCATGGTTTCAGCGTATCCTAGAGATGGGACTTTTGCCACCCTGGATACATCTTGCGAAGTCTTAACCTTGAATAATAAATTTAAACACTTAAGAATCACTGTACTTACAGGTGACTTACATACTAACAAACTGAGGGATGCATTTAGATTAGAAGTTTTGTTTTGCTTTCAGGTACATTTGACTTTGTGAAAGTGCTGACCTTGAAACCTATGTGCGTCCTACTAAAGCCTAATCTCACTCCGAAATGAGTGTAGACTCATGTTAAAATTGATAACGTGTTGCAAATTATAGTATATAAGTAAATGAAAATTTTAAAAATACATAAAAAGATATGAACCTTGAAAGTAGTTCAAAGTTTAGAAAAAATATGCGAGTTTTTTTTATTGACCAAGAGTAAATTAAAGCTGCCAATATAATCTATTCGCTTTTATAGAAACAAAATTGTAGGACAACTTTGGACCTAAACGCTGTATTTCGCGACCAAAACAGCAATTTATTTGATGTAAAAATAGCAGACTGTGACGTCATACTTCTATGTCAATTATTATGAATCTTTTCGACTGCCACCAGCGCGGTAATGTTTGACTCATTTTTTGGGTATATAATTATAATTTTACGAGCGTCTGCCCGCGACTCCGTCCGCGTAAAACTCGTTTATATCGCAGCTCCATACAAATTTTCCCCCCCTTTCACCCCCTTAGGGGATAGTTTCGATACATATTTTGCCAAATTTTACTTCCCATAAAACTTATGGCAATAGGTTCATTTCCCAAACGAACAAATAGCACATTTTTGTTTCGCATTTTGTTCATTTGGTCAAAATATCATGTGGCATCATTTTGCTTTGTCAAGTAGTTTATTAAGCAAATACTTTGTTTGGGCTAATATTATATTCCAAACAAATCATTTGCTCAAATTTTCGTTTCGCACACTTCACATAGCATAACTTTGGCATATATTTGAAAAAATATTGTTTGGTGTAATTTTATTTCATAATCAAATTATTCCAATTTTTGTTATTTTATTTGGCAAACGATTCATTTTGTAGTAATTTTAAATGTCAGAATAACAAAACAACGAATTGTATTTGGTCGAAACTTTATTACAACATTACAAAAACAAACAACAACTGTTTAGGGGTTTAACTAGATTAGGGCAGCCAGAAAAAGCGGGCTCGGGGCGCGTAAAAAAACAAACAACCGTAACAATTGTATTATAAGTAGTTTAGGTTAGGGTTCACTTGTGTCGCTCAGAGCGGAAATAGGCACCCCGCGAAGCGGGGTGACATCGACTCGCTGGCGGTTAGGTTAGGTTTAAATAATTGCCGTGGATAATAGAGTATGCCAACTATTTTAATTTTAAATAATAGTCCTTGTAATCATTTGTTTGTTAATTACAAAACTACCGGCTTAGCCTAATATGTAATCTCACTCAAATACATTTTTTATGCACTACACAATCAGAATATAAATCGTATACCATGCAATAATTTGGAAAACGAATGTTTTGCCACATAATTTGTTTGACCAAATGAAACTTGACTATATAAAACTTTGCCAAACAATAATTTGCGAAATAATATTTTGCCATGTAGGAGATAATGTAAAGTGATAAAATGCGAAACAATAATTTGACTAGTGATTTTTTGCCAAATGAACATTTGGGAAAAAAGTTTTGGGAAGTGACACTTTGGGAAACAATCTTTGCCCATACAATAGAGAACCCATTAGCAGACTGTAACAGTGACAGTAAGACTCACACGTTTCTTGCCAGCGTGGATTAACGAGATGTGAGTGTTACCGAAAAATCATAACGTAGCGATTTTTTTTTAGCCTTTCAAGATTTTCTAGCCTGTCAAGATCAATACTTTACCAGTAAATAAACGCAATGTGTGCAGATGTAGCCCAGAATGATGGTCCCGAATATTCCAACCACGGTCCCGGAGTTTTTAAAGGCAGCTGGCATGGCGAGAATACCGGATCCAAGAGAGGACTTTAGTAGATTAGCGAATGATCTCACGTCCCTGAAGATAAGACAATAACATTTTTATATGGTTCAGTTTATAAAATGTGGCCGGTTTATTATCAAATTGTTATTGAAATTGTAATGCCTTGGACCGGTAGTGTTGCTTTTTGAATGGTCTGGAGGACTACTTTGAAGCTATTGGGCCAACTCAAATAATCTCAAAATACGTGTCGAGTAATTACGGAACTCTACTTACTTTTAGGTAGGGAGTTCACATTTTATTCCGTGACCAGACCAGACCATTAAAAATACGGTTCTGAATAAGGAAAACAGCAATGCCGCGGTCTTAGGCAAGATATATTTAGCTAAACATTATCTCGGACATCATACATACTTCTAATTTGGAGGGTACGATATATTTTGACTTCTATTATTAATGACTA
The DNA here is from genome assembly GCA_945867215.1 of Epinotia demarniana. Lineage (NCBI taxonomy): Eukaryota > Metazoa > Arthropoda > Insecta > Lepidoptera > Tortricidae > Epinotia > Epinotia demarniana. Next base: position 18,116,587 of record OX244262.1, read on the forward strand.
TTTTAATGTATATCTACTATTAACACTTAATCGGAATTGCTTAATTTCACAAAAATATTCCATAAAGACTGATCGTGTCGATATTAATTAAATTATAAATACAGGGTGACATTTTAATCAGTGTCCAAATTCAAGTATAAGATTATTCAGCAAAATTATAATATACGTTTTTTTTTGTTTCATATCATTCAGTACAAAAAAAAAGTAATTGCTGCTTAAAGTTATCCCAAAAAACCTTACCGCGCGGGCACGTCAGGCACAGTATATAAACCAATACAGTCTTTTTTTTTTGGACCTCGGTTCCTTTGTAGCAGCCAGAGTGGCTTTAGCTACAGGTCTTGTCTGGCGTGTGGGTAGTCACCGCTATGTGGCTACCCGACTGCCGAATACATTCGCGAACAATGCAGTCATTCTACAATCGTGCAGGGGGCGAGGGGCGAGGGGCGGATGGGGCGAGCCCGAGCTGCATACGTCGCCATTGTAAGTAGCTCGGGACATGACTTTCAGGGCTAACGAGCGTCTTGTTTTAAATGTTTTGATTTGTACACAATTAAACTGGTGCATACGACATGTGCTGTACGATATACGTAGTAATTCTAAAAACCGAAAATATCTGTCAGTTTCCCATTTATAATATGTGTATTGTATATTAGTAATAGTTAAGTAGCCAAATCTGTAGATTAATATGAATTAATGAATGATTAATGAGAAAACGGAAACTGGTTCAATAGGTAAAGTATTAAAGACTGGATACTAAAATTATATTTTATTTATATTGTTAACAAGCTCTTATTCCCAAATAAAATACAAGACTGCCGTGCAAAAAAATATTACCAGCGTCACTCGGGACGATGTAGAAAACGATACCCCATATGTTCAAACTGTTGAGGCATTTAGAAGCTATGGCGAAATAAAGAAACGTACATACATACATACATATCTCCACGTTCCCGTAAATTGATGTCCTTAATCAGGTCCGTCAGTTTCTCAGTCCTTCCCTCGGATCCTACTCATCACACCACTACCACTGATACTTGGCTGGATGTGATCATTACCTCGTCTTCCAGTAATGTTATAAAGCACGGTCAATTTTTGGCTCCCGGTTTCTCTCACCACGACTTGCTTTATGTTACGTACAAAATTAAACCGCCAAAATGCAAGCCCGCCTTAGTATGTATGCGCAGTTTTGCCAAAATTGACTCCGACGCGCTTTCACGCGATGCTGCAGATATTGACTGGTCCCCCGTGCTTTCTGCTCCCACAACTGCAGCCAAAGTATCGCTGTTTAACGCGGCCATCTTGGGAGTCTTCGATAGGCATGCTCCCTCACGTACTATTAGAGTCAGGCGCCCTCCTGCGCCGTGTATGACAGAAGGTGTCCGCATGGCTATGCGAAGAAGGGATCGTGCTTTCAGGACTTTCAAGCGTGACCGTACCGACGAGAACTGGCGAATCTTCAAGACGGCTCGTAACCGCTGCAATCAGTTGGTACGCACAGCGAAGCGAAGGTTCATTCATGACAACGTATCCTCATCTTCTATGGCCGATGTCTGGAAATTTCTCAAGTCGTTTGGCCTAGGGAAACCCGCTAGTGGTACCGAAGGCATTCCCTTTTCTCTCAATGAGTTAAATAGACATTTTTCTTCTGCCCTTTCCGTCCACAATAGTGTCAAAACTACCACTCTTACTGAAATTTCGGCCCTACCTACCTTCGTCTCCGAGTCATTTTCGTTCTCTCCTACTTCTGAAACAGAAGTGAAAGCCATCATCAAGGCTATAAAATCCAAAGCCGTTGGTGTTGATGATGTCAGTCGGCTTATGATTCTGTCGGTCCTTGACTGTATACTTCCCATAGTGACTGACATCATTAACTCCTCGTTTTCAAATGGAGAATTCCCTCCCCTCTGGCGTAAAGCATTTGTTATTCCTCTGCCTAAAGTTCATAACGTTACCTTGCCTAATCAGTTCAGACCTATCTCCATTCTTCCATTTCTGTCGAAAATCGCTGAAGCGGTGGCTCACAAGAAACTTTCTCAGTTCGTTTTCACACATAAGCTACTGAGCCCCCTCCAGTCTGGTTTGCGACCTAGTCATAGCACCAGCACTGCTTTGGTAAAGGTGACAGAGGATATCAGGCGCGGCATGGAGAACCAATTGGTAACTGTACTTGTCCTCATCGATTTCTCTAACGCATTTAATACTGTTGACCATGACATTCTCCTTGCCCTTCTTGAACGTTTAAACGTGTCCTCCGCTGCCATTGACTGGTTTTCGGATTATCTCCGTGGTCGCCAGCAAGCAGTCAGAGTAGATCGGAAGTTTTCTGACTGGTGCGAACTAACTACTGGCGTACCTCAAGGCGGGATCTTATCTCCACTTTTATTTTCTATCTTTATTAACTTTCTGACTCCTGACTTTCGCTGTGCTCACCACCTGTATGCTGACGATTTGCAATTGTATGAACAGTCTAACGTCTCTAACCTCTCAGCTGCCATTGATAAGTTAAACGTAGATCTGGCGCACATTCAGAGATGGTCCGAGAAATTTGGGTTGTTTGTCAACCCGTCCAAATGTCTGGCCATTATCATTGGTAGTTCCCATCAAGTGGCTAAGCTCGACTTCAATTCTATTCCTCACATTAAATTCAATGGCACTTCTATCCCTTATAGCCAGAAGGTAAAGAATTTAGGAGTCTATTTGGATAACACCCTGAGCTGGAGGACCCAAGTTGCTGAAGTTAGTCGAAAGGTGATCGGATCCCTACATGTCCTGAATAAACTCAAACACTTCTTGCCTATTAAAACCAAAGTTTTATTAGTGCAAAGTTTGATCCTACCCATAATCGACTATGGTGATGAGTGTTATCCGGACTTAAACGAGGAACTCCTAAATAAACTAGACCGTCTCCTTAATAACTGTATTCGTTTTGTTTTCTGCCTCCGTAAATACGATCATGTCTCCTCCTACCGATCTAAGCTTGGTTGGTTACCCATCCGCCAACGCCGTAACCTTCGTATGCTTTGTTTCCTTTTTTCAATTCTCCAGGACCCGAAATCTCCTGACTATCTCAAAAGTTTGTTCCAGTACCATGGCGTGAGTTGTACCCGTCAGTTTCGCTCTTCAGGTAATCTCTCTCTCGCTATTCCACTTCACCGAACTAGTTTCATATCCAATTCGTTTACCATTCGAATCGCTCGCCTCTGGAACGGTCTCCCCGTTAAAATCCGTCAGTCTCCGACCAGATTCGCGTTTAAAAGATCTTTACGCAAGTTGTTTGCTAGCAGAGCCGTAAATTCTTAGTGTTTCTGTTGTCTATTTTCGTCTGTATGTATATATATATATATATATAAATATATTATAGGTATTTGTATGTATTTTATTTATTTGTCTATTGTCGTTATTTATTATGTATTTATATCCACTGTGTGTTTATATCTGTAGTTGCACCGCCCACAATTTCTCTGCTTTGCCCAAAGGTTGACTGGTAGAGAATGCTTACGGCATTAAGTCCGCCTTTTGTACGATAAGTTGTTCTTTTGTGCAATAAAGATTAAATAAATAAATAAATACATACATGCCTAAAGACATGTCCATGAAACCTAAAAACATTATCCTCATTTTTGGGCAGTTGTGTATAGTGTATGACAACCCTAGGTAAGTACTGTGGCCTAGTGCGTTGTCGGCATTTACGTAAACATCAAAGGCGCCGGTCCACTGTTACTCTTTACACTGTGCCTCAGGTTTGCGCACGGCACGCCTCCCTCCCTCGGCCCCGCCCGGCTCCGCGCGGTACTGAATGCCCAGTAACCACGCAGTACGGATAATTATTTTGGGATAGACAAATTAATTATTTTTTAAGAATACCTACCAGTTTTTTTTCAAAAATGGAGTTTATTAGTGATACCTACAAAAAATTTGGACACTGATTAAATATTATCTCGTAATGGTCTATAGTTACGTGCCTTTTATTTTTAGATAAAGTGACAACGGTCGTGTCCACAGATATATCAAGATAGAGCAGGCGAATATACAAAATTAAAGGACAATCTTACACAAATCGAATCGTTTTTTCGACGACGATGTATCTAATACGTAAGAGACAAATGCACATATATACGTATGTAATATATTCAAGAGTCTGAAACAAATATTCATGCTCATCAGTCTCACTCATTACACAAGTATTTGCCAGGAGCTTCTCAGGCAGGGCCACACTACCGACTAGGCAACGGTTATTTGTTTGCACTCGGTAAAGAGATGGATATTTCATAGTAAACTCATTCATAATGTAGTAGTAGTAACTGTAGTAAGCATAAAGTTTGTACTTACGAATTAGGATATTCCAGTTTTCTATTTTGGAAAGGGTCATATTCGCTCTTCTCTGGGTCATTATTTTTACATTTGGTGTTGATTGTGTTGATCGATATTGTTGATGGAAATACTCCATTTTCCGTTATAATTGCTCTGAAATCACAAACAGACAGGTGGTCAGGTAAAAGGTGTTACTAGATAGAGTCCGATAATGTCCAGTATGGGTATATGAAAATAGTTACAAATATTAGTCTGATGTCCAAAACTTTTGTGTTTATGATTTATGAAGTTACCGTTGTATCTATATAATTTTAAATTTAATAAACTTGTTTGTTGAAATAGCCCTCTTGCTCTATGAAAAAACAACAACGTATCAGCATTTTTCACAGAAAAATATTTTGGTACTTTGACTAAGTATTATTTGATAATCGGGGTTACCTATCTGAATCACTAAAATTGTTTGTCCTATTTTCATATCGGCATTTACTATTCGACAAACTTCGTTTGCCTTTTTTTTCGTTTGTCCGATACTTTAGTTCGCGACGTATACGGCTGGTCATTTTATGGTTTAGCTTTTGTAATTGTTTGACAAATCCATGATTCCCAATTATTGGTGTACCCGCAATATCGTTATACCGACGTAACTAGTAGGTTGATAATCTGTTCGTATTTTATCAAATCGGCTTTATTATATTTGACATAATATTGTTGTTTATACGGAGGACACATATGTTACTAATTCATATGTTTGTTAATGAAAATGGTTGTTACCTTATGCATTTTTAATATTAAAAACATTAGCAAAAAGTTTAAAATTAAACTAAGGTTATCCTCCCAAAGCTGTATTTATGGTAAATAATGTATATGCCGGCAGGCGATTGTAAAATCCGCCAGATCACGAAATGCATATCGCATACGTACAAGAAAAAAATAAGGAGTGCGGACTGATAATCTCCAGAGAGTCGACGCCACTCCGCTGTGCGGGGTGTCTATTTCTGGTCTGAGGGGCACAAGTGAACCCTAACCTAACCGACCTAAGACAGAGTTCACTTATGACTAGCCATTTTTGGCCGCCCTGATTATTGGCTCCCAACAAACACGGCCGCCATCGCATACGCAGCGCCACCAGTGGCCAAGAAACTACTTTTCGATGTGCCTGGTATAGAGCTAGGCATATCGACGAATGCGTTGTTCTAATCGATCTGCCGTATTGTTTATCAGGCACATCGTGATAAGCCTGGCCAACTTTTAGGCATATCATGGAATGGCGGCGTCTCACGATATGCCTAGGAATTTCGTGATCTGGCGGATTTTACGATCGGCCGCCGACATATACAAACAAGTGTATACTACTCTATTATTACTTATATGTGTGTTCTTTAAATAAATCGATATCAAATAATTACAACATTTGTTTATCAAGGTATTTCTTCTGACCTGACACATACTTTTACAATACATATGTAAGTAGTAAAAAAGTGTTCACGCTCGTTACGCTCGCTCGGCTCGCGCGCTGTAGGGTCGCAGTTCACTACTACTACTACTACTACTACTTTTGAATTTCCCTCAAAATGAAAATTTGGCTAAACGTATGAAATGCGGAAAGTAATGATGGATAAGTAAAAAAATTGGCTGTGAAACAAAAGTTGTTACAAGCCAAAGCCCAAATGACTGTAGCGGTAAAAGTTTTTCGGACAACTGAAACATTTGGATAACATCAAATGGTAAATGAAAAAAGTAATGAATTGTATATTCGGAGAACTCATAATAATACGAAAAGTTTTCGGACAAACGATATTCGGTCAATAAATTTTAGCGATTGCGATAGGTTACCGATAATCGGCCTACAGTCAAGTGTAAAAATATGGGTGCATACAACTTACTCATAAATATGTCCCATAACTCTTATGTCAGCGGATTATGGTTGTGGTACTTATTTATGAGAGGATGTTATCGATACATATTTTTGCACTTGACTGTACATTTAGCCCCATGATGGCATAGAAAATAATCTTTAGAAATTTCGTAAAAAAATGGCAAAAGTGATAAACTTTCTTTACTTAATGACTGCTTTTTGTGTTCTGTGTGAATTGTGATACATGCAATATTCATTTATTTCCAGAAACCGTTTCCATAGGGTGACATTCGATCTTATCTTAAATGGATTTTAAAACATTAACCGAAGACGCGGTAGCGTACTTGAAAACTGTACATCTTTGAAGTAGCGTGAGTGATAAATAAATAAATCTTAATGTTGCAAAGATTTGATTAAAATACTATTATTTAGTTATGCATATAGTTTTGGATTCAGGCAGGATACTTATGAAAGGACATAGGATAGTTTTTGTTCCCTAAGGGGGTGAAATAGAGGGTGAAAGTTTGTTTCGAGCTACGATGACCGTGTGGTCAACCGGGGCAAACGCGTCGATGAGGTAAAAGCTTCTCATGACGATATCTCCGAAACAAAACATTTTAGAACTATTTCAATCGCCTCAATTTGTGTAAACATACTTTGTGCATCGATATCTTCAAAAGACGCATTTACCCCACAACCAGTTCTTCGTTACCTGTTTATCAGTACGAGTATCTGTGTAATTGCTTGCAATTCTTATATCAAGTTTGTCTCATTCTTATTTTAATGGTTAGAGCTCCCGTTGCACGAAACCCTACCTCACAAGGTGGCAGAACAGAAATGCAATATAGTGATAGATACTACTTAGGAACACTGTATTTTAGTTGGTTGCCATAGCATATCCTGGAAGAACTATTTTTTTTTTCGTCGTCGTATCGCTTTTTTGATCGAAAATTACATCATAAGGTGGCAGATCAAAACGTTTACTCACCGAAAGAGACACATTTGGAGATAACAACCCGCATTGGTTGCCAGCCCAAACCCTGGCAGGTTTCAAGATCAACCACGTTTTATGAGCCCCAAAAATGGGGTCAATTACCTCATCAGGTGGCAAGATGATACTGATGCAGATCGATTGCCCTAGACGTGCCGTTCACGAATATACAGGGTTGCCTGCCTTCAGCTTGGCAGTTTTTCCAGCGGGCTTGCGTTCGGATTTAGCCGAGCCGCATCTACACCGACGGCTCGGATCGTGCTACCCCGCGCCGTTTAAGCGCACCTTGACAGAAAGAGACTTTCTTAGTATGGATGACAATGGATCAGATGAATCAGATATTAGTTGTGATTCTTCTTCTGATGAAGAATAACTGTGTACGTTTTTAAGTGTCCCTTTAATAAAAATGTATATAAAAGTTTGTATTGATTTATGTTTGTACACTTTGTATGTGTACCTTAAAAAATATGCAAGTGATTATGCAACTACATGCATCTTCTTCTAAATGTATATAAATATCAAAAAATCTTACTTGTGTATGTTATGTTGTACTGTTCTAGAGTGAAGAGATAACTTTTAATACTAACCTTGAATTAAGATAGCTACATGACGTTTCCCATATTTGAAATAAAATTGATTCGTTATTTCATATTATTTCTACAAAATAAATATTGTTATGCAGCACAAAATGCTATATCACGTTGAACGTAAAAGGCAACATCACTTCTTTCCATATTTCAAGATATATTAATGAGAAATGACCAAAATTGATACATTTACCCTATTATTTCAACACCATAAGACGCAAGTACGTTACGTTGACTTTAATTTAATTTCCTGATTTTTATTAAATTATACCCTGAATCATAGCATAAATACACGAATTTCTCGTTATGCCAAGATTTTCACATATATTGTTCGAGATGGTTGACCAGAAAAACTGCCAAGCTGAAGGCAGGCAACCCTGTATATTCGTGAATGGCACGTCTAGGGCAATCGATCTGCATCAGTTTCATCTTGCCACCTGATGAGGTAATTGACCCAATTTTTGGGGCTCATAAAACGTGGCTGATCTTGAAACCTGCCAGGGTTTGGGCTGGCAACCAATGCGGGTTGTTATCTCCAAATGTGTCTCTTTCGATGAGTAAACGTTTCGATCTGCCACCTTTTGATGTAATTTTCGATCAAAAAAGCGATACGACGACGAAAAAAAATAATAGTTCTTCCAGGATATGCTATGGCAACCAACTAAAATCCAGTGTTCCTAAGTCGTATCTATCACTATATTGCATGTCTGTTCTGCCACCTTGTGAGGTAGGGTTTCGTGCAACGGGAGCTCTAACCATAAGCGAAAGGCCCGTTTTGTCGGTGATAAAATTGTTATTGACAAACGACAAACTGGTTCCTTTTGCCTGTGAATGATTATAACGAAAAGTCAAATAAGTTTCCGCCAAAAATATTTTCAGTAAAATGCATTATTGCTGTCGTGAATGGTCATGATTGACGATAATATTTACATGACAAGCAGTCATGTTTATAACAAAGTTGACGGGTAGGCCGGTAGTCAATAGTTGTAACGGCTATATTGCGAACGAACAGTTAAGTGCAGATTTGTAGTGTTCGATTTGGAGGAAAACCAGGATGAGCTCTTTCGCTCGATGTGGTTCATTTACACGTGTGTTCATGCGCTTACACAGCTCGGACGATGATTGTTTATGATTTGATGTATTTATGTGTGTCCACAGGTCTTATTCTATTAGGCGTGACGGTATATCATGTAAACGAATAAGGTTTTCCTACAGGTCACGTACATGCGATAGCAAAGTTCTTAGTTGTGAAGTTATTTAGTGTGAGAGGATTAGTAACAAGTGTAAAAACAGTTCGGTAGTCTCAACCTCAGGCCATATCAATCAAGGGTGCACCCGGGTAATTATTAGGCCCTGGGTTTTCTGACCACCCGTCGCCGGCGGCCGGTGACCGACGCGTGTCCGCCGCCGACGACGTTCGGATGTTTTGTTCGGGAATGTTTGAGGGTGGTTTCACTGAAACGCCGCCGGCGACGCGTGGTCAGAAAACCCAGGGCCTAACTGGAACAATATCGTGTGAATTCGTACAGTATCAGTTGTGTGGTAAGGGATATCTATAAGGGGAGGCGGAGGACATTCTCGGGGACGAAGGTCCCCATCCAATACCTCATAAGGAGCTTGTACGCACAAGGCGGCAGCTCATGTCATATATATAAAGGATTCCGCAAGCTAAGTACGCGTAAGTGTAGGTTCATAGTTGCATATTTATGCTCATACAGATACCTAAGCTACAGTGTCATAGGTACTCATTCGCGGCCATGAGAGTGACCAGAAGTGGCTTCGCGACAATTGCCGACTGTGCTCTTTTTGCACATCAATCAAAATGTTATTATCTTGTGTTGTTTAGGAGTTGATATGGCCCCCTTCTGGCTCCATCATTAGACCAGCTTGATTATCAATATTATCATCCGACAAGTGTAGGTATGAAGTTCAGCTCCCTTGGACTTTGGGAAGTTGGTCTCAATTGAATAGCAACATTTGAGACAACATCATTATAAGAACATATCTGAGTAACGTTATGCCCTTAAAAATAACGTCGTGTTCACACATTTGGTCACTTCGTCCCGCGTGCACATATTTTCTAATTCGACATTGCAAGTTAAGTGTTTTATGAGTAAACCATTCAGTTCCTAACTATTAAATAGTTATTTAATAAGCACCTATGTGTATATTCCCGACTAAGTAGGATAAATGTTAAGTCAGTGTTTGACAACGATAAATTTCATATACATACTTACGTTTGCCCATAAAGTCATAAAATTCTTATCATGACTAAGTATATATCAAGACTAGTACTATAATTACTTCTTTTCAAGGATTACGATTACAAATAAGGTTTAAAAGGAGGAAACAATGTCAAAAGTTGTTCCAATACCAACAAGTACTACTATTTAATACAATTAAATATAATACTCACATCACACACACACACAATCGTCACATGTTGTCCATCTTTTATACCCACATTTATGCTAAAAGTGGCGCTGGAACATAAGTTTCATGTGCTCTGCCTACCCCTTTTAGGGATAAAGGCGTGAATGTATGTATGTATGTATGTATGTAAATATAATACTATAATATTAATATAATGTATTATTTATTACTAACTGGCTTCTTTCATTTTAGATACAAATAAATGTTTTCTATAGCTGTCCGAAGCTAATTCTCCTCAAGCATTGTTTAATTATATCACGTGTGTGGTGCCCCAGGTGGGTTAAAAAATACGTGACCTGTACGATGTTTATATCCTGTAATTTTACAGTTATGTCAAATAGATGTCGTATATTCTTTAAGAATAAACATGACAGATTTTTATCTTGAATATTACTTAGGTACATTTGTTTTGGGCTTTCGTGGTACCTTAGGTGAGTTTATTTGCCACATAATATTTTGGCAAATGATGTTATGCGAAAAATTGTTTGTCGAGTGAAACTTTGTAATTGTTTTTGGCAAAACAAAGGTAACCCCAATATAAATAATTATTACAATACTAATATATAACAAAATAAATGTCAGACAGAAGAGAGACACATCCATCTTGTTGCAGAACCTCAAACATTTCTCACGCACTACTGCCCATCTGCTTGCAAACTCATCAAATTCAAGGGGCTGATGAGAGGAGTGCTTCCCGCAATTTCTGCGTGACACCGTTCGTTCGCGATATTGTTACCGCTAGCAGATAGCGATCACGCAGCCGGACATCAATCCTGCACGGCTATCACGCGACGGCTGCGACATACTCTCGATTTTTCTCGCGCTATACCTCTTGTTCTAAGTGTTCTAATAAGAGACAGATGGATAGTGCGAGAAAAATCGAGAGAACTCGCGCGCCGTCGCGTGATAGCCGTGCTGGTTGGAGAGGGAACGAACAAACGCACTAATTGCGTTGCTAACTCTATACAACGTGCTCCTGAGGAACCCGCATAACTTTACCAGCGTATACCTGTGGTCATAACGAATAAAAAATGTTTTATGAACCCAGGTCGAAATATGTTTTTTTTTTAAGTTTTCATACATAATAAATAAAATTATTTTTGCTTCACCTCTAAAACCATGCCTTAGGATGAGCTGGCAACGTTTATTATTGTCATCTCTTTCCATTAAATAAAGCAAAGCATGATTTACATGAGTGCAATCGGAACTCTTTATGATTTAGGGCTTGCCACACACTAGGCGATTCTCAGAATTCACGTTTTTGAACAACCTCTTTCGATTCAATGCGTAGTTCTTACTACTGATTAAATGCTAATTACTATGAAGTGTAAATCTAAAAAAATTCGAAACTTGAATACCTACTTAGCAGAGTTCAGCAAACATTATACGACATTTTATTTTCTAAACATGATTAGGAATACGCTGGTAAAGTTATGCGGGTTCCTCAGGAGCACGTTGTACAGTCAGACTCCTCGCAAGATACTACTGGCCGTGCTGAGAAGTGCAAGATTTCGCCTGACCTCCAGGAAATTAAACCCCAGGACACCTAGCAGGAATTTCGTACGGTATAAGAATGAGTAATAGGTACCCATACTTTTTTATAGGAATCGCTAGAACACTTTACACCCTCTCAAAGAGTAAGATACAAGACACATCGTAGGGGTTCCAAACGACACAAGCCGCCTCAAGCTTACTTCTTAAGGCCTCCACCCACCGGACGCGTGTGCTGCGCGTGTGCTGCGCTGCAGCTGCGCGGGTGCTGCGCGTGTGCCGCGTTCGATGTGTGTTTGAAGTGTAGTTTCAATGCTTTACAACTTGGGCGTGTGCTGCGCTGCAGCTGCGCGGGTGCTGCGCGTGTGCCGCGTTTGATGTGTGTTTGAAGTGTAGTTTCAATGCTTTACAACTTACGCGTCGTGTGCCGCGCAGCACACGCGCCGCGCAGCACTCGCGTCCGGTGGGTGGAGACCTTAACTAAAGTAGCGTATATCGTAGCTTTATGGTTCTGGAGCCGTAGAAATCCCTAGCATTCCGTATATCAAATCCTAACCTCTGCTCTGGTAAGTTGCTGGTCAACGTGTTGAAGTGCTCATGGAAATTGATTTGAGTGTCAAGGATGAATCCCAGCCAGATGCCGAATGGAGTCAACCTGGGTTAAATAAGTATTCAGAGTCTAAAGAATAATTATAGTGAAGTGGATTTCACGTTCAACTGAATGATACGACAGCGCACTTTGCAACATTGAAAGCAAGCATATTGCAGACACTCCACTGTGATTACCAAGTCATGACAAGGCTATATCACTGTCCTCTCTTTAAATATCGTTAAATGTATCAGGCCTCTTAACATATAACATACCAGCTTCTGCCCGCGTGGAACTCTTTTATATCGTAGCTTCATCCAAACTTTCACACGCGGATTCACCTCCTTAGGGGATGATTTCCGGGATAAAAACTATCCTATGTCCTTCCCCGGGATTCAAGCTATCTCCATACCAAATTTCATCTCAATCAGTTCAGCGGTTTAAGCGTGAAGAGGTAACAGACGGACAGACAGACACACTTTCGCATTTATAATATTAAAGAATGATAATTACAACAACAATTTAATCGACCTATTTTATTCCTAACATTTGCCCGCGGCTTCGTCCGCGTGGAACTCCGTATATATGTATTATATCGTGCTTCCATACAATTTTCCTCCCCCATTTCACACCCTTACGGGATGAGTCCCGGGATAAAAAGTATCCTATATCCTTTCCTAGGATTAAAACAGAGTCTGGCCAGGGAATGATGAGGCTGAGATTTATATGTCATTGTCAAATGTGTCAAACGTCTTAAATTAGTATGATGTCTTTTTTTATATGTTTTTTTTACCGTTCAGGTTATTCGACTCTGGAACGCTCTTCCGCTAGCTATCCGTCAAGCACAAAGCAAATTGACTTTCAAGCGCAAGTTACGCAAGTATATTTCTGACTAGCTGTACCTGAGACTTCGTTTGCATGGTAATGTGGTGGGAGTTAACGAATTTCTTATTTTGGACATAGGACACATGCAGTTCTAATTTAACCTTTCAAGTAAAATGTTGAACAAACCTATTTTAGCTAAAATGCCGTTAAAATTCTTTTCTTTGATTTTTAAATTAGTAAGAAAGGGACAAAACTCGTTTTATGGGGTAATAGTTTAGTAGATGTTTGTGGCTATACATCCAACAGGTAGGACACAGGCTGCAGCATTAAATGTTTCTAAATCTTCTTCTCTACATATTTATAATATAACACTGTTTTATATTAAATAAATACAAACGTGATGACTGAAATCATCTTGAGTCACTCCGACTCTCAGGTAAAGATGTGTATAGAATTAATAAATAGATTTAATAATCCTTTCGAGTACCCGGAGCAGGTACCCATTGACCGGTAAGTGTTTACGCGGAACAAAAGATCTCTTTTTTAACGTCTGAATTTATATTTTCCAAGCTATACCTAACCACTAAGTTCTAGAACCATAACGCGAGTCCGAGTCCCTTTCTATTAAAGGTAATTAATGTAATTATTAAAAATATTAAAGTAATATGTTTATTTTTTCATATTGCAATGTTTCAGATCGCACTATCACATTCTGCCGATCTTCTGTATGTTCCCGCCATTGTCAACTTAAGGAATGTGTATTGCAGGCTTTATGATAAAAGTTTTATCTGTATGTTGGCCAATTCCTGTGTCTCTTTATAGGCTGAATGTCAACTTGAAGGCGCGAAGTACGAAGTAAAATACCGCCTTAATACCTACTGACGTACTGACGCGCTTGATAATTAATGCTTTAAAAAAAAGGGGCCCGTTCTATACTGATTTAATATAGTTTTACTGTGTATTGCTGATAAATATTAATACTGACAAACCAGCACGGCTATCACAAGACGGCGCGCGAGCTTTCTCTATTTTTCTCGAACTATCCGTCTCTCTCGTAATAGACAACTTAGAAAGAGATGTATAGTGCGAGAAAAATCGAGAGAGCCTCCGCGCCATCTTGTGATAGCCGTTAAGTATCGTGACAAATACTCAGCGTGTAATCTTGCAGAAACTCATAAACCTAGACGTTTTGGCTGAACGCGAGACAACGCTAGGCCATGCCATTCAAAAAAAAAGAAGAGTCAGACTTTTGACGTTATTTTGTTGAAATTTGTTGATACATTTATTGGAATTACGCCTCAATACGAATTTAGCGCGTATAAGTTTCCATATCAGAATCGATTATTTTTTTATGCTTTAGAATTTAATATGCGTTTTGTGAAGGTCTTTCACAACACCGGATCGAAATTATTACTGTTAGTTAGATATGGCAAGTCCGCCATTTTGACGTCAGTGACAGTTGACGGATATGGCGGCTATGATTTCGAGCAGAAGAACTGAATAATTTAATGAGGTCAAATGTTTCCGTAAATTAATTAACTGTCGCAGTTGGATAAAAACTATCCTAAACGGAAGCTAGAGTAATAATGTACTTATGAAAAAATCTGCATGTTTTTCCGTTCATGGGAAGCCGAGATCATTCGGGACACGTAAATGCTTAGTTTGATACTGGCTGATTCCATTTTCAAATTAGAGATTTTCGAATTTTTTTTTTTTTTAGGGTTCAAATCCCGGTAAGGGCAAAAATTTGTGTGATGAGCATGAATATTTGTTTCTGAGTCATGGATATTTTCTATGTATTTAAGTATTTATATCTATTATATATATCGTCGTCTAGTACCCATAACACAAGCCTTACTGAGCTTACTATGGGACTAGGTCGATTTGTGTAAGATTGTCCCCTTATATTTATTTATTTATTATTTATTTATTTATTTATTATAAGTGAGAGATAAGCGCGTAGGATAGATGTCACCATAGTATTTTTCACTAGGTACAAAAGGTAGTAATATGGATACATATTAGTATATATTATTTTATCTACGCCCATATCATTAGTACTCTAAAATGCGTTCAGAAACCGTAGGAAATGACCAGCATTACTACAACCGATTTTACTATGAGAACTTTCTTGTCTGTGGTAGTAGGTAAAATCTGTACTGTAATGTCATTGTCATTACAGTACAGATTTTTGATAAATTTGTATCGTTATGAGTTTAAATTTGGAACAGCTGTCAAAACTCAAGTGGGTCTCTATTCTAGTATCCATAGATATTAAAACAGTTATCGATACGAAACGTCAATTCAGTACGTTTTTTTTTAATACAAACCGTACGACATTTGATCTCGAGTGATATGAGTATAGGGACTTCATTCGTTTGTCTATGATTAAAAAAAAACATTCGTCATGACGGATGATCGAATTGCCGCCATTGCTGTTGTCATTTTATTTTTGTTTTTTTTGCTGTTACTTACTACTACGTATGATATGTGTGTAGATAAAGTAGTGTATGCAACTGTACATAATTAGGCCTTAAAACACTCGTATTTTAAGGCCTCTCATTATGGATAAGTCGCATAAACTACTATTATTTCAGTATGTATTTGATAAAAGTTTATCTTGGATTAAGTTTTCAGTTAAATTTAAATGCCTGCACCTTTTTGTTTCTGTTTTGCCCAATGGTTGACTGGTAGAGAATGCCTTATGGCATTAAGTCCGCTATTTTTACTTTGTTTTGTATTGTGCAATAAAGTTTAAATAAATAAATAAATGTCCTAATCTTGATACCTACTTGATATGGTAACTAAGAAAGTTACTGTTCCATAATAAATACACTGTTTTTGCTTTGTAAGCGAATGAAAATGATGGCCTTCTGCTAATATTATTTACATTGAAGAATATAAAAAAAGTTCAATTATTATGCTTGTCGATATCTATATTTTGGAGAGTGGTTCAGATTATTCAATATAAAGTAGAATATAGTTAAAAGGTCTATTTCATATAACTGTAGGTACTTCTTTCTGCTTGATGCACCCGACAATGCAACTGATTGTGCGAATTGAAGAGAAGTCATAGTTGTTCAAGTATCATTATTGTTTTTTTCTACTCCTGTACCGTTATCTGTCATTCAATGACACCGTTAATGAGTCGTCGAAAAACTCTATGCTCTATGGCCCATAAACGCACTGTTTAGTGTAGGTACTTTTATGGTTCATACATTTTTCATAAAAGCACTGTTTACCACGATGTCAAATCATGTAACTTTTTTTTAATCAGCCGCTAAATCGCAGTCGTACCAACTTCATAAGCAAATTTTTCGTTTTTTTTTATTTACTATGAAACATTTATGGAACGTAAGTTATGTGTGTTAATTTAATATACATATTTCACCAATTATTGGTATTATTTATAAATATAAGCCGATCCGATTCGGTTCGGATCCGGATTCGGTTTGGTCCGGATGGCAAGTGCAAGGAAATTAAAAACAAAACAGACCATAAACAAGAGATGTCAATGTGTCGTATTTCTAATTTACCACCAAAGTTCCAGCTCAAAATTAAAAGACGAAACATGATAACTATTCGTTATTAATAACTTGTTAAGATTTTATTCGTGTTTGTGAAGTGAAGAAAAATGTGACGTTCCTTTTAAAATGGACGAAGAAGAAAATGAATTCACCGCTGAAGAAATTGCGTGAGCAGTAACAGAAGTAACGGAAAACTTGCTACCTGAAAAGTTAAATGCTATTTATTTAAAATAAGTCGTAGAAAAAGTATCATTGTCTGCAACGGTGTATAACTTGGTCTTAAAAAGCTCGTGGCGTTTTTAATTGCGATGCTCGCCAAGGCTCGCATCGGAACTCACGACACTCGCGTTTTCAGACCCTACTTATACAACAGTTGCATAAAATACTATATCGCGTTATACACGGTGTTGCATAGCGCTGTTTTTGTTAAGGCGCCGTAGGTTCATGGTCTTCTCTCCCTCTCACTGAGCATAAGCGGGAGCGAGATGGAAGTGCGTGCTTGGAAGCGCGGACAGCATGTTGTTTAATTTTAATTTATTGGCCGTTGAAATAAATAAAAAAGAAGTCACTGAGTTCTCTCAAAAATGGTATTGCCGATTTTAAGAAGCCTTTTTAATATTTTTAGCTTTTGTGCATAATTTGTGACGAATATTTTAAGTGTATTTTAGACCCTTTTAGACATATGTAATACCATTACTATTTAAGATTTGTCAAATTATTTATTAATTTCCAAGCCACTTTAAATGTTTACAGTAATCGTTACAAGACGTTCTTTTGCGTTGCCATAAGGTGTGTAATAACTCTTCGTATGGATTTGCGGAGCTGTGGACGTATGAAAGCTTACGAAAATTGCACAATGCTGGCGCCGGCTCAGCAGACCAGACGAACGCCTACACGCGCTACGAATAGTTTGTATGCGATAGGTATGTGGAACGTTATAAATACGAGCACAATCTTAGGGCTTACGACACGAGGACATGAAAAGATAGTAAACAACTCATAATTTTGTGGACGGTTAAACATATTTTTCTGCCGTAAAAATACTAGGTACATTTAACGGTAAACACACAATTTTGACGTAATGAGAGACATTCATGTTTCAGTATTTATTTCGCTAATTAATACCATGCACCATTGTTATCCATGAAATACGTGTTTGTGCAGGCAAATTCAATAGTGAAGGAATAACCTAAGGCTGAGTTCATACTAGAGAGCCGCATCGGACTGAAGAGCACAAAATGGACTGGTTGCGGTGTATTACATTAATTCGCGTAATTTGCCAATGAGAAGGCGCTCCTCCACATTTCATGGTAAAATACACCGTAACGTTGTCAATAATAAATAAAATGACTTTATTTAGCCTTTATGTAGGTCATAACTGCTTACAGAATAAGTACAAATCTGGTAGCAAAATAGGGTAATAAAAGAGTGAGAAAGCGTCCTCTGTTCCCCGTACTATTTAGTACCTAAAAACTGTATCAAGAATCAAGGTGGCACAGGATTTCCCTCCGCTCGTTGTTTACATTATATTTGTATTCAATATTCGTTAGGCCATCACAAAATATGTCGGTAAAGTTAAGCGCATTAGAAAAGAAAGAATATTAACACGGTTGGTGAAAAATAACAATACGAATAGTTAAACTCAACATACGTCCATGATGAGATTGATGAGCAGAGCCCGGATTTTTCACGGCAAAACAAAACACTATCGTATCTAGCCAGTGATAGAAACGTTATTTTATCGATATCGATAATTGTGTAGTAGAAGTAAATACGTCACCAAATAAAATAAATATTTAATTAAAAAATACGTGAAGTTTGTATTATAGGTACACTAATTCAGGGTGATTCTCTATCCACGTTTTGATCCGATCTTGCACATTACTCATTTTTATTTTTACTAGTAATTGTAATATGAAGGTATTATAGGTAAAGTTAGTAGATCAATCTTGCATTTGCTTGTCTTTGAAAGCGAAAACTGACTTGACCAGCATTCCGTGTCAAATTGCCGAAGCGTGCCATTACTGCAAGTGTGGACAAATCTTATCCGCGCAGTTATTCCATATTTATATAAAACAGACACACTATGACACAACTGTCCACCATCGTACAGCCGATGAACGTGTTATGGAAAATGAGTTAGGTAGATCCTATTAGCGGAAGTCTTTCGAATTACGCCGGCGGGTCAGCTGGTAAATTTTTTACCATTCATTCGCAGTAGTTTGTGACATTCATCATAAAGTATACACAGTAGGTATATGCACATTCCATGTTCAATCGGGATGGGTTACACCGTACTGTTAGATAGTAGGCAGGCATAGTACCTAACTATTCGCGAACTAATTGACATCCATATCTACTATATAGGGAATGCAATAACCGGCCCAACTTCATAACCGGTTTCGGTTACAATCAACGTAGGCATAGGACGTGTGGGGCGAGCAACTACCCGCATTGTGTAGGTAAACTACACATTATTAAATAGAGAGTAATATTAACAACCAAATTACTTAGCAATTTTTGATACACAAAATATCGTCAGGTGACAACCAACGTACATTGTTTAACGCGGGGCGTAAGCGGAATATTGCGAACAAGAGTATCAGAAGCCCGACGCCGAAGGCGGAAGGCTTTTGATGACTCGAGTTTGCAATATTCCACTTACGCCCGTGTTATACACAATGTTTTTCATTACATTTGCGAGGAAATAAATACATTTTAGATGAAATTAATACAAACCGTAATAAAATCTGCAACATGTCAGTCGTCCATTTTGTTGAATGTGACGTGAGTCGCGTATGGCAAAGACCCTTCGGTATACAGCCACGATTTGAAAACGATTAAAAACATTTTACATAGACACTCAATAACTACATATTAAATCTGTAAATAATTCTGTTAAACATGTTAAAGTATTTTTTTTAGTTTAAATTTATTAAAAGTTGGTTGTAGCAAACTTTTGAAGATATGAATGAAATACACCTAGGCTGATTGGAAATATCCTCAGTCCGAAGTGAAGTATGAGTGGGTTCTATATTTTAAAACTAAACTTAACAACCCGTGGGAGGTAAAACGGCTATAACTGCTCTGTACGCTCGCAAGTAATAACGCCATTGACGAGCAAGTGTGATGAAAAGTAATTATTAGGTACAGTCACGTCTATAAACATGTATACGATTTTCAACGTTATTCCATTGACATACGTCCCTAAACGTGTACATGTTTATAGACGTGACTGTACTAAAGATGCCACGAATATTCGGCAACTAGTCGGTATTCGGCCTATTCGGCCACTTTTTTGCTATTCGGTATTCGGCCGAATAGTGCGTACTATTCGGCCGAATACCGAATAGCAAATCATGTAAAAAAAGACACGTTATTTTACTCAAAATTATGTATTTATTTCCATATTACAACATTTTAGTACTTAAAATTAATCAGTGGTAAGTTGTGATGGATAAAAACGAGCTTTTCAGCATTTTTTGGTAGCAAACGATTGCGCTTTTCATCGTAAACGTTACCAGCCTCAGAAAATAACCTCTCACTATAAACGCTACTTCCAGGCGAAGAAGGATAAACTTTTGCAAATTTCGAAAGATTCGGGTATTGTTTTTCGTTTGCTGACCACCACTTGGCCGAATATTCGGCGGCCGAATATTCGGCGCTTCGGCCGACAGCGTTGCCGAATATTCGGTATTCGGTATTCGGCCAATTCACTATTCGTGGCATCTCTAGACTGTACCATAAATTCAGCCTAAGTGGATATTAATATGTACTACATGTCACTCATCTGAAGTGGAACTCATTTGTGACAGTATGAAAGACCTCAAAAACTTGATAGCATCTAATGTGACGTCACTGAGTCTTAATCCTCATTTGCTGCAGAAATATCCCGCAGTTGAAAATGCACTTCAGGCTCCACGCTAGTGGGCTTTACAGGTAATGACTGCTGGTAAGTTATGGACAAATATTTGTACCATTGACCGCCATTTTCGTGTAAATCCATTTCAAATAAAATCATTTGTGGTAGGTATACAGTCAGCTTCGGCCGCCTACGAAACCAACGCCACGTAACCAGTTGCGTGTGAACTTGTGAAGAATATTTTTTCTTACTACGAAACTAGTTACGTACAAAGAATTCTTCTTCCTTATTGAAAACCTGTTACGATCGCAAAACACTAGGTAGGTTAGGTTTGTTAGTTGTCTTCAGATGCCCGAAGGGCAAACAGATCAGAAATAGGAGCAGGGATCCGTCGAAACTGGCCAAATCCGAAAAAAATGTCGAACTGGTTTCGTATTAAGAAAAAAATATATTTGTACGTAACTAGTTTCGTAGTATAAGATAAATAATTCTTCACACGTAACTGGTTACGTGGCGTTGGTTTCGTCGGCGGCCGAAGGGATACAGTCATCTACAGATTGAGAATTGGTTGCAGCAAATGCTGCGAAATCAACTGCCAACTTATGTAGTAACACGCGTGGTATTCAGATCAGTTATCTTGTAAATAACACAAAATTTGCACTTTTAATACTTTTATTAACTAGAATATTTGTGAAAAGCGGCCCCAGTATTGTACTGAAACTAATTAGTACGCCATTTTTCTTTTAATGAATACAAAGGTTCGGCACCCAGAAAATTAATAATATTGAATCAGTATCGACGTTATAAGTTATTGGCAAACTATCTTATATGTATACAAAAAAAACCCAACTGCTTTTTTTAATTTTATAGCCTATGTCACTCCTATGATTAAGAGGAATCCAACGACACCTCATATGTCCAAATCCATCAAACGGTTTAGGCTGCAGGGCGTGCCAATGAAATATGCCACATACATACATCCGTACATACATACATACATGCGCTCGAAAAACATAATCGGCAAGTTGGGTTAAAATAACCGAAATCGGTTATTACAAAATTCCAATAATCGGTTATGCGATTTGGCCAGTTAAAACCGATTTGCATTCCCTACTACTATTATAGCGAACAAGTTTACAAGACGCGAACTCGGCACGGTCCGGTCGGTATATTGTTTTTCGAAACGATACAAGCGTGCGTGCAAGCATAAATGTCAATGACCCATTAATTAATTAACAGATTCCCCATTCCTAACACTATCGCAGTCTCATTCTTAGTGCGTTAGGTAGGTAGGTAGGTATTATAAATAGTAAATTTTCACTTATTTATGTATTCGATTATTAATATAACCGGTCCAGGTGTACCACAGGTTACGCAGTAAAGGGGGCGCGGGACTTAATTTTTGATGGGGTGGTGTCATTATGACACCGTAGGTACCCTTTACTACACCCCAACCATATAACCTTCTATTAATTGTGTCCCATGCGCTAAATCTTCAGCACATTTGTGCCTAATTTAGTGCTAGCCGGGCAGTTGATCATAGCTTCATAGCATAAATGATTTGTAATAAAACGACACATCGTGAGTTCTACATTTTAACTCAGATTTCGTAATTTTAGTGCAAAAGAGAATGCCAAATATGCCAATTTTATTACTAAGAAGTGATCTTTTAAATAAGCCGTTGAATATTATATAACTAGTATTACTGGTAGGTACTCACGTGGAACTAAATTCCTTCATATTGTAGCTGTTAGACATCCCTGGATCACAAGTATCACAACACTATTTACGTACTTAACATGTATTAACATTAACTTTGTTTTAGTTTGCAGCGTTTGAGCGCAAGCGGCATGTTTGGCGCGCAACGGGTTGTCAAATGATCGCGTGTAACGTCAGTGTAAGGGAATCTTGAGCACCTAAGCCCACTTATTGGCACGTATTTAGCGACGTAATTAATGTTATTTAACAAACATACACCCACTTGAGAACTGAATGCACGAAGGATTTATAAATATACAATTGGCTATGAGAGCTGTACAACTCGCGATCCTGTCTCTTTTAATTTAGCAAAACTGTATCGACAGAAAGATACTATATAATTATTGAACCTCGCATCACACATAATCACGAGAATCGGTTGAGAAATGCGACCTGTAAGGAGAATAGCCGGTCATCTGTCTCATGACATCTCACACACTAAATTATTACGGCCCGAGTTGAAGCGGAGAAATTCGTTCGCTTCGCACGTTCTATATATTTATAGTTACTTCCAAAAATTGCTAATTTTTTTTTCGTGTTTTCAAGTCGCTAGGGCATATGGTAAAATCCTGTTGTGTTTATGACTTCTGGCTAATTAAAAATACTCTAACAGACATGCTTTTCAGCATCTCCTTTTTGTACGCCCCATAAAATTATGATAAAGTACTTGTATCTATGATTAAAAATAAGAGTTTGCCAAATCAATCATGCATAGAGCTGCTGAACATGAGACATCTGAAATGTATTCAGTAACTACTGCACTAATCGCGTCTCATACGCAGCAGTGCATACTCGTATGTGGGTTATACGTAGGTATAGATTGCTGCTGTGCGTTGGCACAGCATTGATCGTGACATTTAGCACAAATAGGATCCTCAAGGTCGTGTTGAAGTAAGGGCAAAGGCCTATACCTAATGTATCTCCACGTGCGTGAACGGAAGCACACCGGGTCTAATTTATCTCCGAAAAGTAAGGTCAATTTGGTAAAGTCATGCTGGCCCCGTATCATGGTCGGCCTGAACACGCGATAAGTGACATGATAATCTCGTTCTATCGTATCCCTACCCCTACCGATTTTTAGTGTCCCTTTTGGGCATTTATTTGTATGACAAAAAGTTAGTTCCCAACTTTTTTCGTCGTTTGTTGACATGGTTCCGTCGTGGGTCACTCGGACCATGCATGCCTGCCCAAGTAACACATCAAAGCAGTATAACGGCCGACTTACAGCATTTCTGTATCGTTATCGCATTTTGAGTTAGTTCTATAGTAGCATTATAAACGTTTATACGGCTATTGTAATGCTTATTTGGGCACAAATTTTACTGCTTTAGATCCTAAAAAGGTTCACAATAGTTGTTCAATTGCATAAAAAGGCGCATTATATAAGCATTATTGTGGTCAAAGAAAGTGTGAATCGCATTAAAGAAGCATTATAATGGTCAATAAAGTTGCCAATAGCATTACAGAAGCATTAAACGGGCAATATTATTGATAATTAAAATGTTAATTGCATTACAAAAGCATTAGACTAGCATAAGAATGCACTAAAATAATTATAAATGTTCACAGTTACAACTTAAACATAACAAAAAACATCGCTCTAATACTTCGCCGGTACAAATGTTAATTATCTCGCAATATAATGTAAGGATGCGTAAGTGTTTAACATTGAGTGAAGTGTTTGCAAATTTTATAATTTAGTAGGTACCTAAGTGTTTGACTTTTTTGTTGTATTGTGAAATAACAAAAAAGTAATAATTAGTAATCTGCGCAATGTAGTTTACTGTAAATGTCTATCTATGTTTCATTCAATATTTTCACGCGCCTTCGATATTTTGTGGCTATGATATAAATATGTTATATAAAGATATGTGTGAAATAACTAAAACAATTTTTTATTCTTCGTATAGAACGATTTTATTATAGTATTGGTTGGGCAGTATTAAAATAAGTTATATCATTATTATACAGGTCTATTTATTTTATAAATAGGGCCGCATGATAATATTTTTTGGTTATAATATTTAACAAAATGGTGTCGATCACAGCCCGGTGAGCCTTTAAAAAGGCTAATTAATACCACCAGCAGTAGAAATACTCAAACGTGAACAATTATTAAGCCTAAGGCCAGAGAGAAGACTTTTGATGAACCACTGTAGTGCCATTATGGTCTATAAAGTAGTTATATATGGGTTCACCGGTAAACCAGTAGACTTGTTGTGGACTAAAATAAAGCCACTACGTGAACGCAATTTTGGGGATCCTTGAACAAAACAATAAAACCCATTTCAGAACACACACACAGTTAAATTAATAGTAGTATATAACATATAGTTTCACCATAAAAATTGCTGTTATTTTGTCGATCAATGTACTCGAAACGCGCGTGTGCTTTTTCCCAATATTGCCAACAAATGGTTTTACAAATACTGTAAAATAAATGTATATACAGCTATACGCATTACAATAACTCTTGAGTATTTGATTAAAGAGCTGTTAGCTGTGCAACAGAACTCAGTTGATCAAATGCAAGCATTACATTGATTCACGATTATGCTGTTCAGCAGTACTAGGCTTTTACTTACAACTTAAAAGTGCTTTAACACAAAAAAATTCAATAAAAACAGCTCAAAGCTGTATAAAGGATTTACGGTGCATTATAATGGGAAACAATTATGCTATTAAGCAGCCTTAGGCATTATCTTATTTAAAATGCTATAGTGTAGACCCTAAGGCATAAAAAACAGCTGGAAGCTGTACAGCGGATTTACGTGGCATTATAATGGTTCATGTTTATGCTATTAAACAGCATATTAAGCATTTATTTACTACTTAAAAATGCTATGGTAGATCCAATGGCACTAAAACAGCTGAAAGCTGTACAACTTGCGTTGGGGTTTGCTGCACTAAGACTAAAGGCTTTTTAAAACCATCTTGATATGCCATTATCTAACCGTTATACAGTGTAAAGCGTCATAATAGTTTTCAAATGCCAATATAAAGCGTCAAGATGCTCGGTGAATTTATATAAGAGTTAATACGGACCTTAAGTTCTAGATAAGTTTACTATTCGTGTGTTAAAATGCTTTCTGTGTTACTTGGGTGTGACACAGGTTTTAAACTGGTTTTAAACCAAGATTGGCGGTCCGACAAGCTGTTAATAAAACGTGATGATTGTGGTTATGACTCATTTCACATTATCGATCAGCGTTTCAAAAGAATATATACGTGTACACAGTTGCTGTCTGTGTAAAGGCGGGATTCCACCGGTGTGCGGCATAAGCATATTCAGTACAAAAATGTGCCGCACAGTGCCGCACACCGGTGGAATCCGCCTTAAGAAATAATAAATGGTTAAAGTATTAACAAAAGATTACCAACTTCCTTGTTTTACATGTTTTTTTTTACTTACAGCGTTCGATAACTACGATCAATCAGTTCCGTCATCCATTTTTTTCTTCTTTCACCCATTTTGCATCACCCCCGTGAAACACTAAATGAATATTCTTCATAGAGACTAACTGAAGTGCGACAGCAATCGTTCTACTCAAATGCATGAGATAATTTCTTCCATGCATTTAGATTTCACATTATTACTATGTTAACTACTGACACTTTGTTACTTATGATATCAAATGCGCATTTGGCTATCTTCCAATGCGATCTGGCTACACAAACCAGGGAATGAATTCATGCATGAATCTTACATTAATACCCATAGCAACGCATGTGTAAACTTAAATGATACCGATTTAAAAAATCACATGTTCTTTTAAAATATTACTGTACAGCCATTTTAAGGAAAACACGATTCAGCAAAAAATAAATGTATAAAAAAGGCATTGTCTATCAATTAACCGTTGGGCATATATTCAGTGTCAAAATAATTATACAAGAATACTCATCTCACTATATATACTACCTGCCATCAATATTGATTTTTACATTGATTCATCATTGTGTTAAGTGTGTCACGCAGTCAAATAACGTTATTGGTTACTCAGACTAAATTGTGTAATTTGTCGTCGATTCCAACGCAAGGTTCCGTTTAGCCCGCTAAATGAAAAAGGTCTTGGCCTTTTCACGACGTAATAATCACTGTTATGATTAGTCAACATTTTGTAGCTTTTTTCACGTAGCTTTCTAGGATGGTTAAGTACGTTAACTGTATAAATAAGTTTCTGTCAAAAATGTAATTTTTGATACAAGCTTTTATTGCCGACTGTATGTATACCATCATCAACTACCCATTGAGACGATTCTAACGAGCCCAAACTCAACGGGGTTAAGTACCGAATTCCCATGGCAACCTTCTGTCTCCATTATCAGATCAGGTCGATGGTACCAGAATATTGTATTGTCATCCAAACTATACCTTTGCCCATAATTTCAGCTCAATCGGTTTCAAAATTCAGTTGCAAGATTCCACCCGGATAAACATACATTGCAAGTTAAATAAAAGCTTGTAAAATACATTCGATACATAAATACATAATATTGAATCGAAAGAATGAAAAAGTTTTCTAATTACTGAGAGATGTTACCGCAAAGCGAAACAGTGCGGGAGAAACACCAGTTTTAGTAATCAGTTTGCTGTGCCAGGAACCTGGTGCGTGGGGACCTCTGTTCTTATAGGCGCTTTCCTCTATCCTCCTAAGGCCCATGGACCTACTCATAGAGAATACTCTCGAAGGAATTTAAATTAAGTATAGTCAATTGGAATAGAGTTGTTTTTTTTTGTTTCGGGCATTTTTTAAAACGAACGAAACTCAACCTCTATTTGCGACACAACACAATTCCAATTTTGTATTGTATGCTGGGCCTAACGATTTTTCGCATTTTATCGTCTACGAGCTTAGCGTTACGTATTTTTGGCAATGAATTTGTTTGCTAATGGCTCATTGAAAAACACATTTACAATAAACAACAACAGGAAATTAAATAGTATTAATAAAGACTATAATGAAGCCTATTTAAAAGCTCTGAAAACGAATACAGTTCAGCTTGATTGACCCAACAAAGGATCTCTGAAACCCCGCGTCTAATAGTAGTCGCGACAATCGTTAGTACAGCTTGCCATTGAACTTTAAGAGAGACTACTACGCGTTACACGTTGTCTGTCAAGACCACGTGTTTCGGTGCACGTGAAAATCAGCTCGTCACTTGTGACAGAACTTTTATGAACTATGAGAAGCCACAAGTAAAATAGGAATCTTAGACACATGTGATATTTTTCACCTGAATTGTTGTGAGCAATTGGCGGCATGTCAACGGGGTGATCCGATTACTCATGACTGGGAATAGATAAGGAATGTTTGATTGACTCCCGGGATATGACAATAAATTTACTCTTGTAATATGTGGGCGCTTAGATGACGTAGGTACGTAGTTAATGTAGTTAGTTATACAGAACGATCGATCGAGCGCGCCATTTTAGGGTGTTACCACACCAATCGATCGATGCCATCGATCGATTATGTATACGTCGATCGACAGTTTCTACTATCAGCTAAACCTACAAGACCAAACGGCCAATATCGATCGGTGGCATCGATCGTTTGGTGTGGTAACACCCTAAGGTATCCTCGATCGTGTCTCAACACTGACATCCGTCGCTGAAAGTAGCAGACGTGAGTAAATGAAGGACACTGTTAAACTCGGATGTGTAGGACACTCGGCAAAGAAAAACTATGCGAGATGGACACCGGGTTACTGAATGGTGTCTAAGTCATCGAAATGTTTAGTGGCCGACCACCAGCTCGATCGATCGACGATATATACCGAACGGTTCGTAAACAGCGACAGAGGTTTGCACAGGACCGTAGAGAGTGGCCTAGTAAAGAAGCCTATCTCTACAGTGGGCGAACTCAATAGCAGGGCAGTTTCTGGTGATAATGTAGACACGGTGGACAAAAGCACCAAGGCAGTTACGCAAGAGAACGTCCACCTTGTGCGTCAACAGAAAACGACTTATGTGAATTAGTGCCGCAAAACATTGAATAAATTCAACGGAGGAAGCTCAAATGCAGTTTTTAGTATAGTATCAGGTCGTGGATATACGCATTTGAGCCTGAAACTAAGAACCAATCTCGAGTATGGGTTTACGAAGAAGAGCTCAAGCCGACAAAAGTTATTCGCTCTCGCAGCACTGCCAAGAAGATGGTGGCTACGTTTATCTCCAAATTAGGTCACGTGGCTACTTTTCCTCTTGGTATACAAGTATTTCTTTGCCGAGTGTCTTTGCTGAATTTAGGAAAAAAACCCTTATCGCCGCATTATCCTTCACCACGACAATGCCAGTCCTCATACCGCTCGGAAAACAAATGAGTATTTGGAAGGTGAAAAGATCGAACTACGGGACCATCCTCCATACAGCCCCGACCTAAGTACCAACGACTTTTACACATTCCCTAAAATCAAGGATAAGTCGCGTGGTCAGCGGTTTCAGACACCAGATTCTATTCTGGAATCCTTCGCTTCATTCGGAATTCAATTTACGCCCTCGCCGTAAATATGCCATTTTGCTCCCTTGTTACGCAATCTACTATTATTAAATTTAACTGCATATTTTTTTCTATTCCCGAAACTTTCAGTTGGACCCTCGTAGATGGATGAAGAACTTTAGATAGTAGGCTTTTGCAGATAAATACATATATATATTTATAGATTCATATTCATGGACAAAAGGTATTTGAAGAAGTAGGCTTTTGCAGATAAATACATATATATATATATTTATGGATTCATATTCATTGACAAAAGGTATTTAGAATAATTAACGTGTCAAAGCAACTTAATTAAACGTTTTAATGCAATAGGTACTTACTTATAAAATAATGAGAATTATAAACAAATCAATGATGTTAATATTGGATAAATATTTATTTATTTATTATTTCAATATCAGCACTTACAGTTAAACCTTACGTGCGTATTGGTATTACATGTCAAAACAAATTAGGTACATAGGTAAAGTATAACAAATTACAATTAAAATTTATATAAATTACAACAGAAATGAAGAAAGTTATATAAACATACGTCGAATGGAATATGAAAAAAGTCAAGAAACAATATAAAATTACAATACAATTAAATTATTAGACAATAATAATACTAAGTCGGCAATTATGGAATCATGGTATGGTACTAGGAGTTACTGTTGATTCCAAATATCTAGATGATACGGCCATGAACCTGGATTCCGAAGTCCAAACGACATCGAGGTGGCTGTCACTGTGCAGGATGTCATTAACTAGCGTCAGAGCTTGGTGTAAAGGAGAGGAAGCAAGCGCGCGAGTCCTAGCCGAGGGGATGGCGAAGAGATCGCGGCGTCGCGTACGCAGCGGCTTTGCGGTGAGACGAGGAACTCTGAGTCCTATTTGACAGAATCGTTGGGGATTGGTTACTAAGCCTCGCGTTAGTTGAAAAAATATTTTATTAGATATATTTTCCTGCGGGTCTCAAGTGACGTGTAGTTTACCATACCGAGGACGAAGAGAGTAGGGTAGGTAAGGATAGTACCCGTTTAATTTGTTGTATAGGACACGGACGAATGACTTTTGGACTTTTTCAAGAAGCAACGTATACTCCTGCTCATGGGGATTCCAAATGATAGCATTTGTTTCGAGCTTACTGCGCACAAAAGCATTGTACAAGACACTAATTGCGAGCCGGCAGGTGAATAATTTAGATTGTCGGATGACAAAACCTAGACATCTTCTAGCCTCATTACACATCTTAGTTATGTGCGGATTGAATGTAAGTTGAGGATCAAACCATGTGCCGAGATCTTTGACTTCATTAATGTGTTTCAATGGTTTGCCCTCTATTGAGTAAGTATAACTTCTAGTTTGCCGAACCCGAGCATATGTCATTACATTACGGAGCATTTCTCTTCATTGAGGGTGAGACTGTTGTTATGGGCCCATATACAAATACTGTCTATATCTGTTTGTAGTAGTGAGGAGTGACTGGGAGCGCTAATCGGCAGTGCCAATTTTAAATCATCGGCAAATAGAAGACATGTCGAGTATTTAATGACTGTCGGGAGATCATTAATCAAGATAAGGAACAATAAGGGTCCGAGATTACTGCCCTGCCCGATCCCTGATGTTACCCGGAATAAAGCAGATTGAGAGCCCTCGTACTGCAAAAACTGCTGCCTATCCGAAAGGTAACTGGCCATAAATTCAAGGAGAGGAATAGTGAACCCAGCCATAGCTAGTTTTTTAAGCAACACGTCACCATCAACTCTGTCGAATGCCTTCTGGAAATCAAAATATGCAACGTCTGTTTGTGTTCTTTTATCCAAGTTATTTGCTATTAATGAGACAACATTTAACAGGTTTGATGTAGTCGAGCGTTTCGGTAAAAACCCATGTTGTTCCTCACAAAACCAACCTTTCAGTTGTTTATAGATCTTAGCGTAAATTATAGATTCAAATATTTTCCCGAATATTGACAGTACATCAATTGGTCTATAATTATGGACGTCCGATATTATATTCTGGAGGGAAATGGTAGACAACTTATTATGTGTACTACCTATTTTTTTTCAGCACACTGATTATGAATATTTTTGTTTACTTTTTGCACGTGTATTGTACAGTGAACTAAAATAGTTTCGGACGATTATTTATGACCTGGCATTGGCAATCTGTAGACTGGTACTTACTAACTAATTTACACACTAATATTTGCGACATAGCAGTGTTACTTGCGAAATCGTAGCTGCTTTTGAATGAATGCCAACAAAACTAATTATGTTTGAACGTGTAGTAAGGCATATACCGAAGAATTCCAAATACTACTTAAGAAAAATACATATTAAAAAAAATACCTTTATATATTACCTATCACATGTAATTGACAAAATATAATATAAATGAATTTATGGACACAAGTCTACTCTAGAAATAAGCAACATGAATAGTTCAAGAAATAAAGTTTTCTGAAATATTCATTTCATGAATGGCTTTAAAATCAAACGTAATTTATTGAAGATTCAGATTCTTTATTAACGAAAATAAAAAATACACGTCAAAATAACAAGAATACACAATAGATCTCATGTTATGGTAATTCGGTAGTTAGTTGGTACATAAAATGTCGTTAAGAATTATTAATACCTGTTGCACTGACAATTACGTAATCTAATACATATTATGCATGTCGAACCCATCGCACGCTGATTACGTTTGTGTAATGGTAATGGCCGAGGGCTTATGTCGTTTTTCACGTTTGATGTAAGCGTCAACATTTTCTAATAACATCCAGCAAAGTTATAACTCGGTTTGCTCATGCAAATTCTTGACAATGTCTCCTATAGTGACAGCACACCCAGACATTAAAGAGATGAATCCGAACAGCACGATGAGGCAGTCCTTCCATAGGATCCATCGATACTTGCCGAGGTCAGGCCATCGGAATATGATGTCGATAGTGCCTGGGATGATTAGGCCCAGAATGGAGTAGAATAGAGCACCCACGATGTTGATGATCTGTTCCAACATCGGCAGAGCTATGGCGATGCCACCTGAAATTTTATTTGAAGCTGATCAGATCTTACGAGTATAATGTTAAGGCACTTGTCCCAGTCCACCGCCGGCGAGAAGCGAGTACCTACTCTCATAGTAATTCTTACTCGCGCGAGTAAAAGCGAGTAAGAATTACTAAGAAACAAGGCGCCGGCGGTGGGCCAAGTGCCTTAATACACATTTTTCATAGTGGCACTCTTTGGGGGAGGCCCATGTCCAGCAGTGTACGTCTTTCGGATGCTATGATGATGATGACATTTTTAACCGAAAATATGCGTCTTGTTGACAGAGAAACCTACCGCAAAACCAAACAACGAAGATTCTCATGCAAATTTGAGTAACGTTTGTGTATTGTTTCTTGACGCGCGGGTTGACGTATTTTGTTAAAATGTCCACCACCACGAAGAAGTGTAGAGGATACGTGAAGAAAATCGATAATGCTATGAACGACTTAGCACATATCGCGGCCCTGAAATACAAATTATCATTTAAATAGTTTGTGAAAAGCGTTATTAGAAAATTATTAATGAATTCGTAATCTTGACTCATTGCTCTTTCCTAAATCTCCTCAACACTACACCCAATACAATAAAAGTAATGCATATGCAATCATTCAAGTAGGTGACGCCTAATGTCGATAGGTTGTACGTAATTTTTAAAGGACGAGCGAGGTACTTCACCCGGTTACTCCAATAAAATTTTATTTTGATTAATGCAAAAAGAACATTGTCTAATATACATACCAATCATCGACTGGTAAATTTAGCGTTATAGTGGCCATCACCGCATCGCCGTATCTCAAGTACCCGAATAGTCCAAGCACGGTGTAAAGTGCCAAGATGAAGCTCATGGCTATCACAAGCACGCTCGGACACCCGAGGAAATGTTGGGGTTTCTTCATCACATTCTCGACGGGCATCACCACACCGATGCCTTCCATTGCGAAGATTACTGTCCTGTCAGTAACGTTTCTTAGTTTTAGATAATATCGAATGTAGTCAATTATAATACTTTTAAATATGGTATGGTGCTCCTATTTTAAGAATTAATGGGGCTTTAAGTACAAAACATTTAAAATTACGCCAAAAGTTAACCACGAGGGAAAAGAAGACTGCGAATGTGGTGGGTAGTTAATTCGTATATAGGCGTCTGGAAAACAGCAATGGCTATCTATATAAGAGGAAAAGTCTGTATGTAGGGGGCTAATCGCCGTAACTAGAAAGAAAAAGAAACATTCGTTCATTGATGGCACAAAAACACAGGAAAATTTAAAAAAAGTGATTATCGCGCCATTAAAATGGTCCCGACTAAGCAACGGTTCCGACCTAATTGGCCTGCGCTGGTTTTCCGTTCGGGGCTCGGGACCAACCTGGTGAGTTCACGGCGTGCAACATAGTTTTAAAACGGACAAAATGCAGAAAAAAAAAACTAAAGACATCATCCGATTCAAAAAAACATTTAGCAGACGAATAGACCTTCAGCTGACTACAGAGACACGTGACCCCCTACATAGAAGTTTGTATGCAGGGGGTGAAGTTCTCGTGTCTCCGCAGCTAACTGCACATAGGCTATAGTTTATCCCGGGATAAACTATAGCGAGCGGGCAGATGGTAACATGTAATTGCTAAAAATATATAGGTACTTAGTATTTTTTTGCATGCATGCCAAAATTCAGCTACTTACACATGCTCTTGTCTTGTTAAAATAAACCAAGATAATTTAAAACTTACGATAAAAAAGCAGGAAATCTTGATATACTACCCGTGGCGCGTGCACCGTCGATGGATATAGGATCTTTAAATATGTGGTATAGACATATCATAAACGTTAGGACGAGCAATACATTCGCCAGCAACGAGAAAGGTGCCAGCCATTTCAAATGTCTTATTTGGGTCATAATACTTAATGGTACTAAAAGAATAAGACAGTAATACTGTACAGAAAGTGTCATAACGGGGTAGTAGGTGTCCAATAGCTGAAAAAAAGATAAATACACTAATAAATCTCTACATTAATAACGTAAGTGGCATATGGTAAAGATGGGATTAATCTTTGGTATTTGAAAAATATAACATAATCTGTTAAGCAGCCTGTATTCGATAGTTAAGTTCAAAAAGACAACTTTGTTGGTCCGACAAAATTTGAGTTTTTTTTAACCAAACTTTGCTTTTGTGTTATGCTTTATATTGCGTTTGGTACTTTTCTAACACTGTCGTGTTATTCATAACACAAAATTAGTGTTACAGGCAATACAATTTGTAACACAAAAGCAGATATCAGTTAAAAAAACCGCCCAAGTGCGTGTCGGGCCACGCGCTGTATATGGTTCCGTAGTTGCCTGTCTGTATTTGTTACGCGCTAAAACACATCGACCGCATCGAAATTGCTGATGAAAATGAAAAAAGTTAATTCAGGTTATAAAAGATAGCTTACTAATAGTATATAATATAAGCTTACAAGTTATTTTGCTTGTGTCAGGAGACAGCGCTCTTCCAAAACCAAGAAGTGGTAAGTGGTAAGTATAAATTTAATTTAGAAGTAAAAGAATATATGTGTGTTATATTTTAACTATGTAATTGTATTATAAAGCTAAGAAAAGTGTATTCCATTAAAAACATTCCATGTAATAAAGAGGCAAAGTCTCGAAACTCTTTCACCTTAAAAAGTTGTGAGATATTTCGTAGTACCAAGTCTCAGGCATTCTTATTCAATCTTTATTTGCTAGCTAAATAACAATCTGCAACTTGGCAACCACATAAAGCGGCGTTCTCACGAGGCGATTTTTTTTAGTTGACCAACTTACATCGGTTCACGAATTGAATGACAATTAATGAGAACATGTTTTCAATAAAAGTTGATCAACTTCTATTGAACAACAAAAAGTTGACTCCCTCTCAACTTTTGGTGGGCGAGTCGGAATTTGATGACGTCACCGTGCAAGCAACAACTTATCGCACGTGAGAACGTTCCGTTCAAGTTGAAAACGATTTTTATCTGTGGTGGCATTATTGTTTGCTGTCAAAATTGAGTGCGTGCGGCCAAAATGACTACAAAAAAGGTGATGAAGTGGATGGTCCTTCCTCAGACCAAGAAAATATACAGACGGAGCGTTACGAATAGTCAATTGAAGCCAAACCGCATACAAACAAAACCAAGCTACTTCAAGTTTAGCACACACTCACGCACACATATACAAACAAAAATACACAAAACTCTTCAGCAAATATCGCAATGCTGTCAAGATCATTTATTTCGAGTTCTGTGCGATTTAATTTGTTTAGCGTGTGCTAAACTTATGGGGCTTGGTTGAAAACTGGTTGGCTTCACTAGACTGTTCGTAACGCTCCGTATGTCTTTTTTTCTTGGTCTGAGGGTCCTTCTTAAGATCCTAGCCCTCACCCAAAATCTTCGTTATTTTCTTAATATTTCCTTCAGCAAAATAAGTCTCAGTTTGTCAGTTATAATATTTCTTATTTCGCGGGTACATGTTCGCACGACATTGTTTGACGCCATTTTGAAGCAACTGCCTGTTCGGTGCGAGCGTGAGAACGCAATTCAGACCGATTTTTCTTCATCAATTAAAAGTTGATCAACTAAAATCGCCTCGCGAGAACGCCGCTTTAGAGTTTTGATGATTGGTCAGTCAGTGAGTGACAAAATTAAGAAACTTTGACTAGTTATAATTCTTAAACTAATGGTTCAAATTGAATGAAATTTTAAATATATCATATTTATGCAATGGCTGCTTGGTAACTACAAATTCAGGCTTCTATCTTTATCCACAACGAAGTTATAGGGGTGTCGAAAATGGCCTGAACTGCTTCGAGAAAAGGATGATACGGCCCTGCCGCGGTTTTGCTCGTATTGGCGGGAGCACTGACGCTCCCACCAAGTCGAGCCCCCAGATTTGTGTGCGTGCATTGCATGCGTGGGTTACAATAGGTGTACAAATGTAAGTATGTGTAAGTGGAGATCCTGACTAACCTGTTTAATATTTTCTGATATGAGAACCGTAAATATACAACAAACACCAACGTAAGTGCATAGTAAAGAACACTCCGCAAATATACTGAAAAAAAAAATTACAAGTATGATAATACATAAATTAATATGTACAATTTTATTCCAGGAAATGGGGTATTACGCGCAGATGGAAAGTTAATTTATGAAAGACTAGCTTCTGCCCGCGACTCCGTCCGCGTGTACATATCACAGCTCCGTACATACTTTAAACCCTCCCCCCCCATTTCATCACGTCATCATCAAAAAATCACGTCAATTCGTCGCTCCGTTTTACCGTGAAAGACGGACAAACAAACACGCACACACATACACTTTCCCATTTATAATATTAGTATGGATGGATTAGTATGGATTCTTACATAATTTTCTTATAATATCATGTAAAATTTTCTTATAATAACATTTCCAAATAAATTTTATATGGTCGTCGAACCACCTTAATTTAATCCTCCATTTAACCTATTGAAGCTAAAATGCTGGCAAAAACAGATTGTGCTTATCTGCCACTTAATGACGAAATGAGTGTTTGTGAACAAGGGGCAAAACGCATTTTAGTTATATATCAGAACCTCTGTTCATATGTTTTATAAATAACTGAATTACATTATAACGACACGACCTACTTAGAATATCACGAATAGGTACGTTAAGAGCTGTGCTGATACATTTTAAATATGTTGAGTGCTACAGAACAGTTAACGCCATATTATTACGACGCCTATTACAAAAAACGCGTAGTTGTATGTTTTCGTTGTTAAAATTGTATATATATTTCATTGATTGTAACAACTGCGTTCAAAATATAGTTTTATATCATGTGCCTAAAAGAATTCATTGAGCAATTTAATAAACAGAATTCTTCCGCATGATGTTTAGGCATTCGCTCACGGAACCCTGCCTTGGGAAACTATAATTTACACATTTTGTAGGCCGTATATTATCCACAAAAAAAATAGATTTTATATTCAAAATTCCTTAAATCTTCCTAATGTCTTTAGCGGTTGCATCCTTATGGAGCCCGGGGTCAACTTTGGCACCCGGCAATCAGGAAACACTACACATGAAAAGATAATCGTAAAAAGTTATGATTTTATTAGATGTGTTTGTATGTGAACATCGATATTACGTAAATACGTAATACGCCTAAATAGGCGATGAATGAGAAGTCACTATGATACCTCAAAAAAGCCACGAAAATTCCGGTTATATTATTATAGACCGGGTGTATTATAGACCGACAGTTTCTTTTTTTAATAAAAGGCAATAATGTAAGCGTTTGCACGTTTGCTATTAAACTATGATGAGGATTCATTATTTATTGTCAATACCATGCCGGCTCTATTCAAAGAATTGAGGCTAGTAAGGTAAATATATTAGGTAGGTTTTTTTTCATATATTTTGTATAGACCACTTGAACATTATTTGTCTCAATAATAAACTCAGATCGTACATCATTTTGTAAGTAACACGTTAGCCATATTTCGAATTGACTTCATTTTCTATGCGCTTTTCCATAAGCTGTTAACCATAGACCATAAGACACAGGGTCTCCATCTAGTCGCATAAGTCGCAAAAATTAGGTTAGAAATGTTTGTCTTAAGTCTATTACTAGAAAACGTTATGCGCAAACTATTATGGCGATGGATACTCATACTCATTTATTTATAATGCACAATACGAATTTTAAAATTATTAGAATCGGTTACAATTTTAAATGTTTTATGCAATAAAAATTATCAAAGATTAAACGGGATTGCAATCTAAATGCGTTTCAGTCCGTTGTGAGTTTTATTTCGATAAATATTTTTATTTCTTCATTGAAAACTATTTGAGCAATATTTAAAAACGCCACTTCGATCACATTCAAAAGTACGCGTTTTGTCTATGACC
Organism: Epinotia demarniana; assembly: GCA_945867215.1. Lineage (NCBI taxonomy): Eukaryota > Metazoa > Arthropoda > Insecta > Lepidoptera > Tortricidae > Epinotia > Epinotia demarniana. The sequence goes on from OX244262.1 coordinate 18,154,268, forward strand.
ATTAAAAAAAAGAAAACTTAAAGCTGGCTACAAACGGGCGTGATTTGTCACAGCAACTTGCAATCGTTCGAAAGAGACAGCCATACACTACTAACCAGTGTAACTAGCGCAAGTTGTTGGGACAAATTGCAAGGTCTTTAAACATACGAGCACTTGGCTGTTTGTAGTGATTTGTCTTAGTCAAAGTATATAGTTAAAAGGTAAAAAAGTATACAGTAAAGGAATTTCATACACTTTCCTGGCCGCTAAAACTGTACAGTAATGACTTTTAACTTTTAAAATCTGAGTTTGTCAGTAACGAGGAACTTTACGTACTATTTTTGCTACAGTAAGGCGAACATTTCCGAGCATATTGGAGAAAAGGTACATTAAACGTCAAAAGTTTTGATTTAATTTAATTAATGCGAATTTATTTATAATGTCAGAGTTAAATTATTTCATAAATGTATAAACATTTCAAATGAAATAAAATTATATTAAAATGTTAGTAGTCACACAGTTCCGAAATGTCATAAAATGCGTTTTTTACCAGCCATTTTTTCTGTTCGGTGTAGAACGAATGTGCAATAAATTTAAGACAGTAATTATTTATGGTTAAAAAAACATGCTCAAGTAATTTCTAAGTTTAATCGGTTATGCGTAATGATGATTATGACACAAGTAGTAGGTATGCCTATCAAAGCATTAACTTCAATTTTTTAAACCGTTATGGACTAAGAAGTAGTTATGTTTTAGTTTGGCCACAGAACACAAGTGCCTTTTGGCCAAGGCATTACGATGGATACGGGTGGCGCAGGACGAAGCCACTTTGGTACTCGTATTCTCAGGAGGAGGCCTATGCCCAGTAGTGAACGTCTTTAGGCTGATATGAATATGATGATTAATAAAAATCAGCCTATATACGTCCCACTGCTGGGCACAGGCCTCCTCTCATGGATATGATGATTACGATGACAGAAGTTATGTTTTAGATGTATAACGGGGGACTCCTTTAAATATACAATATGCATGATTTTCTACAGTACTTAGATTATGATTAAAAGATAAACGATTTTCTCTGTAGCTGACTGTACCTCGCGGCTCTAGCATAGGATCTAACGGCTTTAGGGCCGTTGGCAAAGGCTGCCCTGCACGTCTCTGCGTAACTCAGAAGCGGTTTCCTCTCCACCTTGCAGCATTCGCGAGAAGTGTTCACCTGAAACCATATCATGTCAAAGACTACGAACCAAATTCATAATTTATACAGCACGAGGAGGTAATAAAGCTTGTGAGGGTCTGAATTTATAAGTTTACCCCTTCCTCTACACAGGTAATCTCTGGGACTTATGGAAAGAAAATTCAGTCCCGTTGGACATCGGCTTTCATAGTAATACACTGAAAGAGCTGCGCGGGCAGTAGCGTATTCATAAAAAGATGTATAAAATTTAAAAAATACTTATATTTTATGGCTTGTTTTTCTTTCTTAATAACCAAACAAAGTTACTAACTAGTTACATAACTGTATATTTAAAGCGGATAGCGGATATATACATATATCTATATATATATATAGATAAAATTGCTTTTCATTATCTTTATAGGCCATTGCTATGTAAAAGGCACTACCTAAAGGAGACTTCTTGATGATTATTTTTGATCATAATCATAATTGGGTAGTTGACGTAGGGATTTAAATGGTAAAAAAAACGTTGCATGTATGGGAAGATTAAAATGATCAAGTTAATTTAGCCAGTTAGGTATTAGTAACTATCAGATTAACGTGCAGTGCTTCGCATCCAAAATAATATTATACTTGTTTTCCCATGTACATTCACACGGTTGACGATCAGATGGTGAAGTCACGCCCACGTCTAAACTTAGAGGTCGTTATCAGTGTTTTATTGGTGACTATTAGGGGAGGGGGTTTTATGAAGCCACAAGTTGTTGTTTTTATAAGGCCTCCGTGGCGCCACATGAATCGAAAGAGGCTTAATTGGGAGCTAAACTCATCGTAAGACCCGCCACATACAGGCTAAATTCTGCCAACGAATTCTATTTATATTGGGTTAAATAACCGGTTGCATTTTAATTTTATTGGTAACTATCTCGTAGTACAGGGCTGTGTAGGTATAATATATTGTTAATATCTGAATGGTTGCAAGTTGAAATAATAACATTTCGTGTTCTGTAAATCCACATGAAGTAATTTTTTCATATACGTAGTATGCCACCTATAATATAGGTAGTATAGAACCTGCTTGTTGTTTAACAATGAGTCATACATATAGGTTATGAAGTACTTACAAATATGTGAACGCAGTGACCACAAATAAGGGCGATGATAATCGTGCTAACGATGCCAACTACCCAGCCAGCGTTGGCAAATGCTAAAGGCATTGCCAGCAACCCAGATCCCAGCGAGGCCTTGAGCAGGTTAGCAAGGGCTCTGGCATCTCTGAAAAAAGTACACCATCGTAGTGGCTAGATATAGAAAGTTAACACCAAAAGAACGGGTAAATTCGACTTTCGAGCCTTTGGACTGAAACACTACGGAGTAATTGCAAGGAAATTGTATAGTTTTAATATATCTTGGGGTTGACCTAACAAATTAAGAGTATTTTTAAACGATAGTACTTTACTATAAAGGCCGTGAACGACACCGAGTGTGATATAGACTCCCTATTTAGTTCCGGCCGAAGTATGTAAAATGCTGGCATGTAGGTGCCAGCAGTTTTGTTTTTGAATTTCAACACTCCATCTTTGTGCTGACGATCTGCAGTTGTATAACCATGCGAGCGTTGGTAATCTGGATCGTACGATAAGGGATGTAAACGCTGACTTGAAACGTATTTCTACTTGGTCCCGCTCTTTTGGGATTGCCGTTAACCCAAGTAAATGCCAGGCCATACTGCTCGGTAGCCCTCGCCTACTTGCCTTTGCCGACGTCTCCAACCTGGATCCGATCTTCTACGAGGATGTTCTTATTCCCCTGTCTTCGCAAGTGAAAGACCTGGGGCTGATATTTGACAGCGGGCTAACGTGGGAACCTCAAGTGTCTGACGTTTGCCGCGGAGTGACTAACACACTTAGAGCGCTTTACCGCTTCAAACAATTTCTTCCTGTCCGCACTAAAATTCTCATAGTTCAAGCTCTCATTATGCCTATTATTGATTATGCTGATGTGTGCTAAACTAATATTACCCAGGTTTCCCTGGACAGACTAGAGCGTCTACTTAATAACTCCATCAGATTTATTTTCGGACTTCGTAAATATGACCACATATCAACTTTTCGCCGTCAACTTAAATGGCTCCCCATTCGTAAACGAAGGTCATTACGCCGGTCAGAACTCTCTGTACACTGTTTTCCATATTATTCGACCCTGCTGCGACTAGCTATCTTAGGTCTAAATTTAAATTTGTAACCGCCCGACCTGGTGGTACTCTACGCCAGTCCCGTAGCCTGAAGCTTGTAGTCCCCTCTCACCGCACTGGATTTATGAGTAATTCCTTCACTGTCCAGGCCATTCGGCTTTGGCTACGCAACGAGATTGAACCTTTTTTAAAAGATAAATTATTTTTAATTCGAACATAGAAAACCATTTGATCAAATATTTAAAAATAAAAAAATGACGGTTGTTTTTTGTTTCAATTCCGCGGGCTTTTATCGTCAACTATGGATTTTAAGCGAGAACATTTTCGTGCGATGATTTTGTACGATTATAAATTTGGATTAAATGAATGTGAGTGCAGAGCAGAGAGCGATTAGTTTCGGCGTTTGAGGACTATGCACCATCGCGTGCAACAGTTTTCAGATGGTTTGCTCAATTTAAACGAGGGATTTTTTCCTTAAATGATGATGAAAGAAATGGCCGACCCGCGACTTCAGTTACAGAAGAAAACGTCCTAGCTGTGAAAAAAAATATTAAGGAACACCCAAAAGTGACTTACAAACAAATAGAAGAGGTCGTGAAGATTTCATCGCCAGCTATTAATGAAATTTTACACAACCGGCTTGGAGTCAGGAAATTATGTTCACGATGGGTGCCTCACTCGCTGACTGCAGAAAAAAAAGAAGTTCGCGTGACATAGGGCAAAGATATGCTCAGAAAATTTGATCAGGGAGAAGGACGGTCAATTTTTAACATTATTACTGGAGACGAGAGTTGGATTTACCAACATGATCGACCGACTAAACGGCAATCGACAATTTGGGTGTTTCCCGATGATGAACCTCCAACGAAGGTGAAACGCGGGCGAAGTGTGGTCATGTGGCCACAATTTCCTTAGACGACCAAAAAACTGTGAATGCTAAGTGGTATATTGAAGTGTGTTTGTTACCTACTGTATTTAATAATTTAAAACAAAAACGACCTAAAACTGGTTTGAGGGGGCTCTTTTTGCATCATGACAATGCCTCGCCGCACAAGGCCATTGTCACCAAGGATTTTTTGAAGAGTACAGTGATTGAAGAATTGTGTCATCCTCCGTATAGCCCCGATTTAGCTGCTTGCGATTTCTTCCTCTTTCCGAAAATCAAACTCGGACTTCGTGACACGCGATTTAACAGTCCTGAGGACGCACGGAATGCCTATTTGCAGGCCGTAGAAGACCTCCCTAAAGAAGAGTACCGGGAATGCTATAAATTATGGTTTAGGCGGATGAATCGATGCATAGAAGCTAATGGAGAGCACTTTGAGAAACTGTAATAAAAAAATATTGAATAACTTTTAAACCTTTTTTGTATCTCAAAACTTTCGTAGTGACCTAAGGTGACAGACAAGCTCAAACGAAACTCACCTTCAAGCGCATGTTGCGCAAGCATTTTCTCAACTATATCTCTGGTTAGTTTAGTGGCATAGTTTTTTTGCAATGGGTACGCAAAGTAATATATATATATATATAAAATAATATTTATTATATTAGGAAATGTACTTATTTATTATATTAGGAAATGTATTTCATTGCTATATGCATAGCTACCTTATCCTTTCCATTTGTGTTTTCTTGGTCAGCTGCCTGCACCTATAAGCTTTTCTGTTTAGCCCTGTGGTTGACTGGTAGAGAATACCTTAAGGCATTAAGTCCGCCATTTGTATTTCTTATTTGTGCAATAACGTTTAAATAAATAAATAAACACTCCCATTACCAACCGGCAAATTCAACACGCCCGGAACAATGTGTTTCGAAGTCTATTTTCGCGAAGAAGGTCTATATTTTCTAGCAAATTTGAGAAAATTAAAAAAATGCGTCATGTCGCCCAGCCGTCGCCGGGGGATGGCAGGGTGCACGCCACTGCACGCTGTTCCGATTCCGATCGTTGTTGAAACTTTGCAACAATATATTCAGGCTGCATTACAAACTGGATTGGTTGTGGCTGAAGCGGTGAACGTACGGCGAACGTATTTTCAATTGCATATTCAGGCTGCATTACAAACTGGATTGGTTGTGGCTGAAGCGGTGAACGTACGGCGAACGTATTTTCAATTGCATTGTATGTAGCGCTACGTTTTCGCACTTAGATTCAACAGCGGTTATGAGTTATCTACCGTATAGATAATGACTAGGTATTAATTATCTCGGAGTGTGAGTGTTTGTTTTAGTCGGTACATTCTAGATACTTCAACATGATGGATTACTTGACTGAAAGAGATTCGATTACATTATTATGGTTTATACGAGGAAGACTTAACTTCGTAAATCTCGAAGGTCTATTTTGGCATTTGGGACATATAAGTTTTATTTGTTATAATTCGAAACTTTTCGTAAACGAAAATTACAAACTGATAGCTCAGTTGGTTAGTAGCGACGGACCATGAATGCCTGTGGTCGCCGGTTCAAAGCCGGCTCGGAGCATTAAATTTTTCAATTTTTCCTTTCATTTAAAAAAGTATTTATATTGTTTTTCAAGTACATATTCGCTTTTCATATTTTATGCACTTTTCCATGCGGTCAAACCAGTCGTTAAATGACTTGTTGAAAAAGGAGTCGACTAAATGACCATTTTAGAAGCCTCCACTGTTTCTGCTAGAGTCTGAAACCACGCGATTTATCCTTGATTTTGGCTTATGTAAAAAGTCGTTGGGGTTTAAGACGGGGCTGTATGGACGATGGTCCAGTAGTTTTACTTTGGCCTCGTTGAAATTCTGAATACCACCTGTATACTTGAAGGTGCTTCGTTACTAAAATCAGTAATCATCCGGTCTCCATATTGATTTTTAGTTAACCCACTTTTAAAGTCGCAATAAATAGCTCTTAAAAGGGACAATTCCATCTTCAGCAGCGGCTCAACTACTTCAAAAAACAATTGAACCCGAGCCATTGTTTTTTTTCGTGTTGCCGGTGTATTTAAATTATGTGACTTCAGAGATTATAAAAGGTATGTGTCAAAAATAAGTTTATTAGTATTCGATTCAAGAAACTTTCAGTGCAGCCCTAGTAGTCATCTTCTCGTCTCAGAATCTTCTAAATATCCCCTAGACACAACGCAATAGCTGCAATTTTGCGACACTGTCTCAAATTAAGTATTTTGGTAAAGATCTAGTAGGTAACCAACAATGTATTAAGATTTTCATGATAGCGAGAGGAAAACAATCCAGTAGCAAATATGTTATGTACTTACGAAATAGGCTTTTCCACTTTTCTGTGCTCGAAAGGGCTATAATCGTTTCCTGATACGTGTCCGTTCATGTTTGTATTAATTTATTTCACTGTTATAATAATACACTGCTCAACTAATAGCCCTGTCATCAGAAACTTGACGTGTAGCATTTAAAAGTGATTAACTTTGATTTTACAACGACTTCTTGACACAAGTGCTGGCTGCCGATATCGAGATATAAATGCGTAACAAGTATAAGTAAAGCCACTGGAGCTCATTTATTGTGTGAAATGCGTTCATATTATGCTGTTTTACGGAATCATCTGTGCCAATAAATGAATTACGTACAATTGTTCCAGACGATTTAAATTTTTTGTGTTATAATCGCACATTCAAGGTATTGGCAGTGTGTTAATTTTTCATGGCATTTTCTTTAAGTAATTATGCTATTTCGTCGCGGAGCCTAACATTCATCTGCATTAATAAAGATTTTATGATTATAATCCCGTTTATCTTTTTGATAAAATTGAGATAAAATAAATGAGCGCACGTTGAGTCCACATGAACACCAGCATCTAGGTGCGGTCTTTGCATTCATACAGTAACAATAAATAGGCTTTAGTACCTACATTGTGATAAAAGTGTGCCATGTTGGTAAATAACAGCAATGAGGAATATTTGCAAAGCGAAAAGAGAGCCGACTATTGAAATCAAAGCTCCCGCGTTTCATTCGACGTTTTCCTACACTGTTGCAATGAAAATGAAATTGTTGTACATGGGATGGGTATGCTGAGTGTTTTTCTTTTGATAGCTTACAGGTTGTAACATACTAATATATTTGGTAATTAAACCACATATTTATAAAAATATAACACAGAGTTTATTCAGCACATAGGATTAAAATACGACATTGACAAGAGTGACAATAACAGTTATATAATGACAATACGGAGTTGGCCAGGATTAAAACGAGGTTTATATCAGCTACGAAATGAAACCTCCAACACGCCCTCTTAATCTTGGACGACTTCCAGCATATCTTGAACAAATAACTGGTGCTTACAAGTAGGCAGTGCCTTCGTGAGCACATCAGCAGTCATCTGCTCTGTAGGCATATATGACTACCTAATGACTTCATTGTCAACAGCCTCATGAATATAATGATACCGAATGTCTACGTGCTTAGACCGTTTATGAAAAACCGGATTAGTGGCAAGCTTCGCCGCAGACTGATTATCACTATACAGGGTTACAGTGTTTCTCTGACCTGTCAATTCAGTAAGAACCTCACGGACGTATACCGCCTCTTTGACTGCTTCAGACAAAGCTATATACTCCGCCTCGGTAGAAGAAAGTGCGATACAAGATTGTTTATAACAACCCCAGGAAATTACATTCCTACGTAGTTTATAGATATATCCCGTGTATGATTTACGATCGGCTCCGTTAGCCCAATCAGCATCAGTAAAACCATAAAAACGAAACCTATCATGCTCAACATTTTTCCTGTACACTAGACCCAAATTCATTGTGCTTTTCAAGTAACGCAACACACGTTTGGCCGCAGCGAAATGTTCCGCTGTGTAGCGGGTATTATACTGACTAAGAAAACTTACAGCAAATGAAATGTCAGGTCTAGATGTCACAGACAAGTACATTAAAGATCCTATCAATTCCTGATATGGTAATCTACTATCGTGGTTAGTGCTATCAGAAAACTTCAGACCTACGTCTAAGGGAGTCTTTGCGCCTTTACAATCGCTCATACCGAAACGTTCAAGCAACTTTTCAATATATTTTCTCTGACTCAGCTTCAACTCACTACTAGTACGATCTACTTTAATGCCTAGCATATGTTTGACCTCACCTAAATCCTTAATAGTAAAGTGAGACTTCAATGACGTTTTCAGTTTTTTAGCAAGCTCGTCACAATCGTAGAACACGAATAAATCGTCTACATTTAGTGCGATAATAATGGTTCGCTTACCCACTCGACGACTGAAGATGCAGCTCTCATGCTTGTTCTGCGTGAACTTCTTTCTAAGTAAAACTTGCTTTACCTTATCGTACCAGGCACGAGACGCTTGCTTTAAACCGTACACGGCTTTCATGAGCCTGTAGACTTTATGCTCATCGCCTTGCCTTATGAATCCTTCTGGCTGTGACATATAAATCTCCTCGCTCAAGTTACCATTCAAGAAGGCAGTTTTGACGTCAAGGTGATCAATCTTCAGATCTAGCTCCACCGCAAGAGACAGCAACATTCTCAACGAACTATGCCGAACAACTGGAGAGTACGTATCCATGTAGTCAATTCCGAACTTTTGGGTAAACCCCTTCGCAACTAATCGCGCTCTATAACACGCTATTTTTCCATTCGCGTCGCGTTTAATTTTAAATATCCACCGATTCTTGACAATGTTCTTATCCGCCGGTCTGTCAACAAACTCCCAAGATTCATGCTTATTAAATGAGTTAATCTCGTCTTGCAATAGCTTGCCGCCATAGCTTGCTATCGCTCGATTGCAAAACCTCCTTGACAGTTGTCGGCTCATTCAACTCTATTTCGAGTGCAGACATTGTCTTCGGTATTCTCGGCCGTAAATTAAAGGCAAGTCCGTCAAAATGTGGCTCCTGTGGTCTACTGCCTGTATCAGTAGTTGAGCTCGGTACGTGCTCGTTCGCCTCGAACCAAACTTCAGGTGCTACCGGCCTCTCCGCCTCAACCTGAATCTCTACATTCTGTGGGAACGGTAGCTCCGCATTCTCCGCCTCAAGCTCAACCTCAGGCTCATCTTCCGCGTAACTCTTGTCATCGATGACTCCATCGTCGCTCGTCGGAAAGAATATCTCCACGAACCGCTTGCTCTTGACACCTGGAAAGATTGTTTCATTGAAAACAACGTCACGACTACGAAAAACTTAATTTTTCGCCAAATCGTAAAGCCTATACCCATTAATCTCATATCCAAGAAATATACAATGCTTGCTTTTTGGTTCAAGCTTATTCCGCTTCACTTTATCAATGTGAGCATAAGCTTCGCAGCCAAACACACGTAAGTGTTTCAAGCTCACCTTTTTACCGGTCCAGGCCTCCTCAGGAGTTTTTCCCAAGAGCCTTTTCGAAGGTGACACATTTACTAAATGAGCTGCAGTGTTGGCAGCTTCTGCCCAAAATTTGTGGTCTACATTTGAAGTGTATAACAGGCACCTTACTTTTTCCAGGAGCGTCCTGTTCAGCCGCTCCGCGCAGGCATTCTGTTGCGGACTGTACGGCACAGTTACCTGGTGGACAATTCCCTTACCCTTCAAAAAGCCTTCAAGGTCCCTATTTACATACTCTGTCCCGTTAATCGACCTCAAAACCTTGACTTTATCACCAGTTTGTGTTTCCACTAGCTTAATAAAGTTTTTAGTGTATTCACTCACCTCGCTCTTACGCTTCAGGAAGTACACGAACACCTTCCTTGAGTGATCATCCAAGAACGTCAGGATGTACCTCTTGCCTCCAAGCGAATTCACCGGCAACGGACCACACAAATCGGTATGGATCAAATCCAACCGTTTTGCAGCCACAGACTTCTCAGGATTGCTAGGAAAAGGAAAACAGGCTTGCTTTCCTTTCAAACAAACCTCACAAGCAACGTCTTTACAAGGGTCCTCCTGAAAACTAATGTCATTAGCAAGTCCCTGCCTCAAAAGCTTCATATTATGGGCACTCAAGTGACCAAGTCTTTGATCCCAAGTTGCAGTGCTAATAGTTAGATTCGCCGTTAGACTGCAGGTCTGAAGTTTATATGCACCTCCCACGTCATTTGCCTTAATTAAAACATCGCTCAAATTTGAAATTGTACAACCCTTAGTATCAAAATTTACAGTTCAGCCGTTCTTAATCAATTGGGAAACAGATATAAGATTCACAGACAGCTTAGGTATAAACAACACGTCAGTCAAAGTCACGTCATCCGACAAAATAACGTTACCTATACCTGTACACTGCAGTTTCTCTCCACTAGCGATGGTGACGAAACCACCACGCGATTTAAAGTCTGTCAGCAAATCGCGCCTGCCAGTCATGCAATTTGTTGCACCTGAGTCTATGTACCACGAAGATTCCGAGCCCGCACTAGTACTGAATGCTGTCAACACAAAGTTTCCTGAAGAACCCTTCTCGCTCCGACAGTCTTTCTTCAGATGTCCTTTGTGTCTGCAATTCCAGCACCACGGTTCTCTCTTTCGATCAGAACTATCCTTCGCTTTTGATTCTCCCTTGTGCTGCTGCGCTTTTCTCGTCCAGGAGTCACTCGTAGTAGCGCCTTTTCTGGTAGAATATAAGCACTCACTCGAATCTCCACGAGTAGTCCAACGTTGATCCTGTAGCAGTTTGGCTTTGATTAGATCAGATGTGATGGCAGCTCCCGAATGCTCTAGTGCCATGATCATGGGCTCGTACTCCTTCGGTAAACCTTTGAGCATCAGCGCATCCAGAAACTCGTCGTCAACAGGCTTGTTCATGTTCGCCAATTGCTGTGCTAATGACAAAATTTCATTGACGTCTGCTTCCATGTTCGCGAACTTTTCTAATTTGACAGCGCATAAGTTCTGGAGAGTTCTCACTCTTAAACCGAGTTTGATGATGATAAGGGTCATCATAAGATTCATAAGCACGTTCCAGTGCATTCCAGGCTTCTTTTGCCGTCTCCGCCGACATTAAATGAGAAAAATATGACTTTTCGACGCCCAAGCAAACTTTGGATTTAGCTATTTCATCACGTCGTTTTCTCACCTCCGACGTTGTTTTATCATCCGCACCATAACCGCTGATACAGATCCACAAATTGTCGTGAATCAATGCATTTTTCATAAGAAATTTCCATTCGACGTAATTTTCACGTCCACGCAATTTTTCATTTGAAAAATTTTGATTCTTAGTTTCCGACATATTTATAACAACGTTATACTATTTCTGCTGAACCATAACCTAATATATTTGGTAATTAAACCAAATATTTATAAAAATATAACACAGAGTTTATTCAGCACATAGGATTAAAATACGACATTGACAAGAGTGACAATAACAGTTATATAATGACAATACGCAGTTGGCCAGGATTAAAACGAGGTTTATATCAGCTACGAAATGAAACCTCCAACACATACACATCTCTAAGTACAGGGTGGGCAGCTGGAGGTAAACTTTTTTCTTCTGAGGTAAACTACCTAGTTTTATAATCTCCAAATATCACCAAAAGGGGAGGGGGGGTCAAAAGTAGGCCAAATATGGTCACATGATTTCTGTACTCGCCCTTAGTTGGCGCCTCGTGTCGATGTAACAAAGACAAACAGGCACCTACGGAACCCTCCACTGCGCATGGCCCAACGCACTTGGCCCCTTTTTTACATTCTAAATATAGAGACCTATTTTGAGTGATTAAGGCGCATTATGATGCGCCAGTCCTGTCGCGAGATAAGGAGATGCATGTTCTTGTTTTTCTCGCTCTATTTTATAGCACGCAGGAATGCCGTGTGGATGCGTCTTTAAAGATGAGGCTCTTTTTTTAGATTAAAAGCCTTATAAACTTTCTGTGAATTATTTAATGCATTTAATAAATACTTACGCTAAGTCCACATTAATGCACAAGAGAAAATATTTCTTTGACACGGTTCACATTGGTACAATTGGTACAAATCTCTGTTAGCGTACGTAGCGACACTCCACAAGTATTGTTCGGAATTTCGAAGGCTGTTTCTGACGTGTTTGTGAAAAGGTGATGTAAATTGGAACGAAAATTTTACATGGTTTTCCAATAAGCTAGCTGGCTGAGGATCTCCTTAAGTCATTGTTTTTTACCACTTTATAATTCTTCTAGTCTTTATATCTATATTATGTACATCTATTTTTTAATAACTTATATATTATGTTTATTTGATTCATGTTTTGAGGTGTGCAATAATAGTACATTGTGATACAAGTGAGGTATGTTGATAATTACATCAGAGGCGAAATTGTTCACGCGAACCGCAGGTGAGCGTGATAAGGAAGCCGAGGATGTAATTATCAAAGCTCACGCGTATCATACGACGTTTTTCAACACATTTTGCGAGGAAAAAATCATTTTCATAAGATGAAAATGTTATAGGCCTGCCAAATTATTTACTTTACATTAAGCAAATCATTAAGATGACAACAGGTTTTTACTCACAATTGCACATCGCCAAGAATTTCCAGTGGCATCCATTCTATTTATCACTTTTCTAGTCACCATGAGTCAACATTTTTGATAATAACCAAAAACGCATAAACAAATTTTACAAATATTTGTGAAATAAATAACCTATATTGGCGCCCAACAGTTTTTTTTTCGTGAAGTTTGCGCAGTGTGGGCACAGAAATCTCTAAACAGCCAATACAAAATAAAATTATATTTTTAATACAGTTGCTCAAAAAGTGGTACTTTTTGTGGCTGCGTAGCGTACGAGAAGCTCAATTTCTCGAACTAGTGCTTTTTACTTTTTAGTTCCAAACTATACTTTCGAAACGCAGTAATTTTATATCAGATTTTTTACTTGGAAATTATGAAATTAAAAACGCTTACGAATACTAGGAGTATTTATTTAAAGTATTCATTAATATATAAATGACGAAAAAATATTAAGAATTTGCATTTTATAGCCTACTCTGTCTTAGGTATCTATTATGAAATATTTACTTTCCTAAAAATCGTGCTTTGATTTGGCTGAATGATACAAGCATATGCCTAGAAAAAAAAAAGTTTAAAAGCAAATCAGCCCGCCCTTTTGAAATAACTTCTAACATTATTTAAACACATTAACGCATATAAATATATAATTTGGTACGAGAAGTTATAAAAAAATATTGAAAATGAGTGATTCAAACATTGATATGACACCACCAGACATTCGTGCTAGAGCAGCAATTGCCAATGACTGTGTTATTCCAGAAAAATCTAAAAACCAATATAATGCCGTCTATGTAAAATTTATCGAGTGGAAAACCTTACATAACGCAAAGTCTTTTTCAGAGACTGTTTTGATGGCCTATTTTCAAGAGCTGTCTGAAACCTATCGGCCATCAACATTATGGTCAAAATATTCTATTTTGAAAGCTGTTATAAAGTTAAAACATGACATAGATATAAAAACTTACACCAAATTGACTGCTTTCTTAAAAAGGCAAAGTGCAGGATTTCAGAGTAAAAAATCGAAGGTACTAACAGCTGAACAAATTGAGACGTTTATTAATGAAGCTCCAGATCAGCAATATCTAGCTACAAAGGTATAAACTTAAATATAAATCTAATAAAATATGTACACAATTTAAGTAAATTAACTCTAAAAATAAAGTAGGAAGTTAAAAAAAATAGAATGAAATAAACAATTGTCTTACAATATATAATAAATATGTAACTTTGTTCATAGGTTGCTCTTATATTTGGAGTCTGTGGCGCATGCAGACGCGAAGAGCTCACAAATGTATCAGTAAAAGATATAGAAACACATGGGGACATACTTCTTGTCAAAATACCGAATACAAAAAATAAAATTCCCAGGTCCTTCACTATTGACGGACAATTTGCAGAAATAGTCAAGAAATATCAGAGTCTGCGGTCTTCTAAGGGCAAAAGTGACCGTTTCTTTCAGAATTTTCAAAGAGGAAGGTGCACTGCCCAGGTAATAGGCTTAAACAAGTTTGGGAATATGCCGAGAGATATCGCTCAGTACTTAAATTTGCCTGATGCAAATCTTTACACCGGACATGCATTTAGGAGAACCTCTGCTACATTACTTGCCGACTCAGAAGCAGACATAACAATTTTGAAGAGGCATGGAGGTTGGCGGTCAAGTAATGTAGCAGAAGGATACATAGAAAACTCCATTAATAACAAATTAAAAATTGGAAAACAAATTGCAAAATCAATTAATGTAAAGTCGCAAGAGTCCACAGAATTTTCGTCATCCACATTCCAATCTGGTCTTAATGTACCTGTTAATACTGAACCTCAACCAGGACCGTCACATGCTAACAACACTTTGGTTACACCCAGCCCTGTTAACCAACCAGGACCGTCACGTGCCAACAACACTTGGATTACACATATCCCCTCTAACTTTGACCCACAGGAATTATCACAACAGCAGGAACCTGAAAATACACCATGCCTGACTAGTCAGACACTTAATTTACATGGAAGAACTCACAACATAACTATGAACTGCACTAATTGTACCATTAACTATAATTATTAATGAAAATAAAATATTTCTGATATCAACCTTGTTTTAATACCTTTAATTCTCATTTAATCACAAAAGCAAGTCATTCTTCTTAGACCTCATTTGATATAGTTCTCTTTTCGTAATGTTAAACATAATCATCATTTCTTCTAAACATGGTCATCAACGTGGCACTTGAGCAGCAGTTGTAGGTACATAGTAATTGACTGGTTGACTTCCTAGGAGCCGCTTTGAGTGAATATTATCCTTCCGCCAATTTGTTAGGGACCTGCAAAATGTTAATAATTTACTAACATTTATTAAATTTATTATTTATTTTATTCCATTTATTATTTATTCATATTATTTATTTATTTTATTTAGTAAATTATTTGATTAAATTTTTCAATTTTTCCTTTCATTTAAAAATTTATAACATTTATAGATTTCACCAGCTTCTTGTTCAAAAAATAACCTTAAACATAACTAATAATGTGATTTAATGTCTCTTTTACCTCTAATTATCCTTGATAGTCTTCAAATATTCAAACAATTCATGATATTTTAGTTGTAAACGTGTCCTTGGTCACATGTCGCAGATCACAAATTTGGCACTAAAACTCTTGTTGCATGATCTGTTTCTGTTTGTTGATACTGTAATGTCTTGTACTTCTGTTTTGATAATGTTAAAGGTTCTAATTGATGTCGTTTCAGTATTATAATTATCTGCATTGGGCTGTGGCAAGCTAAATATTATCCTTATGAATACTGTCAGTGTCAACTGCCAAGTGTCAAATTTAGTTTCTCAACTCGAGGCCGATGGCGCTGATTCCAATAGTATGTTGTCACTGTCAGTGTCATTTGTAAAGTATGGGTTCGTTCAAATATAACTTCGAAGCAAGCATATTTTATCGCAATGATTATTATTTTTCGCAATTGTATTAAAAAACGTCGTTTACAACACGTGTGAAATGTCTTTTACCACTCGTACCGAGTCTTGCCACTCGCTTTCAGCTCGTGGCAAGATACCTCGGTACTAGTGGTAAAAAGACATTCTTTTCACACTAGTTGTAAAATGTATACTATTTCGTTTTAAAATGTTATCTGTATTTAATTCATGTAAAATGTTATGAAAAGTGAATAGTTTTACTAAATTAAACGTTTCCATATCATATAAAAAAAGTAATAGTCAATTAATCAACAAAAAGGATTTA
This sequence comes from Epinotia demarniana, assembly GCA_945867215.1. Taxonomy (NCBI): domain Eukaryota; kingdom Metazoa; phylum Arthropoda; class Insecta; order Lepidoptera; family Tortricidae; genus Epinotia; species Epinotia demarniana. The sequence goes on from OX244262.1 coordinate 18,170,299, forward strand.
ATTTGTTTAGTCGAGTAAGAATCCATTTGCCGAAAATTAAAAAAAAAACTGTACATTCTGTACAACCCGGTTCATTTAAGAATGCACCGTGTTCATGCATATATCTTGCTGCAAGGTGCCAACGTGACTTAATCGGTACATAACCATAACACACAAGTGTTGTAATGTTATAAAACACGCGTTTTTAATATCCAGGATTATGAGCCTAAAAGCGACACAATAAGAGGTACGTTACGAGCAATTGTGTTGAAAAGAGTATTTGTATTGTTTTGTATTGTATTGTATGTAATTATTGAATGTTAGCTTTATAGTTCGTATGTACCTAAATAGAGGTCATTAAAAAAATGCTTTGCCAATTCATGTCAGTTAGAACTTACAAGTCAACTTGACCCGAGGGATTTTACCCGTAGAGATCGTGCTTTGATATATTTTAATACATACATTTTGTGCTAACAGACTACTGAGCAGACCCTACTGTCATGTCAGCGGAAGATTCATTAATTCTTGTTCCTGATATCTCCAAATCTTACTTCAACATAATACTAAACGGTTTCACCCTGTAGAGTTTCAATAATGTCTAGAACAGTAACAGTACACCCGGAAACTAGGCATAAGAATCCAAATAAAACGATAAAACAGTTTTTCCATAGGACCCAGTTGCATTTTCCGAGGTCGTTCCATCTGAAAACTGTTTCGATGACTCCAGGGATGACGAGCCCCAGTATAGAGTAGAAAAGCGCGCCGACGATGTTGATGATATGCTCTAGAAGAGGAAGAGCCATGCCAATACCAACTGCGGACAGAATTAAATCAATTGTAAGTAACGTTTTCAGAGCTATGTCTGTATATTATCTACGAGCTCCCCGGCATAAAATACAGTCTATACAATATCCACCAGGAAGTTGCATTCTGTATACTAGTGTTTTTTTTTTAATCGGTCTTAAGTACAATACAAACTTACAAATCTACACCCGCACACAGATATATTTTACTTTAGTATAGATTTAAATGCTCCCAGAAATATGGCGCACTCTCGTTTTGGTGGCCAAGATTTATTGTGGTCACTGAGCAGACGGAGTGAGTAAGTAAGTATAAATTACACATATCGCAGCCGGAGCCGCTGGTTTTTCATAGGACCCTATCACATAGAAATAAAGTTCATTCTCGGTGGTAATATAAGTAAGTATAAATCTCTGCCTTATAAAGGGGCACCCCTACCCCAAATTAAAATCCTGGTTCCGCCATCGTGACCAACCAAATCAAATCTAGGGCCTGCTAGTAGAATTATGCCTTACCATTGTAAACAAGATTTACGCTCAAGTCACTACACATGTTGAATACCTTTCTCTGTACAGATTCAGATTACGAGTCCTACATTTATAAATAGATAAAAAGAAGGTAAATAGTTAACACATTACCTACACATTTATCGCGAACCAATATCATAAAGACTTTTCTAGCGTTACTTTTTCATTACTTGAAATCTGATTGTTATCAACATGTTTAACGGTGTCGGTCCTGCAGGCTTTTCTTAAATACCAATAAACAGCTTTAGCCGTCTTAGATAATATAGACTAGGGGATTAAACAACATGTACGTGAACGTCTTGAACCACTTGTAACAACAACATACATTAACATGTGTGTCACGACTTTTTGATTACCTATCTTTTGTGATATTGCCTTTCATAATTAGGCATTTGCTCTCCTCGTTGCGCCGATTGCCCAATGCTAGGGGTCGTAATTCATGATGACCTCAATTTTTCTTAGGCCATCCATTGGGCCCTTTGACCATGTACCTCTTCGGCAACTACGAGGTTGACTGTGATAACGATTTGATCTGTCCAGCGCATTGGCTCCTCTTTCTCGGTTTTCTCCCTTGTTCGTTTCTCTAAGTTAGGCATTTATAAGTATACAAATCAAGTGAATGTAAATGGTAATTTAGGTCATGTCACCGATATATCACATAGTTGGTAACATGCCCGCCAAGTCACGCGCCGTAACTAATTACATATCGTAAATACTCGTACAGTATTGATTGCGTGATTATCCAGGAAACTGAATCATAATTTACACAATAAGGTCTGAATTTGATGGATTCTTTTCAACGCCTTATTATTTATTTCCTAAATAATTACTTCGTAATCACATCACATCATCATCAGCCTATATACGTCCCACTGCTGGGCACAGGCCTCCTCTCACGTATGAGAGGGAATTACTATTGAGGGGATTACTTCTTAATGATCATAACTAATTCTCAGGCGTGATAGTTTGTGATATTTTCTTATATAAAGAACGGCTGCGTGTTTGGCCCTTACAAAAATCTCTTGCCCTGCTGGAGACCTCTATGAACAAGTTGATGTAAGATGATATATCATCTAGAGTAGGCAGGGAGTATCAGTATCATATTAGGTAAATAATTGGAACAAACCACAACAACACACTCCGATAACGCGCGCGGCAATGTGTGTTACATCCTTGTAGTTCTGTTTAATATGGGGGTCGCTGTATTTGGTGAATACTTCGAAGACCACGTAGAATTGAAGGGGGAAAGTGAAAAATATAGATAAGGCTATACACACTTTTGCACATATCGCTGGCCTGTGGATAGAAAAAAAATAGTGAGACTAGAACATAGCAGTAATCTCTCAGCGCTAAGAGACATTCCGAAAAAAAAATGTATCGAGTTTTCAATTTTATCGTCTGTTCAAATATGTATATGTATATATGTACCTACTGAGCATTATTCTACTCTTCTTCTAATTGATTTGAATCAAACTAGCTCATAAATGTTGACATAAATTGGAAGATAATTGTCGTTTTCATAATAACCGAATGCCTCGTCTTACAATCTTCTTAATAAGTAATTACTAAGTAAACTGAGTAAACTCTTTTTAATTCTGGGTTTTTTCCTGTTAAACAGTCGTATTATTGCTGCGCATTACTAGTAGTGGTTCTGTTAAATATACTAATAATTCATGTAAATCGTGCATTTAGTAGCTGGGGTAGGTATAAGGTATCAGTGACGAGCTTATGAAGCCCATTTGTATTCATGTTCTATAGCATGCCTGAGACAGTCAGTAAACAAGGATGTTCAAGCAACTAACCACTCATCCATCGGTAGATTCAATGTTATAGAGCCTCGTAGAACATCACCGTATTTTAAGTAGCCAAAAACCCCCAAAGAGGCGTATAGGAACACTATTACTCCCATAGCAACCACGAGCACGCTAGGGAAACCCAGGAAGTGCTTCGGTTTCTTCATCGCATTTTCCACTGGCATAACTACTCCAACTCCCTCCATTGCGAAAATAACTGTGCTACAAAACATAATTAAACTTAATTATGCGTTAGTAATAAAGAATTAGGGACAACGTGGACCAAGGAAATGACGAAACGCTCGCTGTCATGAATTATATGTAATAGTTATACCTACAGTAAGCAAACTGGTTGTATGTTTCTTTGAGTCTTTAAGTCATCAATAGGAAATTACGTAAAGCAAGAGCAAAATTAAATCGAAGCCAACAATATTATACCTCTCCACATAAACGCAATTTATGTATTACTATAGGTACTCGGAGAGAGAGTATTTTCAAACCCAACAAAGGAAAGAAACATAGACGAAGAAAAAAGTATGATTAACTCTTTGTTTTATTAGTTTTACCACTTACGATAAAAAGGCTGGGTATCTGGCAGGATTTCCAACCGCTTGTCTATCGCTGAAGTTCAAACCTCCATTGAAAATATAATACAAGCAGAAGAGATACGTTGCGAACAGAAGGATATTTGCCATTATTGAAAGAACAGCCAACCACTTGAGGTACTTGATTTGGCACATCAAACATAGTGGTACAAGGAATATCAGACAATAGTATTCCACAGATAACTTCGTCGCGGGCACGTACGTATCGAATAGCTGTAATCAAAAGAATTGGTTTGATATTTTGCATCTGAATTACTTATTATAAATGGCGAAGACAATCATAATCTACCGCATACTATATTCTATTTCAAAATGTCGGGTAGTACTGGTACTGTCGCATACAAACTTTAATTAAAAATATCGTAAAATCATGTTTTGTTATTAGGTACCTACCAACCGATTGATTTTCCTCAAACTAAAAGAGGATTCTGGCTGTTTACTTATATCAGAAATATTGTAGACATTCGCAGGGTCACTACCAGCTATATAGGCTAAAGCGGTCGCCATGATGCAAAAAATCCCTTGCGCAACATCCCTGATCTAAATAGATTATGCAACCACTGAAAGTGTTTATTGAAACTATTTACCCAACCTTACCCATCCAAGATTCAACTTACCTGTTTCATTGAATCACTAATAAGTACCGTGTATATACAACACACACCCATATATGTACACACCAGCGCAAATTCCGCTAACACACTAGAAAAAGAAAACCTAGAATTAGCAAATATCTGAAAACTTTTTCTGAGATCCTAGCCGTAAGGACACGATCACGACTTCCGCGGCAGCGGTGCACCATCAGGTGGGAGCGAGATGGTGCGTTCCGATTTCTCGCTCACACTATGGCGCACCGCTGCCGCTGCCGCCCAAAATCGTGGCCAAACTTAAGACAGGCATAAATATTGCTTACTAGCTTCTGCCCGCGACTCCGTCCGCGTGGAACTCGTTTATATCGCAGCTCCATACAAACTTTTACTCCTCCCCATTTCACCCCCTTAGGGGATGATTTCGGGGATAAAAACTGTCCTATGTCACCCTCCATCCCTTCAACTATCTCCACTTAAAAAATCACGTCAATTCGTCGCCGCCGCTCCGTTTTGCCTTGAAAGACGGACAAACAAACAAACACACGCACACAACTTTCCCATTTATAATATTAGTATGGATTCAATATTTTATATTCTCTATGAGATAGGTACGATAGGTAATGTCAGGTCCTTAACCTCAACGACTACAATTTACTGTACTATCTTGATTAGTCACAAACATTTAAATATCTGGATCAAAGAGGCACTTTATCTGTTGGTTAGCTTATACTTAATGGATGTTTGGCTGTCTTTATTTCTAAACCAAATGCCATTTACCGCGTACTAATACTAAGGTCGTAGGAGTAAAAGTACGTATTTATTAAATCCAAGGATAAATTGTGTCATGGAATTATTGAATTACTTACCTTGCAGTGTTAGCAAAAGGTCTGGCGTGCTTGGGCCCGTGTCTGAACGCGGATTTGCAAGTCTCTGCATACCCTAATAACGGCTTTTTTTCTATAACACAACATCCTCGAGATGTTTTCACCTGTAATTTTATTTTCACAAATACTTTATCCTTACATTATGAGATTCTTCTAAGTTTTACAATCTTGGTTAGGAAAACATTTTCAATCAGGGCCCTATTTCACGGCAATTCATATAAAATTATCTTATTCCTGTTTAAATGATTTTGAATCCATAGTTATGAAACATGTACTTACCAGAATATGTATGCAGTGTCCACATATTATTCCCACTAGTATAGTTCCTAGTATTCCTATGCCCCAACCTGCGTTGGAGAAGGCTAGTGGTCCCGCAAGTAGACCCGACCCTAAAGATGATTTGATCAAATTTGCTGTGGACCTTATATCACTGGAAAAAAAACGTGTCTCATTCAGTTTCTTAGAGATTGAGGATAAATAATTACACAGTCAGGAACCTCACAAGAGCTCGTTCCGAGATTTTATGACATTACACTAAACGAGCATTATCATCCTCCTAGCGTTTTCCCGATTGTGCCGTAAAGGCCCGGGGTTGCCACCTATACCACCACCATTGGTAAATTTTATTTACCTATAATAATAAAATTTACATTCAATCAAGTATTCATTATACCTGGCTGGTATTGCTTACGTTCATCTACTGTCGTGTAACAGAAAACGTGCATATAATTGCTAACGTATGTTCAAAGCTATGGTAGCCTAGTGGTTCAGGCATGCGGCTGCTAAGCGGCGGTCGCGGGTTCGAATCCCGGCTCCTACAGTCACCAGCAATAAGATCTGCCACAACATAGCACGCATAAATATCTGACACGACTCAATGTCTAATGCCATAAGGACGTGTCAGATATTTTTGCCGGCTTTGTTTCGGCAGATATTGATGCCGGTGACTGTACCAATGAGTTTTTCGGAACTTATGTACGGAATATTTACCGTTAGCTTTTCGGTGAAGGAAAACATAGTGCGGAAACCGGTCTAATCCCAATAAGGTCTTGTTTACCTTCTGGGTTGGAAGGTCAGATGGCATGGCAGTCGCTTTCGTAAAAATAGTGCCTATGCAAAATCTTGGGATTAGGTGTCAAAGCGGACCCCGGGCTCCTTTAGGGGCATTACCAGGAATATCGCTAGGAGGATGATGATGTATGTTCAAAAACCATTCGTCTATTCAGGCAACATGTGTAGGTAGGTACGTGTGATATATATATATCGCATACACACTTTACACACACCATAGATTTTACACTAACCGGTTACCTAATAGGGTATGCGGTTAAGTGTGACGTAAAGTTAACAAAAAGTGAAATTGGACGAACGTCATTTAAATATTATGGGTTTAATGGACCCGATTTATCGATAGGTACATAAATATTTATAACATTTTTATTTGGCACGTCTTCCGTCTGCCTTGACACATTCTAATTGTTGACGAGATGCGCTACATTAAGCTATCTAAATATAATAAATAGGAAATCGTAATATTAATGTCTAAAAACTCGCAAGTTAAATAATGAAAAAAAAAACCGTGGGTACAAAATAAATTGTGAGGAATGACGATAGCGTGAAAACATGTTTTACCCATCCTTATTAACGAAATTTGAATATTTATTTATACTTCGGCTCACTTACGAATTAGGTTTTTCAACTTTCCGATGCTCGAAAGGGTTGTACGGCTCTGTACATTCCCTTTTACCGTCTTTGTTATCTTCCACCTTTTCCACGTTCATCCTGCATGGATTGCTCCTGAGTTGTGTTCTAAACAAACAAGTCGTAACAAATTGCGGAAACCACTTCAACAGTTATTAAAGTCCGATTTGTTATCCGGAGTTAACTGCTACAATCATAGTAATAACGATGACAATACACATGTATATCACGGGTTTTACATCAGTGGAAGCATCCAGCGCTGTCTCAAGCCTCGACTTGATGTTCGTCAAAGGTTTTATTTCATAAGTAAATTAATCTGACGTGGTAAACCTTAAGTCAACAAGATACGTTGATCTGATAAGACATTACTTTATGGACCCCGTCTCAGATGAATAGTTTCGTAATAAAATACTGCCAGCACGAATTATTTCTCGTCAACGACTGGTGCTTGTTAATAAAGAAATGAGCATTGACGTTAGTACAGGTTGTCCCCAAGGTATTGTATGAGTAAACAAACCGCAGCGCGTAACTAATTAAAATACAACGGAGTATATTGGTTAGTTGATTCCTCACAATTCTCACACAAAAAGCAGAATTTCAATGGGTCCACTCAGTTTTACGTAGGTTTTATGTTGTCACATTATTGACAAGGCTAAATAATGTCAACTGCGTAGGCACAATTTCGGTTTGATCTCATATCAAAATATAGCTACTTATATATCCCATTTTAGGGTTCCGTAGTCAACAAGGAACCCTTATAGTTTATTTATAGCTTATTAGCTCAGTGACCATTTCTACTAGAAAGCTGTAATTTAGCATAGGTATATAAATCAAAAACGTTGAAAAAACGGTCGAAAAAAATCTCGTTTTTTTTGGTGTCAGGTATTTATTTATTTATTTAATCTTTATTGCACAAAAGAATATCTTATGGTACAAAAGGCGGACTTAATGCTATAAAGCATTCTCTACCAGTCAACCTTAAGGCAAAGCAGATAAAATGTGGGCAGTGCAACTTAATTTAAAACAAAAACTCTTTAACATGTTTCAAGATGTGATAAATAATATAGTAGAATACGATACAATATAATATAACAATATGATATGATATAACAATATATACCTATTAATACATACATACACATACATATAGATGAAACTTACAAATCAGATTTTGTAAGGACTTTTTGAAGACAAGCCTGTTTGGAGATTGCCGAATTTTGACAGGGAGACTGTTCCATAGGCGAGCTACTTGGACGGAGAAGGAATTGGACATAAAACCAGTACGATGAGGCGGAATAGATAAGGAAAGGTTGCCAGAGGAGCGAAGTTGACGGACTCGAGAGACACAGTAATACTGAAAGAGAGTTTTGAGGTAATCGGGAGATTGAGGATCGTTTAGAATAGAGAAGAGGGTGCAGAGCAAACGTATTTTGCGACGTAGGCGGATGGGCAGCCAGCCCAATTGGGAGCGGAAGGAAGAGACATGATCGTATTTTCGAAGACAGAAAATGAACCGAATACAATTATTTAGAAGACGATCTAACTTGTCAAGAAGCTCTCCATTCAAGTCAGGATAACACACATCACCATAGTCGATTATGGGCAATATCAATGTCTGCACTAATAAAATCTTGGTTTTGACGGGCAAAAAATGCTTTAGCCTATTAAGTGCATGAAGTGAACCTACAACTTTCCGACTAACCTCAGAGATCTGTGGCCTCCAACTCAAAGTGTTGTCGAGATAAACACCTAGGTCTTTGACACTTTTGCTATACGGGATAGGAGTACCATTAAACTCAACTGCAGCAACAGAATTAAAATTAAGTTTCGCAAGCTGCTGAGAGCTACCAATGACGATAGCTTGACATTTGGACGGATTAACAAATAAGCCAAACTTCTCTGACCACCGCTGGATGTGTAAGAGATCCAGATTCAGCTTGTTAATGGTGATGCTCAGGTCACTCACGTTACAGTGATCATAAAGTTGTAGGTCATCGGCGTACAGATGGTAAGAACAGCGAAGCTCAGGGTTTATGAAGTTAATGAAGATGGAAAATAAGAGTGGAAAAAGAATGCCTCCTTGAGGGACGCCAGTTGCTAGCTCACACCAGTCGGATAAGGCTCGGTCGACACGGACCGCTTGCTGGCGCTCTCGAAGGTAAGCAGAAAACCACCTAAGGGCAACAGACGACACATTTAAATGTTCTAGCAGAGCAAGCAGAATCTCATGGTCAACAGTGTTGAAAGCGTTGGAAAAGTCAATAAGAATAAGAACCGTGACCAATTGACTCTCCATGCCACGTCTGATGTCTTCCGTGACCTTCAGCAGAGCAGTGCTGGTGCTGTGACAAGGACGAAAGCCGGACTGATAGGGGCTCAGAAGATTATGTGAGAAAATGAAACGAGATAACTGATTATGAGCCACCGCTTCAGCAACGTTCGATAAAAAGGGGAGTATTGAAATGGGTCGGAAGTTGCTAAGCACAGTGGGATTGCTGGTTTTTGGAAGGGGAATAACAAATGCCTTGCGCCATAAGGAAGGGAATTCGCCATTGAAAAACGAGGCGTTGATGATATCAGTCAATGCAGGAAGCACACAGTCTAGAATCGACACTATCATATACCGACTGATATCATCGCAACCGATGGCTTTGGATTGATAGCTTTGATAATAGCCTTGACATCAGCTTGTGAAGTGAGAGAAAAGGAAAATGGATCCGTGATAGAGAGCGGTAGGGAAGAGATCTCATTATTAGGTATCGTTGGATAGCTTGTTCAAAAATATTATAGGTTTCGAATAACCATTTTTGAACTCAGTGATGCGTTTGCGAGATATTAGGCTTTAAAGCCCTAATTTTTGTTCTGGTCAAGTGTCCCCCCTCGGCCCGTGCCGGCTAAATGCAGGCAAATAAGTTAGCTGATGCAGTAACTACATCGGGCGGTACCAGTCTGCTCTTACAACATGTACGAAAACAGTGGAGGTCATAAGAGCCAACCTTGAGGTTTTGCAACTATCCTGCGAGTCCCGTCAAGCGCCAGCTCCCCCGGCTGTACTACCTAAGTATATTGCCAATAGCAATATAGATTCGAAGTGTGACTGGAACTTCTGTAAGGGCGATTACGGCCTCCTGTACCAATTAATTTCCGGCATCTCTTGGGATGAAGTTCTTGAGGCCCGTGATGTTAGCGTTGCTGTCAATCGTTTCTATGAGATTATTTATGGTATTTTCGAGGCCTGTATACCAAAGAAAAAAAGGTCTAGGAAGTGCAGTAGAAGTTATCCCGTGTGGTTCACGGGGGATCTTATAAAAGATATTGAATGTAAAGCCTATCATCATCGTCTGTGGAAGCGTTCTGGTGACCGTGATGATTATAGCAATTTTTCTAGGCTTAGAGCTCACGTTAACCTTAAAACGTCAAAGTATTACGATGATTATATTAATAATATTCAAAATAAAATAACAAGTAATCCCCGAGCATTTTGGCAACATGTAAGCAGCCTAACCGCTCGGCCACGACTTTGGTCTTAAGCGACCTGCGACCAGCGTTTTATCTGTTCATTGCGCGGTCGAGATGCGCAACGCACTGTGGTTAGTTGGGATCACGCGCAATGAACAGATAAAACGCTGGTCGCAGGTCGCTTAAGACCAAAGTCGTGGCCGAGCGGTTAGGTCCAAAGGCGGGTTCGAGAAGTAGGTTTCGTATCAATTATGAGGGCATGCAGGTAGCTCAGGCTTTCGCAGAATTTTTCTCTAGTGTATTTCTTCCCAGCCCTCCTCGCCTAGAACTTGAAGAGATTATTAGAAACGACCTGTCTGGTACTGCGAATTACGTCCACATTGGAACAATTTCTCCTCAGGAGGTAAAAGCCGGTATAGCTCGCCTTAAGCCCCAAAGTTCTGTTGGCCCTGACCAGGTTCCAGCTTATATTTTGAAGGGTTGTAAGGCATTCCTAGTTGCAAGGCGATGGATAACCGCCCCAATTCTGTTTATGTTTGATGTGAAACAGTTATTGTTATTATCTTTTTTTTGTGTAACTTTAATATGTACCTTATAGTGTTTTAAATTCCGCAGTGTCTTAGTGTAATATTGTAATGCTGTGTAATTAGTTGAAATAAATAAATAAATAAATAAATGGTAATTAATCGAAATGTGAAAAAAATCGTAGTAGTAGTACATATATTGAATTTAAAAGGAAAACTATCACGGCTTAGTAGGCGTCATAAGGTAGGGAACGAAATCACCTGGTGGAACGCGTTGTACACGCGTCACAGCGCCGCCATAGTCCACTGCTTCCACCCAGGACTTCCGAAGCAGTCCTGCTCGTGACGGCTTCAGCAGATGGAGAACCGTCGCCACATGTGACCCGGGTACAGCTTCCGGCGCCAGACTCCAAAATTGCCTATGCGTGAAGCAATCTCCGCGATGCAGTCCCGCGGAGCGGCCAGCACGCAGTCGCTGCAAATCACATTAAAGTTCAGATTCAGAACAAACGATCCTCGACTTTTATCACACTATCCGCAACAAACACTGAACTGTTAAAGTACCTGGCAATGAGTACAAGCAAGCCTAGGTGGTTTTCCGCCGACCAGATATATCTCCTTACGTCATTTAAAGTTATGTCTGAAACAAAGAATGTTATATCATTAAGCCACGTCCGAATGCAACAAATATTTCCATCATTTAATCGGCGAAATTCGCCTTGTACTTACCAAGATGTCCATTGTGTCATCGCAGCATTAGGTCGCGAGATGCGTTGAGATTAAAACTGCATTGTGATTCTAAATTAAGCAAATATGGCACTAGGCCGAAGCGCTTTCCAAGACGTGACCTCTCTCTCTTCAAGTCATCCTTCCAAAGAATTTAATTCGCGATTTGACAGCCGAAGAGAAAAAAAACTTTACCACAGACAATCTAGCTCAGTCCTCCCGTACCACAAAGATCGATTTGCATCAGTTGCACTGAATGCATGAAAACTAAGGATTTATGAACAACTAGCTTTAATGTTTCTAAAGATCTATTTTACGATTTCTAAATTATCTTTAAAGACATTAATAAACTATAAAATCGATCGGTCTGAACTGTTATCGATTTTATTTGCGACCTCGGTGCGCTCGCAGTTCCTGCAAACATCAGTAGGTGTCGCCTTCCCTTGAACGGCCGAGAGTCGCCGATATGCTGTAATAGATGGCGCTATGAATCTTAAAACCCACAACGAACGCCTCATAAAATTAGACCGTAACAGTACAAGCTTTTGTTGCCGGCTGTACTTTTCTAGTTCAGTCGTCAACTGCTTGTTAACTGGGTTCCAAAGAGCCCAAATACGACGGGGTAATGGCCGCCTTCCGTCTTCATCATCAGACCAGGTGTATGGGTATGGTACCATTGTATTGTCATCCGACTTACATACGTACGATTTGACCCCACACTGGGTGGGTTGTACGAAACCGTCTGTAATCGTAAGCGGTGTTCGTGAAAATCTGATAGTATGGGAAGTTTGACAAATTCCTATGTGATTACAGCTGCATGCCGGTGCCATTTTTAACGTTGATCGGTCTGTAATCGTAAGTTGGTGTAACACACCCCACCATAACGATTTTTAGACTAATATAAATCTTGTAAAAATCGTTATGATTTAGCCATTTTTAACTGTTACAAACTTCTCATGATATTTATTGCATCTGAATTTTTCGAGTACGAAATAATACGATTGAGCTTTTGATTGTGAGGGTTTCGTTAAAATATTTTTATGTAGTTTTTCTCGAGATCAAAATTACATCATGATTCCTTTAAAAAAAATTGACCAACCGCTTATAGTTACAGAATTCCCCAAACTGACCAGGTTACGTTTTACGGCTTATTCTTATGGTTGGGAATTAATTTCTTACGGACTTTCATGAAGCCAACCAGTAGGGATATATAAGTTTTTTTCATTCTTGATACCAGCTTTTATTATGGGCTGTACTTTTCTGTACACCAGCAATTCGTTGAGAGGATTAATGAGCCCAAACAAGACGTGTTTTGGATCTTCTGTAAGTCGGAGTTGCTATTGCTAAATTCTGTCACCATCATGTTTTCTGGTACGATAATAGGGCATTGTCGTCTGTCAAACATTTCAACTCGACTGGACATCGGGACGTTGGTCAAATCAGACTTGCAAGATTTGACCTAAACAAAGTAACGTAACACTGCAAGTCAAATATAAAGTGATTTAAACGCATTCCGGCTACAGTACTCATGATGCTTATCACAGTAATTTACTGACGATAGTAGGTAATACGCTGCTATATAATATCAGCAGTCAAGTAGTTTATTATTGAAATTATATTTTAAGTGCTATATTTGTATGTGTAGTATAAAGCGCCAGTTCTGAAATGTATTTATTCTTTGCTACCTATTTCTTATTAAAAGCACCTGTTTAACATTTCTGATTAACCTTGAAATAACTTTTCAAAGTAGCGGTATATCCTACTTACTAATATTATAAATGCGAAAGTTTGGATAATATGAGAAATGTTCAGAGGGGGAGGGGGGGTTCTTCCAAATACTACACTTGGTCACAGTGGCGGGGAGTGATATTTTTTTCCACTTGTAATTATAGGTATGCATACATGCCTACATGAAATCTTGGCGTTATGCGGCAACCGCCGTATTAATAAAGACATGTATATATATATACGCCGATATGAAGCCGCCACTGACTGGCAACCCAATAGTTCAAAACGGAAACGCGGCAGGCCTCGCCGTCGATGGCGGGACGACCTAGACTCGTTCTCAAAAGATTGGCCACAAGAAGCTCAGGATCGGGAACACTGGAAACAGAGGGGGAGGCCTTTGCCCAGCATCGGGACACTACAGGCTCCCAATAATAATAATAATAATCCCTTTCCGCATTAGATTAATCTGACGATATTTTTTGTTCTAAAGGGCCTCTGCGCTGTTGGCTTCGACCCCACGCATGCCTTCTAAAAGTCCGGGACCCTATGGTCCCGAGATATGGAAAGAACATACAATAATAATAATACGCCGATATATATTTTTTCCTTTCTGTTTGCAGAAAATGGTCTAAAACCATATTTATGAAATTGTGAATTACTACTGAGTACGATATATTTTTATTTTTTTATGGGTCACGTAGTTATGGGTACGTTCCCTTTGTCGGTTCTTTAACAATTATCATGCGTGTGGTGCTGTGGTGTGTATGATTGTTTGTGTTGACTAGTAAGTAGTCCAGTCATTTTATTTTCAATGTAGGTAAAAAAATCCCAATTTTATAATTAATTTATTAAAAAAAACTGTTTAACGGATATAACATTTTTTAAATAATTGCATACGTAGACAACATCCTGCCAAATATCAGACATAATAATGGTTTAACTTAGGTAATACTTTTTTCACTTGACTGCAAAGCAACGAGGGTGTTGCAGACATTTGCAACCGCGGAAGTTTCGTATAAAATTTCAACATCTGCATCCGCATCCGCAAACAACGATACGGAGTTTCTGCAGATACGTATGTAGTGCTATTTGTCACAAGAAAGGTGCCCACCCGTCAGCGTCACGCGGCAAATACCACGCGCGATTTAGTTATCTTCGCTAATAGCCAAAACAAATTTTCATTTCGTTTCTGTGGCAAGACCAGACGATTTTTTGTTTTGTTCGCTACGATTGTAATTTGGTCTGAACGAGTTTCAATTAAAAGGCTCTCTAGCTTTACTCAGAACCTCATGAAGGAAAGGAATGAAATGATTCTGCAGTCTTCAGCCCATGCGACTTTATAACGGCAGTTTCAATAAACAGATCTCCACCAAGTCCCTTACCAGCGATTTGCGCCAGTTAACTACGAACCGTATTGAAGAGGCCATCGAGCGAAATAAGGGATCTAAAGTGTTCTCACTAAATCTGTCTATTGGGCAGCCAGCTCACAAAGTTGAAAACTGAAGATGGGAGAGTCGTTCCTCCCAAACCTGAGCTTCTGAGTGATATTTTACAAGCTTTTTTATGCACATCAAATCGCAGAAAATGGTCAGGCGGGGAGAGCTAGACTAACCGGACACTATACCTACGACATCCCGGACATCTGCATGTAAGAGATTAGAATGGCTCTGAAACAGCTTAAGCACAGCAAGGCTCCCGTGAAGACGGAATAACAGCTGAACTCCTCAAGGAGGCTGGAAAACCGATCATTACTGCCCTTCAGAATTTGTTCGACACCGTCCTAGTGCAAGGAAGAACGCCAAAGGCGTAGAACATAACATAGGTCGTGCTGTTTTTCAAAAAAGGGTGACAGCCCTGCTGAAGAATTACTGAACCATCTCAATTCTGAGCCGTGTCTAAGCTGTTTTCATTAGTCATTACGAATCGTCTCGCACCCAGGCTTGATGATTCCAGCCTCCCGAACTAGCCGATTTCCGATTTAATACCGTAGGTAGACCCGTAGTCATACGCTCCGTCAGGTTATACAGAAGACTGCGGAGTATAACCTGCCTCTCTGCTTAGCGTTCGTAGACCACGAGAAAGCCTTTATTACAGCCTCTCCAGCGGAGGATGTTTTCAAGACTAGACTGGAGAAGGCATGAACATCAACGGCGAGTACATCACTCACCTACGGTTTGCTGGTGATATAGTAGCCTTGGCTGAGATCATGGAGGACTTTTTACTATACTCGATGACCTCTCAGTAAAGCCTCCGAGCGAGTTGGTCTAAAGATGAACATGGATAACATGGGAGCATGGGTCAAATGTCCATGTAATACCAACTCCACTTTCAATCGGACACTTTGCGTCCGATGTTATAGACGAGTACAGAATCGTCGAATCCGATTCGGCTGGGCAGCTTTCGGGAAGCTACGGTACATCTTTTCGTCCAATATTCCGCAGTGTCTCAAGACGAGAGTCCTTAGCGAGTGTGTGTTGCCAGAGATGACGTATGGCATCGAAGCACAGCTTAAAGTCACCCAAAGGGCAATGGAGAGGGCTATGCTTGGAGTTTCTCTGCGTGCGAAGGTAACCGATATAGTCCTCCGAATCGCTAACTATAAGAGGCAGTAAATTAAGGGCCGGCAGGGGGCAATCGAGGGTCGGGAATGTAAGAGAATTATATAGTAAACGATGTTCCACAACATGTGTTGAAAAATATTACACAGCTAGCCAATGAATGTTACTTCCTCTTGAATCATTCGAATTTAAGATAATGCTTATAGATAAGTGTAAAAAAAAATCAGAAAAACACTAAAAACGTGTAAAACGCACTCCCGTATTGTAACAACTGAGTCGTAAGTATCAAGAATTATTAAATGAATTGTATCAAATAATAAAGTTAAAACTATAGTTAAAGCCTTGCAATCTTCATGTCTTAACAAATATGTACTTATTTCGTGTAAAAGTATCACAAAGATGCCCAATTTTTACGCTCTAATTCTTCATACGAATTAGTATGGAGCGGCCGGCTCACTACAAGTGCGACCGCTCGCGGCGGCCGCGTTCAGTCGGCCGCGAGCCTCCGGAGCGAGACCACGTCGCTTGGCGCCGCATTGACAGATTACGATCGAACCGTGTACTACACAAAATGAGTACAAAGTGGTTCAAACGTAAATTATTCCTATGTTCATTGATTAACATATTTAAATCACGTAGAACTTAACAACATGCTTCCTCGGTTTGATCATAAAAAAGGATTGGGTAGTAATTAGCACCTATAGAGTATAATTTTATGAGGGCATGCAGGTAGCTCAGGCTTTCGCAGAATTTTTCTCTAGTGTATTTCTTCCCAGCCCTCCTCGCCTAGAACTTGAAGAGATTATTAGAAACGACCTGTCTGGTACTGCGAATTACGTCCACATTGGAACAATTTCTCCTCAGGAGGTAAAAGCCGGTATAGCTCGCCTTAAGCCCCAAAGTTCTGTTGGCCCTGACCAGGTTCCAGCTTATATTTTGAAGGGTTGTAAGGCATTCCTAGTTGCAAGGCGATGGATAACCGCCCCAATTCTGTTTATGTTTGATGTGAAACAGTTATTGTTATTATCTTTTTTTTGTGTAACTTTAATATGTACCTTATAGTGTTTTAAATTCCGCAGTGTCTTAGTGTAATATTGTAATGCTGTGTAATTAGTTGAAATAAATAAATAAATAAATAAATAAATGGTAATTAATCGAAATGTGAAAAAAATCGTAGTAGTAGTACATATATTGAATTTAAAAGGAAAACTATCACGGCTTAGTAGGCGTCATAAGGTAGGGAACGAAATCACCTGGTGGAACGCGTTGTACACGCGTCACAGCGCCGCCATAGTCCACTGCTTCCACCCAGGACTTCCGAAGCAGTCCTGCTCGTGACGGCTTCAGCAGATGGAGAACCGTCGCCACATGTGACCCGGGTACAGCTTCCGGCGCCAGACTCCAAAATTGCCTATGCGTGAAGCAATCTCCGCGATGCAGTCCCGCGGAGCGGCCAGCACGCAGTCGCTGCAAATCACATTAAAGTTCAGATTCAGAACAAACGATCCTCGACTTTTATCACACTATCCGCAACAAACACTGAACTGTTAAAGTACCTGGCAATGAGTAAAAGCAAGCCTAGGTGGTTTTCCGCCGACCAGATATATCTCCTTACGTCATTTAAAGTTATGTCTGAAACAAAGAATGTTATATCATTAAGCCACGTCCGAATGCAACAAATATTTCCATCATTTAATCGGCGAAATTCGCCTTGTACTTACCAAGATGTCCATTGTGTCATCGCAGCATTAGGTCGCGAGATGCGTTGAGATTAAAACTGCATTGTGATTCTAAATTAAGC
This sequence comes from Epinotia demarniana, assembly GCA_945867215.1. NCBI lineage: Eukaryota > Metazoa > Arthropoda > Insecta > Lepidoptera > Tortricidae > Epinotia > Epinotia demarniana. Next base: position 18,187,975 of record OX244262.1, read on the forward strand.
AAATATGGCACTAGGCCGAAGCGCTTTCCAAGACGTGACCTCTCTCTCTTCAAGTCATCCTTCCAAAGAATTTAATTCGCGATTTGACAGCCGAAGAGAAAAAAAACTTTACCACAGACAATCTAGCTCAGTCCTCCCGTACCACAAAGATCGATTTGCATCAGTTGCACTGAATGCATGAAAACTAAGGATTTATGAACAACTAGCTTTAATGTTTCTAAAGATCTATTTTACGATTTCTAAATTATCTTTAAAGACATTAATAAACTATAAAATCGATCGGTCTGAACTGTTATCGATTTTATTTGCGACCTCGGTGCGCTCGCAGTTCCTGCAAACATCAGTAGGTGTCGCCTTCCCTTGAACGGCCGAGAGTCGCCGATATGCTGTAATAGATGGCGCTATGAATCTTAAAACCCACAACGAACGCCTCATAAAATTAGACCGTAACAGTACAAGCTTTTGTTGCCGGCTGTACTTTTCTAGTTCAGTCGTCAACTGCTTGTTAACTGGGTTCCAAAGAGCCCAAATACGACGGGGTAATGGCCGCCTTCCGTCTTCATCATCAGACCAGGTGTATGGGTATGGTACCATTGTATTGTCATCCGACTTACATACGTACGATTTGACCCCACACTGGGTGGGTTGTACGAAACCGTCTGTAATCGTAAGCGGTGTTCGTGAAAATCTGATAGTATGGGAAGTTTGACAAATTCCTATGTGATTACAGCTGCATGCCGGTGCCATTTTTAACGTTGATCGGTCTGTAATCGTAAGTTGGTGTAACACACCCCACCATAACGATTTTTAGACTAATATAAATCTTGTAAAAATCGTTATGATTTAGCCATTTTTAACTGTTACAAACTTCTCATGATATTTATTGCATCTGAATTTTTCGAGTACGAAATAATACGATTGAGCTTTTGATTGTGAGGGTTTCGTTAAAATATTTTTATGTAGTTTTTCTCGAGATCAAAATTACATCATGATTCCTTTAAAAAAAATTGACCAACCGCTTATAGTTACAGAATTCCCCAAACTGACCAGGTTACGTTTTACGGCTTATTCTTATGGTTGGGAATTAATTTCTTACGGACTTTCATGAAGCCAACCAGTAGGGATATATAAGTTTTTTTCATTCTTGATACCAGCTTTTATTATGGGCTGTACTTTTCTGTACACCAGCAATTCGTTGAGAGGATTAATGAGCCCAAACAAGACGTGTTTTGGATCTTCTGTAAGTCGGAGTTGCTATTGCTAAATTCTGTCACCATCATGTTTTCTGGTACGATAATAGGGCATTGTCGTCTGTCAAACATTTCAACTCGACTGGACATCGGGACGTTGGTCAAATCAGACTTGCAAGATTTGACCTAAACAAAGTAACGTAACACTGCAAGTCAAATATAAAGTGATTTAAACGCATTCCGGCTACAGTACTCATGATGCTTATCACAGTAATTTACTGACGATAGTAGGTAATACGCTGCTATATAATATCAGCAGTCAAGTAGTTTATTATTGAAATTATATTTTAAGTGCTATATTTGTATGTGTAGTATAAAGCGCCAGTTCTGAAATGTATTTATTCTTTGCTACCTATTTCTTATTAAAAGCACCTGTTTAACATTTCTGATTAACTTTGAAATAACTTTTCAAAGTAGCGGTATATCCTACTTACTAATATTATAAATGCGAAAGTTTGGATAATATGAGAAATGTTCAGAGGGGGAGGGGGGGTTCTTCCAAATACTACACTTGGTCACAGTGGCGGGGAGTGATATTTTTTTCCACTTGTAATTATAGGTATGCATACATGCCTACATGAAATCTTGGCGTTATGCGGCAACCGCCGTATTAATAAAGACATGTATATATATATACGCCGATATGAAGCCGCCACTGACTGGCAACCCAATAGTTCAAAACGGAAACGCGGCAGGCCTCGCCGTCGATGGCGGGACGACCTAGACTCGTTCTCAAAAGATTGGCCACAAGAAGCTCAGGATCGGGAACACTGGAAACAGAGGGGGAGGCCTTTGCCCAGCATCGGGACACTACAGGCTCCCAATAATAATAATAATAATCCCTTTCCGCATTAGATTAATCTGACGATATTTTTTGTTCTAAAGGGCCTCTGCGCTGTTGGCTTCGACCCCACGCATGCCTTCTAAAAGTCCGGGACCCTATGGTCCCGAGATATGGAAAGAACATACAATAATAATAATACGCCGATATATATTTTTTCCTTTCTGTTTGCAGAAAATGGTCTAAAACCATATTTATGAAATTGTGAATTACTACTGAGTACGATATATTTTTATTTTTTTATGGGTCACGTAGTTATGGGTACGTTCCCTTTGTCGGTTCTTTAACAATTATCATGCGTGTGGTGCTGTGGTGTGTATGATTGTTTGTGTTGACTAGTAAGTAGTCCAGTCATTTTATTTTCAATGTAGGTAAAAAAATCCCAATTTTATAATTAATTTATTAAAAAAAACTGTTTAACGGATATAACATTTTTTAAATAATTGCATACGTAGACAACATCCTGCCAAATATCAGACATAATAATGGTTTAACTTAGGTAATACTTTTTTCACTTGACTGCAAAGCAACGAGGGTGTTGCAGACATTTGCAACCGCGGAAGTTTCGTATAAAATTTCAACATCTGCATCCGCATCCGCAAACAACGATACGGAGTTTCTGCAGATACGTATGTAGTGCTATTTGTCACAAGAAAGGTGCCCACCCGTCAGCGTCACGCGGCAAATACCACGCGCGATTTAGTTATCTTCGCTAATAGCCAAAACAAATTTTCATTTCGTTTCTGTGGCAAGACCAGACGATTTTTTGTTTTGTTCGCTACGATTGTAATTTGGTCTGAACGAGTTTCAATTAAAAGGCTCTCTAGCTTTACTCAGAACCTCATGAAGGAAAGGAATGAAATGATTCTGCAGTCTTCAGCCCATGCGACTTTATAACGGCAGTTTCAATAAACAGATCTCCACCAAGTCCCTTACCAGCGATTTGCGCCAGTTAACTACGAACCGTATTGAAGAGGCCATCGAGCGAAATAAGGGATCTAAAGTGTTCTCACTAAATCTGTCTATTGGGCAGCCAGCTCACAAAGTTGAAAACTGAAGATGGGAGAGTCGTTCCTCCCAAACCTGAGCTTCTGAGTGATATTTTACAAGCTTTTTTATGCACATCAAATCGCAGAAAATGGTCAGGCGGGGAGAGCTAGACTAACCGGACACTATACCTACGACATCCCGGACATCTGCATGTAAGAGATTAGAATGGCTCTGAAACAGCTTAAGCACAGCAAGGCTCCCGTGAAGACGGAATAACAGCTGAACTCCTCAAGGAGGCTGGAAAACCGATCATTACTGCCCTTCAGAATTTGTTCGACACCGTCCTAGTGCAAGGAAGAACGCCAAAGGCGTAGAACATAACATAGGTCGTGCTGTTTTTCAAAAAAGGGTGACAGCCCTGCTGAAGAATTACTGAACCATCTCAATTCTGAGCCGTGTCTAAGCTGTTTTCATTAGTCATTACGAATCGTCTCGCACCCAGGCTTGATGATTCCAGCCTCCCGAACTAGCCGATTTCCGATTTAATACCGTAGGTAGACCCGTAGTCATACGCTCCGTCAGGTTATACAGAAGACTGCGGAGTATAACCTGCCTCTCTGCTTAGCGTTCGTAGACCACGAGAAAGCCTTTATTACAGCCTCTCCAGCGGAGGATGTTTTCAAGACTAGACTGGAGAAGGCATGAACATCAACGGCGAGTACATCACTCACCTACGGTTTGCTGGTGATATAGTAGCCTTGGCTGAGATCATGGAGGACTTTTTACTATACTCGATGACCTCTCAGTAAAGCCTCCGAGCGAGTTGGTCTAAAGATGAACATGGATAACATGGGAGCATGGGTCAAATGTCCATGTAATACCAACTCCACTTTCAATCGGACACTTTGCGTCCGATGTTATAGACGAGTACAGAATCGTCGAATCCGATTCGGCTGGGCAGCTTTCGGGAAGCTACGGTACATCTTTTCGTCCAATATTCCGCAGTGTCTCAAGACGAGAGTCCTTAGCGAGTGTGTGTTGCCAGAGATGACGTATGGCATCGAAGCACAGCTTAAAGTCACCCAAAGGGCAATGGAGAGGGCTATGCTTGGAGTTTCTCTGCGTGCGAAGGTAACCGATATAGTCCTCCGAATCGCTAACTATAAGAGGCAGTAAATTAAGGGCCGGCAGGGGGCAATCGAGGGTCGGGAATGTAAGAGAATTATATAGTAAACGATGTTCCACAACCTTGAAAAATATTACACAGCTAGCCAATGAATGTTACTTCCTCTTGAATCATTCGAATTTAAGATAATGCTTATAGATAAGTGTAAAAAAAAATCAGAAAAACACTAAAAACGTGTAAAACGCACTCCCGTATTGTAACAACTGAGTCGTAAGTATCAAGAATTATTAAATGAATTGTATCAAATAATAAAGTTAAAACTATAGTTAAAGCCTTGCAATCTTCATGTCTTAACAAATATGTACTTATTTCGTGTAAAAGTATCACAAAGATGCCCAATTTTTACGCTCTAATTCTTCATACGAATTAGTATGGAGCGGCCGGCTCACTACAAGTGCGACCGCTCGCGGCGGCCGCGTTCAGTCGGCCGCGAGCCTCCGGAGCGAGACCACGTCGCTTGGCGCCGCATTGACAGATTACGATCGAACCGTGTACTACACAAAATGAGTACAAAGTGGTTCAAACGTAAATTATTCCTATGTTCATTGATTAACATATTTAAATCACGTAGAACTTAACAACATGCTTCCTCGGTTTGATCATAAAAAAGGATTGGGTAGTAATTAGCACCTATAGAGTATAATTTTATGAGGGCATGCAGGTAGCTCAGGCTTTCGCAGAATTTTTCTCTAGTGTATTTCTTCCCAGCCCTCCTCGCCTAGAACTTGAAGAGATTATTAGAAACGACCTGTCTGGTACTGCGAATTACGTCCACATTGGAACAATTTCTCCTCAGGAGGTAAAAGCCGGTATAGCTCGCCTTAAGCCCCAAAGTTCTGTTGGCCCTGACCAGGTTCCAGCTTATATTTTGAAGGGTTGTAAGGCATTCCTAGTTGCAAGGCGATGGATAACCGCCCCAATTCTGTTTATGTTTGATGTGAAACAGTTATTGTTATTATCTTTTTTTTGTGTAACTTTAATATGTACCTTATAGTGTTTTAAATTCCGCAGTGTCTTAGTGTAATATTGTAATGCTGTGTAATTAGTTGAAATAAATAAATAAATAAATAAATGGTAATTAATCGAAATGTGAAAAAAATCGTAGTAGTAGTACATATATTGAATTTAAAAGGAAAACTATCACGGCTTAGTAGGCGTCATAAGGTAGGGAACGAAATCACCTGGTGGAACGCGTTGTACACGCGTCACAGCGCCGCCATAGTCCACTGCTTCCACCCAGGACTTCCGAAGCAGTCCTGCTCGTGACGGCTTCAGCAGATGGAGAACCGTCGCCACATGTGACCCGGGTACAGCTTCCGGCGCCAGACTCCAAAATTGCCTATGCGTGAAGCAATCTCCGCGATGCAGTCCCGCGGAGCGGCCAGCACGCAGTCGCTGCAAATCACATTAAAGTTCAGATTCAGAACAAACGATCCTCGACTTTTATCACACTATCCGCAACAAACACTGAACTGTTAAAGTACCTGGCAATGAGTAAAAGCAAGCCTAGGTGGTTTTCCGCCGACCAGATATATCTCCTTACGTCATTTAAAGTTATGTCTGAAACAAAGAATGTTATATCATTAAGCCACGTCCGAATGCAACAAATATTTCCATCATTTAATCGGCGAAATTCGCCTTGTACTTACCAAGATGTCCATTGTGTCATCGCAGCATTAGGTCGCGAGATGCGTTGAGATTAAAACTGCATTGTGATTCTAAATTAAGCAAATATGGCACTAGGCCGAAGCGCTTTCCAAGACGTGACCTCTCTCTCTTCAAGTCATCCTTCCAAAGAATTTAATTCGCGATTTGACAGCCGAAGAGAAAAAAAACTTTACCACAGACAATCTAGCTCAGTCCTCCCGTACCACAAAGATCGATTTGCATCAGTTGCACTGAATGCATGAAAACTAAGGATTTATGAACAACTAGCTTTAATGTTTCTAAAGATCTATTTTACGATTTCTAAATTATCTTTAAAGACATTAATAAACTATAAAATCGATCGGTCTGAACTGTTATCGATTTTATTTGCGACCTCGGTGCGCTCGCAGTTCCTGCAAACATCAGTAGGTGTCGCCTTCCCTTGAACGGCCGAGAGTCGCCGATATGCTGTAATAGATGGCGCTATGAATCTTAAAACCCACAACGAACGCCTCATAAAATTAGACCGTAACAGTACAAGCTTTTGTTGCCGGCTGTACTTTTCTAGTTCAGTCGTCAACTGCTTGTTAACTGGGTTCCAAAGAGCCCAAATACGACGGGGTAATGGCCGCCTTCCGTCTTCATCATCAGACCAGGTGTATGGGTATGGTACCATTGTATTGTCATCCGACTTACATACGTACGATTTGACCCCACACTGGGTGGGTTGTACGAAACCGTCTGTAATCGTAAGCGGTGTTCGTGAAAATCTGATAGTATGGGAAGTTTGACAAATTCCTATGTGATTACAGCTGCATGCCGGTGCCATTTTTAACGTTGATCGGTCTGTAATCGTAAGTTGGTGTAACACACCCCACCATAACGATTTTTAGACTAATATAAATCTTGTAAAAATCGTTATGATTTAGCCATTTTTAACTGTTACAAACTTCTCATGATATTTATTGCATCTGAATTTTTCGAGTACGAAATAATACGATTGAGCTTTTGATTGTGAGGGTTTCGTTAAAATATTTTTATGTAGTTTTTCTCGAGATCAAAATTACATCATGATTCCTTTAAAAAAAATTGACCAACCGCTTATAGTTACAGAATTCCCCAAACTGACCAGGTTACGTTTTACGGCTTATTCTTATGGTTGGGAATTAATTTCTTACGGACTTTCATGAAGCCAACCAGTAGGGATATATAAGTTTTTTTCATTCTTGATACCAGCTTTTATTATGGGCTGTACTTTTCTGTACACCAGCAATTCGTTGAGAGGATTAATGAGCCCAAACAAGACGTGTTTTGGATCTTCTGTAAGTCGGAGTTGCTATTGCTAAATTCTGTCACCATCATGTTTTCTGGTACGATAATAGGGCATTGTCGTCTGTCAAACATTTCAACTCGACTGGACATCGGGACGTTGGTCAAATCAGACTTGCAAGATTTGACCTAAACAAAGTAACGTAACACTGCAAGTCAAATATAAAGTGATTTAAACGCATTCCGGCTACAGTACTCATGATGCTTATCACAGTAATTTACTGACGATAGTAGGTAATACGCTGCTATATAATATCAGCAGTCAAGTAGTTTATTATTGAAATTATATTTTAAGTGCTATATTTGTATGTGTAGTATAAAGCGCCAGTTCTGAAATGTATTTATTCTTTGCTACCTATTTCTTATTAAAAGCACCTGTTTAACATTTCTGATTAACCTTGTAATAACTTTTCAAAGTAGCGGTATATCCTACTTACTAATATTATAAATGCGAAAGTTTGGATAATATGAGAAATGTTCAGAGGGGGAGGGGGGGTTCTTCCAAATACTACACTTGGTCACAGTGGCGGGGAGTGATATTTTTTTCCACTTGTAATTATAGGTATGCATACATGCCTACATGAAATCTTGGCGTTATGCGGCAACCGCCGTATTAATAAAGACATGTATATATATATACGCCGATATGAAGCCGCCACTGACTGGCAACCCAATAGTTCAAAACGGAAACGCGGCAGGCCTCGCCGTCGATGGCGGGACGACCTAGACTCGTTCTCAAAAGATTGGCCACAAGAAGCTCAGGATCGGGAACACTGGAAACAGAGGGGGAGGCCTTTGCCCAGCATCGGGACACTACAGGCTCCCAATAATAATAATAATAATCCCTTTCCGCATTAGATTAATCTGACGATATTTTTTGTTCTAAAGGGCCTCTGCGCTGTTGGCTTCGACCCCACGCATGCCTTCTAAAAGTCCGGGACCCTATGGTCCCGAGATATGGAAAGAACATACAATAATAATAATACGCCGATATATATTTTTTCCTTTCTGTTTGCAGAAAATGGTCTAAAACCATATTTATGAAATTGTGAATTACTACTGAGTACGATATATTTTTATTTTTTTATGGGTCACGTAGTTATGGGTACGTTCCCTTTGTCGGTTCTTTAACAATTATCATGCGTGTGGTGCTGTGGTGTGTATGATTGTTTGTGTTGACTAGTAAGTAGTCCAGTCATTTTATTTTCAATGTAGGTAAAAAAATCCCAATTTTATAATTAATTTATTAAAAAAAACTGTTTAACGGATATAACATTTTTTAAATAATTGCATACGTAGACAACATCCTGCCAAATATCAGACATAATAATGGTTTAACTTAGGTAATACTTTTTTCACTTGACTGCAAAGCAACGAGGGTGTTGCAGACATTTGCAACCGCGGAAGTTTCGTATAAAATTTCAACATCTGCATCCGCATCCGCAAACAACGATACGGAGTTTCTGCAGATACGTATGTAGTGCTATTTGTCACAAGAAAGGTGCCCACCCGTCAGCGTCACGCGGCAAATACCACGCGCGATTTAGTTATCTTCGCTAATAGCCAAAACAAATTTTCATTTCGTTTCTGTGGCAAGACCAGACGATTTTTTGTTTTGTTCGCTACGATTGTAATTTGGTCTGAACGAGTTTCAATTAAAAGGCTCTCTAGCTTTACTCAGAACCTCATGAAGGAAAGGAATGAAATGATTCTGCAGTCTTCAGCCCATGCGACTTTATAACGGCAGTTTCAATAAACAGATCTCCACCAAGTCCCTTACCAGCGATTTGCGCCAGTTAACTACGAACCGTATTGAAGAGGCCATCGAGCGAAATAAGGGATCTAAAGTGTTCTCACTAAATCTGTCTATTGGGCAGCCAGCTCACAAAGTTGAAAACTGAAGATGGGAGAGTCGTTCCTCCCAAACCTGAGCTTCTGAGTGATATTTTACAAGCTTTTTTATGCACATCAAATCGCAGAAAATGGTCAGGCGGGGAGAGCTAGACTAACCGGACACTATACCTACGACATCCCGGACATCTGCATGTAAGAGATTAGAATGGCTCTGAAACAGCTTAAGCACAGCAAGGCTCCCGTGAAGACGGAATAACAGCTGAACTCCTCAAGGAGGCTGGAAAACCGATCATTACTGCCCTTCAGAATTTGTTCGACACCGTCCTAGTGCAAGGAAGAACGCCAAAGGCGTAGAACATAACATAGGTCGTGCTGTTTTTCAAAAAAGGGTGACAGCCCTGCTGAAGAATTACTGAACCATCTCAATTCTGAGCCGTGTCTAAGCTGTTTTCATTAGTCATTACGAATCGTCTCGCACCCAGGCTTGATGATTCCAGCCTCCCGAACTAGCCGATTTCCGATTTAATACCGTAGGTAGACCCGTAGTCATACGCTCCGTCAGGTTATACAGAAGACTGCGGAGTATAACCTGCCTCTCTGCTTAGCGTTCGTAGACCACGAGAAAGCCTTTATTACAGCCTCTCCAGCGGAGGATGTTTTCAAGACTAGACTGGAGAAGGCATGAACATCAACGGCGAGTACATCACTCACCTACGGTTTGCTGGTGATATAGTAGCCTTGGCTGAGATCATGGAGGACTTTTTACTATACTCGATGACCTCTCAGTAAAGCCTCCGAGCGAGTTGGTCTAAAGATGAACATGGATAACATGGGAGCATGGGTCAAATGTCCATGTAATACCAACTCCACTTTCAATCGGACACTTTGCGTCCGATGTTATAGACGAGTACAGAATCGTCGAATCCGATTCGGCTGGGCAGCTTTCGGGAAGCTACGGTACATCTTTTCGTCCAATATTCCGCAGTGTCTCAAGACGAGAGTCCTTAGCGAGTGTGTGTTGCCAGAGATGACGTATGGCATCGAAGCACAGCTTAAAGTCACCCAAAGGGCAATGGAGAGGGCTATGCTTGGAGTTTCTCTGCGTGCGAAGGTAACCGATATAGTCCTCCGAATCGCTAACTATAAGAGGCAGTAAATTAAGGGCCGGCAGGGGGCAATCGAGGGTCGGGAATGTAAGAGAATTATATAGTAAACGATGTTCCACAACCTTGAAAAATATTACACAGCTAGCCAATGAATGTTACTTCCTCTTGAATCATTCGAATTTAAGATAATGCTTATAGATAAGTGTAAAAAAAAATCAGAAAAACACTAAAAACGTGTAAAACGCACTCCCGTATTGTAACAACTGAGTCGTAAGTATCAAGAATTATTAAATGAATTGTATCAAATAATAAAGTTAAAACTATAGTTAAAGCCTTGCAATCTTCATGTCTTAACAAATATGTACTTATTTCGTGTAAAAGTATCACAAAGATGCCCAATTTTTACGCTCTAATTCTTCATACGAATTAGTATGGAGCGGCCGGCTCACTACAAGTGCGACCGCTCGCGGCGGCCGCGTTCAGTCGGCCGCGAGCCTCCGGAGCGAGACCACGTCGCTTGGCGCCGCATTGACAGATTACGATCGAACCGTGTACTACACAAAATGAGTACAAAGTGGTTCAAACGTAAATTATTCCTATGTTCATTGATTAACATATTTAAATCACGTAGAACTTAACAACATGCTTCCTCGGTTTGATCATAAAAAAGGATTGGGTAGTAATTAGCACCTATAGAGTATAATTTTATGAGGGCATGCAGGTAGCTCAGGCTTTCGCAGAATTTTTCTCTAGTGTATTTCTTCCCAGCCCTCCTCGCCTAGAACTTGAAGAGATTATTAGAAACGACCTGTCTGGTACTGCGAATTACGTCCACATTGGAACAATTTCTCCTCAGGAGGTAAAAGCCGGTATAGCTCGCCTTAAGCCCCAAAGTTCTGTTGGCCCTGACCAGGTTCCAGCTTATATTTTGAAGGGTTGTAAGGCATTCCTAGTTGCAAGGCGATGGATAACCGCCCCAATTCTGTTTATGTTTGATGTGAAACAGTTATTGTTATTATCTTTTTTTTGTGTAACTTTAATATGTACCTTATAGTGTTTTAAATTCCGCAGTGTCTTAGTGTAATATTGTAATGCTGTGTAATTAGTTGAAATAAATAAATAAATAAATAAATGGTAATTAATCGAAATGTGAAAAAAATCGTAGTAGTAGTACATATATTGAATTTAAAAGGAAAACTATCACGGCTTAGTAGGCGTCATAAGGTAGGGAACGAAATCACCTGGTGGAACGCGTTGTACACGCGTCACAGCGCCGCCATAGTCCACTGCTTCCACCCAGGACTTCCGAAGCAGTCCTGCTCGTGACGGCTTCAGCAGATGGAGAACCGTCGCCACATGTGACCCGGGTACAGCTTCCGGCGCCAGACTCCAAAATTGCCTATGCGTGAAGCAATCTCCGCGATGCAGTCCCGCGGAGCGGCCAGCACGCAGTCGCTGCAAATCACATTAAAGTTCAGATTCAGAACAAACGATCCTCGACTTTTATCACACTATCCGCAACAAACACTGAACTGTTAAAGTACCTGGCAATGAGTAAAAGCAAGCCTAGGTGGTTTTCCGCCGACCAGATATATCTCCTTACGTCATTTAAAGTTATGTCTGAAACAAAGAATGTTATATCATTAAGCCACGTCCGAATGCAACAAATATTTCCATCATTTAATCGGCGAAATTCGCCTTGTACTTACCAAGATGTCCATTGTGTCATCGCAGCATTAGGTCGCGAGATGCGTTGAGATTAAAACTGCATTGTGATTCTAAATTAAGCAAATATGGCACTAGGCCGAAGCGCTTTCCAAGACGTGACCTCTCTCTCTTCAAGTCATCCTTCCAAAGAATTTAATTCGCGATTTGACAGCCGAAGAGAAAAAAAACTTTACCACAGACAATCTAGCTCAGTCCTCCCGTACCACAAAGATCGATTTGCATCAGTTGCACTGAATGCATGAAAACTAAGGATTTATGAACAACTAGCTTTAATGTTTCTAAAGATCTATTTTACGATTTCTAAATTATCTTTAAAGACATTAATAAACTATAAAATCGATCGGTCTGAACTGTTATCGATTTTATTTGCGACCTCGGTGCGCTCGCAGTTCCTGCAAACATCAGTAGGTGTCGCCTTCCCTTGAACGGCCGAGAGTCGCCGATATGCTGTAATAGATGGCGCTATGAATCTTAAAACCCACAACGAACGCCTCATAAAATTAGACCGTAACAGTACAAGCTTTTGTTGCCGGCTGTACTTTTCTAGTTCAGTCGTCAACTGCTTGTTAACTGGGTTCCAAAGAGCCCAAATACGACGGGGTAATGGCCGCCTTCCGTCTTCATCATCAGACCAGGTGTATGGGTATGGTACCATTGTATTGTCATCCGACTTACATACGTACGATTTGACCCCACACTGGGTGGGTTGTACGAAACCGTCTGTAATCGTAAGCGGTGTTCGTGAAAATCTGATAGTATGGGAAGTTTGACAAATTCCTATGTGATTACAGCTGCATGCCGGTGCCATTTTTAACGTTGATCGGTCTGTAATCGTAAGTTGGTGTAACACACCCCACCATAACGATTTTTAGACTAATATAAATCTTGTAAAAATCGTTATGATTTAGCCATTTTTAACTGTTACAAACTTCTCATGATATTTATTGCATCTGAATTTTTCGAGTACGAAATAATACGATTGAGCTTTTGATTGTGAGGGTTTCGTTAAAATATTTTTATGTAGTTTTTCTCGAGATCAAAATTACATCATGATTCCTTTAAAAAAAATTGACCAACCGCTTATAGTTACAGAATTCCCCAAACTGACCAGGTTACGTTTTACGGCTTATTCTTATGGTTGGGAATTAATTTCTTACGGACTTTCATGAAGCCAACCAGTAGGGATATATAAGTTTTTTTCATTCTTGATACCAGCTTTTATTATGGGCTGTACTTTTCTGTACACCAGCAATTCGTTGAGAGGATTAATGAGCCCAAACAAGACGTGTTTTGGATCTTCTGTAAGTCGGAGTTGCTATTGCTAAATTCTGTCACCATCATGTTTTCTGGTACGATAATAGGGCATTGTCGTCTGTCAAACATTTCAACTCGACTGGACATCGGGACGTTGGTCAAATCAGACTTGCAAGATTTGACCTAAACAAAGTAACGTAACACTGCAAGTCAAATATAAAGTGATTTAAACGCATTCCGGCTACAGTACTCATGATGCTTATCACAGTAATTTACTGACGATAGTAGGTAATACGCTGCTATATAATATCAGCAGTCAAGTAGTTTATTATTGAAATTATATTTTAAGTGCTATATTTGTATGTGTAGTATAAAGCGCCAGTTCTGAAATGTATTTATTCTTTGCTACCTATTTCTTATTAAAAGCACCTGTTTAACATTTCTGATTAACCTTGAAATAACTTTTCAAAGTAGCGGTATATCCTACTTACTAATATTATAAATGCGAAAGTTTGGATAATATGAGAAATGTTCAGAGGGGGAGGGGGGGTTCTTCCAAATACTACACTTGGTCACAGTGGCGGGGAGTGATATTTTTTTCCACTTGTAATTATAGGTATGCATACATGCCTACATGAAATCTTGGCGTTATGCGGCAACCGCCGTATTAATAAAGACATGTATATATATATACGCCGATATGAAGCCGCCACTGACTGGCAACCCAATAGTTCAAAACGGAAACGCGGCAGGCCTCGCCGTCGATGGCGGGACGACCTAGACTCGTTCTCAAAAGATTGGCCACAAGAAGCTCAGGATCGGGAACACTGGAAACAGAGGGGGAGGCCTTTGCCCAGCATCGGGACACTACAGGCTCCCAATAATAATAATAATAATCCCTTTCCGCATTAGATTAATCTGACGATATTTTTTGTTCTAAAGGGCCTCTGCGCTGTTGGCTTCGACCCCACGCATGCCTTCTAAAAGTCCGGGACCCTATGGTCCCGAGATATGGAAAGAACATACAATAATAATAATACGCCGATATATATTTTTTCCTTTCTGTTTGCAGAAAATGGTCTAAAACCATATTTATGAAATTGTGAATTACTACTGAGTACGATATATTTTTATTTTTTTATGGGTCACGTAGTTATGGGTACGTTCCCTTTGTCGGTTCTTTAACAATTATCATGCGTGTGGTGCTGTGGTGTGTATGATTGTTTGTGTTGACTAGTAAGTAGTCCAGTCATTTTATTTTCAATGTAGGTAAAAAAATCCCAATTTTATAATTAATTTATTAAAAAAAACTGTTTAACGGATATAACATTTTTTAAATAATTGCATACGTAGACAACATCCTGCCAAATATCAGACATAATAATGGTTTAACTTAGGTAATACTTTTTTCACTTGACTGCAAAGCAACGAGGGTGTTGCAGACATTTGCAACCGCGGAAGTTTCGTATAAAATTTCAACATCTGCATCCGCATCCGCAAACAACGATACGGAGTTTCTGCAGATACGTATGTAGTGCTATTTGTCACAAGAAAGGTGCCCACCCGTCAGCGTCACGCGGCAAATACCACGCGCGATTTAGTTATCTTCGCTAATAGCCAAAACAAATTTTCATTTCGTTTCTGTGGCAAGACCAGACGATTTTTTGTTTTGTTCGCTACGATTGTAATTTGGTCTGAACGAGTTTCAATTAAAAGGCTCTCTAGCTTTACTCAGAACCTCATGAAGGAAAGGAATGAAATGATTCTGCAGTCTTCAGCCCATGCGACTTTATAACGGCAGTTTCAATAAACAGATCTCCACCAAGTCCCTTACCAGCGATTTGCGCCAGTTAACTACGAACCGTATTGAAGAGGCCATCGAGCGAAATAAGGGATCTAAAGTGTTCTCACTAAATCTGTCTATTGGGCAGCCAGCTCACAAAGTTGAAAACTGAAGATGGGAGAGTCGTTCCTCCCAAACCTGAGCTTCTGAGTGATATTTTACAAGCTTTTTTATGCACATCAAATCGCAGAAAATGGTCAGGCGGGGAGAGCTAGACTAACCGGACACTATACCTACGACATCCCGGACATCTGCATGTAAGAGATTAGAATGGCTCTGAAACAGCTTAAGCACAGCAAGGCTCCCGTGAAGACGGAATAACAGCTGAACTCCTCAAGGAGGCTGGAAAACCGATCATTACTGCCCTTCAGAATTTGTTCGACACCGTCCTAGTGCAAGGAAGAACGCCAAAGGCGTAGAACATAACATAGGTCGTGCTGTTTTTCAAAAAAGGGTGACAGCCCTGCTGAAGAATTACTGAACCATCTCAATTCTGAGCCGTGTCTAAGCTGTTTTCATTAGTCATTACGAATCGTCTCGCACCCAGGCTTGATGATTCCAGCCTCCCGAACTAGCCGATTTCCGATTTAATACCGTAGGTAGACCCGTAGTCATACGCTCCGTCAGGTTATACAGAAGACTGCGGAGTATAACCTGCCTCTCTGCTTAGCGTTCGTAGACCACGAGAAAGCCTTTATTACAGCCTCTCCAGCGGAGGATGTTTTCAAGACTAGACTGGAGAAGGCATGAACATCAACGGCGAGTACATCACTCACCTACGGTTTGCTGGTGATATAGTAGCCTTGGCTGAGATCATGGAGGACTTTTTACTATACTCGATGACCTCTCAGTAAAGCCTCCGAGCGAGTTGGTCTAAAGATGAACATGGATAACATGGGAGCATGGGTCAAATGTCCATGTAATACCAACTCCACTTTCAATCGGACACTTTGCGTCCGATGTTATAGACGAGTACAGAATCGTCGAATCCGATTCGGCTGGGCAGCTTTCGGGAAGCTACGGTACATCTTTTCGTCCAATATTCCGCAGTGTCTCAAGACGAGAGTCCTTAGCGAGTGTGTGTTGCCAGAGATGACGTATGGCATCGAAGCACAGCTTAAAGTCACCCAAAGGGCAATGGAGAGGGCTATGCTTGGAGTTTCTCTGCGTGCGAAGGTAACCGATATAGTCCTCCGAATCGCTAACTATAAGAGGCAGTAAATTAAGGGCCGGCAGGGGGCAATCGAGGGTCGGGAATGTAAGAGAATTATATAGTAAACGATGTTCCACAACCTTGAAAAATATTACACAGCTAGCCAATGAATGTTACTTCCTCTTGAATCATTCGAATTTAAGATAATGCTTATAGATAAGTGTAAAAAAAAATCAGAAAAACACTAAAAACGTGTAAAACGCACTCCCGTATTGTAACAACTGAGTCGTAAGTATCAAGAATTATTAAATGAATTGTATCAAATAATAAAGTTAAAACTATAGTTAAAGCCTTGCAATCTTCATGTCTTAACAAATATGTACTTATTTCGTGTAAAAGTATCACAAAGATGCCCAATTTTTACGCTCTAATTCTTCATACGAATTAGTATGGAGCGGCCGGCTCACTACAAGTGCGACCGCTCGCGGCGGCCGCGTTCAGTCGGCCGCGAGCCTCCGGAGCGAGACCACGTCGCTTGGCGCCGCATTGACAGATTACGATCGAACCGTGTACTACACAAAATGAGTACAAAGTGGTTCAAACGTAAATTATTCCTATGTTCATTGATTAACATATTTAAATCACGTAGAACTTAACAACATGCTTCCTCGGTTTGATCATAAAAAAGGATTGGGTAGTAATTAGCACCTATAGAGTATAATTAGATGTAATTGACATCTAATTATACTCTATAGGTCGCATCTCTCAACAGATTCTCGTGAAATTTTGTGAGCGAGTCCGATATTTAACTAAAGTGCAAAAATGATTTCGTATGTCCGGCTGTCCGGCTGTCACCTCTATAGGTCGCATCTCTCAACAGATTCTCGTGAAATTTTGTTAGTGAGTTCGATATTTAACTATAGGGCCAAAATGGTTTACTGCCTTTTCGACGAAATATGTTTCTTTAAATTTCACTTCGCAACCAAATTTTCGCAGAATTTTCATTTGGTAAATCAATCGATGGCATAACTTTACTTCGCACTATGCTTATTTGGCAACATTTTTATAATGCAATACTACAACAAACTTTTATGTGGCAAATAATTATGAAGTAAATGATTTGCTTAGGCAAAAAACCAACCGTCAAATGTCATTTGGGTAAATATAAACTTTGCTTTGGAATTATGATAATTACTATTATTAGTAGCGTATAGTTAGCATAATATTTTTGTTGGATTCTGAGGCAGGTCAGTGTAGGTACAACGACGAGCGAAGCGAGGAGGAGCGTTAGGAAGAACCGCGAACCTACAGGGTGTGAGCCGAGCGAGCGTAGCGAGCGTGCAGCGGCAGCGGCCGGCGATGTTCCGGAAACGAACAATTTTTTCCTCATACTTACATTATAATCTTAAAATCTGACAGCTGTCACATGGAGGTGGAGTGGGAAACACGTTGACAAGCAACTCGCTTTGGAATGAGACGCGAGCTGTAGTGCGGTTGTGCTCCCAACCTTCCGCCGACTTTATCACGTTCCGTGTTACAGAATTAGTAATCTGTTTTCATCCGAGTGGTTTATGATTATTTCGCGCTATTTGTAATTCTAATCAATCTGATTAAACCTAAGGAGTGTAGATCGACTTCTATTTTGTGAAATATCATGGTTAACGAGAGTGGGGGAAATAATGAATCTCCTCACGTTCCGTGTTAAAGAATTAGTAATCTGTTTTCATCAGAGTGGTTTACGATTATTTCGCGCTATTTGTAATTCTTATCAAACTGATTAAACCTAAAGAGTGTAGATCGACTTTAATTTCGTGAAATATCATGGTTATCAAGAGTGGGGAAAATAATGAATCTCCACCAGTTCCGCCCGACCCTCCTACATACATATGGCAAAAATCGCCCTCGCCTAATATTCAGAGCAATGGAGCGTAATTCAATGTCGGAGAGGCAACCGTCCCTCCCAAGCAAAAATTGTCCATGGCAATTGATTGCAAAACCTTTTATTGCGCGTATTCTTGGCGTATTCCCATTTTGTCGAATTTCGCGTTTGTATTCAATTAATTTTTTTTCTTCGCTCGTTTACTCGGCTCCGGTCACACTAGGAGGGATGGCATAAAAATTCCACTATATAGACAGTGTACACACTTTCACATTTTTTTTTTACAACCCTTCTCCTATTTCCGAACCAGTCACAGTTGGCTCAATCCGGGTTGCACAGGGTGGTTCCACAACACTTCGGGAGCTCAAATACCGCTAGCCATCTGGTTGCCTCTCCAACATTGAATTACGCGTCATTGCTTTAACTATAAGCCGTTCGGTCGAACAAAACAACTGTCCACATAGTTAGATAGGCTGCGCGCTCGGTTCGGGCGAACGTTGGTAGGTATTAAGATGAAATACCTATATTTGACATAACAATTTTTATATTTGGTAACAAAATCCAAAGTTACAATTTTGTTGGCGAGTCAAAGTCCGACGCCCCACTGTGTATACGTGCATGTGTGCGTGTGCGGTGCGCGAGCCTCTATCGTTGTGTGAGTAGCGCTAAAAACCTAAACTTCGCGCGGCGCTGCTCCGAAACGCCCCCTTAAAGGTCGCGGGAGTCCGCTGGATGCGGATGGCGCAGGACTGGTCATTGTGGCACTCTTTGAGAGAGGCCTATCTCTAGCAGTGGACGTCTTTTGGCTGACATGATGATGATGTGTTTGATGACTGCGTGATATCATATGTATGGACGTTGTTTAATTATTTTTTTAAGTGTCAGCGGACCCTGGCAAAGACCGGGATAAAGCTAGGTAGAAGAAGGCAGTGTTACTGTTAGGTATACTCGTAAGAACGCCAAATACGCAATTAAACAAATAATATTCAGCGATAAATATTTATTATCTTATAGTCATACGTAGCTCCCAAATCATTCACTCAAATCACATGTCAATATTATTAGCGATCCATACAAACATGTCACAAATATAGTTATTAAACTAACATCTCACAATAACAGATACGTTAAACTGTGTCGATTTTGTAATATACAATATCGTATGTACGATGAAAGACACCTTCATCCGCCAAAAAAGTATGGAAATTATTAATAATCACTTTTTTGTGACATGTATACTCGTATTGAGTTCACCACAACACAAATTCATTCATATTCAAAATGACAAACATCCCATCACATATACGACACTTCATAAACTACGTCAATCTTTCAATTTAAATTTACAAGTAATGACCATGCGAGTATCAACTTATACCTACTTACTGTCATGTACCTACTCTCGATTTAGGCGTTTTCATATACATCGTAGTTTTTTTGCCACCATCTGTTCGGGCGTGTATTGTAAGCTACCGATGGTTGCCTAGGGAGGTTAACGTAGGTTGACACTTGTGGAATTATATTTTGACTGTAAGGCTGGTTGCTTTGCGGGACCGAAGGTGCGAGATACATTGAAGATACAGGTTGCGGGTTGATGTTTAAGGAAGGATTGTAATATTTAGTCAGTCCTGTATTTTGGTTATTATAGAACTGTGCTGGCATCGGAAGCTGACACACTGTTCCTTCCAGCAACTTATCTAAAGGCGCTGTGTAAATTCTGAAGTTAATGTCACTGAAATCAAGCTGCGATTCCAAGAACACCGCCATTCTATCAGAAATAACCCACACGTTGCGCTCGGCATCAATTTTCACATCACTCGGAAAAACTAGTCCTACGTCATCTTTATCCACGAGGGCTACATTTTGCGGTTTCAATGGCCGGGAATTAGCCCAGCAGCCAACTGCGTTCTGATCAATCAAATTGAAAAGTTGCACGCCGCTCTCATCCATAACTTTGGAAGTCGTGTGACTTTCAGGGCCACGGACTCCGACCACTCTGAAGTCGCGGTATGACCCACTGACTTTCGATTCGTCTCTCAGAATGCGAGTAGAGACGGCGAATTCAGTGTGACTGGAGAGAGGACTGAAATAGAGAGTTCTATATCCGTCTGGCCCGACAGGAGACGCGCTGATACCAAAAATGCCTTCGGCTCCCCATTGGAAGTTGAGGCCGGCAATGTTGTAGTCGCCACGTAGTGGATCGGGGTAGAAGTAGCTGTGGCTGAATCGCCAGGACCTGTTCTCTTTCCAAGAATAAGCGATGAGACCGTATCCAAGTTCGTCGGAGAAGTAGGCGAAGGTATCATCGCAGGTTGGCCCTTCGTCGAGGGCGATGTTGGCAATGAAAGTGGTCGGTACGATGTCGTCGGGCCGAAACACATATTGTCGGATTCTTTGGTCGGTGTTGAGGTCATACACGTTAAGGGTGTACGGGCAGAGGTTCGTAACGTTCGGATCTGAAAATTTCATTCGTGTTAATATTTCAGAAGAAAACATGACTCGATTACCTAAGAAAATGGAGTGCATTTTTAACAGAAAGCTTAAATGCTTAAAGTTTCTGGTAGATAATCTTATCGCATTAAGTTTGCATTTGTAAACTGTTCCTCTACGATAAGTTTTAAATAAATAAAAGGTTAATTCAAATTCTTATATTACACGTATGCATGTTTCATTTCAATTTATATCAAAACTACCAAGTCGACAATAAACAACGAAGGTAAACATGCGGTTTTAGGTGATTATGATAACAACACACCACTTGAATTTAAGTCATATTTGATAAGATATATATGTATGTAGTATTTATTGAAAACGTAGAATCTTCTCATGAGTTCATGCCAATAAAACGCAAGAAGGCGAAGATGGTTTTGATATGATATCGTCACTGAAAGTCATTCAAACCAATTTATTATTGCACCATTTTAAAATCCATGTTACAATAAATAAACCATGACTGCAAGGCAATGGCTGGAAGCAAGGTTGACTAACCCAGTGTTCAACTTCTAAACAATATGTAATAGACGTGTCATATTTCTAGTACCTATACTTATCATAAATAAATGAGTATGAGTTTGTCTCGATAAAACAATGGGAATAATGGGACGTTATTATTTAGTAAAAAAGGACCCTTACGAAATACTAGTGTTACCTACTCATACTTGCTCAAGTCATCATTGCTTTAGTAAATATCGAATTAATATTTAAAACCCATGAATAATCATAACCGAGATGGTTATGATTATTCATGGGCTAGGACATACATATTTAAAAGAGAGGCTGATAAGACTGCGCATTTTGCTTTTTTCATTATGCTTTAATATTTTGAACGATTGGTCTAATGAAGTACAATACAAAGCATGATTTAAAATAATATTGTCTTAGTAAAATAAAGGTTGAGTTATGTAATATCGTATTTTCTGGAGCCTCTGATAAGTCTTACCCCGCTTTTATAACGATCCGTTAGACCTTATGTCGGTAAGTAATGTCAAAAAAGTACATTAGGTACTGTACTAAAATTTGGACATTTGGTCTAACGTATTTTTATAAAACCGAACCATATACATTACCACTACCCATTTACTGTAGTAAAACAATACGCATATTGAACTCACCGTATCCATAAGTGCCGACGTCTAACACCCACAGTCTGTCGCACTTGTCGGCTTTAATCCTGTAGACGGTGTTGAGGCCGCTCTCGCAGTTGCCCAGCGCGTTGCCTTCCCAACTTGGGTAGGGGTTTAGCTTTGGCGACGGTTCGTATGGTACATCCAGCGGAATATAGTTCAATGTTGCTGGAATACCTGAAGAAACACGTGTATAATGAGCTAACATATCAGATCGGTGGAAAGAGAAAAAGAGTAATTTTACAAGGGCGTAGTGAAATGCTCGCAAGATTTATTTCTGAGATTTGAGAGGTATAATGTTGATCAAGTTCGCGTTTTTATCTGCTTGAGACATTCCATTTAAAAAAAACAAACCCAAATCGATTCTACGATACCAAAGACACATGCGCATGTTGTATATTCATGTTCAAATTTTAACACCCCTCGTTTTCGTCGAGGGTTAAAATGGAGAACAGCATGTATTTTAAAAAAAGTCACCCAGTCAAAGTTAATGTTGCCTAAACAAACGGATTATTAACCAACGTGTATCTTCCATACGAAACCAATTTTTAAGTAGGGTACTATACCTTTAAATGTTATTAACTTGTTACTGTTAGCAGTTATATAAAAAAATACAACATATACCCAGATATCGAAAATAATGAGAATCGATCGTAATTATTTTTTAAGTTTTCTTTTGCAGCAATATAATATAATTATATCACACTAAACATTTATTTGAGACTTTCTGAGATACAATCAAATGTTATGACTAAGATATTAACGTGCTACCGATACATTGC
This sequence comes from Epinotia demarniana, assembly GCA_945867215.1. Taxonomy (NCBI): domain Eukaryota; kingdom Metazoa; phylum Arthropoda; class Insecta; order Lepidoptera; family Tortricidae; genus Epinotia; species Epinotia demarniana. The sequence goes on from OX244262.1 coordinate 18,210,440, forward strand.
ATGCTGAATTTCTAAGAAAACATTTTACTTTTAACTTATAACATGAGTTTCTTGAAGACGGACACTATATTTACGAAATGTATACATTAAGTAATACACAAAATGAAAAAAGGGTTAATTAATCACAACCCATTTTATTATTAATCAATATTCGTCGTTAGAATTCGTAGCTTACTCAAATTCATACCGCTGAAGTTATTAAAACAGTATGTCATCATCAGTCACTAAGTTTTTTTATTCGATCGTTTTATAATTCCCTAAATGAGAATATTTCTAATTTTTTGGGTAGTTATGTTCTTTAATTGTAGTTGCTCCCATACAAACATTTGTTCCTTTCAAAAAACTTGTTCGAATGGCATCGTAAATAAATCTTAGGTCACAAGCTTATTGCATATATAATATGTACCTTGCACAGAATAGAGTTCATCCAACGTGACACTTTTATACAAATTTGACGAAAAGTTAAAGAACCCGGCCCCAAAGAATAACTTCTAGTCCCAAAGGCTGCCATAAAGCATTCTCCACCATTCAACCTTAAGCACGAATTACGCAGTTTTCTATGGATTGACAGCTTCCGGCGTGTAAATCTATACAGTATGGAAAAGCAAAACGTACTAAATTTGAATAAATCATTCGGATTTGAATGTTTAATGATGTTAGCTAAGAAACTTGAATAATCCTTGCATTACCAATAAACAAACCGAATGTACTCGGATAACATCACGCTTTAACTTATTTTTGCTATTTTATATATTTAAATATGTAGGTACTTGTAAATATGCACGCTGTTTTGAACATAGAAAATGGTGACTTCACTTGTTCCCATTTGCACATTAACTTTATGCTAATAGAACGCTTTTGACGTTTCATAAATAGTTGCTGATTTGACTATTAGTTAACGTCCCTATATATTCTAAAGGTAGGGTAGGTAGATGATTAACTTTTATTAACAATGAGAAGATTTGTGTGATTAAACGAGAAAGACCATTTGCATGAGTGCCAGAAAGTTTTCATAAACGAAGCCAATTGCATTGCAATGATACATTTAGATTTGCAGGTGAGCAATATAAACGAAGTCATTGAGAGGAAATTAACGTCGTAGAATTAAGAGAATCTGTACTAAAAGATTTTAAATATCCTTCATATTAGTTTATTCGTATGGCAATTTATCAGTCTTATTCTAAAATATAATTTAAAAAATTTGCATCCATAGGATTACGTCACTGTCGAGGGTGAACAAGTCTGCTGGATTGCCGTTTATTTACGGCACGGGCAGTTCTTGGTGATATGCTCAATCTCTTGCACCGCGGCTCCACAATCGCACTTCGGAAGCTACCCAACCGCATTTGTTGTAGGAATGCACCTGAGCGCCAGCAGCCAGTTCTTAACCCGTTCAGCTGACACCATTCTTTTCTAGGCAATGAGAAGCCGGGTAGTTTTACTGTTGGATTGATTGTAATACCCATGCTTTTGGGAGGAATTGTCTTTCCATATCCTTCATACATAGCCAAGAACGGAACCCGGTCTGTTAAACAATAAAATGTGTTTTAACATGGACATTAATAGTTTAAGTAAGTGTGGTAAACCAATGCTCGAGTATGTTGAACTTTTTGACAGCATTCACGTGCGGATGATTATTCAAACGGGGCATTGAGGGAAAATCCGAAACTTCAAGAGTTACGGAAATTTGCTCTTAGGAGCCACGAAACTGACTTTACGGTAACATTTACCTGTTTAACTACGTCCTCACAATTGTGAAATGTAGCTATGCTACAATTGTATATTTTGTGTCATATCATACCATTAATAATGTTAGGTATTTTCTTCGTTCATAGCTCTTTCTTATACAAAACTGTACTTGTATTAAAATATATAAATTTGATGTCATCTAATGTTACTAATTGACAGTGGGTACTAACGGGTGGTATACTCCCCTCATACTCTTACCCCCTGTACGAGTATGTACATCTGCAGAAAAATATCAATGGTTAAAAAATTAGGGCAAAGAAGATTACGGTACCTATAATTCACAAGTAATTTATTAATAATATTATAAATATTTAATGACGCCATTCTTAAATTAAATTAGTATACTAAAATATGTGAACATTCAATTTCTTATTGTGGTAACTAATAAAAATGTTTAACGTCATAAAAAGAGTGGGTGAGTCACGATTTTGATTACTTTTGGTAGTTTGTTAATTACTTTTAGTAAGTCATCATCATCCTCCTAGCGCTATTCCCGAAAATGCCCCCAAAGGAGCCCGGGGTCCGCTTTGACACCTAATCCCGAGATTTGGCATAGGTACTAATTTTACGGAAACGACTGCCATCTGACCTTCCAACCCAGAGGGAAAACTAGACCTTATTGGGATTAGACCGGTTTCCTCACGATGTTTTCCTTCACCGAAAAGCTAACGGTAAATATTCCGTACATAAGTTCCGAAAAACTCATTGGTACGAGCCGAGATTCGAACCCACGACCGCCGCTTGACAGCCGCATGCCTGAACCACTAGGCTACCGTAGCACCCCCATGAGAGATTATTTTAGTTGACTTGGTCAGACGAGTGGTTTGTGTATGGAGCTGTCCCATGGATTTTGTGCTATAGTGCGTGGAGGAAGAAATTAATATATGAAATTCCATTGCAGGCATAACCGCATTTAGAAATGTTTCACAAAACGCCATGACAGGTACTCGTAACTTCATTTGGCGGCTGCCTTGTGTAGGCGGCTGCGCCTTCGGTAATTTATCGATCAGTCCCATTGATAAATGCTGATCGATTATTTTGAGTGCCTATACTCTCGCTCCTGCGCAATGTTAAACTACATTTATTTGCATTTGTAACTAAGTCGAGGCGTTACTGGTTTATTCATTCAGGTTTATTACTACAACTTCGTATTTCTTGAGTCGAACGTACCTACTTGGGTGTTGTCGGTTGATAAAAAGCTATGTTTGCAACTTCAAAAGTCCTTGATAATGTCAATTTGTTGACTTCTATCATCTCTCATCTCTCACTTATAATAAATCTCTAAATTAAAAAAAGAATCAGCCAGTATCAAACTAACCATTTTTGTGTCCCCCGATGATTTCAGATTCAGATTAGGATAGTTTTTATCCGACTGCGACGATTAATAAATTTTCGGAAACATTTGACCTCATTAAATTATTAATTTCTTCTGCTTGAAATCGTAGCCGCCATATCTGTCAACTGTCAGTGACGTCAAAATGGCGGGCTTGCCATAACTATCGAATATTAATAATTTCGATCCGGTGTTGTGATGATAGATCTTCACAAAACGCATATTACATTCTAAAGCGTAAATAAATAATCGATTCTGATATGGAAACTTATATGGGATAAATTCTTATTGAGGCGTAATTTCAATAAATGTATCAACAAATTTCAACAAAATAACGTCAAACGTCAAAAGTCTGACTCTTCCTTTTTTTTAATGGCATGGCGATAGCGCTGTTCTTGCGTTCAGCCAAAGTCTTTGAGTTTCTGCAAGATTGAATCACACGCTAAGTATTTAATTGTCACGATACTGCACGGCTATCACAAGACGGCGCGCGAGCTCTCTCGATTTTTCTCGCACTATATGTCTCTTTCTAAGTTATCTGATAAGAGAGAGACGGATAGTTGGAGAAAAATCGAGAGAGCTCGCGCGCCGTTTTGTGATAGCCGCGCTGGTTTGTCAGTATTTATATTTATCAGCAATAAACAGTATGTATGAAATCAGTATAGAATGGGCCTTTTATGAATATTAATTATGAAGCGCGTCAGTATTATGCAATAATAGTAAACTTGTCCGCCGCTGTCAAATTTAATATTGACCGCCACCGCAGGCCGCGCCAGTGTGGCTGTGCCTTAAGGCGGCTTCAAGTTGACATTCAGTCAATATAGAGACCACAATAGAGACACAGAAATTGGCCAACATATACAGGAAAATACTTTTTCATAAAGCCTGCAACACACATTATTATGTTGGCAAGGGCGGGAACATACACAAGATTTGCCAGAATGTGATAGTGCAATCTGAAACATTGCAATATGAGAAAAATAAACATATTGCTTTAACATTTTTAATAATTTCCTTTATTATAAAGGGACTCGGACTCGCGTTATAGTTGTAGAACTTACCTAGTGGTTAGGTATAGTTTGGAAAATATAAATTGGCCGTCTGTTGTCAAATTAAAAAGAGATCTTTTGTTCCACGTAAACACTTACCGGTCAATGGGTACTCGAAAGGATTATCTATTATTAATTCCTAAACACATCTTTACCTGAGAGCAGGAGTGACTCAAGAACTTAAGATCATTTCAGTCATCCATCACGTTTTTATAATATAACATAACACAGTGTTAAACATATGTAGAAAAGAAGATCAATAAACATTTAATACTGCAGCGTGTGTCCTACCTGTTAGATCTATTGCCACAGACATCTACTAAACTTTTACCCCATTATTCATAAAACTTAAAATACCTCTGATAAATAACACGTGTTTTGTCCCTTTCTTAATAATTTAAATATCAGAGTGACAGGTTTCAACGTCATTTTAACTTAAATATATAGGTTTATTGAAAGTTTTACCTATAGGTTAAAATTAGAACAGCATGTGTCCTATTTCCAAGAGAAGAAATGCGTTAACTCCTACATTAACATGCAAACGAAGTCGCAGGTACAGCTAGTATATAATAAAGTTCCTGTGAAACATAGTTTTCAATGATATTTCGCATTGTGCGTTATGATGACCTGAGAAAAAGTCTGAGATAAACGATGTGTTAAACCTTTTGGCAGTAGTTTTGTAAAAATATCGTAAGTAGGTAATAGTTATTTACGATACAAGTGCCGACAATAGGAAATTCGCAACGAGTGGTGATAAATTAAAACACGACCGAAGGGAGTGTTTTAAATCGACACGAGTCGCGAATTACCTATTTGCACGTGTATCGTACAACGTTTTACTGTACATATGGCTCTTTAAAGTTTCGACATATGCAAGAAAAGTGCACTTTTCCGCACTAGTGCGGGAAAGTAGCACCACATGTACTGTAAATGTATTTTTTTTTACTTCAATAAACTCTTTTTAAATATTATTCATAATAATCTACCAAATCACTACAAAGACTGTTTAGTCAATTACCTACAATTGTAGTGGCCTAAATATTTTTAAATGAGAGCAAAATCAGATTCTTTTCAAGTGATTAACATATAATAAATATTGAGTTTTCTACAAAATAATAAACCACAAGCAAAATTTAAATTACCTTACAACTTGCAACAAATCATTGTACGATGCAAAAGAATTCGCATTGTAAGTACTAGTTTATCATTTTATCTCTATATTTATCATATATTGCACTAACTCAGAGGGTCGCGCGATCTCAACACATATTTAAATAATCACGTTTTGAAATCACATATGGACTCTCTCGTAATCGTAAGCCAGTAACGGAAGCATATTTAGTTATTGTTGCCTCACAGAGATCACAGGTCTGACTGAGTGCATGCTCATAATATCATGCATTTCTCTGCACGCGACTAGTGCAATAACCGATTGCCTTCTAACTTAAATAATTTGTCGCATGTATATTATTTCTAACTAAATTGAGTCTTATTCCTCAGACATAAGTTGTGAAATGTATGCAATATATTTACACACGTGACTGTGCAAATTACGGTGTGTAATTTAATTATGTATACAATTCAATTCAATGCGCTATGTAGTTCGTTTGTGACACGTATTCAAACTAGTGGACTTTTTAAGATACCTAGTACAAGTTACATTACGAGTACGAGTATACTTGTAGCTCTAGAAAATATGAATGAGAAATATACCTACTTCATGTAATAAAAACACGTTTCACTCGTGTCACAATGTCAAAAGTAGGTACTTATGTGCTTCTGTTTCCTTTTCAGTAACAATAACCATTTTATAAGGGCAGGTGGCATAATAGAGTTACCTTATCTAAATATATGATAGTACATAAATGTAGTTGTAAAAACACGTTAGAAAAATAAAGCATAAATTATAAAATGTCTTCATTTGTTATGAAATGGCGCACGTATAATTTATACACTACTCGTACTTCGTTACACTCGAACGGACTTGTTGACGTATATCGTTATAGTGACATAAATCATTAGTGTTACAGCATTATAATGTGCATCACTTTGAAAACGTACTCGTCGAAATACTTACTATAAAGACTTACCCGCTTCATGCACAAAACTGAACAAACCTCTGTTAAATGAATCGAATTTGTCTCTTTATCACTAACATGGGTGGAATTTTCGAAAATCCCTTCTTAGTGGGTACTTACGTGAAAACATCTGACTTCTAGGTTCAACGGTTTGGGCTGGGCGTTGATTTAAGTTAGTGAGGGAGTCAATCAGGACTTTTACTTTTATGTATACAGATGTTAGAAAAGTAATTATTTTTTTGCGATTTTACTTTCTATTGGATCTGTATCAGCCTCATAACCATAGATTCGTACTTATATAAATGTTTCGATGTCACTACGAATTCCAAATTCCTTAATTTTATGTACCTATCTTAATGTGCCTTACCCGCTTAGAGGCAGTTTGATCTAGTGTTATACGGTATAACAAGTATTTGTCTGTGAATCGTACTGACTATTTAACAGTAAAATATTATGACTAACGCATCTTTATAAACCCGGGCCTTAACATTACTCTGCTCCCAGAATTGAAAGAAAGAACTCAAAAAAAGGTTTGTTAAAAACTACTTATACCAAGAAGAAGTTATTACCCATCAAATCCTACTTATTTAAACGACTCAAAATACTGTTAAAGCAAAGTTTTGCCACAGAATGACTTCGCTTGTAAAGTTACTCCCATGTTACATTCCCCCCAAAATTATATGAAGCTTTTTCTAGACATAAGTGATAATGAAATTCGAAGGTGAGTCAGTAATATGTGCATAGTCTAAACTGAATATTTCTCATTGTTTATTATACTTTAAAATTATAAATATTCCTATAAGTTTTAAACAGTACCTAATCATAGATGCCGGTTCTCTAAACATGTTTTAGGAAGAGGTACGAAATAATGGCAGCACTTAATTATCCACTTTCTAAGTTTATGTAAATGACATAAACTATAAATGACATAATATATAATGAATATCATCTTATGTTGGGCTAGGTTAATGTTTATGTAATTTTATGCCAAGTAGGTTAGTGGCTTGACTTTAATTATATATGTGGGTAGACCGGAAAAAATGTGGTATTTCCTTTCAAAATAAGCCGGTGGTTAGTTCCATGAGCGAGCATGGGTGTACGCGATAAACTTGCTTGAGTTATTAAAATAGGAAATAAAATGTAAGCCGTTTTAGAGTTTTAGGTTAATTGCGTTATATATAAGCTGTCAATTTCGCCTTCAAGAAATGTAAGTTCATATGTCCTAACGCAAGTTATAAGTTACTCGATTGTTATGCCCTGACATAACTAACTCATGATTAACGTTTGAGCTTTATCTGACCTGTTACACTGTAGTCCATTGAATGAGTCCCTCCAAGGGGGGTCTAGAGTGCGTGAGTTAGTAACGTAAGATGTTTCTTCGGAAACATGTCAAGAGTCCCTAGGTAATAAACATACTAAAACCCCGGGACACTAGGAGGAGCCCTGGAGTGGGGGGAGGGGGGGAAAGGGTCCATTTTTTCATTTTTCGCTTAAATCTCAAAAACGGTACATGTTAGAGGAAAACTTTCAAGGAAAAGTTGAAAGGCCATAAAATTATCTACAAGTTCTACCTAAATATTTTTTTTCTATTCGCAGCCGTTTTCGAGCTACATCCCATGAAAGGTGAAAAATTCGAAAACTTTTTATTTTACCAACTTAGGGTGCCCGCAGACGACCGTTCTCTTCTCCGTTTTTGTTGTGGATTGTAAGAAATGACGATGATGATGATGATGATGATGATGATGATGATGATGACTACTTTTTCATCCTTTTGGGTTGGGACGGTCCTGTTAAGAGTTCTTCTTCTATTATTTGTTCATCCTCAGATGTAGGTGATTCGTGGTGAAGCTCTTCGTCATCACCATCACCATCATCATCATCTTCCTGAATGGATACGCTGTTAAGGCATTTCCCTTGGCAATGAAGGCATGCCGCTGAACATTTGAGCATTGCTTTTCGGCATCCACATTTACCGCTAGCACAATCTTTAGTGCAACGGCAAAATATGGTCTGTAGTAAGGCCTCTGGTGCTGGTGAATCTTCGGTTTTTATGGGCTCCAGGGTGTTTCCTACAGACTGCCATCCCCACTCTTGTGGAGGCAGCTCATTCCCAAGCCACTGTTGTACTTGATAGTAAGTGCGCCGGGAATGCTGAAGGCAAAGTGGCGCCATGGGTCTGTAGCGGCTCCATGGTGCCTCGCCCCCGTTTCTCTAGTTCACACGGATGAGCATGGGGTTTTAGCATAAGCTTAACGAGGGCGGACCCCTTCCCATGCTACGTGTGAACCTTCATCGAAAAAATCCGAACAACGGATAATGTTGGGACATTGATGTCATATGAGAGGCACTAGAGGAAAAAAAATAAAAAGTTCAAGTATCGTAACTACCCTAATAAAATTCAATTCCTCCTAAACGCCTCCATGGTGGAATCTGGTTTTTTTTATCAATGATAGACCTAATTATGAGCAATCTACCAGTACCGGTCACAAGTTGCACTTTTGAGTTTTTTGGAAGAAAAAAATAAAAAGATCAAGTTCAGTAACTCAAACTACCCTTATATAATATTTTGACAATCGATTCCTCCTAAAGGCTTCCATGGAGGAATGTGTTTTTTTTACCAATTATAGACCTAATTAAGAGCAATCTATCAGTACCGGTCACAAGTTGCACTTTTGAGCTTTTTGGAAGAAAAGAAATAAAAAGGTCACTTTGCGTAACTACCCTAATATAATATTTTGACAATCAATTCCTCCTAAAGGCTTCCATGGAGGAATGTGTTTTTTTTACCAATGATAGACCTAATTAAGAGCAATCTATCAGTACCGGTCACAAGTTGCACTTTTGAGTTTTTTGGAAGAAAAAAATAAAAAGATCAAGTTCAGTAACTCAAACTACCCTTATATAATATTTTGACAATCGATTCCTCCTAAAGGCTTCCATGGAGGAATGTGTTTTTTTTTACCAATTATAGACCTAATTAAGAGCAATCTATCAGTACCGGTCACAAGTTGCACTTTTGAGCTTTTTGGAAGAAAAAAAATAAAAAGGTCAAGTTGCGTAACTACCCTAATATAATATTTTGACAATCAATTCCTCCTAAAGGCTTCCATGGAGGAATGTGTTTTTTTTACCAATGATAGACCTAATTAAGAGCAATCTATCAGTACCGGTCACAAGTTGCACTTTTGAGCTTTTTTGAAGAAAAAAAATAAAAAGTTCAAGTATCGTAACTACCCAAATAAAATTCAATTCCCCGTAAAAGCCTCCGTGGTGGAATCTGGTATTTTTATCAATGATAGACCTAATTATGAGCAATCTATCTGTACCGGTCACAAGTTGCACTTTTGAGTTTTTTTGGAAGAAAAAATAAAAAGATCAAGTTCAGTAACTCAAACTACCCTAATATAATATTTTGACAATCGATTCCTCCTAAAGGCTTCCATGGAGGAATGTGTTTACTTTACCAATTATAGACCTAATTAAGAGCAATCTATCAGTACCGGTCACAAGTTGCACATTTGAGTTTTTTGGAAGAAAGAAGTATTTTTTGATCGATTGATGTGATAAACATGGGTATGTAGTATGGGGAAATTGTTTGAGCCTAAATCATTTTTTACTGCGTGTAACTCAGAAACGGTAGGATATAGGAAAAAATTATTTAGATACAACTTGTAGATAATTTTATGGCCTTTCAACTTTTCCTTGAAAGTTTTTCTCTAACATGTACCGTTTTTGAGATTTAAGCGAAAAATGAAAAAAATGACCCTTTCCCCCCCTCCCCCCACTCCGGGGCTCCTCCTAGTGTCCCGGGGTTTTAGTATGTTTATTACCTAGGGACTCTTGACATGTTTCCGAAGAAACATCTTACGTTACTAACTCACGCACTCTAGAACTTTTTATTCAATGGACTACTGGGAGTGCGCACAAGTCTCGATTCTTCGACCGTGTATCAAATAATGTCAAATGTCGTAATGTCAAACATTGAAAATAATGTTTTTTTTATGACACTACAATTATTCATAGAAATTAAGAGAACTAGGTTTCAACTAATACTTATATCAAGGGAACATACTTTCATTAGATACCTACCTATTTTTGATTCACTTGAACCCAATTTTTTAATAGTACATTGTTGTAAAGGCTAGAAAGTAGGCAATAGATGGACGAGTGGGTTCGAGGTCGGAGCTGCAGGTGAGGACCTCGAAGGACTCGAAGGAGACGAGTCCATCTATTGAACTTTTGGCCGAGATATTACATAGTGCTTTTCACGCCTACTGTGAGGAAATTGCAAATAATTATAATTATTCGTCTCACCTGCGGCTCGGACCTCGAACCCACTCGTCCGTCTATCGCCTACTTTCTAGCCTTTACAACAATATACTATTGATTTCAACGAGACCATTTAAAGATATTTTTCGAAGAGGTGGCGAGGAAACAGGAGGTATATACCATTTTTCTTGACGTGTTAACTACCTACTCTAGCTTCCCATGTCCTGTACCGAATGTTACACACACAAGTTCCTATACAGAGGCCCGATTCGATATCAAAAATGTTACGGCCTGATGGGCGTCTTACAGGGATATTCCTACTTTCATGTAAGTATCTCTTTCAAAACTAGAATGACAGGCATGGGGGGTAGATGTAAAGATATATCTGAAGAACACCCTTTTTGTGCATTAAGACATATTTACGCGACTTGCAATATGAACTAATTATGATGTCGTAAGTTAAGTACGCGTAGGTACATTCAAATTTATATTTAAGCAGTAACGCTGCTAACGAAACTATAAATTTTAATGTAAAGGAAAATTGAAAAACATGTAATTTTTTCCTTTAATTTAAATTTTATAAATAGGCACATGTTTGTATTCCTTTTAAAATAAATTAATAATAGAGTACGTCATAATGTTTGTATTTTTTGTATAATGAATAACTTACTGCGTTAATTCATTGCATTAAGCAATTGACAGGTAATAACAAATATACTTATTCATTTATAAAGTGCAATAAAACCAAATACATTCGACAAATAAAATGTTAAATGAAAACCTTATTATAATAATAATTCAAATAAGGTTCAGTGTATAAAAAACATAAGCATTTATATATTACTAGTATGCGCCTCATAAAACATCTAGTATAGGTTTCTATTTCATAAGTTTGTCTTTTGGATCTAATAAATGAATATATATTAATGAATATAAATATATTAATCAAGGAATTGTGTATTAACAAAATGAGCAAACGTATAAATTTGATGTATAAAAACCACGTACCTGCGAACCATCTAGGAACACTGACAAACAGTTTGTTGTTCCATCTCTCAATGCCCACGGGGAGGGCATTCTCGGGTATTAGCGCCCCCGTTTGGATCGCCTGCTGCCTGGTATACTGGTCTGGATAGTTCCAATCCAGAACATTCCAGGCATACAACTCCTGAAGTTTCACCGTTGCTGACACGATTGACACTAGGGTGCACAGCAAGAGAAATTGCACTGACAACATGTTGATCTGTGGAAAATAAATTGTTATATCAAGGGCACGGACATTGTAGGGTAGGAAATCGTGATTTTTTAACTCAATGTGGTTTATTGAACTGATATGAACCAGATATTGATTAGATATCGTGATATAAATGATGTTTCTTTGATTAATTACCATTATCATTAACATTTTTAGTATCTACTCTCGAGCACAGCCCGATTATGACCAACGGTCGTCTTTTAACATTATATCTGCCAATATACATATCATATATTAACCTTTTATATTACACACATACACAATATTACAAAACTACCAGGTAAATTGGACTGTTTAATTATGTCAGGGACACGACCGCTATTCCCTTATTTACGTTCATGGATGTATATTCCCTTATTTATATTTAGTTGAACAAAATACCTGTACAATATTCGATAAGAAAATACTCAACAATTCTATTGATATGTCGACTTAAGTATACTTACTATCTGGTATGTTTGACCTCCAATTACGAACAGTTGCTACAAGTAATTGGGTTAAGTTATAATTATTTACATAACGATCGTATAGTAAAATATATTACAAAGTTGTATTCAAGTTCATTGTATATTCAAATACAGTATTGAAAATTCACGTCAGTTTAGTAAATTGTGTCTCACAGAATACCAATCATATCCACCGAAATTCGGATTTCGACTAGTGTTCCAAGTCAGGTCTATCCTTCGACCGCCATTTTTTTAATCCTACTACAATGTATACGAACCAGCTGCAGAATAGCTGCTGGTATACCCAAAATATCTTAACACAATCTACATTATAGAATCGATATCAAGATATTCTGAGTGGTAGTACCGTATGTACATAGTATATAATTTCCAACTGGATGTACAGAATTTATTGTACTTCCTAAGGGTTGCACTATCCGTTTCCAGCAATCCGTATTTTTGCACACCATTTGCACTCTCCTAACACTACAACCGTCCAAAAATACTGAACTAGGATTTGCATTGTTACGTACATATTCAGGTTGGCATCCAAATGAACGGTTCGCGCAACAGTTGATCGAAGACTGGGGTTCAACCCACTATCCCCACATATATAAAACTTTGGCAGTAGGCTTATAGTCTCCTACCACGACACGTTAGGGAGGAAGTAGACATAGACTTACGAACCGTTAGACCCCAGGCAGATATAACGGAATGCGAAAATATCTGCAATCGGTACTTAAGTACGATCGCCAACAGTTTTATGATTACCCCATCATGTATATTCATACCAAATGCTAACACAGCTCACTGACCATAGGTGACCCGTATCATAATAAATATAAAGTACACGAATTGTCAGTCTTTTTACAAACTTTACCCTGTAAATTATAAAGTTTACCTTTCGCTGTATAGACTTGACATTTTTTGCACCTATTCCTGTTCCTGAAGTTAAGTTTGTTACCTTTTTTGTATAGTTCAGGGACGAGGAATTTACTTTGATACTGTCTCACGCCACGGACAATCTAATAAGTTAGTAACAAAATTCTGATATTTGCAAAAATATGTTGCGTCGTCGACTTTTACCATATTAAAGTACCCGTTACGAAGCAGCCTAAGCGTTATATCCTTTATAATGCTATGCAATTATGTGTAATAAGGGAATATTTCACAAACCGGTTCACAAATAAGTATTTCTACGAGATTATTAGCTCTGCGAAATTATCTGCAACTGGATCTGAATCTGAATATATACCTACTTGTAGATCTTTGCATAATTCAGGGTTACGTATGATATGAGTTCGTGGTCAACTTTAGCTGCAGGCTAAATACCTTATGCCTAAATGAGGGCGTCAACATGTCAAGTTAGGCAAATTTGATACCAATTGCTATATATAGTGAGCGCGTTCATTTTTTTCTTTGTAGTTTGATTTTGGTGTCAATCGTTAAGTCGTTTTCGGAATTCCGTAATCAACTAGGAATTCTTAGTATTGCCATGTCCATATGTCTGTCTGCGGTAGCTCAGTGACCCCTACTAATAGAAAATCTGACTTGGGCTTTGGGACATAATAATTCCGATCATTTTATTGACAAGTACGTACGTTAAGTATTTAGTAAGGTACTTACTTATGAAAAAAAAACAAATTTGATAATAGTTTGTAATTGCTGTTTATTTCTGTGTAATGGATGTATCGTCATTTATATAATTACCTAGACACAAAATCTAACCAAATGTCACACCACAAAAAAATGGCTTTTAAAGATGTTAATAAATTACTTTAAAAACAAAGTTTTAACCGACTTCAATTTAGTACTCCGCCAAGCCACGAGAGTATTTCCACATTTTTTTTTACATTTTACCACATGAACTGATTTCCGATTGCAAATGCGTTGATTACTATAGAAAAAAACCGAATCGCTGTATGTGGGCCGATAATATTTGAGGACTTCCGTCGATTCCCCAAGATCATCACCAATGGCAATTCAATAGTTCCTATTTCAACGGAATGTTATCAGAACCTTTGACGTACTTTTGCACTTTTAAGTACATAATTGATGAATTCGAGAAGTCGTCTGTGGTCTTCATTATCAATTCCTCGCCACCAAATTTATGATTTACGGATGTAAATACACGAGTTATAATAGAAAAAACCAAAATGACTACATGCGTGCCAAATAAAATTGAGGAGTTCCCTCAATTCCTCATGGATCATATCATCTAAGTGAATTTAAAAAAATTGGACCCACCTGGAAGCATATACATACAAACAAAAAAAAAACGAATCGGCTCATCAATGATGGAGTTCTGAGGTAACAAAAACAACCGAATTGAGAACCTGCTTTTGTTTGAACTCGGTTAAAAATAAATTAATAAATAATTTTAATATTTATTTACTTCCAAACAGACAACGAATGCTATTCATTTAAATCTATTTAATTACTTCCGGGTGGAAAGTTTCTACGATTCTTGAATATAGTATTAGTCTAAGACGCGACACTAAACCTAGTTCGATAAGACTACCGGATGATATATATATATATATATATATATATATATAATTAATCACGTCATTAATGGATGAACACGAAATGGTGATGCTGCAATGAAATAAACCTGGCAAGGCTATAATAAAAAAATATGAAAAACAAATTGAATCCGTTAACTGCCTCGTGGGCTTCCCATAAGCACAAAAGTCGCTATTATACTCGTAAATGTTTTACAAAACAGCATTTTTCCTGAAGGCATAGCACGGTTGCCTTTTTATCACTTATCGCTGTGGATAAGCCATCCGTCACGTTCTGACAAGTATGCGAGTGCGAGAGTGACGGAAGTCTTATCCACAATGATAAGTGATAAAATGGCAACCGTGCTACGCCTTCTGGGGTGTAAATTAATCACACCGAGCGATAAAATAAAACATTGAATAAAACATTGGTCACGTTACGTTCGGAATGTACGAGTAACAGGACTAATGTCGACCAACTTAAAAATATCGTTGCAAAATTATTTAGATGAAGTTGTTAGTGGTGTCAAACAGGTAGTGATTATGAGATTATGAACCATGTTTTGGCGTGCAGACCGCGGCTGCATGTTAGCCACCATAATTTTGTCTGCTTGCTCGGTTATGTAAATACTATAATGACATGTAATATCATCAATATTGCGAATAAATGAATATGAATATGGTCTCTGGTAAATAAGCTCTATATACGTACATATACTGTACTCTTCGCCCGCCCGTGCAATCTTTTTTCGAAATAACGCTGAAAATACCACCGTGGGTTGAAAGCATTAGCAAAACTTTTGTTGAAAACACATTTTTTTATATAAAGGTACTTAATATTAACAAACTAAATATATATAAATCTTGATGTAGAACATCAATCGCGTTATAATTGGCCTTTGCCAGCTCATTTTAGAGCTTCAACGTAGCAACTCAACTACGGAACCCTACACGCCCCGGTCCTACCGAATTTATGATCATAATTTGACCTAAGCACCAATTAGACCAACTTACCTAAAATTCTGGTTATATTAATGGACAATTCCAATGGATTGTGTAATGGTATCAAAAACCGTGAATAAATCCATAGTGATTAGATTCAAAGACGCGCCCGAGGCGGAGGCACTTTTTACTAATATACCTACACTACATATATATAAAAGTAAAAGTCCTGACTGACTGACTGACTTAAATCAACTCCCGGGCCCCACCCCGTTGAACCTAGAAAGCTGATTTTTTCGCAGGAGGTAGTTTATATAAAGTTAGTAGTAAGTACCCACTAAGAAGGGATTTTTGAAAATTCCACACTCAAAAAAGGTGGTTGAAAGTTTGTTTGGGGATGGAGTCATATTTTAAGTGAGATACTTGAAACTTTGTGTATGGACAGGAGTTCATAAGGATATATACAAGAAAAAATGTTTTTAAGGGTCTTTTCAAGCTACAAAATTAAGACTTATGAAAAGATTCCTTATCTCGACGATATAAACGAGTTCCACGCGGACGGAGTCGCGGGCAGAAGCTAGTTTACAAATATAACTGGTGCAAAACACCCGCCGATTATTACTTACGTATGTAATTGTAAACGTCATTTCCCAAGACATTACGAACTAAGTCAACCTCGTCAAGTCTATGGTCTAGCTAATCTAGCTATGCGACGTACGGTACAATCTCCTACAAAAATCCTCTCCTATAAAATCATACACAACACAAATCGCTTTAATAGTATTTTATGCAACTGTAGTATAAGTAGGGTCTTAAAACGCGAGTGTCGTGAGTTGCGATGCGAGCCTTGGCGAGCATCGCAATTAAAGACGCCACGAGCGTTTTAAGACCAAGTTATACACCGTTGCATACAATACTTTTTCTACGACTAATTTTAAATAAATAGCATTTGACTTTTCCGTTAGTTCTATTACTACTCACGCAATTTCTTCAGCGGTGCAGTTATTTTCTTCTACGTCCATTTTAAAAGGAACGTACACATTTTTCTTCACTTCACAAACACGAATCAAATCTTAAGAAGTTATTAATAACGAATAGTTATCATATTTCGTCTTTTAATTTTGAACTGGAACTTTGGTGGGAAATTGGAAACATGACACATTGACACCTCTTGTTTATGGTCTGTTTTGTTCTTAATTCAACTTGCCAGTACTGTCATATTAAGAATAAGGTTTTTCATAAGTTTTGAGTGGTTTGTTAAGTTGGTAGTACCTAATGTATTTTGTCGTTAAATTAGTGTTGATCACGTAATACTACCCAGGTTTAGAATGTATGGCTGCTAAGCGTATCGTTTTGGCGACAAAACAGCACGGTTGTGCCGTACTGTTATGGGGAATAGAGTGTAGACTTTTCTGCAGACTTATTTTGTGTCTTTATATTAGTGTTCGGGACCATGTAAATGACAGATAAAAGTACAGGAGTAGAAAAAATATCTTAACACATACTCATAGCTTTAACTATAGATACTATAAATTGAGCATTGTAATTATTTTCCTCTGGGGTAATATTGCATGTCATAACTTCATAAGTATTTATCTAATTAATAGTCCAAAGTAATAAAACATATCTGCACCCAAAATCAGACAAGAGTAAGGAATTAGAAATTAATAAGTCACCAAAACAGCCATATTGACTTGGCTGTTTTCGAATGAACCGGTTCAATACTATAGGTACGCCATGTAAGTTATTACTTTTCAGATATAAGCTAACAAAAAAAACCTTCAAAAGTATATCCACACCAAACCTAAAATCACTGAAATACAGTGCCATACATACATAATTTAAAACGCTTCATTCTTAAAAATATTAAATGAATCTGTATGTACTTACCGTAATTTAATACATTATAACTACTATAAGGGTTTAAGAAGAACAAGGCGTTAGTGTTAGCAGTAAGTAGGGAGAAAATAATGCATCGAAAATGACTCGCTCACACTTAACGTAATCCTATACTTATACTTATATGTATGGAGGGAGGCCGGACGATCTGAGAATGCCATATAGTGAATAGCTATTGCTATTTGCCTTCGCATAAAAGTTATACTGCTTTTTTAAATTATATTGACCACATTAGAAAGGTTAGGTCGACTTTCGGACCTTTAGTGTGTGGGTAAAATATGACCTTAACATAACATGTTTCCACTGTTCATTGCATTGAAACTAGTTTGATTCATTTGGATTAGGTTTAGTGTTGAATGTTGCATAAATGATGGTGGCACACAAGTGGTGCGCCACCTGGTGGTAAGCGGTCATGAGTTTGTGAAATGAGGTCAGTGTTCACTTTTATGTTCTCATTACTATCTGTCATCTTGTCATCTATCTATCATTATTGTAAAAATAGATAAACTACGGTCATTTTCGTGTGGCAGCAAGGAGTTCAGGCTTTACTGAGCAGTTTTATATCCTGTGTGATTTGCATGTGTGAATGTAAGCTGCGTCTAGCGACACTGCCAGGACTGGACAAGTGGACAACTACAACTACAAGTTCATCATCCTCCTAGCGTTCTCCCGGATACCCCTACGGGAGGTTGGGTGTCCCTAATGGAGCTCGGGGTCCGCTTTGACACCTAATCCTAAGATTCGGCATAGGCACTAGTTTTACGAAAGCGACTGCCATCTGACCTTCCAACCCAGAGGGAAAACTAGACTTTATTTGGATTAGACCGGTTTCCTCACGATGTGGACTACAACTTCCCAGGCATTTATTATACTATCACTATGCACATAGTATAAAACAAAGTCGCTTGCCGCTGTCTATCCCTAAAACTACGCAACGGATTTGATGCGGTTTTTTAATAAAGATAAATGTGATTCAAGACGAAGGTTTATATGTATAATACATATAGTACCCGTGCGAAGCCGGGGCGGGTCGCTATATTAATAATAATATAATATAAGAAAGAGTTACTATTATAAACAGGAGAAATATTTGAGGTTGTTAATAGTTTTACGTCACACCTGGCCATAATGCGAGTTTTACTGCACGCTGCGCGTACGGGTAAACTCGCATTGTGGCCAGGTGAGGACGTAAAATTTTGTACTCAACACGGGCGGTAATTCGTAAAGCCCTAGAGCGCATAATTATGGCCCTCACCTTCGGTTCGGGCCACAAACACCTGCGATCTGGGACATCCACGAATTCACCGCCCTAGTTACGTAATGTACTATTGTAAGTTTTTACATATATAGGGTGTAATCTCCGGAACCATTTATCCGATTTCTATAATGCTTTCACCGGTGTACAAAATGGCGGTACGAACTAACTGGGTGGATAAATAATGATAGGTACATAGGGTTTATTTCATCCTCCGGCTTAGCCTGCTTTCTTTGTAATACGCGGACTGTGCCGTGCGGGCAACTAGGGAAAGATTGCTATCATTGGACCGGCGCTTTGATTGGACCACTTAAATATTTTAAAATCTACACGTGCTAGATAGAGTCAAACCAGGTACAAAGTGTTCTTGGGCAGCCCTGCTGGTCCCCCCACAACCTCCGTCGCGCCGTGCTACCCGGTCACGAGTGACGTGAATGAGTATGTTTTGAGCGCTCTTGGTGTTAAATTACGCGGAGGAAAAAAATCACGAAAGTATCACATTTGCAATTTTTTAAGTGTGCTGATGTATAACGGTTAGACATTTATTAATTGATAAAATTTACAACAACTGTTTTTAACCATTTGTTTTCTTTATTTTTCAATATTTTTGTTTATGATTTGATGCCTAGTTGCTATCAATGAACTTTTTTTTAAAAAAAAAAACTTTTCACCCTTGGGCGTGGTATAAGTTAATATAAAAAGATTAAAATTGAATGCAAAATTTGATTAAACAAATTTATTACAAGAAAATGTTTTTTTTTCGATTTCCATAAGTTTCCTTGATTGGACCATCGGTTTAAATTTCCTAAGTTCATTGATGGAGACTCAGTTGTCCAATCAAGGTGACTCTGGTCCAAAGAAGGGAACAGCCCGGGAAACTCTTCACGATTTTTCTCTAAAATTATGATGCTTTTTCGATTGTGTATAAGGTAATAAATAAATATATTTCAAGAATTAAAACTCCGCAAACTTGAATTATTTTCTGACTTAAAATGTGTAGATTATAGGGCAGCAAAGTTAAGTGGTTCAATCATAGCAACCTTCCCCGATAGTTCGTTATTACTATTAGTTCATGACCTTTGTCTTAACTGATCATTTGTCGGTATAGTTAGGTTCCTCAAAATTTGGGTTTAATTTCGATGAACTGATTGATATTCAAATAAAAAGATTTATAGTCATGATATGATATATTATATGAAATTTATATTTTGACAACACTCATAAGCTCATAACCAATCTAACCATAGGTTCTTTCATTTAGCATACACGTAAGGTCTATTGGTTATTTGGTATATTTGAAGTAAGTCAGTACACATGAATAGGTAATTATTGGGTAGGTATATTTGTGGGTTTTATGATTTATTGTGTCACGCGCATACGAAGGTCGTCGTTCGTTCATTTTCCATTTCGTCGAGTTGTAATTACACCTACGACGTACTTAAACTGTTTTCTGTTAGCCAGTATTAGACGAAACGATATTAATTGTATCATTAATTTGTCCTATGTATGTAGTTACACGTACGTCATATCATAATTCTAACCAAAACTCAATCATTCAGAAAACTGTAGAAAAATGTGATTCATATCAGTAAAACCTGTTGCAGTCCATAATAAGTAAGGGGTAACCTTTTCTAGTATCAAGCCTGTTCTAACCTAACCTAATATACTTTTCTGGTAGAAGTTTGATTTTGTTGGGGTTCACTGCTCTGACCTAACAGAAACTAAGCTTACCCGTCATAGCTACTTACATATATGCTATGATTGAAGTCACGTGCATCATAAGCTTATTTTATTACTTGTATTGTACGGTAAATTATAAGAAGAGTACTGAAACTAATTTATACAATCGAGATAGCCTTCCAGCGAGATATTTTTACCGGCTTGGCCATGTTAAGTCAATGCAACATTGTCTTTGCAGCAGCAGCAATCTTTGTCTTAACGCTCTTGAAGTAGAAGCACCTAATGCGATAGTCATTGATTTACAAAAAAAAAATGACCAACTATTACTTTACCCCGTCCGCAAGAAGTTAGCGCACACCGGATGTTGCCAAGAGTCATGCTAGTAATATAAAGTATATGAGTATTACCTATTTTTTGCCTCAGAAAGTAACGAGTGCATGTGTCAGACTTTAAAATTTTGCCATTAAACATAACTTAGCCAGGATATCGGCAGGCAGATCCAGCACATTTATATTAATATATTCAACTCCACGTTTCACCAATACGTAGCAGGGATCGATGAAGGTTACTATACTTACGCGTATCTTTCTATTAGATACTGATTATTTCAACATGTCCGTTGAGCAATACAATTATTCGCTTCGAACTTTAGTAGCCATTTCCTCAGACAATATCATTAAAATTTTGTAATGATCTACATTTTTACATAAGAAAAATATTTATTTATTGAACGATGTACACGATAATTAGTATTTTTTCTGTTAACTCGCCCATCATTTCAAAATCTAGCTTAGTTAGCCTTATAAATACGTAAGGCAATTATTTTGGACACTGCACGTAAGGCATATCCGTTCCATATCCATATACTTAGCACCTTTACTTAGTCAGTTTTAATAATGTAATAGTCAGTTATAATAAACAATTCTAGTTATTTAAGTACGAGTAAAATTCAATATTCTGGCTTGCTTGTACAAAACGTAAATTTTGTACACTGATCCCAAATTATTACCTACTTGATAAAGGTACGAAACTTAAGGGCTTAATCAAAAAATAGTTATCAAAAACCGAGAACATTCACATTTTTCAACCAGAAAACTAGTACCTACTACTAATTACTAAGCAGGAAGTATCTGCAACTTGTAAAAGGAATGGTACATAAATTAAACGTTTTTTATTTCGAGATTTTCGTTCGTAAATTTTTATCTCAGATCTCTGTTATTGATTAGGCTTTATTTGCCAGTATCCCCAACTGCAGAAAAAAATAAGTATCTGATTTAAAGTTATGGTGATTTGACATATTTAATTGATAAGTTTGACTCGGAAAACTAAATATGTAAGTAAGTATAGGAAGTTCTACTTCTGCGACACCATACTAATTATTTCTGTACACCAACCATGGCCCTGTAATCGACATGAAGGGCAGATTTTAATAACACCTCTACTTAAAATACATGAACTAAGCTTCCTTTTTATCACGCATTTTATAGTTTTACTTAGGTACTTGAACATATGTTAGCACTTACTCGTAAGTATGTCTGTGTATCTACTCGTAACTGAGTTAGATTAATTTAAAATTACAAACCTATTGCTACCCAGGTATAGTTTTTATAAGGCTTTCGTATCTTCGATTAATATTATTATGTAGGATTTTTCCATATTTTAGCAGAGAAACTGTTGAACTTTATTTGACCCAGTTCTTTTTTTTAACCTTAGGCCTACTGTCCACGAGGCGTAGCTGCATAGACGCTGCACGCATCGCCGTGCAGTATTCATGCAGGCCGGCGTACTGACGTTGTCCACTAAGCGTAGCGTAAGCGTATCGTAGCCTGCGTTTTATTTCATTCGTGAAGATGTCGTCCAGTGATGAAGACGTTACTTTGGCCTATTATTATCTTCGAGGTCGGCGACGACGCCGTTTATATTGGATACATCCATATATAGGAAGAAAAACATTTTTTGATACACCTTGTCTGTTCAATCTTTACGGGAATATTCCATGAGATTATTATTGTACAGAGGACAATTTTCCACTATCTGCACAAACTTTGCAGCCGTTCCCGCCATTTTTTCTCACAAATACTCAACGCGCTGTTCCGTGCGATGCAGCCCGGCGTATAACATGCGGTACGCCCAGCGGCATGAAGCTTGCATGCAGCGTCGCTGAAGCGACGCTGCCGCTCCGTGGACACAGTTGTGCGGTTTTGTATGTGGGCTGCAAGCTAGCGTACACCAAGCGTATAATGACGAATACGCGTCTATGCAGCTACGCTTCCGTGGACAGTAGGCCTTACTGTTAAGACCCAGTTCACTCGCAATTGGCCGTATTTGTTCATCCCCCTCCACCCCTGCCTGCCGTAGAAATGCCTGACGTAGATACTGGACGCACTGTAAAATAGATACTTGAGTGAGCTTGTATATGTACCTAATATGTATACATAGGAACTATGAAATGCCTGACACGTGAGCTTTTAAAGAGCTCAAATTACATGCGATTTATTTTACTGCATTATGATCAACTTCGGAGCAGTTATCAAATATGTATGCTTCTGACAATTATGTGTAGTACTATGGGTACTAGACGACGATAAACATACGATATATAAATAAATACTTAAAAACATAGAAAACATCCATGACTCGGGCACAAATATTCGTGTTCATCACACAAATAAATGCCCTTACCGGGATTCGAACCCAGGACCTCTAACTGCGTAGGCAGGGTCACTACTAACTAGGCTAAAGCGGTCGTCAAAAAGTATTGAATCGGCTTCTTAAAATATTGCCTTTGTCGTTATTTTATATTTAGGATAAAACTTAACGTTAATTTAATTTGCTACTAATCATTTAATACTTTAATAAATTGCAGGTAAATTAAATAACATTTAGTAGATTTATACATGGCAAGTAACTTCAAATACTTCAGTACACATACTTATCTACTTAAATACGCGTCTATTTTACTAATTAAGAAGTTAATTTATAAATCCCGGGAATTTGAATAATAATATGGAATGGAGTCTGCCTCCATACAACTGTAGGTGTAAGTGTAGATATTTTTTATATATCCGATTATCTGATCCCTGATAATAAGACATTTCATAAACTAACAAAAAAAACGATACAAAAACTTGATATTTAACCAGTAGGAATTGTTTCAATTCTTCGTTGACTGGTCTGTCAACTGTCAACCATAGCATTAAGTTCATATACTACGACAGACCCTCCACATGCCGAACACTTAATTGTGCGAAAAACGTGACCGGATCTTAAATTTTCCTTTGTCTTAAGACCGGCAGCTACTACATCAACGTTGTGTCAACTGCGAAGGTTGAGGAATTAACAATTTATCAAAATGTTTGGAAATTTGTCAGTGGTCAAGACCGTTTAGTATAGAGCTTAGAATGTATAAAGCTGTCGTAAAATTATTGTTACTTTTGATACTACTTGTATCAAAAGATCGGTTTTTTTACTGCACTTAACTACGAACTGAAAACTGACGGTTTAGCGATAGCGGTGAGAATTTATGTGCCGTTCCCGGGAATATTAATAAAAGTTCCCAATTTTCAGTGTGTAGGTACTTACCCATAGTTTTTTCTGCATTGTTATAAAAAAAATCACTATAAATTGGGAGACGCCTAAAAATATTAATAATAGGTTTACGTGGAAAGTGGATGGTGTTAGATTTATGGTACCTACCTACGTCGGACCTAGGCCAAAACTTCGTCGGATTCTTTATGCTTTTACCTAATATATTTCAAAATCCACGGGGAGCGCATCCTTAACTTCAGTTAATTAAATTTAACTATAAGGACCTTTCTGGTTTTTCTGTGACGCAATGGCTCTGTTAATCAGGATTATTTTATTTATGAATTTAGCCGTGTAAATGACTACGGTCTATTCTCTATTTACTTCTTATACCTGTTAATTCGGTCCTATGATTATAACTTTCCGTCCGTCAATCAACAAGAGTGAACGTAATGGTAATGGTATTCGCTCATAGTCAATTAATTTATGGTGCCACATTGAATTACCTGCATATCACATGAAGGACTTCATGTTTACGAGAGTGGCCTACTAACGCCTACGCTGGTGTTTGAAATACTGCGGTTTATCATAATTATTAATTTGGCTTAGCACCAATAATATTTTCATAGCGATCCTTAAACACAATGGGCAGCAAAAGATTCCAATATTTGCCTAATAATGCAAGAATAATGAAACCTAATCGTTGGCAATAATTGCGATCCGTTTGCCGTTTGTATCCATAAAGCGCAGATGCCGTTATGCGCATAGCATTACAAGTGATTGCACGTAACTCTCGATATTAATTATCAGCTCAAAGATAACAGTTATACTCACGTACCTACTCAGATATTCACGACTTGGTTTCATTTTACCGCCCACCTCTAAGTAAATCTTGACGCTGAGATCCGGAATAACAAAGCGTAGTCGTTTGGGCTGAGTATCAGATTTGGGTTGTAATTTCCTAATTTCTATGGCGCATTTTTTTTATTGAGCTGCGGTAGGCTAGCGGTTCAGGCATGCGGCTGTCAAGCGGCGGTCGAGGGTTTGAATCCCGGCTCGTACCAATGAGTTTTTCTAAACCTATGTACAGAATATCATTGGATAGTTACCGTTAGCTTTTGGTGAAACCTGCATATATCCACGAAGAAATTCAAAGATGTATGTGAAGTCCCCAACCCGCACCGGGCAAGCGTGGGGACTACTGCCCCTTCCCTCTGATCCATGAGAGGAGGGCTGCGCCCAGCAGTGGGACGTAAATAGGCTGTTTTATATATATATATATATAGATTATATCCCTTAAAAATAAAATAACATATGTTATTCTGCCTTAATTATCAAAAGGAGTTTTTAAATTTTAGCAGTTTAAAATAGCGATTTCCAAAGAAATTAGATTATATACCAGAAAAATTAGACTCATATCAGATAGGCGGCATAGAACTTAGAAAATGCGACAGATAAATTATGTTAATTTTCATAAAACTGGATTTTGTTCTTATTTTTAATAGATATCAGACAGTGAATTAAATTAAACAATGAGCAGTGGAAACATAATATTATATTGAATGATGTAAACAATAAGAGGAACCACTAGGAGCAATTTTTGCACCGAAACGTTCCATTCAGTGGATTATATCCATGAGATTTTCATCTAAATATACGTTTTCTAAAAAAATATCGGAAGTATGGTGGACAAAAAATGCATTACATTAAAAAATACACACCTAAAACCAAGGGTTTTCCTGAGGTGGTTAGGAAAATCCTCTATCGCTACATAATATCTTTGGACAAATCTAATTTCTTTGTAACTCGATGCCAAAGAAATCAGTCGAAGAAAGTAGATAACGGCACAAAACATGTTTTATATCTGTCATTCTTTGTAATATAATTTCATACATGAAATATAAATATGCTGAGTTACTTTTCCTGTATAAAATACTCAACAATTTTATACGAGTACATGCTCCTGAATTGTTATACAATATTAGACTTTCGTGTGCCTCGTAGGACAGAACGTACATAGTTGCCGCAATAAAATATTGTTCAGCATTGCAAAAAGCAGAACAAGACACGCACAAAATTCATATATTAAACGCGCGTGCAAGTTTTACAATGAAAAATGTATTAACGCAGATTTATTTGACAATCTGTGGTAAAAAAAACACTCTTGAAATAGCGTGCAAAACTTTAACAAAAATGTATTTTACTTTACTTACACTTTTTTGTTGTATTTATAACGGTTATAGTGATTTAATTGTGTGATATTAGGTCCTTATCTAAAAAGAAGAAGAATAAGAAATTGGTGTTTTGTATGGAGAATTTTATGAAAACTGTGATTGTCATACATTGAATTTTGCGGATTATTCAGTAATGTCAAATTTTATCCAAACAAAATTTTGGTAGGAATATATATCTTATATTATCTATACGTTACACATATCTTAATTACTTAAAAATAGTTCGCATCATAAAACTTTACGTAAGTAATTTAAACAATTGAACCGCGGCAGCACATGAAAAGGGTGGTTTTCAAGCTTTTTTATTAAAAAATAATAGGTTTTAATTGAAATGAATCAATTACGTACAAAATAATATCTGTGAAAAAAAACGCCAATGTCAGGTAAGGACCTAACATAATTGTTTTTTTGTTTTCTTAAATAGGAAACTGTAGGTCTAGTTATATTATTAGTGTATAGCTTCTAGCTAATAACTTTGTACATAACTTAAGACCATTTGCTTTTAATTTTAAAAAATGTAGGCAATAGTTTTCGCAAAAAAAAACGCAATTCATACGTTAAAAATGTTTAAAAAATTGCGGCTAATTTTTTTTAATGTATTCGATTAATTACTATTAGACACCTATACAATAAAATCGGCAAACAGCGATATACAAAATAATCTAGTTAAGTAAGTCCATTTATGCAATTGCCATTTTTGATTAGAACGTTCAAAAAAATACGGATTAAACCAGCGCATAATGGAGGGTAAATTTCGAAATAAATAGGTTATAATATTTTAGCCGTTTCATAATTGAAACACAGGTGTGGATGCGCCAAAGAGCTTAGATATTTCGACTTCGACAAATTATTTAAATATGTTCCGTGTGAAAATACGCCATTCTTATTGATGGGAATGTAGTTTCCTAGAATGATCTCCTCCCAAAAAAAAACTAATCCTCGTAGTAAATATGAAGTATGATATTCACCATGTGTCTGCTTACATTGGGTCGCTTGTAGTAAAGTGAGGTGAAGCGTTGTGAATAACAACTAGCACGTTTGAAATTGTGGATGCACGAGCCATGGATCAGCGAGTTGGTGCGATATGTTGGGCGTGCGTGGCGAACTGATAACGCGATGCACTTAGGGTATGGTTGCCGTTTGGGAGGCTTCGATTCGGTCATTATTAATTCAAAGCTAAAGGGTTTCAGTTCATACTTTCTGTCTGTCGTAGAACGAATAGTATTAGGTACACCTCTTAACGAAATAAATTAAATTTATTTAATATTTTTTCTTTCGTATTATGGGACTCCTAGGCAAGAGGTTTGAAGTAAACAGCGGTAATGTCAGTAGAATAATGAATGTTTATTAGAAACATACGTCGCCTTATATAGTATTTACAGAATTGTAAATTAAATAGAAATATGGGTATTTCGAAATCAGTATTACTAGGTTTACCCTACATGTAAATGCACGCACTCAAATACGTTTGAGAGCAGGACGACGTGTCTTCGTTCTCGCTCCAACAATCACGTAAATACGAGCGCAGCGTCTGCGCGCGCCTCAGTTGCCTCCGGCCGCCGATGCAGACGCATGTCCCATAGCACTCCTCCTCAAGCGAAGCGTATGCGTTTCGTGACTCTGCCGGATCTTGTTATATACGTCTGTGTGTCTGGTATCGATAACGGACGCTGGCTGGAGCTCGTGATATCGTCACTGTAGATGTAGTCTGGCTTCAGGCGCTCGATGGTGACAACTGTAGTTCGTTTAGGCATTTGTATCTTGAAATACTTTTCGTAGCGTTTCAGGACTTCAAACGGGCCATCATATGGAGGTGTGAGCGGTGGCCGAACGGTGTCATTCCGCACGAATACGTGTGTGCACGATGACAGGTCCTTATGTACGAAGGGTCGTAATTGCGTTGCGTGCGTCCGGGTGACAGGTACAAGCGATGACATTATTTCTGACAAACGACGTACAAACTCTGCATCTTCAATCTTCGACTTTGTAGGTACGAAGAAATCAGCTGGCATGCGTAGCGGGGATCCATACGTCATCAATGCAGGACTCAGGTTATTGTCACTGCGTAATGCGGATCGCAGCCCAAATAAGACTGTCGGAATCTCCTCAGACCATTTTGAACCTTCTCCCCTTGCCATAAGAGCGGCTTTCAAAGTGCGGTGAAACCTCTCAACTTGGGAATTTCCTTGGGGATGGTAGGCAGTAGTCCGTATTCTCGTGGTTCCTAATTTCTTCAGGAGAGAGTTGAAAAGGCTTGACTCGAAGGAACGGCCTTGATCTGATGTTATGCGTAACGGACATCCAAATCTTGTAATCCAGTGCTCATACAAGACTTTAGCGACGACTTCAGCTGTTATATCGAGCACCGGTATCGCCTCGGGCCACTTCGTGCAGCGGTCGATCATTGTGACGCAATATCGATAGTCATTTGATATTTTTAAGGGCCCCACAATATCGATATGTACATGTTCGAAGCGTTGAGATTGCGGGAACTCGCCGAGTGGTGGAATGACGTGTCTATGAATTTTAGCTCGTTGACATCCAATGCAAGCTCGAGTCCATAGTGCGACGTCTCTGTTCATCGCCGGCCAAAAAAACTTAGATGCCATTAGTTTTCTTGTTGCGCGTACTCCTGGGTGACTTATATCGTGTTGCGCTTTGTAGGCAGCATAACGATAAGTGCGAGGTAAATACGGCCGCAGTGCGCCAGTTGAGAGCTCGCAGGTGATTGGTTGATTGATGCCTGGCAGTGTGACTTCGGTGAACTTGAGATTTTCTTGAGTTTTTAATATCTTGAGATCTTCATCGGTGCGCTGGTCACTGGCTAACTCGTCAAAATTGATGACCGATGTACAGTGTATTTCTTCAATCCGAGATAAAGCGTCAGCGATATTGTTTTTATGGCCTGGGATGTACTGGATGCTCGAACAAAATTGGCTTATAAAGTGTAGTTGTCGTTCTCGTCTCGGAGTGTCGCTGCTGCCCGGCGCCCGCGTAAGTGCATGTGTAAGTGGTCTGTGGTCCGTGTAAGCGATGACGTCATTGCCTTCTATAAGTCTTCTGAAATGTTTGACAGCTGTGTAAATCGCCAGGAGTTCGCGATCATACACACTGTAGCGGCGTTGCGTCGTACTCATGGCTTTAGAGAAAAATGCCAGTGGTTTCCAAACATTGTTAACTTTCTGCTGTACTAATCCACCTACGCTGTGGTCTGACGCATCTGTCATGATACTCAGAGGAGCGCCGTGAACGGGATATGATAGTGTGGTAGCTTCCAATATGCTTTGTCGGCTTTTATTGAAAGCTTCGTCTGATTCAGAGTTCCATTCGATGGGAGTCTTGTCATTTTTCTTAGAGTTGTGCAGATACTTGTTCAGCTGTGATTGTAGTTCGGCTTGATGTGGTAGGCAGTCACGGTAGAAATTTAATACGCCTAGAAATCTTCTTAGCTCACAGACTGTCTTCGGCTTCGGGTAATTCGATATTGCTTGAATCCGTTCTTGAGTGGGACTGATGCCGTCAGGTGAAACTTCATAACCGAGGAAATTGATTTTTGTTTGCCCAAACTCGCATTTATCGACATTGAGAGTTACGCCGTGCTTGTCTAGGCGGTCTAGGACTTGCCGAAGTAGTGTTTTGTGCGCTTCTTCATTTTCAGATGACAGCAGAAGATAATCAACATAGCAGAAACAGCCATCGATGCCTCGTAGAACGTCGTGCATGAATCGTTGGAACGTTTGACTTGAGTTTCGGAGTCCAAACGTTATTGAGTTAAATGAAAATAACCCGAATGGCGTTATTATCGAAGTTTTTTGGGCATCTTCTTTGTTCATAGGTATCCAAAAATATGCCATCTTCAAATCTAACTTCGAGAAAATCTTCTTGTTGTGTAACTGGTACGTAAAATCTTGAATTCGAGGTAGCGGGTATCGGTCGGGTTGCGTTACGGCGTTGAGACGTCTATAATCGCCGCATACACGTAGGGTACCATCTTTTTTCTTCACGACGTGTAGCGGACTAGCCCAGGGGCTGTTTGAAGGTTGACAAATGCCCATTCCCATCAAGCGTTCGAATTCAGCCTTCGCCGCCGCGTATTTGTCAGGTGGCAGTGGGCGTGGCCTGGCGAAGAGTGGAGGGCCAGTCGTTTCAATGAAATGTTGCACATTGTGCTTGACAGGCGTCTTCAATGACATCGGTCGTAGTACATCTGGATACTCCTTGAGAATATTGTAGTACACTTGCTTTCTGCTGATCATATAGACAGTTTCTTGAGTAGTTGAAACTTCTATCGCGTTGACTTGGAGTTTAGTGGTTTTATCGATAAGCTTCTTTTGATCTAGGTCGACGAGTAACTTGTAGTGGCGAATGAAGTCAGCTCCGAGGATTGAGGTCTTGATGTCTGCCACGATGAACGTCCAACGTAAATCGCGTCGTAGTCCCAGGTTTAGCGTCATCGTTTCTTCCCCGTAGGTTTTAATTGGAGTGTTGTTTGCGGCGTAAAGTTTGTAGGTGCTTGAAATCTAGCTCTTCTTGTGATGCGACGAAAGTACAGATATTTCGGCGCCTGTGTCGACGAGGTAACGTTCTCGAGAGTTGCGATCGATGACACATAGGCGGTTGCTAACTGTAGGAACACCGACGCCCGCCAGAGCCGGTGTCGACATTAGTTTTCCGACGAGTTATTTCTTTTTCCGCACGGCGATTCACATCTTCGTGCTCGATCTCCAAATCTGAAGTGGTATCTGCAGAGCCATTGAGGATCACCTGGCTTGGGTGTAGATCCATGCGCCGCCCTAGGTCTTGAACGGGAGCGACTGCGAGAGCGAAAGGGGTGGCGATAACGTTCCCGGCCGCCGGAGCGAAGTGCTGCAATTTCGAATGTTAAATCGTCGAGCTTCTGAGTCAGTTTTTCAAAGAATGTGTTTTCGTTGCTCTGCGTAGCTTGTACTTCTAGGGTTCTCGAGACTGCCGCTACTGTGATTGGTTCGGAGTGTTCTAGCATCTTGTCGGCCATGGCAGCGAGGATATCCAGGGATGACTCGTTGTTGATAGATAGAACGGTGCGTGCTTGTGCTGGAAGTTGATTCATCCACATAACTTTCAAACCGTCGTCTGGTACCATATTCTTGCCTAATTCTCGCATTTGCCGCAACAGTTGTGTCGGCTTTTGATCTCCGAGCTCGAGTCCGCTGATGAGCTTCTGAAATTGTCTGGACGCAGATTCCTCATATACAGATAGGAGACGTATCTTGAGCGCTTCGTACTTGCCAGTGGATGGAGGCTTGAGAATAATATCGCTGAGTTGTTGAATATCAGTGGCTTGCATGACGCCGAGGGCGTATCGAAATTTCTGGTCATCGCTGGTTTTCAAAGGTTCGACGAGAGCTTCAAACTGCGCAAACCATAGACGTGGATGCTCGCGCCAAAACGGTAATAATTTGGACTGAATGGAGATCCCGGCGAGGTCGTACCTAGTCGACGACAGCTGAGGCTTGACTTTCGACGATCCATCTTCATTGTCGCTCATTTTCAAAAACGTCGACGGGTCACCAGATATGGGACTCCTAGGCAAGAGGTTTGAAGTAAACAGCGGTAATGTCAGTAGAATAATGAATGTTTATTAGAAACATACGTCGCCTTATATAGTATTTACAGAATTGTAAATTAAATAGAAATATGGGTATTTCGAAATCAGTATTACTAGGTTTACCCTACATGTAAATGCACGCACTCAAATACGTTTGAGAGCAGGACGACGTGTCTTCGTTCTCGCTCCAACAATCACGTAAATACGAGCGCAGCGTCTGCGCGCGCCTCAGTTGCCTCCGGCCGCCGATGCAGACGCATGTCCCATAGTATTAACGTGACGATCAAATCACGATAAAAGGCAATCACGTTTTATTTTTTTCTGTAGGTTGTTCTCTGCATCAAATAATTTACAATTAGTATTGTTAATTTTGGTTACTAAATGATAGTTTAAATACGGGAGTCATCTGAGTAGTTCGCGACTCAATATAGATGAGCTACCGATTTGAACAAGTAAACTAAATGTGTGACATACTTCACGGGGACCGGATATCGCTATTGTTTTCATATGAAAATATCGGGGGGTTAAATTCGATATCTAGATTATTTATTCACATTATTGTATTGTTACGGACTCATTTCACATTACTATTATCTTAATATATTATGTATTACAGAATTAACCTCAATACAATTTTGGACTACCGGAATAATATCACAAATTAAGGAAGATATTTTGTTTTTATGAATATCGGTCCCTACTTCTTGTGAAAGATGATGTCAATCTTTTCTATCATCTCTATACATTTTTCGCATTGGTATACGCGAATCTGTGAATGCAGACCACAAATTTGCGTATACTCATGCGAAATTTGGAAATCAAGAACTTTTTTGGGTTTTCCAAGCCATATAGATGATACTCATCATACTCATAACCATTTATTCATAATATTACATGTCACATATTATATATCACTATTGCATTATATGTAGTAGATAATAACGTAGTATAGATTGCGAAGACCTAGTAAAATTAAACTGTATAAGGAATGTTACCAAATTAAACATGTTTTCATAATTATTACATGTTTAAATAATACTCTAGATCGCTGCTGTATACACCATTCTTTATTCAATTTAAAGTTTAAAACCAAAATTTCTTGGTAACGTCAAGTGTAAAGATATGGGTGCATGTGAGGTGCATACAACTTAAAAAAAAAACACTTAAACACGTCCCTTCGCTCTTATGTCGGCGGATTAAGGTTTCGGTTCATATTTATGAGAGGATTAAATCGATACCTACGTATGTTTACACTTGACTGTACAATTGCCTTACTAACTAGGTATTTTATCAGTCGGCAGGCGGGTAGGTACAAATATATACATCTCAGGTATTCGTGGGTTTACCTTATGTTCGACTAGTTTGGGTGTGTATGTATAACACACCTTTTTAACAAGTGGAGCAGTTTCGTAACTGAATATTTTGCGATGCTTTACATTTACTACCATTCTGTTACATTTATTTGAGCGTGAAGAAACTCGATTCAAGGACAAATTTGCAACAAAGCGCTTGAACCTCCGGTAACCCCAGCAACAAGCACTTAATAATGGAATTATGATTGAAATAGGCAAGCAAAATATTTTGATTTCATTAAGATGCTCGCAAGCTGGCTCCCACGCTCATAGCAGCATTAGATTGAAGCAATTCGTTTCAAGTTTGACTTATTTTCTAGCTACACAACATTTGACCACGGAAAATTTACAATGGGTCGTGAGTTCAAGACTTGTAACTTTACTGGTTAATTAACCAGCTTATGTGTCCGCACGATATGAAAACCAAGTCAAGACAAGGTTAAATTACTTCATTTTCGCAGAGTGCCAGCTCCGGGATTAGAAATCTATGTCAAACATAAGACGCGAAGCAATCATAATGGGTAGTTATATCCAGTATCCACAAATTTGAAACCATATAAGAACGTTGTGAAACGGTTAACGAATTTGTTTTTTTTTTAAACTGTCACCATAACTATATTCCTATATTTATGGCCCTATAAATATATGAAACGACGGAAGGAATGAATAGGTACACGATTATACTCATACATATAAATAAGTTGAGGAAAGAAGCTACGGTAGCCTAGTGGTTCAGGCATGCGGCTGTCAAGCGGCGATCGTGGGTTCGAATCCCGGCTCGTACCAATGAGTTTTTCGGAACTTATGTACGGAATATTTACCGTTAGCTTTTCGGTGAAGGAAAACATCGTGAGAAAAACCGATCTAATCCCAATAAGGTCTAGTTTTCCCTCTGGGTTGGAAGGTCATGGCAGTCGCTTTCGTAAAATTAGTGCCTATGTCAAATCTTGGGATTAGGTGTCAAAGCGGACCCCGGGCTCCTTTAGGGACACCGCCGGGGGGTTGTTGAGGTTGAAGTTGAGGAAAATCCCGGAAGTTTCAGGTACGAGGACGAATCAAAAAGTCCTTAGAAATGGTCAAAAACAAACGAATATCATTTTTTTTTACTTTTCAACATAATTTCCTTCTTGTTATGTTTGTACATTTATTATACCGTTTTTCAAGTTTTTTTAATCCATCATCAAAATACGATTTTTCCTGAGCCTCAAAAACTCCTCTACGGCACCCATGACCGCGTTGTTGTCGTCAAATTTAGTTCCGCGAATGTGCTCCTTTAGTTTCGGAAACAAGTGGAAATCACTAGGAGCTAAGTCTGGCGAGTAAGGCGGAGGATCAAAGATCTCAAAACCAGCTTGGCGGATTGCAGTGAGAGCCATTTGTGATCGATGAGCCGGAGCATTATCATGGTAAAAAAGCACTCCCGCGCTCAATTTCCCTCGACGTTTTTCATTTCATTGCTTGACGCACTTTAGGTATCAAATCCGGGTAATAGGCAACTGTAATGGTTTTTCCTTTCGGCAGATAATCAATAAAAAGGATTCCTTCTGCATCCCAGAAAACTGAGGGCATAACTTTACCTGCTGTCGGAAATACTCTAAATTTCTTTATTGGAGGGGAAGATGGCCGTTTCCAGGACATGCTTTGCTTTTTTGTTTCAGGGTCAAAATGGTGAACCCATGTTTCGTCCATTGTTGCGAAACGACGATAAAAAGTGTCCGGGTCATGCAAGATTTTCTTTAGATTCCGCTTCGAAACTTCTAAACGCAAGTCTTTTATTAGCCTGCGTTAACGTTCGCGGAACCCATCTTGCTGACACTTTTTTTAAACCCAAGACATCGGTTAGTATTGAATGTACGCTACCAAACGAAATCTTTAGAGTCTCTGCTATGTATTTAATTGTTAGTCGCCGGTCGTCCAAAACCATTTTCTCAATTTTTTCAACGGTTTTTGCGTTAACTGAGGTAGATGGCCGGCCGGAGCGGGGTCGTCTTCGCAGCTAGTTCTGCCTCTTTTAAACTCGGCAACCCAGAAAGCGACGGTGGAATTGGGTACAGCACTAGTGCCTACGGTTTGCTGAATATCCAAAAAAAATTCCTTGGTAGTCTTTTTTTTCATACACAAACAAGTACTTTATCACGGCACGTAACTAATTTTTTTCCATAATGGGACGTTTTAGTCGACTTATTTCGCAAAATATTGATTTACCATGTAACGGCGGGAACAATTCGAATGAAACCAACTGTCAAATATTACGTTATAATGGCAGTTCAAAATAAAATAAAAACTTAATTTAAAAACTTTTTATTAGCAGCCAGTTCTAAGGACTTTTTGATTCACCCTCGTATTTGGCAACTATATGGTGGAATAACCTTTCGCCGCCTCTGAGGAACCAGAAAAGTGTGCATAGTTTCAAGGTTAAGCTTAAAAAAGAGTTGAACGAACACCAGCAAAGACAGGATTTCAGACCTGACAATACCTGTAGTTTGTCCCATAAGCCAATCTGTGCCATTTGTGCCTTGCCTTGCTTGTTTTTCTTTTTGCTAAATATAACTTAGGTTGTAGTAAGCAGCTTTTCCAGTAATCTACAATTTGAATTTAAGTTAAATAAGTTTCAGTCAAAAATTTCATTTTTGGTACAAGCTTTATTGCCAACTGTACTTTTCTGTATTCCTGTATACATTTGTGTATCATCAACTATTTATTGAGACGATTCTAACGAACCCAGACTCAACGGGGTTACGTCGGTTAAGTACTGAATTCCCATGGCCACCTTCTGTCTCCATCATCAGATCAGCTCGATGGTACTATAATGTTGAATTGTCATCCAAACTATAGTCTATTTTTTTATTCCGTAGACTAAAATGACATTTCATGTATTGCTAGTTTTTTACGTCTTATAAATAGTGATGTGCTACAACCGGTACTAACCGAAAATAAACGATTGGGAGGTACTTATATTTGTTGATGAAGCGTCTGTAACACAATGAATGGATAATCCGTGACGTGCTAAAAACGAGAGAACCCGCACTGAAAACATCCGATACTACATACTACTAAAATAACGAATGCCAAATACGTAAACCAAAATGGCGTCGCGTCAGGTCGGCGATACGTCAATCATCATCCTCCTAGCGTTATTCCCGGTTGTACCCCTAAAGGAGCCCAGGGTCCGCTTTGACACCTAATCTCAAGATTTGGCATTCTACGAAAGCGACTGCCATCTGACCTTCCAACCCAGAGGGAAAACTAGACCTTATTGGGATTAGACCGGTTTCCTCATGATGTTTTCCTTCACCGAAAAGCTAACGGTAAATATTCCGTACATGTCAGCGATACGTCAATGTCATTTTAAATATTTGAGTACATTAGTAGTGAGTAAATGTTATTTTGTTTATGTCGTATCATTTTGTGAGTAGGTTTTATTTATTGTTTATTTTGAATCTAAAATTAATTCAACATTTTATCGGTTATTTACAAACCGATATCAAAGATCAGCACTGTTTGTATATAGCTGGTCACATTATTTCTACGTTTGACATTTGTGTTTGTCATTTTAGTCTACGGAATAAAAAATAGACTATATACTCGTACTTGTACCCAAAATTTGAGCTCAATCGGTCACCGGGAAGTTTGTCAAATTTAACTTGCAAGATTTGTCCCATACATACTAACAATTCCCATGACCACCTTCTGTCTCCATCATCAGATCAGCTCGATAGTACCATAATATTGAATTGTCATCCGAACTATACTTATACCTAAAATTTCAGCTCTATCGGTCACCGGGAAGTGGGTCAAATTTAACTCGCAAGATTTGTCCCATACTCTGCCGTGTCATGACAAAACACTGTAACTCAAGTTACAGTGTTTTGTGCTAACATCAATAATTGAGCTTTTCGGGCCCATATCTATATATGCCCATTAACAGACCACTCATTTTGTACCAAAATCTATGAAAAACTTCAAAGCATTTTACACTGTAACTTTTAAAACATAGGGTCTTGTTTTGACTAATCACTGTATGTCTAAATACAGTGTTTTGCAAAAACAGCTTGACGTTTTTTGTCGACCAATATCCGAATATACAGTGTTTTATCCTAAGATCTGTTTTGTCATAACAATCCCGCAACAACGGCCTTGAATTGAGTGTTTTGGTTGTGTGGTACAGCGAGTGTTTGTAAACATTACTTAGTAGATCACAGGAACTCATCGTTAGTTCATGCATTTTTAGCTTGTCCACGATGAAAGTATTAGAAAATGAGCAAAGAACGGAATAATAAACGACTTTGACTCTTTCCAAAGGTGGGTAGAAAGAGTGTCACTTAAATGGGTTACCTTTGTTTTACCAAAAATTTTTTTACAAATTATCACTTCCCAAAACATTTTTCGTAGAATTTCCAACCGTAGTTTACCAACTGGTACTTTGACCAAATTTCATTCAGTCAAATATATTAGTTGGCATAATATGTTTTAACTAAAACAAAATAAGGCAAATGATTTTTATCGTCAATATTTAGTTGACCATTTCTATTCCGTCGGTTAATCAGCAGGGGAACTCTTCAATAACAAATCATTTGCATCTTTATTTCAATGGTGTATAAGATACACAATAAAATAACAACTTTTTTTGTTATGTGGGTAGGGAAAATTAATTTGTGTAGAAGTCGCAAGTCTAACCTAACCGCCAGCGTGTCGACGTCACCCCGCCTCGCGGGGTGCCTTTTTCCGCTCTAAGCGACTCAAGCTAACCCTAACCTAACCTACCAAATAATACCATTGTTACGACTGTTTTTTTTTCACTGCTAGGAGGCTTCGCCCCCGACCCCCCCTTTTTGGCTTCACAAACCTTATTTTACGCCTTTGCCTACCGACCTACTTAACCGTGCATTTTTTTATTAAAGGGACCGAGCCGTTTTATTAATAGTATTTTGGTAAAATCTCATAACCCAAACAATTGTGATTTTTGTCTTTTTATAGTTTGCCATAACATTAACTTGACGAAATGTTTATTGTCTAATATTTTTTTGCCTCATTAAAGCATTTACTAAAAGACCACATGCCATAATGTAATTTTTCGTAGTAATATTTTGCTCAATGAAAATTTGACGTAATTAAAATATTCGTATTAAAATTGTGCCAAAGTTTGCATTGGCAAACAAAACAGTTGCTAAAATTTGTTTGGGAAATGAAATTTGACCAAAATAAATTTGGTAAAACAACAGGATCCCCACTTAACCCTATAATGCATGAACAGTGAAAAATGGAAGAAAAAAAAAATCTGAATGTGTGAACTACTTTATTATAACCCAGACAAAATAAATTTGGAACACAAAAAAATGTGTTTCTTATTATCAAAAAGTTATTTCACGAAGCCATATTTGGATTCGTATGCATCAAGTTCAAAATATGTCTAGCCATATATGGCTTCGTATGCATTGTTACCTAAATTGATCTAAAGCGATACGTCAATTTGAGTCAGTCAGTATGAAACTCAGTGAAACAGTTCCTTTTTTCATTGTAGCATAAATGAACATTGCATTTTTCACATTTCGTGAAAGACCTGTAAGAGCAATTGTTCTGGCAAAGAAGTCGAGTTTTAGCCCATTCTGGCAAATGATCAATTGTGTCCATTCGAACAGCCGTCCACACACACCAGTTCATCCATACTGATTGATCCATCACCTGGTATCGGATTAACCTTCGCATTGCTGCCGTAAAACCGAGAAACGTCCATACCTAAACAGAAAAATAAACGAATTTGTTCTCGAACACTTAACTTATTCTTGTCTTTGACGCATACGAGGCCATTTATGGCTAAACATATGTTGAACTTGATGCATACGAATCCAAATATGGCTATGTAATGTAATTGGCCATATTGTTATCTAAAATATCAGAAAAATCATAGCAAATTATCACAAACTATAAATTAATACCTAATAAACCTTA
This sequence comes from Epinotia demarniana, assembly GCA_945867215.1. Lineage (NCBI taxonomy): Eukaryota > Metazoa > Arthropoda > Insecta > Lepidoptera > Tortricidae > Epinotia > Epinotia demarniana. Next base: position 18,249,546 of record OX244262.1, read on the forward strand.
AACATATTTTTTTTATCATCACTTACCTTCCGTAAACAGTTTTTGATCTAATTAAAATCAGGATAGTCTCGTAAACACGTATTCACAAGCGCAACTGATATTGCAGGTATCATAACTAACCGTGTTATGACTTTTAGAAGGTAAAAAAATATCTACCTAATTTCAACTTTAAAGACACATAATATTTCTAACTCATACCTCACTTTTTGGTACTACCTACTTTAAAAAAATTAAATATTTAGGACGCCACGTATGGCTTCGTATGCATTAGAGGGTATATCTCACTGAATTTTTCCAAAGTGAACAGTCATTTAGATACCAAAACAAGTTTACCTTCTCCTGGTGGTTACCTAGTCTCTGAATACGTGTCTCTTGTTATATGTATACCCGACCATCTAATGCATAGAACATTCAGATGTTAAAAATAAAAATAATAAAACTTAAAGACACTCGCGAGTTCTAACAGCCTCACAGAGCTGCTAGTTTTATTAAGTTTCGTGGCAATGTTGTCTTCTCTTTTGTATGTTGTTTTATGTGCATGTATGTGTTCTTGTCATGAATAAATGTTATTCTCTTCTATTCTACTCTATTCTGAGTTTCGAACGCTGAGATGGAACAGTTTCGTGGCAATGTTGTTTTTTCTTTTGTATGTTGATTTATTTGCATGTACGAGTATGTGTTGTTGTCATGAATAAATATTATTCTATTCTAAGTTTCATAATGATAATTCAGTCGCATTGCCCTGCCGTCTCCTCTTCTCTTTTTTTTCGGCTAAAAACGATGTCCATTGCCGTAATGAAAACCAAACGAGGACGAGGGGTAATTGAGTATGCAGTGATTGCAGTGCCTCTTGCGTCAGAAAACAATTACGTAGTTATTTTAGAAGCAACTTCAGCGCCGCTACCGAGAATCAACGACAAAGTTTTTCGATGTCTATTTGTAAAACCATTTCGTTTTACCAAATTGAGGCTTTTAGAATCTTCGTAACCTCCACAGGCAGCACTTCGGTGTCAAAATGTCACAACGAATTAAAAATAACAGAAAAATTGCAGCAATCCAATGTTGAACCTGAGTGCAGATACCAATCATAACATGTCACAAAGTAATGATGAAAAATAAAAGACGTGGGACCCAAGAAGTAGGTGTAATCCAAACATTGCAAATCAAGATCGGATAATAAATGACAAACGATCATTTACTTAAATTGAATACAAGAAATAGTCTAAAGCAGTAGCGTTACGTGGAAGCTTCTTACACATGCCACTATTAACCGTATTAAGCATGTTATGGAAATGGAATCTATCTGCAATCTGTGGCGAGTGGTTTGGTGGTTTACAACCAAATTGGAAACGAGGTAATTTCAGACATGGATTAACAGATTTGCACGGAAGTAGGTTATAATTTTCTTGTAATCAGCAGGCGTTATATTGGCGCAATAATACAGCTTAGGACCGCTAGTCAAGAATACATTAAACATGTAAGGAGACGAGTCATGAGAATGATACCTTTTCGATTGTTCTATTCTATACGAGATCTACAAAACATTACCATGACTATTTTTACAATTTGCGAGACTTACATTACGAGTAGTATACCTTGATACTGGGTTTCGACTAATCGCAGACTATTTCACTTGCATACGCGCGTGGAATGGTATCCACCATTAGACTCATTAAAGCCCATCATCTGCTTTCTAATCAAACAGGACTTTTTAGTTTTTGCTTGCACCCGATTTAATCTGAGATAGTTTGATTTTAATCCAAGAAAAACCAGATGAATGGAATTCCTGGCCCACGACCACTCGAAATTAACGGATACCAATTAAAAGTTCTTGTTTCAAAATCGGATTAGTGCCAAAATCAGTCGCGAGAAAAACATATTACCGAATAATAATTTATGTCTACTTCCCATTAGTGAATGCTGATATATTTTATTATTAGGTAATTAACATACACTTCATGCTTAGACTTCATGTTACGTATCTAATCTACTTCGAATAATGCAGATTGCCATACAACATTATAAATTGGATGAGGTCACAAAACCATTTATATTTTAGTTATAAGTAGTTGCATAACGTGTTGCATTGCAGGTCATTAAAACGTTTCATGTGACATAACTCTTATTGTTTTGACATCATCGTGATGCATTCGTCATGTTATACGACACGGGCGGATAAAAAACCTGGTTAAGAATATTTATTCCATTGTGAAAATAATGTACCCTATAATCCAATATTAATTGCCCAATACATACCTACTCTAATGAATTAAATTACGTACATGAAATATGTACGTATTGATATTAAGCAATTTATGTTAATAAATGAAAATGCTTACACTATATGAGGTACGACGAGTATATTAAATATATATTCTATTTTACGTTCACGAATGCACATTAATTTTACAATGTGTTTGAGGCCGCCGCATAATTTACCAATATTATTATGAATGGCAATCTAAAAGTTATGCATTCAGCATGATGCTACAAAGTTATAAAAACTAAATGTCTACCGATAATCAGTGCCGGTCGAGTCGGTAAATCGTTATGGTTTTATTATCGAATGATAATAAAATCAGAGATAATGTGCCCGACTACGGATCAAATGTTTAATTAACAACATCGTAAATCTTATTCTGCGGATAATATTTTGTCATAAAAACCTTAACATTCAGTCTGGACTCAGCCAACCACGGGAATAAATGTCCTGGCAATTATTAAGTTTAAGGGAAAGTGTCACTAAGTACCTACTCTTTTCATCATACAAACATATTGTTCACAATGCTTATTAGAACCAATGCATGTTATTATCATTTCATTTAGTCAATCGCACACATCATCTAATTACCGCGAAATTGTCAACATCAATCGAATTAAAATAGTAATTCGAAAATATAGTACACTAGCCTCTGCCTGCCCGTGACTTTTTGGTGCAAAATTTCGTCCTTATCGGTTGAGCCGTTTGAGTAATTTGTTATCCTAATTATCCTTATTCATCTTAACATACAAACTTTCGCGATTATAATATTAGTATGACAATTTGACATATAAGTATACAATTCGTTTGTATTCGTGGAAATCAAAGAACGTGATTAAATTGAACATTAATAATATTCAAAAATCCGAAAATGCTTTTCAATAAGATATGGACCTTGATGCACGCACACGGTACGATTTCAAAGGAATAATTTCCCGAGAACGAGCGCCTAACATGGAATGAATTCATTGCAATGATTTTTTCGAAGGTCAGCAGCTCATGAAAGTGTATAGAGGTATTTAAAGGGTCGGCAATGCGCATGTGAGTCGCCTGAAAATGCAGGCGTCTATATGCTGCGGTAACCGCTTACCATCCAACGGGATGTAAGTACGATTGTTTGTCATCGAAGCGGTATTAATAAAATAAGAAAGAGCAGGTATTTAATTTTTACATGTACAATAATATCCTAAATAAGTCGTTGGGCGAACATAGAGATATACGGAAAGATAAAATTTGAGGTTGTAAAAAAAACCAGTTTATAGCTAACGACTTGTGCCCTTATTCATAAACGTTCATCAAACCTATTTTAGGTAAAATGCCGTTTAATTTCGTGTGATTCGTTTAATGTTAATTTGAATCAACATTCCCTAGTGCTATATCGACATCGGTGAGCGCATCAAACACAAACAGTTGACGTTTTGGATTACTGATGTGTACTTAAAATGTTATTACTTTGAATCATATTATATTAATACCTGGTTTTTAAATAAATCATAATCAACAAGTAAGAAAAGCGGCCAAGTGCGTGTCGGGCCACGCGCAGGGTAGGGTTCCGTAGTTGCCCGTCTGTCACAGAATGCGGACTTAAAAGGAGCTTTATTATAGCTTACCCTCGTAAATAATCGTAAATATGATTATTTTTATAACACTCCAATGTATAGGGTCCAATGACAATGTACTATCGGCTGCATAAATGCATGGACACCTTACGGTCTACTTTCGTTTGGATCATTTGACATACAGCTCTCGCATAGTTGCACGTCGTTCACAAAGCGTGAACTAGATGGCGTTGCTGTTGATACACCTTTGGATATAGAATAATATAACTAAATGCACTATTAAGTGACACTTGTAATCATCAGAAGTGTTCTCTTACGGGTATAATTATTAACAAGTCTAGCAAATGCTAATACACAGGAACTGTATTTGAGTGTGACAACTATAGTATGTGTATGCTTTATTCCAATGTAATCGATAAGTATCGGTAGCCTAGTGGTTAAGCACATTAACTCAATTAACTCTGCGCTTTGACGAACCAAAGATCGATTCCCAGCCAGGGTATGGCAAAGGTAGCTTTTTACTTTTTTTTTAATACATTTCTTGAAATTGTAAATAACAGTGAATGATAGTCTTTAAATAAAAATGTTATTCAGTTTTTAAGGATTAAAACGTTTTTAAATGTTTTAATTATCTTTATTCAGTTAACTACAGTAGATATCTAATTGTTAACGCAGTTTTATAGTTAGCAATTTCCTACCATTTTATTGAGCTTTAAGGCTTAAGTTTCATTTCCGAAAATCGGAAAAAGATTGAAGCCTTACCCCAATACATATTAAACTATTGACAATTATTAACTAAAGGCCGGGTTAAAAATTAAAATCATAACATTCATAATTCAAGTCAGCCGAACGCTTGTATAGTGTGGCGTGGCGTGTGATTGATATTTGCAATAATGACAATAATGTTATTCGGGCTGACATGGTTACTTACGTTACAACATCATAATAACATTTCTCAATAATTATGTTGTTTAAGTAATAATAATTCACCATCACTTTTTTAATAGTCCAAAAAAGAATACAATCGGCAGTTTAATAATAACAGCTAAGGTCTACTTACTTTGGTAATTTGTTTATTTTGGTAGCAAACATTTGTTTTGTTAACCCGGCCTTTCATTACCTTAATAAATAAATCTTAATTTACGGCTTCAGCTAGTATTTAGTGTAACCTCCTCTTTGGTCGATAAAAGTTTGCAAGCGGGAACGCATGGATTCAATGAGTCTTTCACATAAACTAGAACCACGAATACTTTCCCATATTTTTATACAATGTGCCTCTAACGCTTCTGGGCTTCGTTCATTGTGATTTTCCCAGCGTTGCACAATAACACCCCACAAATTTTCAATAGGGTTCAGATCCGGCGATCTAGCAGGGCAAGAAACTACTTGCAAGTTATCTTTATAACGGTCAAACCACTCCCGCACATTACGCGAACGATGTATAGGGCAATTATCTTGCACAAAAGATATCACAGGTAATTCTTCTTCTGGATACACATTTCGGACGGTAGGTAACATAGTTTCCTCCAGGACATTCATGTAATCCACGCTGTTTGCGCGACTCGGCATCCTCACTAGTTCACCCGGACCGGCTGCACTCATCCAGCCCCACATATTGACACTTATACGACCAGATTCCATGTTCGCGGCACTACGTGACCACTATCATACCGCGTATTATTGCGACGCCATAAACTCAAACGTCCGTGTTGACTCGATTTAAAACACTTTTCGTCACTAAATATAACATTACTCCAGTCATCATTTAAATGCCTTAGGGCAAATTGTAATCGTGCTGCTTTATGTGCTTCTGTAAGCAACGGCTTGACGGCATGCCTGCGATAGTGCAAACCCTCGTCATGAAGCACACGACGAACAGTGTCTACACTAGTATGGAATAAACCAGCGTAGTGACTTGTTGGTATAAACCCATTTTCTTCGTACTCGGTCACCATCGCTGCACGCTGCGCGGTATCAATGAGACGTGGTCTACCCATTCTTTGCCGGTGTAGCAAAGATCCTTCCTCTTGGAATCGCCGTACCCATAAAGCAACCGTTTTTCGCTGCAACAATGACAGTTAATAAATAGGTATAATAAGCGAATAGTTACCACGGCGTCTATTAAAACAATAAAAAAAAACTACTTACATTTACACCGGTTTCACTAGCAATTTCTGAGAAATTGTGGCCTTCGTTACATAAGGCTATTATTTGCGCCCTTTTAACAAGATCAATATTAGATCGAGAACTCATCATTAAATGTATAAATACGGAGGAAAAGATGAAAAACGCAAGTGAAATAGGGAATCGAATTAGAAACGGCTGACGAACGAACACGCAGTGAATCTTTGTTATAAAAAAATATGGTAGTTTCATATCATCTATATCTACCCTCTTTAGTTATTATACGAATCCTAGTCGTAATGAATATAAATATTTGAGCATTCAAATTAACTGATAGTGAATTTGAACCATGCTGTCAATTAACCCGGTGGCTCAGTGGTGAACTATACAGGTCATTATCAACCTAGGCCGAAGGTTTCAGGTTCAAATCCGCTCCCAACCATGATGTTGGGAAAAAGTGTTTTTGGAATTATCTTTGGAATATTTACTCGTTGTGCAGAAACACAAGGATACAAAAGAATAAATAAACAAAGCCAGCGAACAAACAAAAATCGGAAATGTATTCCAATTACGTCGTATAAATCCGCCATTATCATAAATGCTATTGGCAAGATTACTGAATAATAATGTTACCCAAGAAAATACAAAAAACTATGACGAGAACAAAATAGATCATGTGCCTTTTTATTTATTTTTTTGTTAACAACGCCATCTAGTTAAATCTTGCAAATCCTCTGAGGTCTCCATTGACATCTATAATGATATTCACCATCGCGCCACATAGATGGCGTAGGATTCGGTCGCCAAGCCAAACTATTTCTGCATTGACCATGCACTTATGCTGCCTGCTGTACATGCACCCGAAATTAAGTGCATTTCTTACCAGTTAACTAGTTATGTCTACTACTCGTTAACTTGTTATGTCTACTTAACTATGATAGTTTTCCTTTTAAATTTATTATACAGGGTGTTTGCTCCATCGTTTTCCAAGTTAAACCGCCAGGTAGGTTGGATCATGAGCTATCTTCTCCGGCATCCAAAAAATTTTTGTGTCCACTGGTTTTTTTTTGTATACTTTTAAAATAATTTTGATTTTTTTTATATGTTAACGCGTTTCAACATGAATAAAAAAAACGAGGAAGTGGTAGAGCCAATTTTTTTATTTTATTGTAATATGTAATGTTGTACGGTTCCATCAAAGTCAAAATTATTGGCAAGTAACGTCTATTTATCTTTTTATTAAGAGGGTGCAAACATTTCGTTACAACTCGACCTAGTCGCGATCGCCTGCGCGCGGCCCTGATAGCTACCTGTAGTATCCTGCACCTGCAGGGGCTGGAGTAGTGGGGGGAGTCAGCTGTCAACCACCGTACCGAGCGGACGTGCGTGGAGTGATTACCTGGTGTTACTGAGTATTTTACAAGTGGCGAACGAGGAAAACGTAATAAGTGCGATATTTTCTTAAAGGAAAGGATGGTACCTAAGTAGGTATAAAATGTATACGGAAATAATTATGGAAGTTAGTTGTTTATCCGGCCAAGACTTATTGTGTGTCGGGTAACTATTTATACCGGGTATAGTTATCAATTAGAAACTAACTAAAGCGTAACGTGTAGTACAGTGTTGACGAGCATTTAAAACAATAGTTATCTAAAATGCATTGTCCACCGACCGGCCCGCGCCGCGCAGCAGTTTCTTGATGAGTCATTTGTGTTGTTAACTTCGATGCATAATACATTTTATACCTGCTTACTTGGAGATCAAAGTACCTATCATTAGTGAATATACGTATGGTATGTAATTACTTTCACTGTATGTAAAATGTAAAGATAATGTGCAGTGCACTGACGAAATAATTTAAATTGGTAACTAATCCGTTACTTGGTTAGTTTGGAAACGCGTGCGATGAAATGATTAGATGATTGCGTACTGCCTTCTCACTACTTTGTACTTAATTTATGTTAACGGCTACCTTTGAATATACCTATACTATACATGCAGTGAAGGTACTATTTGGTATAATAAATCTATGAGACATTTAATCCATACCCTTGTTATGATTGGGACTAAGGGTTTGGAAGTTATATGGAAGGTCAATATGATAGACCATAACTGTATTGATATAGCAAATAGTCTAAGAGGTCAATATGAGAGGCCGCGTGAATAAAAGTGATATGAAAGACTTTTGAAATGAAAGGTCAATATGATAGACCATTGCGTTGTAATGATGTGGTCAATTTGACAGGCTGCCTGAATAAAAGTGATATGAAGGACTTTTAAACTGAAAGGTCAATATGATAGACTATTGCGTTGTAATGATGTGGTCAATTTGACAGGCTGCCTGAATAAAAGTGATATGAAGGACTTTTAAAATTAAAGGTCAATATTATAGACCATTGCGTTGCAATAATATGGTCAATTTGAAAGACTGCTTGACTAAAAGTGATATGAAATACTTTTATATGAAGGGTCAATATTATAGACCACCTGGGCGTTTAGTACTTGAGAGGAAAATGATGTGGAAGACTTGTGTTGTGTCTGATAGCCTGATTGTGAATAGATGAGCTATTTATATTAGAGGTCAATTTGACAGGCCAACTGAATAGAAGTTACTTATGTAAGTTTCGCAAAGGCAATCAATCGCAAGGTCAATTTGACAGACCACGAGGGCCTTGGAGTATAAGAAATTAAGTAGCTGTGCTGGATGGCACGAAATACCGTATTATGTATGTTGATGGGTATATGTGATAGACCGCGTATAACCGACACACAAAAAAGCGTGGGCTCGCTCTATAACTTGCCTGGTGCACACGCCGAAGAAGCTGATGGCGTCGATGTTTACGAAACGGCTTGGAGAAATTAGATGCGTACTTACAACAAGACTGTTGCTCAATATTGTATCTAGTAGTCATAGTCTAGTTTTGCAAGTAGATAAACAAAAATGAAATCAGCGGATTAAACTGTTTAATGATAAATTCGTATAATTATGCATATTTTGTAAACATAAAGATAAGACAAGCAAATATTGCTAGAGTTATTTATATCAGGACAAAATATGACAAAGTATAAAGGAGTTGTGCTAGCATTTCCGTTAGATGGCGGTTGGAGTACCTCTCTGCAAAATGAGATAAATTTCATAAATTTGATCGTAAGGGCAGTTGGATATTTCATGGTATAGACTGAAATATTTCTAATAGTGAATTGAGTTTTCATCAGTGTTGGAGACAAAATACGAATTCGTCATTTTGAAAAGAGCTGTTAGTTTGAGAAAGATATACCTACAGGAAGTGCGTTACCTTTGTATAGTTAGAGGTAAGAAAGTTATACTCTATGTTCGAGAATCTCGATATCAGATTCGGCTGGTTCGCAAGAATGTTGATGTTGTTTTGATTTATGAAATCGTACAATGAGATAGAATTGGGATTAGAATCGAATAGTTTCTACATTGAACTTTAATGTATTATAGCTCAATGAGTTTCTAGCCAAGTAGCCAGCTTCGATAATAATTATACCAGCATTGGTGAGCGATCATGTGTTAAGTACCAGTTTATTGCTTGAACCTAATAGTAGAACTTTTGCTCTCGCAATATGGTTCGTCTGGATAAAAGGAAATATTATTAGCTTATTGGTATATGTAGATATCACCGGTAGCACTACGCCGCGGCTTAATTTCTGGAAGTATAGTGGAATTCGATAGTTGCTCAGAATATCTACTCGTACATACGAGTGTTGCTGTGATTAGAGCTGAATTGATTGATCTTTAATTTGAAGCTGGTGGTTTGATTCGGCTTATGAGCTGAAATTATTGCTAGTGTTGCGATACCGAAGTGCAGCATTTATTTGGAACATACATATAGTTATGTGAGTCAGTTTACGAGCAGGACATGTTCAAGTTCTGTTGCGTTGTGTCAAAGTTAATCGAGTATTGTATAAATGAGATACCTATCGTAGAATTAACTATATTTTATAGTCACATATACTATGTTTGTAAGATATATGTTAGAAAGCGTGTGACTATTTATGAATTATAATAACTGGCCAGACCTTTAGGTACTTAGTGTAAACTTTCATACGCAATCACAGCGAGATCCTTCTGAACTATTTACGATTGAAGATTTGATTGAAAGAACGGACAAGTACTTTATACGTTACGTAACTAAAACGGTGCATACTATCAGAAACAAAAAGTAACGAAGTAGATCGTGTGTAGATTCCAGCCACAAGCATGTGGATTCCAAATTAATCACATTCAGTCACATTCTTCACTATGTGCGATACTCTACTATGTGTTACAGTGCTTAACTGTGTTGATGAAAGTAGACTCGGGTCAACGAATAAATAATCTAAAGTGTATAGTGCATAGAGTCAATAAATAGATCAGCATAGTTGTAATAGTTACGTGGATTTATTAAATAGGAATAAATACATGACAGTATTAGTTGATCCACTTTGAAGCGCATTACACTTGAATAAGTCATATTACATAGTAAGTATCTGGTGCTAATGGCGATAAAAGGCGAGAAAGATACATGTCACCACGAACATTATAGGAACTTACGTTCGAGATCTTAAAGTATTCAGTTTAATGTTTTACTTCATTGGCGTACTAAGAGTAAGAGTACTATCGCTGTAAACAGAAAGGTTTAATAGAAGTTCAGATAATAAAACCGAGGTGTGTCGGTATATGATCAAACCTCGAATCTCACAATTCGGTGGAGACCTAGTAACTCATAGTTTGGTGGAGACCTAGAAACCCACAGTTCGGTGGAGACCTAGACAACAGAGAACAAAACAAGTGGAGTCTTGTGTACCCACAGAGCAGAACATGTAGAATGGGAGGAAGTATTATAGTTAGTGCTAAAGAAGGTCCATAGCCTAGGAATCCTAGTATGGACTCAAGTGTAAAATATGTTTCTTTCCTTTGCCCGGGTTTGGGTTTACAAAGAAAGAATACATACAAATACACCGATATGAATAGAATATAATAGTATCTTTATTTGCTGAGAATAAGTAGGCTACATCAATGTCCTTAGTTGTTATATGACATACAATAATTATCTTATTCTGCTATTTGTATTGGGTAACATGAGCATGCAAATATCTTAAATATTATTGTTAAATGTCCTGAGACAGAAAATCTATTACATTTACCTTGAATTCATTGTACTGTGAATACATTAAAGGACAAACGCCAACACGGTTAGCTGACTGTCCGGTATTTATATAGAACCTTATTAGGATGCATATAAAGTGCACGTATGGTCAGTCAGTTGTGTTGTCGATGCCTAAGTAAGTAAGGAAGTGCATAGCCATTAGTAGACTGCAGCCAAATAACAGTCATGAGGTTCCTCTATAGAGTTCGTGGATATGCAACCACGCAGAGGCAATAAGAGATGAAAAGGCACTTGGTATAACCATGGCATATGAGTGACAGACACAGTCACAAGTGAGAGGTTTAACCTCACCGTTCAAGTTATACATATGTAATTAATAAGAGTGGACGAAAACTGGTCGACTCATATGATGTGGAAACATGATGAGACTGTACTCATGCAGTAGTAAGTTTTCATATATCTGGGTCCAATAAACGCTAGTACAATGTACTTTGAGTAATGTCATAGACATGGTGCGTAGAAATTGGACAGGAGCGACTATGTCTCGCCCGTTACGACAGTTAAGGTACGTAAGTACGGGAAGGTGAAGGTTTCCGGGAGACCAAAAGGTCTCCTGTCCGGCGGGTGCCAGGCGGGGGTCAAGGCAAACTGTACCGACCGACCAGGAGTCTTGACCCAGGGTGGACAAGTGTCGCGCCCAGCGCGATTCGCCATACAACAATCGAAAGATGGCGGGAAAGAAGATGGAGGCCGGACTCACCATGGGCAAGGTGGGTGAATAAAGTAAAGGACACCAAGAAGTTAGGAGCCCCGAGCTCTTGGGAGGTCCATCTGCAGGACCCCGGTGAGTGTTCACTTCGCATATCTTTATGTCGACTTATATGTGCATAATCAGTGGAAAGATGAGAGGACTATTGTAGTATGATTCATATGGCATTCTTTCCATAATTGTAGTAGTCCAATCATGCAGTGCACAACACACTAAGAATTGGACAGGGAAGCCTGGAGCTCCCATATATTGGTGGTGTGGTCCGGAAACACACTGGCACGGTCGACTGGACCTCTGGGGGGCCATAGCATTGTAAATATGTTTAATTATCCGACTTAGTGACTAACAAGCAAACACGAACAGAGTCACCAGGGTATACCCTGTTAAGACCGGAGCAAGTCGACCGATGCCCAATAAGATATTAGAGGTGCATATCCATAAGGAAATAACATTAATGAGGTCCCTCTGTAGCAAGTCAATCACAAGTTCAAGGCAACCTAGACTATTTTATTTTCCTTAATAAGGAAGGGATGTAGTATCCTGCACCTGCAGGGGCTGGAGTAGTGGGGGGAGTCAGCTGTCAACCACCGTACCGAGCGGACGTGCGTGGAGTGATTACCTGGTGTTACTGAGTATTTTACACTACCCACACTACGATGTTATTGTGTGCGTGCGGTTTGAGTGCTGCCGGCCGGTTGGACCGACTCTCTTGATCATTGTTATACTTTTACTTTATAGTGAGCTAGGAAATAAAAATCAGATGAGTTTTAAATGTTTCTACTTTATTAAAATTACGCACTTATTTACATACCATAAAACTAGTACCTATGCCAAATCTTGTTATTAGGTGTCAAAGCGCAGCCCGAGCTCCATTATGTCACAATCGGCAATAACGGTAGGGGATGATGATGGGGCACTTATTTACATACCATAAAACTAGTGCCTATGCCAAATCTTGGGAGTACCTAGGTGTCAAAGCGGAGCCCGAGCTCCATTATGTCACAATCGGCAATAACGGTAGGGGATGATGATGGCGCACTTATTTACATACCATAAAACTAGTGCCTATGCCAAATCTTGGGAGTAGGTGTCAAAGCGGAGCCCGAGCTCCATTATGGCACAACTGGGAATAACGGTAGGGATGATGATGACGCACTTATTTACATACCATAAAACTAGTGCCTATGCCAAATCTTGGGATTATGTGTCAAAGCGGAGCCTGAGCTCCATTAGGGCACAACCGGGAATAACGGTAAAATAAATAAAAAAACAACTCATAGGATACAGAGGTTTTGCTATTTGGAACATTCTGTTATATATACATACACTGGCCATCTCATTATCAACATAATCAATTGACCCATCTTCCATTAAATTCGTCGACTTTTCACATTTTTTTTTCGGTCTGTGAATAAAGATCATCATTACCACAAAAAGTAATTGCCAAAAACATTGGTTTCTCTTGAAAAGTACATGTCCTAAGTTTCATAACCGGAGTTTTAAATACCTATAACGTTTTCCATGAAGCTACGGTAGCCTAGCGGTTCAGGCATGCGGCTGTCAAACAACGGTCGGTCGTGCTCGTGAGGCTCGTACCAATGAGTTTTGATAGTTACCGTTAGCTTTACGGTGAAGGAAAAACATCATGAGGAAACCTGCATACATCCACGAAGAAATTCAAAGGTGTATGTGAAGTCTTCAACCCGCACCGGGCCCGCGTGGAGACTACTGCGTGTTCCATCTCATCCACGAGAGGAGGCCTGTGCCCAGCAGTGGGACGTTATATAGGCTGATTTTTATTAGTAACGTGCAGTACGAGTATAAAGAAATGATATGAATAATATTTGGTAACACGGTGACTTACCTTTTAACTTGTCGGGCCGCGGTAGGATCGGATTTTTTAATCCCAAATAATTTTCGTTTATTCCCCATTTCTATAAAAAGTAATATCACTTTAGTGCTTGGAGAAACAACAAAATAAACAAACTTACTTAACATGTAAAATTACTTACCAACCAAGTATCAATCTGAAGCGGGCGCACTACAGCTATACGCAGGTGCATGTAGCGTACGCTCGGTCACCGACCTTTGCGCGGCGACGAGAGCGATACGTCCGTTCTCTGGGAGCGCCCGGCGCGTAATGAATTGAACGACGTTTACGCGCGCGTTTATATAGTGGTTTTTAAAAAATGGTCTAAATTAACTGGGTCACCAATAAGCAGTAAAAAAAATCACGTCATATTAAACAAGGCCCGTAGTTTTATAATAAAATGTTATATTTCCAAAACATCATCATATACGTCAATAAAAAAATGTTTAACCTAACCTAATTAGACATTTTGTAGTATCATTTTTTTATAGGAAAAACAAATGTTTAGAACTAGTGCGTCTACTATGTACTAAAAGACTATATATCCTATTGTAAAAGGCAAAGATTAATACGTTTTTGAAAGTTTAATATGGAAATATTCTACCTAAAAGATAGCTCTGACGCGTATTTTTGGAAAACACTCCGACGAAAACCTGGTTGTTTTCAATAACCGTATATAGAATTAGAATTGCAGCTCTGCTATGGTCTAGAATAAGAGTGTATCTATACAAAACAGAAGTTTACTATATTAATGTAATCATTTTAACGAAAATATGGCCTGTGAAAAAGCCTTACGTTAGCTAAAATACGAACTTTTTGTTTGCACCGTCTTAACCCTCAATAAAAAATGAGATTCAAGAATTTCGTCTTGGGTAACTTTGATTAGCAATTTAAAAAAAAAACTAAAAATGGCAATGTTCTTAAAATTCTTTGAAAAAGATTCTTAGTCTGTCCTCTTTCTAATGATGTGCAATAATGCCAAAAAACCTTCAATGAACTTTATTCATTTGCCAATTTTGTGTAAGGGACGCACTAGGCTCGTAACCGGCAAGCGATAAAAAACATACTTTCGCTAAATACGAGTAGTAGACAAGCAAGACTTGCAGATAACCCAAAACAACAGGTCTCCAGATAATTACTGACTGATGGCGGTTTACAGTTAAACCTGGCGAACGATTGCTGTCAACTTTTCACAGCGAAAAATCAGCCTTAACTGCAAGCATTCTCGTTGGATCTAAAAGACGTCTTGGCATGTCAATGATGGGAGTTTGGGCACATTCGTTCGAAATATCCTTTAAAATTATATCTATTTTTGGAACTCTCGATCAATTTGTGTAAGATTGTCCCTTAATATTTATTTATTTTTTATTTATTTATTTTAACTCTATTATTGCCCTTTGCCTCCTAAGGATTCTCGGAAAAACACTTATTTCGGCTCGTACCATTGCTATGGAAAGCAGCTTAATTCCATCACAATGTGCATGCTCTTTCTTAACTACTATTACTAAAAATGAAAATATTTGTCCAAAGTGTTAATGACTTATTTCAATCAAATTCATGTCATGGCTTTTCATTTCGAGTTTTTTTAATACAATTTTTTTTACCTGTAATAATATTTATTCCGCATAAAATTATTTCAATTGGTAATATTCGTAATCGAAACTAAACGCAATCACGTCAGTCGGCTCACTCTGCGAGATTATAGATATGTGGGTAGTTTAAGTCTTATATTATCTCTACAGACTTATGTCTTGTTGGTTTTTGTTTTTTTTTTATTTTAATCAATAAATAGATCCTGCTCCTGCATTAGGGTGTGTTTTTTGTAATAAACGATTTACACTAATTTTTCTTAGTTTTATTATACATACATATTATACATTTCATCATTTGTCATGATGATCAGAGCTCGCGTGCCGTCTTGTTATAGCCGTTTGTTTTGTTTTCATTAACTTTGTGACATTTAGTGTGTTGTTATATCAGTCCTTAATGTGCAAATTTTTAATTATTATTGTGTAAGATTATTATTCTTTTATTGTAAGATTATTATTTTTATTGTAAATACCGTTTGACATGTAAAAGTGCCCTTGTGGCCTATTTGCAGAATAAATAATTTGTATTTGTATTTGTATATATTATAATGCAAATAAGCAGCATGCATGCAAGCAAGCCCCGAG
Source organism: Epinotia demarniana (assembly GCA_945867215.1). NCBI lineage: Eukaryota > Metazoa > Arthropoda > Insecta > Lepidoptera > Tortricidae > Epinotia > Epinotia demarniana. The sequence continues at coordinate 18,265,416 of OX244262.1, forward strand.
TCGGTTTCGCCCTTTTCATCGAGAGTCTCCAGTGAATCGACGCCACCCCGCTGCGCGGGGTGTCTATTTCTGGTCTGAGGGACACAAGTGAACCCTAACCTAACCGACCTAAAACAGATTTCGCTTATGACAAGCCGTTTTTGTCCGCCCTGATATTTTTTTGTTATAAACGATTTACACCAATGACTCTTAGTTTTATTATACATACATACATATTATACATATTTGTGTCACACAATGAACTAGGTACTTACATAATTTGAATAATGTATAAATGTGCAGTAGGACATATAAAATAGTATTAAAGTAATACGTCGAAGAAATGAATTGCAATGTTATGTAGTTGTGCCAATTAAGATAATTTGAAACAAATCAGCTATTAAGTAATATTCGTTGAATAGTATTTCTACGTAGTAAGATTAATTTAAATGAATAGTAGTTGAAATAAAATAACGCCAAACAATATTACTAGTACTAAAGTTTCGATGAATCGTTGTCCATGAAATAATATTCGATGAAAAGATTGTCGACAAAACAAGGGTACACCTAATAAAAAATAAATAGACGTTACTTGCCAATATTTTTGAGTTTGATGGAGCCGTACAACATTTCACATTACAATAAAATAAAAAAATTGGCTCTACCACTTCCTCGTTTTGTTTTATTCAAGTTGAAACGCGTAAACATATAGAAAATTTCAAAATTATTTAAAAAGAATACAAAAAAAATACTAGTGGACACAAAATTTTTTTGGAGGCAGAAAAAGATAGCTAATGACCCAACCTACCTGCCGTTTTAATTTGGCAAACGATGGAGCAAACACCCTGTATGTACTACTGCCACGAATTTTTTCACGTCCCCAGTAGTAGCCATAGCCGGCAGGGGGGAGGGGACACATGGCGCGAACAAAAATTAGGGCTTTAAATCCCATTATCTCGCAAACGCCTAACTGAGACGAAAAATAGTTTTAGAAAACCCATAATATTTTTGAACAAGCTATCCAAAGATACCCCACGTTATAGGTTTAACGAGGGAAAAAAAAATACATCACCAATTTACATTTAGGGGAGATACTTACTTTAAAAAAATATTTTTTTCAGGATTTTATTCTACTGTTGTGTCGGCGTGATTGGTTTATATACCCAGGCCGAATTGCGGTTTTCTAGTTGTAAGGGTTACTGAGCTAAGCCGAAGACGGACAGACAGACGGACGGACATGGCGAAACTATAAGGGTTCCTTGTTGTCTACGGAACCCTAAAAATTAGCTTTAAAATATTAAAAAACCGGTCAAGTGCGAGTCTGACTCGCGCACCGAGGGTTCCGTACAAACTAACAATTAACTCAAGGAAAAGTAAATGTCCCAATATTTGTTAAATTACTTATTTTAACCCAACACAATAGAATTCAATTTCAAACAACGAGTAACTTTTACACCAAGACAATTTAATCGCGATCTTTTTTTGACCTGCTATTGAAAATAAATATACGCGTCCCAATCCCAACCCCATTCATTCTAGAAAAATCTTAACAGCGCGAATGGGGTCAGCGCCATCTATCTGCCCCATTTGGTACTAACGTGCAAGGGCAATCGGCTTAGTATTATTGTTTATCACATGAACCGATCTCTATTATTTTCGTTTTATTTGAAAGAGAGTATTTCTATTATAGTCTTATAGGAATTTCAAAACGAAAAAATACTTTATAAAGTTGATTAAATTGCAAACTTAAATAGGAAATGATTTTTGTAAATAAAACAAAAAATATGGTAGATACAGAAAAAAAAATACTTTTCCAGTAATATTTATGTTTATCTTAATCACAAGTAATTATTTCAAAGTTTTCGCTTTGATAACTTCGGAGATAAGGGGGGGGGGGGGGGATGGTATTTTTTTTTTACATTTTCCTTCATAAATCAAAATTTTACCAATGTAAAAAAAAGAAAAAGTGTTTCAAAAAGTGCAACTCAAGCCCTTTCATATGATACCCCACTTGACCTAATACTTGAATATATTTTTTTGCCCCCTCTTCAAAATCAAAACCAAACAAAACATACGTTAGATACAGAAAAAGTTATACTTTTCCAGTAATATTTATATTTATCTTATATTTTTATAATCACAAGTAATTATTTCAAATTTTTCGCTTTGATAACTTCGGAGATAAGGGGGGAATGGTATTTTTTTTTACATTTTCCTTCATAAATCGAAAATTTAACAATGTAGAAAAAAAAGAAAAACTGCTTCGAAAAGTGCAACTCAAGCCCTTTCAAATGATACCCCACATGACCTAATAGTTGAATTTATTTCTAGCCGCCTCCTCAAATTCGTAAACTTCCATAGTAAATTTAAATATTTAAATTTAAATAATATTTAAATTTTTCATTTTCCATGCACGCGGATAACTCTCATTTATAATCATTCCAAATTTAAAATTGATAGCTTAAGTAATTCGTGAGATATTTCACTTTGTGACAGACAGACAGACAGACGGATTTCACATGTTGTTATTATTGAATGGAATTTAAAGCATTTGCATACCATTACAGTGAAAACTCGCGAGATTTCTATGGGACTGGCTTTGGAGTCTCTCGAGATCTCCCCTGGGTCTGAAATCTCGCGATATTGCATTCCCCAATAGAGACCTAAATTTTTCCCCCACTTTACGTCTTGCAATCTTGTCAACTTCTGAGTCAATACCTCTTTAGCTTACCTTTGATAAAAAACAGTTCTACATCTAACTATTATTATTATTTTATGTAATGGAATTTACTCACTGGACATTGTTCTTCTAGTAACTATCCAAGAAGAGTCACATTCGGATACTTACGAGTATCTTCACAGATGTAATGGGAACATTTTATACTATTTTTGAGAGGAAGATTTTTCGGGTCCTCTCTTAGCAACCCCAACACCCAGATAAGACATGCCTCGAATCTATACCTCTGAGCAGCCCAGAAAATACGCAAACCTGTTAGCCTAGGAATGTAATCCCCAACCCCCAGATAAGGCATGGCTCGAATCTACACCTCTGAGCAGCCCAGAAAATACGCAAACCTGTTAGCCTATGAATGTAATGTTTAAGAAAAACAGTTCTACATCTAACTATTTATTAGTATTATTATTATATGTAATGGAATTTACTCACTGGACATTGTTCTTCTAGTAACTATCCAGGCAGAGTCACATTCGGATACTTACGAATATCTTCACAGATGTAATGGGAACATTTTTATACTATTTTTGAGAGAAAGATTTTTCGGGTAATCACTTGGCAACCCCAACCTCCAGATAAGACATGCCTCGAATCTACACCTCTGAGCAAATAGAAAATACGCAAACCTGTTAGCCTATGAACAGGGGCGTGTTTTGAAATTCGGCGCCCCGGGCCAATAAAGTTTCGCCGCGCCATAAGTCAATGAATGGCGCCAAAACCAAAGAAAATGCAATCGGTCAGTAGCGGCTATGCCGCCCCCGGCGGATTGGCGCCCTGGGCCATGGCCCGGTTGGCCCTAGGGTAAATAGGTACGCCCCTGCCTATGAATGTAATGTTTAAGAAATATATGAATACTATTTATAGTTTTTGTTTTTAAGCAGTAACCCTGCTAACGAAAATTATATTAAATAAAATTATTATTGTAAAAAAAATATTATTTATCAAATACAATATTTCCTTTGATTTACACCTATTTATAGTGTTTCATACTAGTTGTAGTAGTAATACTATTCATAGTGGGTAACCCACTATACATAGTAAAAATGTAACATTCAATATTTGACAGCTGTCATCCCAATACAATTTATGTCATCATATGTCATCATTGACGTCAAAATATTGGCGTTTAAAAAACATTATACTCTTCCCAAGCCCGAACTAGTCCATGTGCCGCCGCTCAGTCAGAAATCTCACAACCCCTTACAGGCCCTTCATTAGGAGACCTGAGTCAGACCCCGTATCATGGTCGGCCTTATCACGCGATAAGTTACAAGATAGGAGCGCGCGGTGGTGGATCGGGTTTGACAGGCGCACGTACGACCGAACGCCAAAATGGGCATCGCGATCGGTTCCACGCGCGGTCTCTCGTGCGGGCGGCGGGTGCATACATTTGCAGACCCCGTATCATGGTCGGCCTTATCACACGATAAGTGACAATGACAATGTAGACCGTCCGTCACCTCCGTCCTGACGTCCGTCTGGACGTCAATGTAGACACCGTTCGATAGAACGAGACGACGCTACCGGTTTAAAGTTTAAACATAACTCGAGTACACTACTAATCCCAGCGGGCGAAGGCAAACAATTCGCTGTGCACAAGTTGTCTTTCTTCTACTACTGTCTACTTTTAATATTTTTTATTTATGCACTTAATTATTACTTTTACTTGTACGATTTTAGTCTGTTCCCTTTTTGCCCCTCTATCTTTTGTTGCTTCTTCTGTTTTCATCTTTTCTCTCTTCCTTGGCTCTTAGCTCGGCCCGAAATGACGAGTTGATAGCTCGTCCCCACTGGAAAAAGTAAATAGTCCCTGAGAACGCTAACGTAAAATATTTTAAAGAATTATTTATTATCATTAATTTCGGAACCGAGTCAAATTAAACTAGTAGCCCGTGAGCGTAAAGGATAATTTTTACCAAAAGGCACGCATCGCATCGGGTCGGAACGCAACGGATTTTACAATCTTTAAACGATATTTAAAATCTATTTATTAACAAGCCGTAGCCGAAAGAATGCTGTGCGCGGCTTGGTAATATAGACTTTAAATACTGTGTAAGTACATGGTTTAATATCGTTTAAAGATCGTTAAATCCAATACTTCCGATCAGATGCGATGCGTGCCGTTTGGAGGAAATTATCCTGGGTTAGCCACAGATATAGCGAAGCTGTAAGGACTTCAGAACCCTGAACTGAATTGTAACCGTCACCGACGCCTAAACGGGTTATACTCGAAGCGCACACGACAGTGCGTAGGTACGATGTTTAATTAACAACTAATAATTTATAGGTGTGAAAAATTGACATCGCACTTTCGCAACAAAGTGTTCGGCGTATGATCCTTTGAGAATGTCTTGAGCTGATAAACGACATTTAAAAGGTAAATAAAGTTTTTTTTAAGATAACATTAGGGACACATTCGATGCAACAATGCCATACTAATGCAGTGTTATAAATTGACATGCTCTGTGACTGTAACTAGTGCACTGACTTTACCTAGCTTGCTAGTTAGGCTTCTGGATGGAATATTGAAAAAAAAAAACATGAAAATTACCCATAAAATTGTGCAAACATTGGCGCCGTTTGAATTTTATAGCTAATCGCCGATGGCAACTCAGTAAGTAAATAATTGGATCAATAAAAATAAGATTTACCTTCCAATAATAGGCCGTGGCTAACTCCACCTCCGTCATGTTTTACTAATTATATAACTGCTGCAATTATTATTCAAACAATAATTTCATTGCTGTGCCTGATCGTAAAATCAGCGCAATTAACCAAGAACATATTTTTGATAAAATATATAGCGCTTCGCTTTTCAAGTGGATCAAGTGAAAACCAGGTAGGTAATTGCGAGAATTTTCGAATGAGCGTTAAGACAACTTACCTGTCTTCAACTCACCCAAGAGGTACCGAATTTTTATGAGCATTGATGTACGTTCCGCAAAAGATTTTGTGTGACTCTGTGAAACTCTACAGTGACATAATAATGGTTTGTACACATTCTCCACAAAAATTGCGAGAAACATAATTGAAATTTGTAACCATGCTATACCCTATACGGTAACATTAAAATTGAGCTATTAATAATGAATGCTTGACTTCAATTTGAAGTTAAAGAAAAAGCTTAGTTAACCATTTTGTTTCTGTAAAAACGCAATTCTTCTGTACCGCAATTCAAACATTCGTTATTTTTCACAGTCCTCAATATTACACGAAAGCGTTGCTTCCTATTCGCAATTCTGAATAGAAATAACTTACGCATTAATTTAAGCAAAACCAAGTTAATGAGTTTTAAACAAAGAGTTGACCGGACACCAAATATCGCTGTCGAATATAAAGAACATAAAATTGATGAAACTGACATTACAAAATTTTTAGGATTACATTTAGATAGTAAGTTGACATGGAAAAATCATATTGACATTGTGTGTAAAAAACTTAGCAGATTTTCATATGCATTATATAAACTTAGCAAAAGTGTTAATAAGTCATCAGTACTGCATATCATGCTTATGTAACTTCAACTTTGAGATATGGCGTCATATTTTGGGGTAATTCTACAGACCGTGAAATCGCATTCAGAGCACAAAAAAAATGTTTTCGATCGGTATGTGGAATGGCACCAAGAGAAACCTGTAGAACCCATTTTATTAAGCTCAATATATTAACGCTTCAATGCCTTTATATATACGAGGTAGGAATATATGTCAAAAGCAACATTAGCCAATTTTCCGCTTTTAACAGATGTAGGCAGAAGGATAAAATTTATACAGGGCCATTTAAAACTGCTCTTCTTTCCAAAAGTATCCTTGGAATGGCACCAAAAGTTTATAATTAATTACCAAAAAATATTACTAGAGCAGATGACTTATCAGACTTTAAAAAGAGACTGTATAAATTCCTGGTAGAGAAAGCATATTATTCTGTAGGTGAATATTTAAGCGACACTTTAATTTAAGCGAGAAATTATTTGAATTGTTATTTAAATTAGTTTTCAAGTACATGCATGCAATATCTGGACTACAATATTTGTATGCCGAACGGCAAAACATAGCGATACCCAGAATTAATGTAACAGCCTTACAACCTATGTTTACAAATAAACATTTTGAATTTTGAATTTTCAATTTTGAATTTTGAATTCTTCTAAAAGTGGATTTATCACTTCAGCTTCTTCACTTCTTTTCTTCTTCTATATTGAATTATGAATGTACGTATTATTTATATGTGCTTTTGTACCCGATAACGTGGTGATTTGCTATTGTGAAAATTGCGTTCGTGCACGAATTCAAATAGTAAGAAGCGCTTTTGTAGAAAAGCCTAACATACTTAGAAGAGCAGGGTTTCCTCATTGAATGGATTCCATTAAAAGAAAAGTTCTTTATTTATTGTATGAACGGAAAGACCGGTTTACTATCCTCTTATCTGGCTCAGCGAATGTGCACATATCTGTGTAAATAAAAATTAAATTTTAAAGTTTCAATGGCATGAAAGGATCACGTAACAATCATTCAAAATCTGCGCAAAGGGGTTCCATGGTACGCTTACGTTCAATTCGAAAGGCGTCATAACATAAGTTACGCTTATAAGAAGATTACGTTTGACAGCAGAACAATATTAATGAACGAATAGCCCTAAGGCGACCCGCCAGTTAAATTTGACACTCAACTCATTAAGTATCTACTTCTGATGATCAACATTCTACAAGATATTAGTTAGTAGGTACAGTGGCGTTTATGAATATGTACCTACCAGTATACGTTTCGGAACTTTTTTTTGCGAATAAAGGACATGCAAATAGTAGCTACAAATAGTTTTAGATTGCCCGTGCCGACAGTAGAAATACCATAGGGCATCGTTATGAGAGATAGTTGAACTAACCAGCAAAACACAATGTGTTTTAAACTATTACCATACCACTTCGTTGACCCCGTCCATTTTTATTTTTTAGGTTTTAATAGAATAGCACCGTGAGACAATATTGCTAATAGTGTAACGGCAGGCGCTATAATAAAACTCACCGGTTTACCTACTGTAACCCGTAGGAGCACTGTAGATTGAACATGAAACGCAGGTCTAAATAGGTCTGTGTGACTTTAGGTGTTGCAGGGTATATATCATAATCTGTTTATAATTTTAAATGGATTAAATGGTTTGATTATCTAGCTTTAAATTATTTATTTTAACTCTGGGTTTTTTCACGACATGGCAGTCACGTTCTTTATCTTCTTCTTGGCAATTTGTACTATCTACGCAAAAAGATGGTAGGTATAAGTAGCCGAAGGATTTACGGGCACGGCGTAATTCGTAATAAAGATACTGCTTACCATTACCATGGCTGTTGGTTCTTGTCCACGTGTTATTTTAAAATGCAAGTTTTTAAGTAGTCAATGACTTCCCGCAGCGTGCTCTTTTGTTAATATTATTTACTCTTATTCACAATAAATCACATGCCTTTTTCATAGCCAATCCATTTTTGCTGGGCATAGTTTATGCTGTTTCTGGCCGTGTTACATGCATTTAAATTGGATTTTAACAATTTCGATCAACATTGAATAAATCGGTGATGTGCAGAAAGGTGCAATATGCTGCTATTATATCGTGTGACGGGTGTAAGATATTTACACTTTTGATTTATTAATCCTGTAGGTACAAGCACGAGGAAACGAAGTAAATTTTATATTATTTAATTCAAAACAATGTTTACTTACTTTCTAAAAAGAGCCTAGGTGAGGCATTAGAGACGTGTTCAGATTTTTGGCCTTTGGCCGCTCTGATATATCTGATGGCGATTGAACCATTATCAGGTTCACTTTAAATAACCGATCAGTTCAAGTTTTCGGTGTATTTTCGGAATAGCCATATCCTGTTGTTATTACCGACAAAATTATCTTTTATTAAACATTAAAATTAACAAACCTTAATGGGAAGAGCAAGTCAACATAGTCACATACTTAATGAAATAGATACTCTATTTCTTTTGAAACTCCAATAATTTCCAACAAATCTCTGTAGAAGCAAATCGATACTTCGAAGTAGGTACTCATTAAATGTTTTCGTTAAATATGAGCACGCTACTTTAAATTCGCAGCACGGCATAAATATTAATATTATATAAAATGTGGTCGCCCGAAATTTTAAAATTGTTAGTATCTTAATAAATGTATGACGATGCTTACTGTAATGAAGGGGAAGGAAGCTTCACAAATTATGTCCATAAGCGATAGTACCAGGAACCTATACTTACCATCTGATGTTTAGAAAATTTAAGAATTGTGGAGTCATTGCAATCAAACAAAGAAAACCTTTCACCCGTTTTATATTAAACATATTTTTCACTTCTCATGCTCAAAAGTGCATCATATTAGGCTTAGCAAGTGGGGCTAAAGTAGTACATTTACATACATATTTATGATTTAGAAAACATATTAATTTGACCAATCAAAACAGTTCACAGTATTACATCCACCAATCACAACTCTTTAAAAAAACATTTGTGTTAGCTATTTTTAAAGATTTTTATTCTCTAATTCACAATCATTAAAAAAATAAACGCCTCTGACCGTCAATACGTAGCACGCCCAAACGTTAAAGCGTGATGTTTGACTGCATACATGGCATATGCGATGAAGATTTAGCGGGATAGACTGTTGTCTATCTCGCTTTATTGTATACCCCGTATGCTGTCCGACGTGACAACTAAACTAAAAAGTACCTATAATGGCCCAAATTGAACTATCGTTTCACCGTGAAAAAAAATGAAAATGAAATAGTACATTACGTAACTAGGGCGGTGAATTCGTGAATGCCCCAGATCGCAGGTGTTTGTAGCCTGAACCGAAGGTGAGGGCCACAAATATGCGCTCTGGGGCTTTACGAATTACCGCCCGTGTTGAGTACAAAATTTTACGTGTTCACCTGGCCACAATGCGAGTTTTCCCGTACGCGCAGCGTGCAGTAAAACTCGCGTTATGGCCAGGTGTGACGTAAAAGTTAATTATATAACTATTGTATACAATACTTTTTCTACGAGTCAACTGAACTAATTAAAACTGGGTATCTATTGAAAACGAAGTGCAACCAACGGCTTTTTCTTTGTTGTGCGTTGATGTCTATTTACCTTTTGACTTTCTCATGACGGCGTCCTATTGGTCAAATACATTATAGTTCAGTAACTGCCCCACGTGATTGGTCAATTTCATTTTAGTTGTGTCAACAGTTATGAAATGTTGAATTGGGAGCTCCATAGTAAAAAGTATGTGATTTAAGTTTGGTGTACGAAGTCTTAATTCAAACATTAAGGTCGACGAGTATAAAAAGCTAATTATGTAACTATTGTACACTCACAATACTTTTTCTACGAGTCAACTGAACTAATTAAACAAACTTGGTACCTATCCCCCTTGGGAGCCCTGTAGAAACGAGTGCAGCCAACGGCTTTTTCTTTTTTGTGCGTTGAGGTCTTCTAATTTTGACTTTCTCATGACGGCGTCCTATTGGTCGAATACATTTTAGTTCAGTAAAGGCGCCACGTGATTGGTCGAATTCATTTTAGTTGTCTGCACAGTTGTATAATGTTGAGTTGGGACTTCTATAGTAAAAAGTATGTGATTTTAGTTTGGTGTACGAAGTCTTAACTCAAACATTAAAGTCGACGAGTATAAAAAATATTTATTAGTGTCTTACATGTTGAAAATACATTAAAGGTTGGAACCTCCTTTTATAAGCATTTAAATTGCTTTTGTCAGGAGACCCCGCTCTTCCATTATCTTTGATCGGGTGTAACATATAAACAGGACTTAACTATAATTTAGAACAATCCGTGGTATTTATTATTGATTGTGGATTGTGGATGGATAATCTTTGGTTTTACTATTTTCTCGCAGTCGAAATGAAAAGTAGAGTGTATAACTCTGGTCTGAAAGCCATATTACTTACATACTTCGTTCGGGAAAATAACCATCTCGTGGTAATATGCCTTATTTCAGACCTTCGTCATACAATTTACTAAAGTCTCTAAATTCTCTTCAAGTTCAGCAAATTCCGCAATTCATAACTTACACTTATGATGATGGGTCGTAGGTTTGAAAGATTTAAAGGGTTGTTCCGCGGTTCAAATGACTCAACAAGAGTGTACATGGTGTAGATATGAGCACCGCGCCGCCGCGCCGTCGCCGCCGACGAAAATCCCACGCCGCCGCCGCCGACGCCGCACCATCGGCGCGCCAATGTCTGATTCATTCGCGTTTCAGCTGTTGTAGCTTATTTATTTTACACACTCAGTAGCGACCCTCATGTGTTTAAGGGTAAGGTCGGCATCTATTTTAAATAAATAAAATTTCCCTTTAAATATCAAATCCGAAGTCGAGTAGAATCAATATGACTATGGAAATGATTCAAGCTATGAAAATGGCTCAGCTCTGACTCTTGTTGGTGTGATGCATTAGCTTTGCTGACTATCAGCGTTCTACTTACGTTCAATGTGCCTCGCCCACTGCCACTTAAATTTTGCGATTCAGAGGGCTGTATCGGTTACTTTGCTTCCCAGCATAGTCCTCTGCATGGCCCTTCGGGTGACTTTGAGCCTTCTTCTGAGGCCCAAGAGGCCAAGGCAAGGGTAAGCAAGCAAGTACCTAATATTGACCGAAAACATGTGTTCACTGTCTTCCCGAACACTGCCCAGCCGAGTCGGATTTGACGATTGACCTCTTTCTCAAAGTTGAAGAGGAGTCTGGGATGTTGGTACTAAATGGGCATTTTCTGACATGATCTTCGTCTTATCCATGTTCATCCTGATACGAACTCGCTCGGTGGCTTTACTGAGGTCATGAAGCATCGTACTTCGTAATCCATGGTATTAGCCAAGACTACTTTATCTTCAGCAAACCGAAGGTGAGTTACTCGCCGTTATGTTGAAGTCTAGCCTTCGCCAATGCAAGGTCTTGAAAGCATCTTCCAGTGCAGTGGTGAACCGTTTTGGAGAGACAACATTTCCTTGGCTGACTACCGCTGCAGCGGAATAGGTTTCGAGTTCCGGTCCTGGAGTCGGTCTGACATTGTGGCGTTCTCGCCTCTTCAGTACCTCCTTCGATATAGCGGTGGTCTACTTGACACCGCCTTAGAGACTAATACAGCCCAGATTTCGATCGAATCGCAGAAACACGAAGCAGCAGGGCACGTCATACTCCCCAGTCTTCTGTGTAACCTGACGGAGCGTATGTGCTTTACGGTGGTAAAGCCCTTTCGGAAACCGGTTTGTTCGGAAGCTTGCGTACGAGACGATTTGTAATGACTCTCGAAAACAGCTTATAGACATGGCTCAGAAGTGAGATGGGTCTGTACTTCTTCAACAGGATGTGGTCACCCTTTCTGAAGAACAGCACCACCACTCCTCTGTTCCATGCCTTTGGCGTTCTTCCTTCCAGTAAGACGGAAGCGAACAACTTCTGAAAGGCAGTAAGCGCCGGTTTTTCATCCGTCTTCAGGATTCCACTGTCATTCCGTCTTTACCGGTTGCCTTGTTCTTGAGCTGTTTAATAGCCATTCCAGTCTCTTACAGGCTGATGTCTGGGATGTCGTTGGTATAGTGTCGGGTTAGTCCAGCTCTACGGTCTTACGCCAGACCAACCTCGGGTCCGCGAGTTGATGTGGACTTAAATGAGAGTCAAACACATTGTTTTATTATATGCCAACGGTCAGTGTGAAATTTAGTGCCTTTTTAGTACAACATCGATGCCAATCGGTGTGTCCTTCAGTGTCATATATGCGCGATAGAGTAAAAACAACGTCGATGAGCGTGTCGAGCTTTAAATAGGTTTAAAATATCGTGGATAATCGCTCCTTTGTATAGATTATTTGAAAATTATTGAAACTAATGGTTTTTACAAGGTCACGCCGCTGACGCCGCCGCCGCCGGTCAATTTTTACCGGCGCGCCGCCGCCGGTGATTTACCCATCGGCGCTCATATCTAACATGGTGTGCTCTCGTCGAGAACTTCTCCCCCGAGACTCTCGGCGAGAGGTCTCGGCCGAGAGTGTATAGCCGGCATTACAATGTTGGCATGATGAAGGCTGCCACATCGAACCAGTTTACGTGTCCAATGGATAGATTAGATTAGATTAGATTAGATTATTTTATTTCATGATATAAATTACAGTACAATGTTGGCTTAGTCAAGATTATAAGAATTTATATCACAATCGTCTCAAAATAACAATATTTAAAATTATAAATTCAATGAATATCAGTAAAAATTATTACGTATCACCTAATCAGGATCGTCAAGGTACGGTTTATTTTAAAATATAAATAATAATATACGAAAATGTCAATGAATCCTTATAAAATAATACATCAATCAAATCAAACAAAAACAGAGGAAATGTCATTAGCAGAAATAAAGTATATTAAATAAAATTAAGTAAATTTATTTTTAATTATGTAATTTTTTGTCGATATTTTATACCCACATTTATGCTAAAAGTGGCACTGGAACATACGTTTCATGTGCTCTGCCTACCCCTTTTGGGAATAAAGGCGTGAATGTATGTATGTATGTATGTAAGTAAATTTCATTTCAATAAATTCTCTTGTTGAATACATTTAAGATCCGATTTTTTCAGTCCATAACGTTTTCCACCATAATTTTTTCTAGTCACATTGTCGAAAGTCATAAAATTTAACAATATACATTGGAGTTCCGATTTTTGCAGGTCATCATTATTGTTAGTCATAAAATTGGTTAGCCATAACGTTCAATGTCTCGGTGATATGCCATTACATAATGTTACAGGCAATAATCTAGTTTGTAATAATTATTGTAATGTATTATTTCGCAAGTCATAATGATTGGTAGTCATCTGATTAGTTAGTCATATCATTCAATTTCACGGTGGTGTCACTCTTCATAATGAAGCCCATAAACACACTCCCAGAAAAATAATAAAATACATGTTTTTTTACTACCGAACATTACTGAACGCGTTCTTCCAGACTGCTTTATAACATACCCACATACCCATTAATTATAATTAAATTAAATTTGGCAAAAATAAAGAGTGATGCGATTGAAAGATATTTATGCCGCTCACTGTTTTGTTTAGTGGTCAGAATACGTTAAAATAAGTATGTTTTGTTTTGAAACTTTTTTCTCTAAAATCAAAAATGGCCGAAATATTTGACCTGAAATTTAGGAAAAATATGTACTTGTCAACATTTCGATGAATGTTGTGTCATTATCGGTTCTGGCGCTTCGCCGGCCGCTGCCGCGGCACGCTCGCTTCGCTCGCTCGGCTCGCGCGCTTAGGATCACGGTACAACTAACACTCCTCCTCGCTTCGCTCGTCGTCGTAACTACACCCACCTGCCTTAGAAGTCCAATATCTTGGCCATTTTTAATTTCAGAGAAAAAGTTTCTAATAAAACATGCTTATTTAAACGTATTCTTTACGAAACAGTCATAAACCCTTCGCGCAGTAGTACCTAGTACCCCTTTCAAATGTATGTCTAGAAATGTCTCTGAGTAATTATCTATATGACTTTGGATGTTATAGATTTGATCTCTTAGACGTAATTCACTTGAGGCATTAAAACGATATGAATAGCAATCATTAGTACGTTGAAATATATGCATTAGAATATTTATGAATAATTATCGATAGACCTTTGATCGTTATGGACATCAATTTCTGACTTTTGTGATTATAATACTTAGTATTATGGGTCATTAATGTTAGAACTACAAAACGTTATACTTAACAAAGATTATGACTACTGATGTTTATGTCTATAAATTATATGGTTATCAATTTCTGACTATCGAAATTCGGAACAATAAGTTTATGGGAAACAAAGGGACCCCAGTTATAAAAAGTCTCACCAGATAGTTATAACAGCCATTGGGTTATATCACTGTTAAAACTCGCTAAGTACCTATCCCAGACTCGTACGTGAAGACCAGGCCCGAGACTTCATAAAAACTAGCTAGCTAAGAATGTGTCGAACTACGTCCAATGAATCGATTCCTCTTTTGTATATGGAGGATTTTGTTACGTGGGAAAATTTTAAAGGACGAAAGTTCAGGGGTACGTAAAAGTAGGAAGGGTATCCTGCTGTTTCGGCAAAATATTTTTCGCCAAATTTCACTTCCCACAAAACTTATGGCAGTAGTTTCATTTCCCAAACGAACAAATAGCACATTTTTGTTTCGCATTTTGTTCATTTGGTCAAAATATCATTTGGCACAATTTTGCTTTGTCAAGTGTTATTGAGACAAAAGTTTATTAAGCAAACACTTTGTTCGGGCCAATATTGTTTTCCAAACAAAACATATGTTCAAATTTTCATTTCGCACATTACCAGGGTGGAAAAAATGGCTTGTCATAAGCGAACTCTGTTTTTGGTCGGTTAGGTTAGGGTTCACTTGTGTCCCTCAGACCAGAAATAGACACCCCGCGCAGCGGGGTGGCGTCGATTCACTGGAGACTCTCGATGAAAAGGGCGAAACCGACTCGGGGCTTGCTTGCATGCATGCTGCTTATTTGCATTATAATATATACAAATACAAATTATTTATTCTGCAAATAGGCCACAAGGGCACTTTTACATGTCAAACGGTAATTTACAATAAAAATAATAATCTTACAATAAAAGAATAATAATCTTACACAATAATAATTAAAAATTTGCACATTAAGGACTGATATAACAACACACTAAATGTCACAAAGTTAATGAAAACAAAACAAAATATGACCATTACATTCGATTAGGATAAGGTCTGTGCATTAACAGAAAGTTAATGATATTAATTCAGTATTCCAGAGATGTATAAGGTCTCTGAGCGTCCAAATACAATTAATAATTATTCAATGTTCGTAGAGATGTATACGGTCTCTAAGCGTCAATACAATAATAATAAAATAACACTAGTATTTAAGAAGTTAGGTACTATGCCCTTGCAAGCATGAACAGTCCGGACTCCACAAACAGCACCCGATCACGAGTATGACGCATATCTCAGCCATCGCCTCCCTCAACCATATGTTAGGGAAGGTGGCGACCCGATCAACGATGCCACCGTAAGCAAAGCCCTTTAAGCGAGCATGACATATTCAAGCCACCGGACAGTGTTAAGAACAAAGATTAATAAGCGACTTGCTCGGCGAGAAACAGCATTACGTGCTCTCTTTTATTTATTTCTATTGTTACCTAAGTACCTATAGTACAAAAGAACATAAACTTACCTGTAAATTATTTACTTTTGTTTTTTACAAACTACGCGCTTAGCAAAGTTATGTAACCTCACTCAAATAGATTTCGTATGCACTACACAATTAGGATCTAAATCATATGCCATGCAATCATTTGGAAAAAGAATGTTATGCTAAATAATACGTTTGACCAAATGAAACTTGACTATGTAAAACTTTGCCAAACAATAATTTGCGAAGTAATAGATTTAGATTTAGATTTAGATTTATTTATTTCATAATATACAATTTACAATATAAATTAAAGCTAGCTTAATCTATATGAATTTATATTTTGATCGTCAAAGAGAATTAAGTATTGTAATAAAATGTCAATAAAATTCAAATTATAGTCACAGTAAATAAATTACGAAGATATCACATAAGGATCGTCAGATAACAGAATATACATTAATAAACGAAAAATAAAAATACAAATAACGATATAATTTACGATGTCAAAAACAGTGATAATATTAATGTTTAATGTCCATAAATTCCTTTACCGAATATAATGCGTTTTTCAATAAAAAGTTTTAATATTTTGCCATAGGAGATATTGCCAAGTGATATAATGCGAAACAATAATTTGACTAGTGTTTTTTTGCCAAATGATCATTTGGGAAACATTTTTTGGGAAGTGACACTTTGGGAAATGATTTTTGCCCATACAATAGAGAACCAGTAGGAAGTTATATTTTGCAGCAGTCATATTTTTTATCAACACTCGCATTCGAGCATCACTTGGTAATACGACTAAGACATGTCGTATTGTTATCAACCGTAGCGCAATTGTATTATTTATTTTGACACTTGATAGTTATATATGCGACACACACGCGTTTTATAATAAGATCACACGGGTGTTTTAATGACAAATTATGCACACTACGTTATGCATTATGCATACGCATATCATTTTTGTTGGCAATAGAATGTCCACAAGGGAACGGGATTAGATAGATAATTGTTCGAAATATATCAATAATACGTTTTCAGATAGTGATGTTGTGTTTTTTTCCCGCTATCCATCCATCGTGACTTTAGCGGCAGCAAATGTATTATTTTTAAACTCCGACGCTAAGAGAGGGGTGTTATAAATTTAACGTGTCTGTCTGTGTATCTGTCTGTGGTGTCGTAGCTCCCAAATGGATGGACCGATTTGAATACGGTTTGTTTTGTTATAGATAATTTTATCCCGAGTTTTCTTAGCCATGTTTCATGAAAATCTGTTCAGCCGTTTTTGAGATATTGTTGTTTTTCAACTTTTCTAAGTTGTAGGTAGTTATTTTTGAAGATGTTAGGTATCGATTCTGATGCAATTGTATTGTATTAAATTAAGATACAACCACATATACAGGTTTCTTAATAACTACCTATAGTCTATTTACTTATCGTTTCTGAACATTTTGTAGGGAAGTTATGATATGGATGTAGATAAATATATTTTACGATTTCTACTCGCTTCCAAGAAATCCACTTGGGTAACTTCGGGAAGTGCCGCACGGCAAGACCTGCATAAATCGATTTGAATAGTGGTTGCGACCAAGACACTGAGCGTCATCGGTTTTTGGTGAGATATGGTTAAGCGCACATATTTCTAAAAGTGTTCACCATCATCAAAATAACCATTTAAACGCCGCATTGTAATACCTGTATTGCATTTCGATAACAGGCCACAGCTCATCAATCCACCTTGCAGACCAAGTGTTCATGATTGACAGTAATAATGAGAAACCGATTGATTGCAATGCTGAGCTACAAAGTTGCGATGAAAAATAATAAGTATTGACAAGAAAGACAAGACAAGATTCAATTTGTACCGTTCGGCCTGAAGTCACACCGTAGCGACTATCAGTCTGGGACCCTCTTCAGTGACAATCGTTGCTTACAACATTTAATTTATCCAGGCCATTTGTATAGCCCTATCTGTACGCATGTTCGCCGACGGTGGTAATTGGTTACAAAACATTAATTTTATTTCATCACACACTTAATTGTTTGAAACTGCGTTCAGGTTACCTTCATCAGTAGGTATGTATGAAAAGGCTATCGTTTGGAAGCAAGGCAGGTTTTCTTAGGCCCGGGTGTATAAAGATGTGTTAGAGCAAATTTCAGATAGAAGAATAGAGAAATTTAGTAACTTTATACATTCTTACCGTCACTGACTGACATAATCCGACCGATATTACTCCGAACATATTGGCAAGAAAGACGAAAGTAACGTACGGTATTAAAACGAGGGGAGATCTGTAACATTTTCCAAGGACTGTGTAACCGTCAGCCAATTTGATTCATGCTTCGACGTCGTTCGAACTCTGAAATCATGTATTGAGCCAAATATATGTCATTGCCTGCCATTTTTACGGTCAGAACTACAGCGGCTTGATTAAAATTATCAAAGTGCTAACTTTAATGTTATAACGTATTTTACAGTACATATGGTGCTACTTTCCCGCACTAGTGCGGAAAAGAGCACTTTTCATGCATATGTCGAAACTTTAAATAGCCATATGTACAGTAAAACGTTGTACGATACACGTGCGAATAGGTGCAACTCGTGTCGATTTAAAACACTCCCTTCGGTCGTGTTTTAATTTATCACCACTCGTTGCGAATTTCCTATTTTCGGCACTTGTATCGTAAATAACTATTAAAGGCGTATTTCAGATTCTAGAACATGCTAAAACGGCAGAATAATTATAAAAATGGATAGTGTGAGGCAGTTTGGAAAGTGGCAATTCAATCCCTATTTCGTTTCATTAGATTTTCGAATATAATGACGTGTATCGGAATTTTTACAAAATTAGAACACATTTGGTGATAACAATAAGATAATAAGTCGTTCCATGACTGACCTGCCTGCGCGAAAAACTTCAAGATATTAGCAAAGTGCAAGGCATGACTTATTGTTTTACTTATTGTTACTATACGTGTTTTCAATCAGAATATCCGTGATTCACAATAATATGTATGCAATTTGAATGCAGTGCAATACACGCTGCATGATTAATCATATGAACTCCAACTTATTTGTTCAGTACGTACGTATCAGGTCATAAGTCTTGTGGAACGTAACGGTAGCTTGTGAATAAGTATTGTGACGTTTCTCACAAATCCTCCTTTTTGACGATATGCTTTGGCTCATACAATTATGAGGGTCATCTGAATTAATTAACGACAGGAGGATTTCTTCACTTTTTCCTGCACTTGGAAGCCAGCAAGGTCGGTTTAGAGGGTTGGCCACGTGCCGGCGCGCCAGCAGATGTATCGTGACACCTGCCCTGACTTCACCTGTCACTCTCTACGCCACGTTAATCAGTATACGTCTATCCCTTTCTAGATGTGCTTATTTTATATAATTTATACGAAGTGGCAGTAACTAGAATGGGCCTTGAGGCGGTTGTAATGGCCACTAGGCACATTGGCTGCCTATTAATTGCTGGTAGTTATGTACAAGTCAACGAGTTACGATGACCTGGGCACCTGTCCTCAGCAATCTAATATGTAAAAAGCTTCGTTGCGCTCTATATTTTGTAACTCCAGTGCAAATTCTGCGGATCGATTGCAAAAAAGCTCATTTTAGCGAACATATGACAATGGACCATGCGTCAAAATGGTCCTGAAACCAACAGCAGTGAGAGTTGTCATTAAATAGGTCTTTAAATCTACTTTATTTCATTCAAAAGGCACAAAGTCGAATATCTTCATTCCATTGCAGAATGAAGATATTCGCATTTTAGCCACAGTGAGTACGAGCTATGAAAAAACGCATTCGGAGAATATTCATATTTAATATTCTGGAGGTTAGTTATGACAAAATGTACTAATAACGAAGGCACATCAAGCGTGGCATATATTCATATTTTATGAATAAAACAATTAATTAGCTACAAAAAACATGTTTATTTTACACACTAAACTTACCCTAATAATTCTGAATATATATTTACTGAGAGAACCCGGGCCGTTTTCTTATAGATCCTACATCCTACTCACTTTAACTTAAATATGAATATCTCAGTTCTGCAATGGAATTCAACTCGGTGCCCATAGAACGAATTGAAGTAGATTTAAATACCTATTTAATGACCTAATACAAAATCCTTCACCAGATCCTTGCAAAGTTGCCCATGGTCCTTTATTCTGTAGAATGTCTATAGTTTCTACTTTGTTTATCGTTACTCATTTTTTCAGATGTCAATCGAAGTGGATACTTAGTAATTATATATAAATTAAAAGGCCTTTCAAAAAACAGTGTTAAGTGAAGAGACGACGTCCCTTCAGGCTGTACAAAAAATGCGTGCATTATAGTAATTAGTCAGTCATCATTATCTCTCTGTTCTGGTTTTTATTATATATTTTAAGCAATTGAAACAAGTTAGGTATGTCGTGTAATCATTTCATAGATCTTATTCATACTCGTAAATATGAACTAGTATCTTAGTAATAGTTCTTTGGGATCAACCCTGGGGTTGGTTCCTAATCGCCAACTAAGAGTCAAGATCCTTTGTGTATGTGTGAAGCCACTGCTTAATATATGCGAAGGGAAAGTAGTCTGCCACGGGTAGCAGGTGCATAGAACGCCTTATTCAGCCAAAATAAATTTTAAAAGCTCGAGGATATTACTGGACAAAGACACAACTGATAATTAAATACAGATACCTACAGATATTTCAGATTGTAAAGTAACTTGTAGGTAATCAGTGACGGTACGACAGCATTTCGATCGGTATATCCAACTGTGGTAATTATTTCATGTACTGGAGAGATGCAGCATAAATGCAACAATGTTAGGGTACCTATCAACGAATGAAAACATTTGTCAAGTTATCAGCAGGCATCAGAAAATTCGGATGATTTATTCCTGCAATTAGCAAAATACCGGAAAAAGTTAAGCAAGTGTGGAGTCGGCTTTTTAAAAATAAATTTAAAGTAACGTTCCGGGATCGTATAAAGCATCAGGAAAATGTAACTTATAAATTTTAGGTTATTTATAAGTGAAAACAGTGCACATTTGACACCCGAATGCTATGCCACCCCCGTAAAACAGGTTTATACAATAAGTACAAATTAGTAACTTAAAAATGGTTTTCCCAAAGTATGACATCACAAACGAATATCTCAAATTATTCTAATTTATACAAGTTTATTCAAGGCAAGGGGGTTTCTCGCAAATTGGAAGTTAATTTATGAAAGTTAGTTACATAAGTTTCTTAAAAATCACACCGTTAGCCAAATAACGAATAAGCGAATGCCAAATAACGTTTTGTATGGAAAGCGAACCACGAGGCATTTGTGTTATAGATTTAGTAGCGACTTCATTTTCAAAAGGGTTGTTCACGGTTACACAAAAACAAAAAATATATAAAGAAAAGTCAAGATTTGTAGCAGCCGGATCACAGCGTCAATTTTTTCATATTTATTTAATGCCTGTAATATATTTATTTATAACTCTTAAGACCTTTCACCCGTTTTCGACTTGACGGTGACGGTGACTTTTGGGACAGCCTGTAAATTCTGGTCATCGACAAAGATTCATTGTGATCCACCACTTCTAATCAATCTCGAGTTCCCGTGTCCGCGGGTTCATAGAGTGGGAAGTTTTCTTTTCCGGCAATCCTTACCGATGAACATCCAGGTGGTTTACCGAGATTTCCAACAATGTAGTCTCAATTAAATTACACTGTAATGACTTACCAAAGATGCCAAATTCTTAATTAATTTTTAATTATGTACAAGGCAGATTCCTCGTTACTGAATGTCAAGTGATCGACTCCCGCGCAAACCCGATTTCGAATCGCGCAGGTGCACCATTAAACCGCACCTTTAGGACGCAAAGGCATTATAGCAACATACAGTTTAGGTACATGCGACGTTATTATTTTGAAAGAGGAAAAAATTTAATACAGATGTCGCGTGTGCCGCCTTTTTACCTCACGACGCTCCATTATAATTAAAGAATATTATTTTGTCGTAAAACAGGAGAAGATCGCTCGCGACCGCCACGCGACTGATTCAACGGGACTTTAGATTTCTTCGTGAGGAGCTGGACAGACTATGAACCATAAAACGAAATCGCGTAATATACTTAAGGGTACTCAACACTGGGCATGAAAAATGTCTTAATTCGGGTTTATGATTACGATACATTAAACTCTTAGCATGTTTTTGTTGGTGGCGTATTAAAGCATTTTGAATTATATTTGCGGGTCCCTGAATGTCCCACATTTCATCACCTGTTTATGTATATAAATGATTTGATTCGAAACTTTATCGTCGTTCGTTTTCTTGATGATTTGCATTACATCATTGTGTGTAAAGAATCACCTAATTAACTACATATCACATCACACACATCATCAGCCTATATACGTCCCACTGCTGGGCACAGGCCTTCTCTCATGTATGAGAGGGAACGGGCAGTAGTCCCCACGCTGGCCCAGTGCGGATTAACTACATATACTTATAATAAAACTTTAGAAAAGAAATAGTAAAATCGGTATTATGAAGATATTTCAGAAAAAATACCATTAGGACCTTTAGAGCATATTTAATATTTGTTGGATATTTATTTCCATAATTGCCAACTATTTTTACTAAACGCGTATAACTTGCGAGTAAGTATAATGAACCTCGTATTTATCTCTTTGAGCCATCCTGATGCATTCGTCACAATCACAAGTGTCACAACATCCTCGGTCTCGGGACAAACCTACGTTAGTTGTTTAGAAAAAACGTGTGAGAATCGAGAAAGTTCTAATCATGAAAGCTAAGTCTTAAGATCTCATATAATCATACAAAAAACTTTGAGGTGTGAAGGAAGAGATGGTGCAGTATCTTACGGTGGCAGACTACCAACCTGCCTCCCTGATGCTAATCAGACATTATACCACCGGCCAATGGTCGCAGGCGACTCCAGAGAAATCACGAGCGCGTTGTCGAGTGTTTATTGATTTGAGGATTGGTTGTGTCAGCTAGAGCACAAATTCAGGAAGCTAATTCTGGGGCAAATCGAGATGATGTCTAATATGATACAGCAAGTGGTCCATAGTGGGCGAGATGGTAGTATCACTGTTTTTTGTAAACATTAGGTGTGTCAGTGTCGTAATTGCGGAAAATATTCACAGCTTATAAATACTGACTGTAAACTTTGGCTTAGAACTACCAAGTCAGAACAGTTTTGATGCGTTTCACGTAAGAAATTAATACGCAACATTTGTTCTTGATATTTAATACTTGAAAAATATTTCATTGGTTTACAATCGATTGTAAACAAACACAATCAATCGATTGTAAACAAAGTCATTGAGATCGTTGTTCTACATGTTATCTATCATGCCCCAGAATAAGAAATTAGCTGTTTTCGACAATTTGGTGATTTTCCAATAGACATGTCGTCAATAGAGATCATTTCTATAATCTCGATCGTTCCGGGAATGGAATGGTCTCAAACACGGAGCATCCTCGGATCACACCTCGGAACACCACGTACCTACAAAGCAAGTACCTATTTTATTGTGGTATTATTATGGTTGCGAAATAATTTAAACTGTGTGAGCTCAACTGGGGCAGCGTATAGATCGAGCACTCTGATCGAAGACAGCAGGTTTAACAGGAATCATTGATTGAATTAATTCATATTTTTAATACTTTGGTACGGAAAAAGCTAACGTTTCACAGGCGTCTCAACTGCCACTGATGGTGATCTAATTTCCTTCTGGTTGCATGTTACCATAGACACACCGGGACATTGATTTAAACGTGGAACGCGGCGGTTTCCCGCGCGGCGCGGGCGCGGGCGCCGCGGGCCGGCCCGCCCACCATTGTGGGCACCACAATGCCTCGTACCTCACACTAACGAGCGCTTCGAGCCAACCAGACACATTTGTAAAAATCGCAATAAGCGTACCATTTCGGCATATTGTTTTGACATATAATAAATATTTGCAAGATTACACAGCGCAGAGATTACGAGGCTGATTTTAAAATCGATCGTCTGTTTTTCCTTTTGTTTGTACCGGCCATTGTTTTGCAGATCCGTCGGTAGGCATCCGGTAGAATGGGTGGTATTACACACAGTTGCGTTAGGCAGCTCGCTTGACCCAGGTGTTTTGAGTTAGATAACGAGATATCTTCACTTCGAATATATATAAGACGTAATTTAGTCGAGTTTTTGTTTTATATAATCTTAGCAAAATAAATCCAACCAACGTACCTATTACTTATCTTTAGTATGGATACGAGTATGTGAGTAAATCAGTGGTGTTGCCGGCAGGCGCAGTGCATTGCACGGCCGCAAATTGTAGGGTGCACCAGCAGTTAGCGCCTTGTAGGTGTCAGGATTGCCATAATTTGCGTCGTCGGGCCCTGCAGGGGCTGTCGTCACGTGTTACCGTCTAAATGCCTTTCATTATCGAGGAAACATACCGATTCCACGTTACAACAAAATGAAACTTCACGCCCCGAAATATGAACGCCACAGGTGATACGTGAGGAATCGCTTTGTTTGTAATTGGTATACCCAACAACTTACTTTAGAGAAATAAATGCACCTTACCAAAAGTTGCATTTCGAATTAACGAAAATGTAAACACTTTTTGTACTGACTAAAATCCAGTCTAGAAGTGTCTAAAAGCACGGACTGTGAGAAAATGTGGGAACTTTGCTATCCTGCATAATTTAGTGCTTTAGTGAAAGACACACGGCTGCCAGAACAACACAACATTAATTCACAGCGCTCATGGTGATCGTGCTGTCCCGTGTCACACTTCATGTCCCTGTCCTGCCGATACTGTTGCCAGACTTTGAATAAGGAGCGCCGGCTATAACATGAGACCTATCAACTGGTGAAAGGTATTGAGGCGTACCGACTAGAATGCACTAGTTCTCGCATTTAAAACATGTTATGTTTAATGCCTGTTCAATGTCTATTTATTAATTATGATTCATAGCATACAAAAAGAAAAGGAAAATTCGGGTTAAATCTACAGCAAAAGCTGGGCTCTTATTAACATAATTGATATTACTTTTTGAACCTTATTTGATTAGAAGGTATTGAATACCTACTTAGTCACTTCGTACGCTAATTATACTCAACAAACGAATGTTTGTGCAATCAAACATAACGATAAGTTCTATAGAGTTGAGAATAAGCATGCGTTAGTAAATTATTCAACGATTAGGAATTTTGAGGAGACGGCTTTCTGAAGGGAACAGATTAAATCTTATTCAATCGGTGAACGTGCTTTGGATGCGAATGTCTCCTGATTCAAGCAGATTAAAGTCAACTTTGAGGAGTCTTCAATGGAAGGCCGCTATTTAAAAATCGGCTCCACAATTTTGTCTAACGTATTTATAAACGATCTCGATGTGTTTCTGAAAGATCTGTTTTGTATTTCAAATGAGAGCAAAAGTTGAAACATTTGTTGTATTATTATATTACTAAAATTAGAAACGTTAATATGTTTTTGACGATCACATTCAATTGTATTCTGTGAATTTTGTGCAAAATGTTTACTAACGAGGTCTAAGGAATTCATAAAAATATGTAACTTTGAGGCCGTGGTGAAGAGGTGAGGTTCTTCACACATTAATAAGATGTTTTGACTTTAAGATTATGAGCATGGGCTATAAATTGTGGAACCATCAATATTGTATGATGAGATTAATGCCCATGTTCGGACGTCCATTAGGGCTGCATAATCCCATTGTGTTTTTTCTACAGCTTTGAGCTCGAGATTCAAAGCCGCCTAAATGTCAAATTGTAAGAAATGGTATAAGAATGATGAATTTATTTATAATAATTGGGTTTCATTTGAATTTAACCCTGCGTAACTTTGTTAATGGCTAAGTACATTCATCATCTACAACTCACTTGCTCCTATTTCAGCCATATTATCATGTCAGAAGATTTGTACTTCCCCGAGCACAATACCAGGTCGTGTCAATCGAATCAGTTGCTTCAATATTTCATTTATGATATGGTTGGTTGTCAAAGCGGGCTATTTAAGGCTGCGGTTGACAGGATGGTCCGGAGGCTCTACCTTAATGCCCGGCCATCCTTCATCGGCGAGCCCATTCACGAGGCGCAGGAGGCAGGGGACCGGCGCGGGCGCCGACGACACTCCGCTTAGATTTATGCTCTCATAATATGGCGGCTTCTGTAAATGGACGACTTCTCACTACTTCTCGAGTCAATCCTTTCAATTTATTAGGTATTCGTAAAGGGACTTCTGACTTTTATAAGTTTCCTTTAAAATGTACAGAGGTTATTGTTTAATAAAGATTTATGGTCAGCCAATGACCACTTAATCAAAACTGTGATGACAACACAAAAGTTAGTCAAAATGGCATAGGTATAATACTTATTTATATCAATAACTGTTATTTTATTGAGACGACTATATGTTACATTTGATTATTTAATAGTATTTTATGAAACTGTTTTATAATAAGGGTCTTTAATTGAGTGGCGTGGCGTGGGTTCGCAATATTTTTTTGCGATTGTCCCACAAAAAAGTACGTGGATGTATTATAAATCACTATAATAAAATAAGAGACGTACCAATAATTTCGACAATGCTAAAGTAATAAAAAATATTTATAAGTAGGCCAACTTGATATTTTTTATTATGTTCAGCCCGGACTTTTGAGTAATGTATCTTTAAAAAAAAGAATTATTTCTTGCTAATAACTAATCCAATACGATAGCTACAAACAAAATAGATACAAAACGTTTGCTAAAAGCGCGTAAAAATTCCAGGTTTTACGGTAACATTTTTTAGACTTTTCAGGCAACAAGTTTGTACACTTTTTTCTTCACAACACACAACAACATCTTAATCAGTGATACCTAATACACAGTATATTACCATTTCGTTTTTTTTAAATTATGATTTGGAATTTTGGTGCGAAACCCGAATTATATCTTAATCAGTGATACCTAATACACAGTATATTACCATTTCGTTTTTTTTAAATTATGATTTGGAATTTTGGTGCGAAACCCGAATTATACCTCTTTTTCATTGTTGGTTTTGTTTTTAATTCGCTTATGATTCGGATTCGGTACTTGCCTCCCGAACCAAACCGTATTCGAATCCTAACATAATCCGAACTGATTATCGTTATAAATAGTAGGTACCAAGAATTGATAAAACATTATAATAATTTATAATGTACAAATGTTTGGTAGTAAATAAAAACTTTAATTTCGAAATATTTGTGAAGTGGCTACCACTGCAATATCCCTATATTTACACATTAGACACATTAAAATAAAATGAGATCCTGGCAAAAAATGCTGGTATGAAAAATGTATGAACTATGAACCGTAAGAGCACGCTAAGCTAAACAGTGCGTTTTCGACGACTTACTATCGGTGTCATTGTATTTGAGTTAGTGCCTATATACGCGTAGGTAAATAACAGGCGTGAATGTACGTACAGGAGTAGAAAAATATAATAACCATTATTTTCTAATATAACTATACTGTTGAATTTTCTATAAAAAAATAAGGAGGACTCGCTTAAGGCCTCCACCCACCGGACGCGTGTGCCGCGCGTGTGCCGCGCGTGTGCTGCGCGTGTCGGGCGCGTTTGAAGCGGTATATTCACACCGGAAGCGGGCGGCGTGTAGCAACGCGGGTGCCGCGCGGGTGCTGCGCTGCAGTTGCGCGGGTGCTGCGCGGGTGCTGCGCGTGTGCCGCGCGGGTGCTGCGCGGCTGCTGCTCGTGTGCCGCGCGGGTGCTGCGCGTGTGCCGCGCGTGTGCTGCGCGGCTGCTGCGCGTGTGCTGCGCGGGTGCTGCGCGTGTGCCGCGCGTGAGCTGCGCGTGTGTTGCGCGTGTGCCGCGCGGCTGCTGCGCTGCAGCTGCGCCGCTACCACGCGGCCGCGCTGCCGAGTTGTAACTTTAGCGCCGCGGCCCGCCTTCAAAACGCGTTCGATGTGTTTGAAGTGTAGTTTCAATGCTTTACAACTTGCGCGTGTGCCGCGCAGCACACGCGCCGCGCACGACACGCGTCCGGTGGGTGGAGGCCTTTACAGTTGTGTTGTGTCGCTGCGTCGATGTTTCAAGTTCTTGCGCATGTTAGAATTACGTTTCAATGTCTTCGTTCTTATTGCTTACTTTTGTACCATCAGCAGCAAAATACGACCTTCGCGCTACACATTTTCTGTTTTTTTTCCCGAAGTCGCCCTTGTGTCAGTTGCTCCGTTCATATTAACAGGAGATAAATATTTGTCTACCCCGTGTCATTTGGCGCCAAGAGGAGTTACGACTTTCTTGCGCCGATCCTTCTGCCAACTCCAACCTGAGTGTTGATGATGCCTCTTACTTCATATTGGAGAATCATGAAGACAGGATTTCGCAATGTTGTATCCCATGTAGTCAGTGAAGCTCTCCGGGAAAATATTACATGTCTTGTGACTATAAATATTATTAGTTGAGGTATGTATACTTATTTATATTCGGCGTATGTACTTATTAGCTCAGTTTGATCATCGGCACTAGTAAACAGATGGTATCAACTGAGTTGCGCGTCGACGGTACGGTTCCAATGATATCGATATAAAGTATCTATATAATACTCGTAAGGTCGAGATACGTAGGTAATTTAATTAAATATGAAATTCCGGTTATGACTTCTATTCGTGGCATGGGACAGCGAGCGTGGTTAATAGATTTCTCGGTTTTAAATTATATCGGTATAGCGTGGCTGTCATTGATTCTTTTATCACATGTTGAAATACGACCCCCTTTACGTTTTATTAAGTCATAAGTTTGGGCGGAACTAAATGTGGCGTTTGTAATTCCACATAGAATTCTCACTGGGCGTCTAATTATATATTCAATGCCAACTTATGTAATTATTAAATTCCTTATTCATTTTTATTTTCTTTATAACTACAGCGTTATCGGGACCATTAAATCAGTCGGTATACCATTAGGATCCTTGATAACACAACATCCGTCATCCTGTAGCTACCAGAAGACCCAGTATATACTCGTAATACGTAAGCTATCTGTAATGAACTGAACAATCACTTCGGTTTTAAGTTACGTTAGATTTTATCATCATATCATTTGTTAAATACCAATATGAGTTTGTCGAGTGCTTTATACAATCGAGCGGTAGATTGTGAAACGATCTGCAGCCTGGAGACACCTGATAAATATTGCCTCATATAGACAAATAGCTCCACGCTCTTTAACAAATTGCTAAGTAGTTATTCCCGGGGATCATTTCACCTATAAGGTAAAATGTAAACAAGCTCGATGTAATGAATACTAATAGGATGGCTTCAGAGATGTCGCACAAAAAGTAGGTACCTCCCTAAGGCGCCAAACAGTTTCTTCTTTTTCGGTCCTTGTATTCAAACTATATATGGTAAGTGCTGCCTAGATACGATACGTAATGAGACTACAATCGATAAGTAATTTATAAACTTAACTAATAAACACTTGCAAATCTAAAATCATCGAATACCAGTCGCATTATATACTTATAATAATAGTAATATGTAAATACTCGCCACAGGGTAACAATAACAAACGAATTAAAAATAAATCACTGGTTATTTTGCACCAAATTAAACGGAAAGATTGAAAAGGCCATGGAATCTGTGCGATATGCTGTCCGCCGCCAGCTGCCGGCGCGGCGACTTGACGGGAAGCTGAAGGTTTATTTAATCAGCAAGCACCATGCTCGCACCCTGCGGCCCGCCACGGAACCCAGTTCTACCGTCTCAATCACAACTACTCGTACCTCAGCAATTGCATTGTCCTCGGGTAATAAAGAATTTAATGATATTTCTTCACGGTTATCTCCCGATTATTACATTGTCTGTCCGTTCGGTAGTCGTTTCACCGTTTGTGATTGGAAACTGTATTGGATTACGAATGTAGACTGAGTAAGATGACTATTGCTTCAGGGTTTATCGTGGAAATTTTAATACTCTTGCACACTTTATTCATATTGAACTAGTTACGTAATTACGCTACGTGCTAGTCCGACAAATAATAATTCATAAGTACTTAAAAAATACAGTTTTACTAACGCCTGTGTACAACCGAGAAATCGCGATTGTGCCAAATCAATCTTAACTTGAAGGTCTCTTGTTAAACAAGTTTCTGTCAAAAATGTAAGTTTTGGTACAAGCTTTTATTGCTGACTGTACTTTTCTGTATACCATCTTCAACTATTCTAACGAGCCCAAGGTCAACGCGGTTATACGGGGATCCCCTTCATGGGCATATTTTTTTTGACTAATATAGTTTCGCATAATTGATTTGGCATAATAATACTGTCGCATAATAATACTTTGGCCTACTACTTTGTTTGGCATACTACGTTTTTAGAATAATTTTACTTGGACTAATTTGTATTCGACTAATACTCATTATGCTGCATACTATTGTATGGGCTAATAATTATTTATCATATCTGTTGTAACACTCTGTGTTTTTTGGACCTAGGTTCTTTTGTAGCAGCCAGAGTGGCTTTAGCTACAAGGCTTGTCTGGCATGTGGGTAGTCTCCGCTATGGGGCTAACCGACTGCCGAATACATAATATTGAATTGTCATCCAAACTATACTTATACCCATAATTTCAGCTCAATTGGTTACCGGGAAGTGTGTCAAATTTAACTTGCAAGATTTGATGGCAAACAGGTGAAACTAAATAAATTGTAAAAACTAAAGTTCAATGAAATAAACCCTCACGATGACTTTGGAGTTTACTCGTACTTTCCAATATTCTGCCCCATTGAATGAAACATGGTTCCCGAGGATCTATAGCGTTGAGAGTGAGGGCAGGTTTCTTCTCACTCTCGACACGTTTGTCTCCAGCTGTCAGTACGACAAATCTTCAACCCATAGGCATAAAGTGTCTGATTATCAACCATCAGGAAGACCGTGTAGTTTGATACCGCCGTGGTATAAAATAAAAGTTTCTTTCATTCAAAAAAAAGGAGGAGGTTCTCAATTCGGTTGTATTTTTTTTTTCAATGTTACCGCAGAACTCTGTCATTGATGAGCCGATTCGTTTTTTTTTGTTTGTATGTATATGCTTCCAGTCCAGGTGGGTCCCATTTTTTTCAAAATTCAGTTAGATGATGGGATCCACGAGGAAATTGAACTCCTCAATTTTAGTAGGCAGGCGTGTGGTTATTTTGGTATTTTCTATTATAACTCGAGTATTTACATCCAGAATCATAAATTTGGTGGCGAGGAATTGATGATGAAGACCACAGATGACTTATCGAATTCCTCAATTATGTACTTAAAAGTGCAAAAGTACGTCACAGGTTCTGATAAGATTCCGTTGAAATTGGAACTAAATGAAGTGCCATTGGTGATGATCTTGGGGAATCGACGGAAGTCCTCAAATATTATCGGCCCACATACAGCTTTTCGGTTTTTTTCTATAGTAATCAACGCATTTGCTATCGCAAATCAGTTCATGTAGTAAATTGTAAAAAAAAGTGGAAATGTTCTCGTGGCTTGGCGGCGTACTAAATTGAAGTCGGTTAAAACTTTGTTTTTAAAGTAATTTATTTCGTTTGTAATCACTGACTCCTTTCCAGCTCAGTTCTACGTATAATAGTCGCCTCTATTTTAGCAGCCTACAAAACGTTATATCAAACAGCAGAAAAAAACGCCTATCTAAGGCCTAAGGACGGGTAAATTCTACTCTACCATTGTTCTTTTGCACGCGAGATTTCGATGCGTCCAAGGATTTGCTCGGAGGGTAGTATATAAAATTTGTATAACAAATGAGGGGCGGGGCGGGAATCCGTCACAGTGGCGGTCGCCGCGTGGGGGCTAGATGGGTGGCCTCTACAGCTTCTTCCAGCGTTTGAGAAATATGGAAATTAGCATAGTAATTGATATGTACGAAAGCCACTAAAACTCCTATCTAATATTAAATAAGTTCTATGGCATGCCAATCTAAACCAGTACAGCTTCAGTCACAGTTTATACGTACGAGTTCTTATAGGCAATTAAAATGTATATTTTATTTGCCAATTAAGAACTCGTTTGAAGGAATACCACCATCAAAAAACTGATAATGTAAATGCACAAACAATAAGAGAAAACAAAGCGTATTACCGGATTACTTTCAATATCGAACTGAACATCGCTCCCAATGTTCCTAAATTCGGTATTTGAATATGAAACGTATGTTAGGCAGTTTTGCTAACCGCGGACGTAGCTAATAACAGATATTGGCTAAACGGAGCAGCGAGAAACCAGCCACCTTAGCCAACGAAACGTGGTATTAAGCTATTACTTATCCCGACAACTTGGTTGTTTTAACAAACAAAGCCCGCGTGATGATACGTTTCAAATAGTCTTGATACTTGTTGAAGTTTTTACCATGTAAAGTAGAATTTGCAGTGGTGTTTTATTTTCGCTTCATGACTATATCATTAACCGATTTGCTTAAACAATTCGGTGCCGAAAACTTATGAGGCTTAGGAGGCCCGTGTCCAGCAGTGGGACGTATATGGGCTGATGATGTGTGTGTGTGTGTTTGTGTGTGAAAACTTATAGAATAAAAATTAAATTAATGATAATGACCGAGTATATTTATGGGTTATATTCGTTGTTGCATTTATTTTGATTGTTTTCTGACATAAACTAAAGACTACCTCCAGGTCCTTTAATTCAGTCTTAAATTACTGGTCTTCATTTCTAACAGTCTATACTCATTGATCAATATGTATTTGGTATTACTACGGCATTAGTACAAACATTACGTTTTCTCTCGATTAAATGTGCTCCTTATCGCGTATTATTTTCTATCAAAATCTTTTGTAACTTACATGAGCAGAGTATAAATTATCCTAAACGCCTGATCCAGATATGCAAATATGTTTGTTTTATCGAAGTAAAACAGTAGATATTAATTCTGTATCGGATCTGGGCGATGATCTGCAACGAAATGGATGCATCATTTGCTATTCAAACAGCCGCAGGGCAACCAAGAAGAAGCGATGTATTTTTAAGGATTTAAAGCTCTTAAAATATCCGTCAGTAGTTATTAAACTCTACCACGTTTCTATAACCAAGTATTTTATTTAATAACCCTAAAGAAGTACTAGTGTCTCATTGCTTCAAGAAAATGTGAACTTTGTATTGGTTTATTATTAAGAGTAAAACCTTTTCGACGTTTGATCTCAGATTAAATCCTTATTATGAACTAGGTCAAAACAATATTATAAATATATAGGACACGACACGATGATCTCGGATTTTAGAAGAAGTTATTTTCACCTCACTTACTTTATCGCTCAAAATCTGCGCCCTAAAGTCCATTATATCTCTAGCGTGGAAAGAGTTTTTGAGTTTGAAACGTGACGCTCTATCGCGAGATTCAACATTTTTCTATGGAATGAGAGGTAATTATACTGCGTTCAGAAACTTATGGTGTTACGCTTATAAATAATAATTTGTCATTATTATTTTGATAATATTGATTTTATAATACTTATTCTGTCTTTATTATTTTCGCTTCGTGCAAATTTGGAACGCACCATTTAATATTTATTTGGTATGCAAGGCTGCAAAACTGTTCTCTGGTGCAAGTGCTTGTAATGAAAGTCGAGCTAGCGAAGGATTGTAAGTTTGCACCATGAGCGAAGCGAATGGTTCAAAAGTACAATCCTGAGCATAGCGAGGCTTTTAAGGCACGAAACTCCAAACAACTTTGCAGCCGAGCGAAACACACAATTTTTCATCAATAAAGGTAAACACATCTCATCAAAATCAAAGCATTTTATAATTATTTTAAAATGTAAAAAACATTTTTGCATCTTTAAATAACTCCATGGTTACCGACATTAAAAACGTCAAAATATTGTTGGATACTCACGGGTATATAAGCTAAGGCTCAAATACGCATATTTTACTATTTCCGCTAACTTAGCAGGCATTAAAATTCATTTGTCTATATCTGCGCTTCGTGCTGGAACCTGGAACGCACTGTTTAAAAAGTTTTTTTAAGACAAAACTATATACATTTAATTTTGCTTTGTTTTGTTGAATTGAAATTCAGTCCCGCCATGGAATCCTTGGAATTTCCGTTGAAATGCAATATGTAAATGTTTGCCCCTTTCTTAAGACCTGGTATCATTTCGAAATCTTTTGAAGGCGGTTAATTTGGCATTACAAGACAAGGAATTATCAGACAAGGAGTTTATAAGATGCACAATTACAGCGAAGTGTTTGTCTATAATTGCAATACACCGGGGAAATGCTTCCAGCATATTTGACCTTTTTGTGTCCTAGTTGTGTACTGCCTCGTAAGGGGTATATACTAGTAACATAAACCTGGACAGTGTGCGGACTCACATCCCGTGACAGATGAACAGACGGACAGACAAAGTGGTGACGTGACTTCGTTATAAAGTATTCCGCTATACAAGGGTTGGTATGGCGAACATTCAAATCGAATAATGTTCCTATAAATATGACAACTTGAAACATGTAGATTTTGAACTTGTTTAGTCCGTGCGCGTGGTTAAAATTAGTCGGCTGCCTCTGGTCCACGGCACGGCTCATAGGTTAGACGTACCCTAAACTAAACTAACCAACTCCACACCTGAATGTCGTGTGGCACTAAAAGGCGAAATAGTATGTAAGAACACAAGGAAATAGAAAAACAAACGTGACGCAATACAATTAATGTCAAATCATATTCATACTTTAAATCGGTAGGTACTTATAATAATTTACAGTACATAATGGTGCTACTTTCCCGCACTAGTGCGGAAAAGAGCACTTTCCGTGCATGTGTTGAAACTTAAAAGAGCCATATGTACAGTTAAACGTTGTACGATACACGCGCGAATAGGTAATTCGCAACTCGTGTATCACCACTCGTTGCGAATTTCCTATTTTCGGCACTTGTATCGTAAATAACTATTAACATGTCAAGTCAAGACTCATATATACTCTTTAAATAAGGCGGCGTCTAAATGCTTCGTCAGATGGTTCCTGTCTAGGATCAGCGGGCAGTCGCTCGTAGTAGGTAGGCCCAATTGACACGCGGGTTCTTGCGTCCAAGTGCCATGCGACATTGCGACGGGGAACTGTTCTCAAACGCCCAGTGCGGTGGAGTATTTTGCCAATCAAAAAGAAAAGAAATCAAGAGGAAAGATTTTTCTTTACTAACATTATAATTTCGAATACACAAAGTGAGTAGTGCGTCATAATACCGTGCATTGGGAAGTAGCCTCTACACGAAGTCCTCGATTTTGCCCCAATCATCGCACGTAAGTACGGCACGTTTCTGCATAAGTAGCACTCTGTTGGTATCCGTTGAGTTTCCCCAAATGAACGAACCGTACGACATCAGCGAATGAAAATTAGCAAAATAAACCTGCTTCATGGCATCGTCGGTTATTAAAGTTTTTAGCTTACGCAAAGCAAATACTGCACTACTCAATCTATCGCATAGTTTGTCTACATGGCACTTCCAGTTAAGATTAGAGCCAAGTGAAGCCAAGGAACTACATTTATCAATTATCGACATCGGGCTGTTAGCGAAACACGGAGGAATCGAAATTTTGCGCACCTTATAAAGCACCCTGCTTTTCACTTCTTTTCGAGGACCTCATTTTAGACTGAAGTAAAATTTATTTTACCTCCTGCAACTCGACCTCGTGTGCTGCTGCAGGGTTTTTCGTCATCTCACCAGGATTACTTTTTTACCTGTCAATAATAAATTATTGAATGAATGACTAAATAATTGCGAAGAAGTAATACTAATTGGCTTGAAACGGACGATGTATACTTAACAATGAAGTTCGAAATGATTTATTTCAAAATAAACAAAGAATGATTTGTGGAAGAAACCAATTCACAAAATTATACACCGTAGGACAAAGAGCATCTCCTAAGGTGTCTGAATTCTGACATGTTGATTCTGGGTGTTTTTGAACAAATTTTCTTTATTGGTTTTGGAGTTACCGACATCTAAGATTATTTTTAATCCCGATCCGAACCGAACACAGCGAAATGAAATGAATGAAGATGTAACATTTTTAAATCTTTGGTATTATTTCTTGTTCGTGGTGGTATTGACTTAGCTAATTATACGGTTTTGTTTAATTTTATCATTAATTGCCCGCGCCGTTCCGCCCGCGTATTAAAGAGTACCCAGGCGGAGCCAGGGGTAAAATATATGTCTATCCTAAAGGTCCATTCTATATATTGCGAGAGACAGTCTCAGTGGAGGCGGCGCCGGCAGTTTACCATGGCTACGTGTCTTCTGTGCTCAGTTATGAACTGACACTTTGGGGCAACTTTGCTGACATAGATCGAAACTTCAAGGCACAAAAAAGTGGCTTATTTGCAAGGCAAAACACGAGGACACCTGTGCTCCATTATTCCAAAATTTTCAAATACTTCCGCTGCCATGTTTATACATAAAAAAATATCAGTATTTTCGTGAAATCCCACCAATATTTTTTCATACAACGTTGTGAAATTACTCAAAGGCAAACCTGAAAAAACAGTATGTTCCGAATGCCTACACCTATTTGTAGCAAGGCGATGTATGACAAAAATGTTTACAACATGTGTATTAGGATTTATAACCATTTGCCAAGTGCCTTAAAGTTATAGCATACGCCGTTTAGTACCCATAGTACAAGCTTTGCTTAGTTTGGGACTAGGTCGATTTGTGTAAGATTGTCCCCTAATATTTTTTTATTTTATTTAAATGAGTTTAGATTTCATAGTATGTGATAGCATCAAAGATTACTCAGAATTATAGATGAATGATTCATTTATTCCAATTTTCTGTGATTATCTTAATTAATTTTTATTATTTAGTACATTATTGATGTAACCTATATCTAAAAAAAACCTATTATCTATAGTAACATACAATTACTGTATTTTCAAAAATAAATATGATTGATTGATATACATAATAAAAATCGGGTAAGGAGCTCCGGAGATTACCCCCTATATATGTATACTAACTTACAAAGCTACGCACTCACCTCTATATAGTAAGTAGATATTAGTATTTAGTTAATAAAATACAATAATGAATACTACTGTAATAAAATCAGTCATACAGTGGCTGCGAGTAGCGTGTAGGTTAGGTAGTGTGTGTACCTACAACAGTATCTGCCCAAGGATGGGCAAGCTACTGGGAGGCCAAAGTGTTTATGAGTGGCCGAACTGTTTCACCCCGAAGAAATACGGACATTCTTTCTTAGGGAATCATTTTTTATGTATAAAAAAAAGGATTCCCAGGCTCGAGTTTCTAACTCTTTAGTAATAAATTGTCACGGTCAATCAATGTTACGACTCGCCTACTGTTACTGCAGAAGCTAACTTGTATAACGATAGCAATTTTAAATGCACCATATTTCATTAGATTTGGTCGTAGAAATCAGTTTTTATAGAGACCACCCTGATTTCACATTTGAATTTCTGTTTAATTGCCTAATCATATTAAAGAAATTAAAATTAATAATGCATTACCGTCAATTAGGTAATGAGCTGCGGTCATAAAGGTTGTCATAGTTGTTTGGGTTTATGATTAACTAGCTTCCGCCCGCAAATTCGTCTGCGTGGACCCGGGATATAAACTATCCTATACGGGCTATAATCTATCTCGGTGCAAAATTTTATCCAAATCGGCTGAACCGTCTAAGCGTGATTGAGTAACAAACATCCAAACTTTCTGATTTATAATATAAGTAGGTTTATGATTAGGTAACTTGACTCTAATAAAACAAGTACCTAGTAATAAAAGTTGTGCTGCCATGGTTATGTCGTATTCAAATAAGTATATGTATGTATGTATGTACGCACTTTATTGTACACAATAACAGGTTAAGGAATATACACGTCACACAATAGATCAAAGTACAAAGGCGAACTTATCCCTATAAGGGATCTCTTCCAGCTAACCTTTGAGCAATTGAGAGGAAAGTAGGTAGAACGAGATAGGCAAACTTATACCGTGTACAAAAACAGAGAAAATGAAAGCAAATCCTAATTAGTATTAATTCTAGACAAATAAAAACATGCCAATACATATATAAATATACAATATAAAATATAATACACACTAACATATGTAACATATATATCGCAAATATACAATAAATAAATAAATACTATA
This sequence comes from Epinotia demarniana, assembly GCA_945867215.1. NCBI lineage: Eukaryota > Metazoa > Arthropoda > Insecta > Lepidoptera > Tortricidae > Epinotia > Epinotia demarniana. Next base: position 18,303,532 of record OX244262.1, read on the forward strand.
TTCAACCAATTCACAAGTCATTGGAAAGCCACAACTATACCAGTATATACGTGCGTATTGTAATTTTATTACGGTAGTAACCGTAATGATTAAAGTGCCTGACGGGTTAGATGCGAGTACTTTTCGCCATTTCTTTTCGCGGCCGAAAAAGTTAAGAAATTATCACCTTGCACCTGTTAGATACATGTCGGATTTCCTTAATTGAGGGATAAGCCTTATACGGTTAAGCACAGTCTTAAAACCGTAGTAATTAACTAATTTTACAAGTTGAAAATAAATTCATAAAATATTTCTCCTTTGCTTCATTTTAAAAGTTAATAATGTTCCTTTTGCCCCTTTAGTCGCTTATTATGAAATCATTTAACCACCTCGAGTACTACCAGGTAGAGATATCCTAGCTCGAGGACACAAAGCAATATTTCAGCAGTCTCCGCCGCGCGCCTAAATGAATGTTTTAGTGAAATAACCTCATTTAAACAATCTCTTTAATAGGTCGGAACACCAGAACACGGTGCGGTCCTTCTCTAATGATCGTCTTTAAACAATGAGTTATGTTAAACGGTATTTTATATTTCATTAAAGTAATAATTAAGTCGTTAATGTCTTTTCTCTGTAATTGGTGCGGGTCAGTATCCGACGTGGCTCTGTGACCACTTACGACGATTTTTACGATTATCGGCCATTAATTGGATTTAAATTTGCGTCTCGCGGTTGGACGCACCGCGGATCGTGCTGAGCTGATAGTGAAAGATAGTTAATTTGTATATTAAAACAACCTTTCATCACGATTAACAAGACAATAAAGTCACATTAGAAACTTTCTAATCCAATTCTGAGAACACACAAGTAGTGTGGGGTGAGGTGTTGAAAAAAGAACTTAAGATGTTTACTTTGTGTGGGTAACCACAATGGATGGAGACTACTAAAAAGCTAATATGTCAATATAGGGGCATGATGTTGCGCCACAATGTGGCATTCTGCGCACTGTCACGCGTGTAACGTTATTAACTAGCCTCGCCCGTGGAGGATGGATCGGTGGCCGCTATTCACGTTAAGATGTCTTAATGTACCCTTATTGTCATTTTAAGAGATTGACCTTCTTTTGTATTCTTTTCGCCCTAAAAGAGCTTTATGCAAGTTTTTCAAAACTGTTTCCGTTTTTACATACATTTTTCTTTCAGTGAGTAGCTAAAATACGTAGTAAACCACCCTATTCTACTCTATTTTAAGATTTTAATCTAATTGAGATTCGTGTAACAATAATATTAGTAACCTCTTAAATTCAGAGCGATTGCCCCTTAGTCAGCATAAATATTGTCTTTTCGAGTTTGCAACACATACATTTTATAGCAAAGGTAACATCCTGTCAATGAACATCCGGAAAGGTGCCAACGCAAATAAAAGGGCCGCCATAATTCGTCATATTATTCATATATAAAAATCAGTGCAAGATCAGCAGATGCGAAAGGATTGCACACATGCCGGCAAGGTGCGTTCTTCACACACACTATGGCTTGTGCCGAAGACCACTTTACTCAGCAAACAATCGTCAATAATATTTGGTTTAACATCTGTCTTGTTACGCATTTCTCTGGCCCTTCAGCAATCAATAAAGTTCAAAGGAAAAGTTCTATACGATGCAGATTTCATTTTTGTGCAAGCATTGAGTTATTAACTTGATGGGCTATCGGTTGTACGCATTGAACATGAATACGGCTGCGACATTTGCACAGAAATTAGCTGGCCGACGGACCCATCTCGAGACGCGTGGCGCGGTGCCTTTTACAACATACCTGTGTTCCAGTTTAGTAATTAAAGTTACAACTTTATCGATCAAAGCCTTACCCAATATAAGGACCACCGGGCTGCATATGTATGTCTGAATGTATTGGAATATAGACTACATGTATTTGTGTACGTATTACCTGCGCTTTGGCTTCGTAATGGAACTGTCAGCCGATCGTTTCTTGTCTATAATCCACCCAATGAGTTTATTACGAGTGCACTGCCCACTTATATGCAGATTCGATCTGCTGCAAGCCTGACAAATACGGATAATAGTTCATTAATTTTACCAGTTAACGAAGCTTGTGGTCAATTTGTAGCTTTATTAAAATAAGGCGATGAGCTTTAGAGAATGCGGATTCCTTGGTTTTTTTGTGAGTATATATAGATTTACTTAAATTATTTGCTTTTTACCAAACGGGTGCCTTTGATATAAATAAACAATGATTTCCAGACATATAAATGGAAATTTTGGCTGTTTAAAAGGTTATTCATACCAACTACACCTACTTATGAAAAACCGCATCATTACAGATTTTATATCTAACAAAAGCATCCAACGCTATTGTTACTATCTTTGTAAGATTGTAAAATATACATTTTTCAAAGGCTGTAATTATAGGTTATGGTTCCGTTTGCTCCTTTATGAGCCTTTGTGTCAGTTCGATGTCTCTATTTTGCGATTTTCTAAGGTGTGGGCTGGCTAAATGTTATTTGACGACGGCATTGTGAGCACGCCCGTGGCGCTTTTATACTTCCACATTGTCCGTAGAGGTATCACTCCCACGATTATGTTGATTATTTCGCGAATTTACTTGTAAGATTTTGGAGGGAAAAAATGATCGATGGGTTTAATACTCGCTCGGGGATTTGCCATGAATATGTGAGAAGTTATACGACTCTTGGGAAATGAGATAATCAATGGCTTGCTTCTATAAACGTTTTGCTTTGCTTGTTCGTTGCTTGATCAAAATCACAATTGGGCCCATTTTTGTGTATTAGGTGCCTACATAACACGTACTCCAGACATAATAGAAATACGTCTTTAGGCGTCTACTGACCAAAACGTGTCAAGTCAAAATGTAGGTACCTACTTACCAATCGTGTCATTGTGATTGTCGAATTTCTCTACATTGCTTTCGTCTTATCACTGAACCATTTCAGAGATTTTATCAAATCACTGACAAATTCAATCCTGTGTGTGAGTTGAGTTTTTGTCCTATATTTACCAGACTAGTCTAGTGAAATAACAAGTCGAGTAAATTTTTTCGGAAGTTATTAAATGGAGTAGAAATTGATTTGATCACAAAATCTGAGTTTTGAAACCTTGCGAGATGGCTATTCTTGACTTCTTGAATGACATGTGAAAAACATTAGACATTTAAATATTAGATAACGGTATTCATGTTGTAATGGTATACAAGGTACCTAAATACGATATTAAATGTAGTCGAATTTCATGGTGCCACTTTTCGCTTTCGCAGACAATGCGTACAAAACAAATGCAGGTAAGTCAAAAGGAGTCAATGGAGCGAAAATGCACTTGAATAGCTTCTCAGAGGCGACACGTAGTCTATTAAAATCACATTTAGCGTCTCCTTCAATGGCTATGATTGAAAGCCGCTAAACAATTCATCCTCCCGCAGCATCAATGGCATGGCCCACATTCCTTGTGTAATCTTTTTAAAGCTCAATAGTACTGACAATGGCCAGTCCTTTACCATTGAAAACCGTGTAAAATACTGTCTGTCTTGGCTCCACTTTAATGTCCCTTAACAGAAATTCAGAATCGACCATGCCGCCCAGTGCGCGGGTTCTAAGACTAACCAGTTCACTTAAATTACCCGTCGCTCCAAATACAATCTTAAAATTGATGCTAAAAGAAACATTTTTGTCTGGGGCTTGGGTATCGCGATTCAAGTTTGTTGTAGGTACTATTTCTATTGGGCACGGTCTCTGTGTTAGCACAATAAAGCTTGTCTCTTGTTTTCAGTTTCTGTTGAACGACCGTAATAAATTTCCTATAGCGTATTATAAACCTCTATACGGTTTCCACTTGTTACTTGCGCAAGGTTAAAAACAACTGGCAAAGGAAGTAGAAATTATGGCGCCAACCAGTTTTTATTACGGTAGACAATCGTTTAACACAAATTTTATTTTAAATCGCTGCAAATATGAGACCTTGATTATATAGTTATCTAGAGCAAAGCGGTTTAGAATTAGTTGCCGCATAATAAAAATATACTTTCTATTGTATCCTTACCATCACTTTTATTGAAATCATAAAACTATGCCTTTAATGCCGTACGTTAAACTTTGATGCGGGGCAGCTGATTCCTGAGGCGAAAGTAGGTAGGTGTATGGTTTAATATACATGTGAAGCGAAATTAATTTACAATAACAATTATTCTAATGATGATGACTATTCTAAACTAAATATAGACCATTGACCACCAGAACATTGTAACCAATTATACGCGATATCCGATCTAGTTTATCTATTACATTTACACATTCCATTTGATATTGTATAATAGTAGATTGTATGACAAGGGTCACAACGTGACCTCACTTCGTTCGGGAAAATATCCATCTCGTGGTAATATGGCTTTTAGACCAGAGTTATACACTCTTCTTTTCACTTCGACTGCGAGAAAATAGTAAAAACAAAGATTATCCATCCACAATCCACAATTATACCAAGGCGAAAAGATTGTTCAATTTGGCGCCATTCTTTTTAATAAATTGTTTTGACACAGATACAAAATATTCACAAGACGAATAAACGCCTCTGACCGTCTAATAGCGGCGTTGTCTATCCCGCTCAATCTTCATAGCTTATGTCATGTGATTACATCCACCAATCACAACTCTTTAAAATAACATTAGTATTTGCTGTCTACTAACCAGAATACAGCTAGACATTAAAATCGACCAATCAGGAAATAGAATTAAATTCAAACATTAGGAGTTTTTCATTCCCTAATTTACAATAATTAAAAAAATAAACGCCTCTGACCGACTATAGCTCCATCCAGCGTGGTTAACTGCATACATGACTCATACAGTTAACCACGCTTGAAAAACACCCAATGTTTGAATTGAATTCTGTTTCCTGATTGGTCGATTTTAATGTCTAGCTGTATTCTGGTTAGTAGATAGCAAATACTAATGTTTTTTTAAAGAGTTGTGATTGGTGGATGTAATATTGAACTGTTGTGAGTGGTCAAATTAAAATGTTTTATAAATCATAAATATGTATACATATTTTCCCTAGGGGCTAAATGTACTACTTTAGCCCCGCTTGCCAAGTCTAATATGATGCACTTTTTGAGCATGAGAAGTGAAAAATAAAATAAACTACAGGTACAACCCAAGGTAGGCGCTGATCGCACAAGTACAAAGTGGCGACGTGTATGTAGCTGGATGCGGCGCAGTCTAGGACAAATATAGTCTGTTTTCCAGTAGAGCCTCAATTTTGCAATAAAAATCCCATTCCAAAACTATATTATATATCATTTCCATCATAAATAAGCTTATATATATTAAGCTGACCCAAACGGTACAGATGATTTCACGTAAAAATTGTAAATCTGTTACTATTAATCGTGAATTGCGAAAATCACAGAGATTATCAAAACTCCTTAAACGTCGGACATAATTTCCATTTTATGTTTTTTTTAATCGTAGGTAGTAAAACTTAAATGGATAGATGGATGTATTTAATTTTAGACTTTCTAGTAGGTAGCATTAATAATAATCTTAAGGTAAAAGTCCCTGTACTCAAAACTGGCTCATTACTACCAACCTTCAATCTTAATACTTATGCCCTATACGCGCCCACATTATCTCAAACGATGGAAATAAACAAAATGACATCAAATAATTTATGAATAAAAATTCAATGGCACGCGTACGACGTCTATACTCCGGGTCTTATTTTTAAAAGGGCACTCCAGGTACGTCAAGAAAAAACTATAATAAATCTTCCTAGGGGAGTGAGGGGTCCCAAACCATTTTTTTGGCCAAGGTGCGCCCATATAAAGCGGCGCAGGGGCCCAGAGCGCTCATTCATTAGATCGCTCGTCGAACTATCGTATAAGCTCTATACCTGTTCCGTGCGTACACGCAGAACGAACTGTTTCGTCGCATCGGCCTAACTTCACTTAACTTCAAAATGGTTCACGAATATCAACAAAATAAAGTGCTGGATTATGGCGCCTATTCTTCGTACATCAAGAGTGAAGCACCAAGAATGATTCGCATTGCACCAGCGCCGGAGATGAAGTATTCGCATATGGAGGTGCAGGATATGGAACCGAAAAAGTACAACTATAAAAGCAATCCGTATTCTGGCGCTCAGGCTACTTCTATTGCACGAAGAAACGCCAGGGAAAGGAATCGAGTGAAACAAGTGAACGATGGATTTAATGCACTGCGGAAGAGACTGCCGGCTGCCGTTATAGCTGCTTTATCGGGTGGGGCGCGCCGTGGCTCCGGGAAGAAACTGAGTAAAGTGGACACGCTCAAGATGGTGGTAGAGTACATCAAACACTTGCAACAACTCCTGGATGAAAGCGACAACACGCTGGGTATTAAAAAAGATATGCCCACAACGTCTATGGAACTACCTTACGAGATCGATGAAGGTATTTTCGCAGGGCGTAGCTCACCTTATTCGGAGTCAGTGCCATCGCCTGCTGGGTCGGAGTGTTCGTCGGGTGTGTCGTCATCGTATTCCTCTGGTCACCCGACGTATTCGGAGTACGTCGCGCACTACCAAACCACCACGGAACAACTCAGCCCAATGGAAGAGGATGACCTTCTTGATGCAATAACCTGGTGGCAGCAAAAGTAAAGTCCATCATTAAAAATAATACTGCCTGTCTAGTCAATTATTTATTATGTATGGTAATTTATTGATGTATATAAAATGAGGCTGTGAATCTTTCTATTAGTAATTGAAGTTGCCACTAGAGTTGTAAAATTGTATCAAACACGCATGTGTTGCAATGCAATTTTGATTGTATTTTTAGGCGTTAAGAGATGATTATGAGCATTAATAAAGTTTTGAATACTATTTACGGGATTTTCTTTTTACCTGTCGATTATTGAAAATGTTTGTCCTAAAACGAATGACATATGGCAATACACCTAACCTATGATCGTAAACCACCTGGATGGTCCAGTTATATAATATTACGTATCGTAAATGGCAATGCATAAAGTATAGTTATTTACGATACAAGTGCCGAAAATAGGAAATTCGCAACGAGTGGTGATAAATTAAAACACGACCGAAGGGAGTGTTTTAAATCGACACGAGTCGCGAATTACCTATTTGCACGTGTATCGTACAACGTTTTACTGTACATATGGCTCTTTAAAGTTTCGACATATGCACGAAAAGTGCACTTTTCCGCACTAGTGCGGGAAAGTAGCACCATATGTACTGTAAAAGGGGTTTATTTTAAAGCCATTGCGATATGAAGTAGCCATAGTACCTACTGTAGTTGCAATAGCTTGGGTCACCATACCTTCTTATTTTGTCTAAGGTCGCATATTCCCTCGTTTTATGGAAACTATTTATACGCATTTTATAAAAAAAAGTATATTTGTTTTAGGAATCTTAAGACTAAAAACAAGTAAAAAATATCATAGTTAATTATAGTAATTCTTATAACTATATGAACGATTACCAAGACATAAAATGGTCATTTGGTGGTGTCTATAAATGGTTCAATTATCAAACAGTTTTGTTTCTCACAAAGTTGAGGAATCACACTCGTTACTCCAAACCGTGTGAAGTGCCTGCGAGCAAAACAAAAATGTAGTTGCTCGTATCTCTGCAATTGAAAAAAGAGCAATACAGTTCATATATCGTCTTGATTAAGCCGTCGGTGCGTGGACAACGCGCCGCCGCATTGTTATACAAGATTAATGGTGTTCGCCGAGATAAGGAGGTGGGAGCAAATGCATTTACATGTGCGAATAAGGGACTGATAAAGAGGGCGAAGAAAGGTGCTGCGGTCCCCACCGTTTAGTAGCTGCGACACAGTGCTAACTTGTGCCGAAGATTACATCTTAAGGAAAAGTTAAACAAATCAAAAAAACATCAAATTGCTATAGGAATTACGGCCATCACCGTTAACTCAAACCAGTCTAACAAGTTATGGTACTTATATAAAATACATCAAACATTGCATTTAACATGAGAGACAGTTATTTTGACGATGCCTAAAGAGGGTGTTATAACCATTTTAACTGACAAGGATTTCATAGATGTACTTGCTTCTTCATTACTCTTTCCAAGTCAAAAAGTAGAGTAAGGAGTATATATACATATATTTGTAATTTATACAAGTCTTACATTAACTTTTCATGCAACTAAAACTATGTATTTAACAATGTAATAAACACACGTCTTACACGTCGAATTTCACCCACATTTAATTATTCGATATCGAGTGGAAACAGTGGAAACTTCGCATGTATGACTGTATGTGTAATATGACGACGTTAGGTACTGAACAAGTAAGTTTGTTAAAAAAAATCGCACTTCGAGAATAATTTGTTAAAAGCTAAAAGTTATACTCCAATTATTAGTCATCGTTCGCATCCGTAAGTAGAAATCAATATTATCGGCGTGCCGACAAGCTTTACGATTATTGTCGATACTAGTGGATTAAAAGCTAGTAAAAGAGCATTAATTATTGCAATTAAACCTTTTCTATGTGATTCCACTCTCTGCAGCGGTCATTTTATAAACGAGAATAGACGGGCTTACGACTTGTAAGTACGTCGCATTTTTCTCGTACTGCCCGTCTGTATCTCAGCGTATTCGTAATCGCCAGAATTTTACGTGTGTCACCGTCGATCTTGTAGATTAAATAAAATGCAAAATGACAAATGCAAGCTTTATTACTTAAATAAATCTGAATGTTTCCGTTTTGTCGGTTGCTATAAAAAATGCACTCATGTATCAGGAAAAAATGATTTTGGTGAATTCCGGAAACCATTACACCGCATCGCATTCGGCTTTGTGTTGTTAATCTTATTATTGAGCACGTGAGCTTTGTGAGTTCGTGATTTTTGCGGAAAGTAGGTAAACGATTCAGAAGCAGTTAAGCTTAATACGAGTATTTTATGCGCGACTTATTCCGATCGTTAACTTCACTTTTCTACTCCTCTACCGGGTCGGATTGGTTCGGATGGATAGTGCAAGAAAATTAAAAACAAGACAAACCATGAACCACCAACATTCCCGTTGACAATCAAAAGACGAAAGGTGATAACTATTCTTTACCTATTATGATTTTGTTGTGTTTGAGAAAACGGTAGTGTAGGTCTAAAATGAACGAAGAAAAAAAAACTGCAGAGACTGCAGGAATTGTGTCAGTAGTTTGCTACTCAGACATTTAAAGGAAAATACTAAGGAACTAAAGGAAAACTAGCTGCCTGCCTCGCATCGTAACCCACGCCACTCACGATTTCAGACCCTTCTGATACAAAAGTTGATTAAAACACTAACTATTATTAATTTTCCCAGTGTACAACAGTGTACCTTCAACTATAATAGTAACGTGACAACTATTTATAATTTGCATGGTGGGTTGATCATCATCACTAATAATCCCAAATTTTTCATCAAACTGAAAAATCCTTGGTGATATCGAAAACTTAAAAATGCTTAACGTCCAGAGCTATGACAATATTTACGTACTACCTATACTACTACTGAACAAAGAGACGCTGTTTAATTACAATTAGGAAGTGTTTTCTTTTTTACACCGATTTTATCTTTTTCTTTTGTTCTGCTACTTTGTGGTTGCTATTGTTTGTAAATTTCGCTGAACTAGCCACTTAATCTGTTATAATGCGATCGTTGATATTTTCTATCGACTAAAGATACTTTCAATGAGTTCATTCATTTGTAATGTTGAAATAAATTAATCTTTTGCTTTCACTGAATTGTTAAGGCGGTTGGGATTGGATTTCAATTGTTTTCTTGGGTATCATGCGCAATGATTCATTATTAATAAATTGCGCTTTGAACGGTCGATTAAAGTTACTTACCCATTTGTTATTAGCCTCATTAAGTACATACAATGGATAGAATTGTGGATAGTAAATTTCGCAATTAAAGAGTCATTTATAATTTGGCTTGCGGCCTAAATATTTTCTGTCATGTTTAAGACATAAGTAATCCGAAAACACGTGAAATAATGCTTTACTTACGAGCACATGAACCAAACTCGTCGCATATGCTATGCGAATGGTTTATGGTTCCGTTCAGCGGATGGGACCATGGATCGTCTACGTCACTAATCACACAGAGATTTATAATACACGCGTGTTTAAAACAAACTACTGGAAGAGAGTTAGTTGTTATGGTATATGCGTGTAAACTTGGGAGTAAATGTACCAAATTTTTTTTCTATACACAAGATAATATTAAGTACAACTGAGAAACAATTTTTATGCTGTTTTACAGTTCTTTTTATATCTAACTACTTTGGGTTTTTTTTTTTCATTTCTACTTGTGAGTTTTTAATTGTTTCGTCGTTGGTACCATACCGCAATGTGCTTTGGTAATCTACACTAATGTTATAATATGTTATAATATCATATAATTTGATTTTGATCATGAGTTTCGGTTGTTTCCTATATATATATTCATCTATATAAGTGGATACTAGCACATAACACAAGCCTTATTGAGCTTATCAGCTTTTCTGTGACACTAAGTTCGATTTGTATAACCATTTGTCCATTAATATTTTGAAACGATTACTATTTACTCAATATGCTAATTGAGAATTTATTTTTAACGTACCGGACGTCTTCTTTTGAACGAGGTCATGTAAAAACAACCGTCAACTTTCAGATTTCGTAATTATATCAACATATCCAGCTATGGTATGGGGTAAGGAATAAGGCTAGCAGACGGATCGATAAATAATTGTCGGATATCGGCTTCCTCCGCCAGCGGCGAGCGACGTGATAGATGCGGCCGGGGTCAGGGGAACATTTGTTGAACACTAACTGAAAATTAACCGGATCTCGTCGGCCCGTTTTTACTTGTAGGATTGATAGATACGTTGATGAGACTGAGACATATTTAGGTTGATCCATATAGTGAAATGCATCTTTATGTCTGGAGGTTTTTGTCATCATTAATAGCGCATCGTGTAAGAAATTTCACATTCAAAGCGCTGCTTGAATAGTTATAAAGACGTAGAGGCGATATATGGCTAAGATGACATCATATTTTATAATCATAAAACGTTAATTAATACATATGTTATCAATATAATTAAAAACGAGGATTCGGGGTCTAGAATGTTTTTTTATATCCGATCTTCTTTTTCATAAAGGTTCATTCTAACCTAATTTACCTTTTAAACCGCCGTTATATTTAGGGTAATGGACAAAGCATATTTAGCGTGTAGCTATTAATTTGTTTTGGGGCATTAATCAAAGCTCACTCGGTGGGATTGGTCTGACTTTGATTTTCGATTTATACTTATATAGTCTAATTTGTAGTTGGTCCCTTCCTCACTTAACGATATTTAAAGGCATCACTAAAAATACTTGTTTACATGCGAATTAGTAGGTATGTTATATACGTATATATATTATAAATAAGTAGAGTGGACGCATGGGGACTAATTGGCTCGCAATAGTCCAAAAAAGGAATAGGTTCTCAATTTGACGTTTTCGAGAAAAAAATAACGAATACGAGTAATATAAAAAAACAACACCTGGGGCCCAGTAGCAGTTGGTAGAAATCAATTACACATTGGGGCGTCTTTAACAAGAGCTACTTGACCGAGAATCCCCAAAGTATCTAATTACTGAACTGAAAATTATGAATGGTTAAAGACATCTGATACTGTGTTTCCAAGCTGTCCAAAATAAAATTAGACGTGTCTGAAAATTATCTGTCGTATTATGCACGTTTTCAAATTGCTTACCGCAAGATGTAACGATATTATTTTACTTACGCAATCGGAAGGTGGACCTTTATGGTTTGCAATTTGAGATTGATTTCCGCATGAAATGTATCAAATAAGTACGAGTAACACTCATCGTATGCCGCATTTTTTCTTATTTCCTCGATTTGCTTTTTGCTGTTGCGGTTATACAAAAAATATGGTTTAAGTTGTTCAACGCTTTCTCATACTTAAAGGGAAGAATTGTTGCAATTTTGTACAAAGCTTTTTACTTGGCCTGTAATCATTTTGTGTGCATTATGGGCGTTACTTTCAGGTAGGCAGGTTTTTTTACGATTTAGTACTTCATATTATAAGTACTTTATAATCGATGTAAAAATATCGACGCGGGAAACGTGATAAAAGTATGTACGTATATTAATATATTATGTTCTACTAGCTTCAGCCCGCGACTCCGTCCGCGTGGAACTCGTTTATATCGCAGCTCCATACAAACTTTTACCCCCCATTCCACCCCCTTAGGGGATGATTTCGGGGATAAAAACTATCCTTTGTCACTCTCCATCTCTTCAACTATCTCCACTTAAAAAATCACGCTAATTCTTCGCTCCGTTTTGCCGTGAAAGACGGACAAACAAACAGACAAACACACATATACACTTTCCCATTTATAATATTAGTATGGATAACTACTTTGTATTGAAACGAATTACAGTACCCGCGTAGTTTAGTTTAGCGGCATGGATATTTAGCGCTACAGTGGACTTCCAGCTTAGTTGCTATACACGGATACTGTGCTTTCTAAAGCCATGGAGATCACACATTTCATATGTTTTTTACTAGGACGCCTTTGAGCATGTTAACTGTTAGTTAAACCAAAATGATAACCACTAATTTGATATACATAATTTCTTTGCAGAACTCGCCAGTGAGGTGCTAATTAACTAAAGAATTTCTGCTGTATTCCTGAAGCATTTGGTGTTCAACTAATTGATCCGGTAAGTTAATAAAATAGTTATATAAACATATTAGTTTGTGCACATGACGTATCCACTTGTAAAATATATCGTAATCAAATACCTACGCAATATAAATAACGCAAACCTACCCTTGCCGGATACCTGCCTTACGTGTACCTTAAAAGGTATAGTCAGTCACCACAGCCAGTCAAAACAGTGATTTACATGAATACCGCTGCGCGCAGCACGTATGGAGCCATAACTTACGCGACTACGCGAGGTACGGCCACAACATTCACCTAGTTGAATGAATCGATACCATCGATGGAGTTCTCACAAATCAATTTAGAATAGATTTAAACTTACGTCCGCGCTGTAATAAAATACGCTATTATTACTTTATTCGTAAGCCAATATATTTGTTTTTGTTACTAATAACATATTCTTACATTATTTGTAAATTGTTTCACTAACGTGTACACTATAACATCCCTTTTTTGTGAAATAGAAGGTGCCATTTATTTATATATTTCTGTAGGTACCAATCGATCTTGTCGGTTTGTTTTTGTTTAAATGGAAGTAGATACGTTTTGAAATAATAAACGTCTTACAAATTCAAATTATTTAAGATCATTATAGTGGTGCTTACATAATACATATATTCTAGTCACGTAATACACGCAGATACAATTTCAATCCATAAGAGCTGCTATCTCATCCATTAAACGTAAGCTTAAGGACTAATACATTACTCCGTACTTAACTGCTTGTAGTGTCTATTTAGTATTACAACTATTAACTACTTTAATGGACCCTAGATCGATTGTCGAGCTAGCAGATAACGTCAGAATATGTTTTGCAGTTAGAATTGGTTCCACTTGGGATCGGATGTATAAAAATACATTTCGATATGGCATCTCACCCCAGCGCAAGTCTGGATAGGAAAAATAGTCTTGACCGTTGAAAACTACGTCTTTGTTTAATTTTGCGATGAAAATTAGATATCTAAAAATTCCCTACCAACCGGAAAAGTGAAATAAGTTACAAAAAACGAATTTCTAGTGCACCTTGCTCTAGATTCAAATATCCATCCTAAAAAAACTAATTCCTTAAGGGGACATTTAAATGCTGTTTCTTAAAAAACGGCGGCGTGAATCCCATAAAAGGGATTATAGGTTGGAAAGGCTTAATGCTCTAGGATTCAATTAGGTGAAATAAGCTTAAGTGGGTATCCGCTGTTTTGACAGCAGTCAAATTATCAAAACCTTAAGGCGCTTCCGTTGTATTAAAACGACTAGGAGGGGTGACAAACTAAATATTAAATTAAGTTGATTTTTAAATTGCTGCTTTGATTTTATAAGAAAATCAGGTAATTTATATAATGATTTCCTGAGACGTTAAGTGTTTCGAATCTAATGAGAACTTGAGATAGTCGTTTTTTACACGGAGGGTCGTTGATTTTTATTTAGGTCCTAGTAAACAATAGCCAGTTTGCACGGGCTTATTATGTATATAGTCGACATCAAATAAATCATACGTGAACTGTTCATAATAACTGAGATATGCTTGCCTGCGTTACCACGCCAAAACGGTTTTCTTACTCCTTGAGAGTTTATGGGTTGAGTAGAGAAAGAGATTCCACCCAGTATGATGTTTTCCTTTTTTCGTGGCCGCTGCAGAAACGAGTGTCATGTTTACTAACTGTTTGTATTGTGGATTTAAGAGCACGCTATGTAGCCTGAATAGATTGTGCGAGTTTAACATTTTAAGAGATTTCGTTAGATTCGTCTTAATTCAGGGAGTAATTGCGCTAACAACAGCAATTAGGTACCTACTCGTATAAGTTGTTTTTTTTACAATTTATTTTAACCTTATTTGTAACAACGGTTGTTTTTTTTTTATAAGGGGACAATCTTACACAAACCGACCTAGTCCCACAGTAAGCTCAATAAGGCTTGTGTTAGGGGTACTAGACGACGATATATATAAATATAATAGATATAAATACTTAAATATATAGAAAACATCCATGACTCGGAAACAAATATTCATGCTCATCACACAAATATTTGTCCTTACCGGGATTCGAACCCAGGACCTTCAGCTTCGTAGGCAGCGTCACTACCCACTAGGCTAACCGGTCGTCTCGGTTGTTTGAACAGAAGTTTTATTGACAGTTCCTTATTTCGAATATTTTATTGCGTACGTACATGGAAAATATCTGTACAGTGCCTACATATGTGTACGCAAACAGGCATATTAAAAGTCAAGTGCAATTACGATAGTATTATCTAAAATCCAGTGACGCGTGTCCCGACATCCGCAAAGATACAAAATGCGGGTAAAGACAGTAATATAACTTGCGCCGTAATTTAGTCTTCTTGTTTTGGCTATTGAGTTGAATGTCGTTTGTTTGTGGGTTATGAAATAATGGTTAACGTCTAGTTTTCTGAGTTTATCGTTGTTAACGTTGACGTTATTCAGGACGTGACCAGTTACATTCGGCTACAAAGATAATTTTGCCTCTCAAACTATTTTTCTGCATTCCGTTAATATAAACTATGCTTATACAAGAAACGATACAGTCTTCAATACTAACTATGACGTGAATGAATGTGTGTGGAAACACAAATCTATCAATAATTCACGTTCTCGAACAGTGCAAAAGGCAATTTATTTAGAAATACCCAAAGTAATGTTCCCACGCAGTGCGAATAGCTTCCGCGTCAGGTGCTCGTATCGAAAAGGCTCCTAAATACATTCCTGTCTCAAAGGGTTCCCATATTATTGTTATTCTGATTGACAATCCCCTCTCCACTACGAACCTTTTTTCTACCAGATATAAAACTAATATTGGAAGGTTCCATCCTCTTCCGCTAGTTTTTTTCCGTCATTGCACTGCATTTAATTTTGAATAAAGCTACTCTATTTGACGTGCTTTTAGCCCGAATATCAGGTTCATGGGAGGGTGTAGAAAAAGATAAAGGGTAGGTAAGACGAAAGTTCCAATTGATAACAGAAACAGACTTGTATACTTACCACCCAAAGGTGAGAAAGGAAATTTATTTAATTACATTATCTAATTAGATACAGGTTACACTGTAATGCTTACTAAGTCATTTAGTTCCACAAAACAACGAGACTCTCTGTTAATCGAAATTAAAGCCTTAGCAGTGCGACCGCAGGTTTAATTTCGTATGGTCTTCAAATTATCTCATGCCGTTTGTTTGATACACATAGTGTCACCTACAGTGATGAATAGCCATACAGTGATTTAAAGGGGTACAATTTGAATGAAAAGAGATTTAATGCCGAATTTACTATCTTCGTTTGTACCCAAAGCTCTAGTGCAATAAAACCATTCAGTTGACCAAAATTCTTCGAACAATCAAATTTTGAGCGTGGCTTGGTTTGACACAAAAACTACTTAGTTTATTCTGTACGGGATTAAAAAAGAGATGTAAAAGATATGGTCGCCATAATTAAGACGAGGTGCGAAAAAACGATCTTTCGTATTAAGATTGAATCTGAACATGTAAGACAAATCGCTTCCAACTATGTCAACCCTTGGGTGCTCAAAAGACAGCGCCCGAACCCATTTATCCATTTTTTAGCTCTTGAGTTACAATTAACAATGACAGCGGTCAGGTTGCGTACAAAAAAAGCTACCACTGAATACGAAATACATTTTATACTTTTTTCAAATTTTATACGGGGACAGCTTCGAGCTGTTTTATTGCGTTAAGTATTTTGTTAATATCTATATTTTATGAGCGCGCTTCGAGCGTTTAGCGGCAAAACATCGGTTTCCTTTGTATTTCTTGCGTGTGATCTCGTTTGACAAAAGTGCTAACATTTACATCCATAAAATATTTTGACTTCTCTATTAGGGACTTAGACATCGACCGGACAAGTTTCATGCGGGTTTTTTTTACTGAAAGTTTAGAATGGTATGTCGGTAAAAAATGCATCTTGGCCCGAAAACGTTCCTCACAACGTCTTTCAACCCTTTCCAGGTGGTTTAATTATCAGTTGTCTAACGTTAATCAAAAACATGTTATTAAAAACTATTAGGATATTTCAGAGTGCGCCATTGTAGCAATCTGCTCCGCCTAATACTCACTTGTCACTCCCTAAGTTCTAATTTAGTTAAAAGTATGATTAGTTGATACTTTAAAAGGTGAAATTAATAATTTAATACTTATTTTGTTTTGAACTGTAATTATTTATAAAGGAATTTGATAATTCCAATGCGTTATTAAAATTCTGAGAGGATAATATTAAAAATATTTCGTGGACATAGATTGTTTTTTTTTTTTGTATATAAAGATACCTCGCGCCATGTATATAACGTTATAGCCAATATCTATTTCCGATCCAATCGTTTTTTTTAAATCCAACAAAAGATTGTTATTTTTCATTCATATCAGTACTCTCAATTCACAACTGCCAAATAACGATAGCATCGATGCGGCTGTCAAAAGTTATATTTATTTTCTTTAGAAATTCATAGAATCAGTGCGAATTGAACGTCGAGATGTTTGCGGTGGCGCGCACAATGCGCACAACCCTTTGGCGACACAATGCGCATCACTAATCTAGATCATGTGCGCTATTGTGCGCGCATTGTCGGGCACCCTGCGCCCGCGCACAGCAGGGAAAAGGCTGCTCGGATATCTCACTCGATGTCGATTTATAAGAAATTACTGCGCTCCGGGGGCCAGGTAGATGCTCCCACGGATGCGTAAACGAACAATGCAAAAACTTTGCTCTTCAAAATTTCACAAACAGGAAATGAAAAATATTATTTCAATGCTTCCTTTAGCAGCCTTTTGTAAGAATTAAAATGTTTCTTTTTATGGAAACTGCTTCCGAATCGCAGTGAAAGTACTGCAGATAATGGCATAACAATAGGGTTCAAAGAAAGCTCGGTGATTAGTGCGCTCCTGAGCAGTGATCAACACGTACGCAACAATTTTGTCAATTATGTAAAATATCGGAAGGAGTTGTGTGCGTTCGACTGCTTATTACTTTTTATCCTCCGGCTTGGACTAACGGTTCGTTAATTTTGTGGACAAAATGTGTAGAGTCGTCGAATGGAATCGCACGATAACTAAAATGAGTGAATTGAAACATGTGCTTACGAGTATCAAAAGTTATGTTCGTAAATACGAGTGGCCGAATCAACATTATAATATCAGTACGTACGTAGGTACTAGGTATACTTACCACTGTGCCTCTCGTTATAAATAAGTTAAACGTGAAGGTTAATTAAATTGGGTAACCCATCTAGTTGCATCGACGCAGACTAGTTTTTCAGACAGAGGAATTTGAACTTTTGCTATCTAAATACTGCTCGATTCATTCTTTGTTCCAATTTGCAAGTCGGCGTGTGCCCAAAAGACATTCGGGTGTCATCCAAGTCTGGACACAAGTTAATTGGTTGCAATATTTTTATATCGTAGTACCGGTAACTGCCGACTTTAATAACAGAAAATTGTAATAAATGATACAACACGGAGATGAGTATTTTGTCACTTGATGGTAATTACTAATTACTCACAGAAACAAATTTCAATTGATATTTAAAATGTATGCGTAATTTGCTATCAGTTGCCGGCATGAATCATTAAACGTTCCGCTGTTTTTGATATTAATTGTAGATGCTAGATCGTATTAAAAGTCAATGTAATATACATATGGACGTTAACCAAAAGACAAACATCTTTATGATCTTACACATTTGTCACTAATGTCACATTTTCATATTCTTGTAACTACATCCTTTTGGATTGTTTTGTTGTTGACTGTACCAACACAGATCTTATTATTTAAATTGTTGTTACTTTTTGAACAACCGCATCAACGGTGTAAGAAATGTTTGAACAAACAAACAGATTGGTGATAAGAGGCAATCTAAACACGATCTTATTGAGATGTGATCTTTTTGTACTCATTCAATCCTTTAGCGCAAGGCTGCATATTTGTAGGTGTGATTATGATCATTATAGCTTTTATAAATCTGACAGTCTGTCAAGTAGTGAGTTCTCGTTACGTGAGCATATTTCTATAATACTTTTTTACAGTTTTTATTTGATGCCAACGTAGTTTACTGGCAGCCGATTTCGGTAGGTTCATTTGTTTTCGTATGTAATTTGATTTGACCAACAATGAAAATGTTCGTATATTTCTATATTTATGTTATTTAAGATCAATTTATGTTTTTAAGACCCCTTTCAATGCCCTTTGGCCATAAACTGGCTACGCAGGAACTATTTAAAAGATTGTTAGGCAAGTATCCACTGTAAAATTGAATTGGGCAGAATTGACAAAAACGCCGCAGCCACCACTCTGGCACAGTCACCGTTTGTAAATTATTGATTTCAGATCAAAGATACTATTATATGGAGGCTATTCAATATATCTAGTGGTTTGGGACATCGACATAGGTCAGTGTAGGTGTGATCGGTTGATGGTTATCTACCGATGTAAGACAAATTGGATCCGAGTATACCAATGTCACTGAACATCGACTAGAGTTCCGTTCTTAATTGATTTATTCATCAAATAATAGTCTTAATTGGATACAAGGTTTCTGACAGGGTTGATACAAATTATGATCATTGTTGTTTTGTTCTCTAAAAATCTTATTTTAAGTTCAAAGACTGTTGCATTACATACTTTTAGGACTTTAGTACAAAACAAAATGTTTATGCAGCCTTAACTATGACAGCTGCTCAATCCGTGTGCAATATAAGTACATAGTACTCTTATATTTAGATACCTGACCATCGAAATACATTATTTATGTTAAGGACAGTTGGTACTATAGATACAATAGCCATAATATAGGTATATGGTTGGTATTTGTATTAATTAGACGCCTCGTAACTTTCGCGGCATATCGTTACGTAAATACGACAAAGTACGCTGGTTATGGTAAGCCATACGCTTATTTGTTTACTGATGAGATTGTTACTTTACAACCGTTTAAAAAAAATGTTTGGGTTGTACATACCTAATTAATGCAGCATTATTAAATTGTCATCTACACCTTCAAATTTACTTATTTGTCTACTAAATTAATAAGACAGCGACTAATTTTACGCATCTAATAAATAAATTTCAAGGGACCGTATATTGTTTAATTCAATCTAGGTTAGTATGACTGACCATGGGGATTATTCTATAGCAACTAAATTTGTAATATGTTTACACATTTTAAGCTTCTAATAAGTGTGTCTATTGCGTCTATAATAGTAGGTACATTATTGTCGAAGATAGGGAAGTAGGCAATTGCTGACTGAGTATTAATTTTCCCAAGGTCGTCCGTTTATTTTAATACGAAGCCACCTATTGTCCTTCCCGCTGAGACAAATATAGTGCGTTTCTCAAACATTGTGCAAGAAAACAAAAATATACTTTGTCGTACGCCTTTAGATGTTTGTCTTTTGGCTTTGCAGGGAACACATTAACAATAACTGAGCTTGCAGCTTCTTTTAAATCTGGAATATTTTCTCGTGAAAATTTTCAATATTTTCCCAAAGAACAACTAGCGACTGTATGTAAAAACAGAATATTATTTGCATTGCCCCCTTTAAAAAAAATAAGTTGGCAGTGTATTTTTCTTCCGAAAACGCCATAAGTTATTTGAGACAGCTAAAAAGTCGCGATAAGTCACAGCTCTTCCGTTTTGACTGTTTAGGACCTACTTATGTCTTTTTTATGGTCGTTTTAACTTCGACATAATGAAATTTGCTTGCTATGCCAATGTTCACTAAAAAGAATACGATTTATGAATTTATTTGTTGAATAATTATGTGCGATGCTCTATAAAGAGGCTAGATTTTCACTTTATTGTAGACAAATGTTGAAACTTGAAAATAATAGTACATTATTGCCGTGGCCGGGAAGGAGGCAATTGCAGGCTGAGTATTTGTTTAAACGGACGAGCTTGCGAGTCTGTTTAATTATAATACGAATCCTGCAATTGCCATTCCGGCTGAGGCTAATATAGTGCTTTTCTCAAAAATGGGGGAATAAATAAGTTTCTGTCAAAAATTTCATTTTTGGTACAAGCTTTTATTGCCGACTGTACTTTTCTGTATACAATCATCAACTACTCATTGAGACGATTCTAACGAGCCCAAACTCAACGGGATTACGTCGGTTAAATACTGAATTCCCACGGCCACCTTCTGTCTCCATCATCAGATCACCTCGATGGTACCATAATATTGAATTGTCATCCAAACTATACTTATACCCGAAATTTCAGCTCAATCGGTCACCAGGAAGTGGGTCCAATTTAACTCGCAAGATTTGTCTCATACTAACATGCATACATACCTATTAACTGGGCAAGTTAAATAAAAGCTTGTAAAAATACTAAATTTATATAAACTTTAAATATCGTTGCTCAACGTGAAAATATTTACGATTTCCCGCCGTTATTTTTTTTAAACAGAATCGTAAGTGTATTTTTCCACCAAAAAAACCCAAACTATTTGAGACACATACAAAAATGTCGTGTTTGCAACAGAAAAATACGAGTTGAATTGGCTGTATACGAGCTGTGCCGTCTTTTCTATGCCAGTTTCTACTTTTTTTAAAATTTAGTACTCGACAAATAAAGGAATTTATATATAACTTTCCAGGCGGCCATGTTTTTTATTTTTTAATTTAGATCTGACCTTAAACTATACACTTTACCTTCCAATATGTAGCGAGTTATGTTCACTTTGCGGGCCATTTTTGAGAAAATAAAGTAACTTACGTACAACATTAGTCGCTAAGTTATTAATTTAGAAGATGATATATTTTATCGGTAGCTGAGTTATGTGAATTGTTGTTTGTTAATTGGCGCTAGATTTTTTATATTTATTTGGGATAGCAAAGATGCGTGTTAGTTTAATGGAAGCTGCTCTATTAACCCGTTGCTTACATACAAAAAATGCAGGTGCTAATGAAAACTTCAATAGCTGCATCTTAAATTTCTCTTTAAAAAACCGACTTTGAGTGCCTCGATGTTTAATAAAAATAAGCATACCTACATCTCGTCTTATAGTCAGCGACTACCGTAACCTATTCCAATATACGCATCGACACTTGACGAAAAATCTTTTAAGTTCGTTATTTAACATTCTTTTTCATGTGGCACCCCTGCACCTCGCAAGCGTCCTTAGGCTACGGTGACCGGCGTGATATAAAATATATACTAATCTTCATGGGTATTTTTGTTTGTTGTCTTGTCAGCTGTCTTGTCGGCTGCGAAACGTGGACCATGACGCAACGGAACAGAGAAAGACTGGCGGCGTATAGTCAATAAAAAAAGAAATCTGATAGGAATTGTTGAAAACAGGAGAGGAAAAATGATAGGACACATGTTACGCCACGATGACTGAATGAAAACAATAATAGAGGGAAAACTGGAAGGGAAAATGAAAAGGGAAAGGCCGAGGAAATCTTACATTGAGCAAATACAAGAAAAAAATAACGCTTCATCGCATAGAGAAATACAAAGAGGCGGAATGTAAAATAAATTCGCAATCACTCCGCTGACAAGAGCCTCGCTCTTAAATAAGAAGAAGAAAGAAGAAGTCTTTTCAGCAGCGCAATAAATACAGCGCATGAGATTTATTCTCGCGATTTCCACGGGCCAATTAATGTTTACAAGTTTACTAAATTGAGAGAGAATTCCATTAACTTTAGGTGTTTCGCCGCGCAATATCTCAGTGTTTGCCGCGTACGCGCATATTGCACGTGTATAAATCTGTGCGTAGCCTAGGGGGTGGACGCTTCCTTTTTACTTTACCTTTGTTACGCTTGCCAGGGAATTTATTTCTTATTCGCGCGTTGAGTCGGGCTTCCTGGGCGGTTGGCGGCGGCCGCGGGCTGTCTGGGAGACACACTGGAAATAAGACTACGTAGCAATGCATCGATCGTTTAAAGCAATAAATTACTGCTACGAGTAATACTGAAATACTTTCTTTGAACGTTTTCTCCTAGGTCACTTTTTATGGTATAAATCGAATACACTTTTTTAATAATTATGTATTCGACGTACGACCTCATAACCAACGTCTAAACATTGTATTTGCAAGAAGGTGAAGAGAGTTAGGTTTAGAGATGCTTTATTAACTAATAAGAATACTACAGTTCACTTAGTTCATACCTAATTAATTAAAAATTGTATAGATATTCACTCTTGATTGACCCAGTGCTTACTACTTACTTAGTGAATTTCCTAAAGGTCAAACAGAAATCAACGTCCCGCGTAGCCCTTATTATATTAAAATACTGTCAGCTGGAAGGAGTTTGGAGTTGCAAGCGGCCGCAGACTACGATGACCGCTTACAACCGCGGACTGTGTATTTTTGTACCGCAGCTAAAATACTTATGTCTGTGTTTATAAGCGTTCAAACCAAATATCAGACTGCACGGCTATCGATCACGGATAGCGGTCTCTCGATTTTTCTCGCACTTACCGTCTCTCTCTTATTAGAACACTTAGAACAAGTGGTATAGTGCGAGAAAAATCGAGAATATGTCGCGGCCGTCCCATGATAGACATGCAGTTTTTGTTTATGAGAAAGAGACAAAAAAATAGCGGAGGGTTGTTTAGTTTATTAATAAAGGGGTTAATTTATATAAGTAAGCGTACCTACTGAGCTCCTTAAATAAAGGATACTTGTTTAAGAGAGGAACTCGGTACAAGGGGGATCTCTTGTTGAACAAACGCGCGGTCCGTGTGTCTTACTGGCGTTACTGTAGGCATATCAAGGAGCCTTTTGATAATTCGTGAGAGGCTGTGAATTTTCCACTTGCGTACTTGAACGCACGTCAGCTATACAAACGTGTATACAAACGATATCACTTGGTATCAGCTTTTTGTTCATAACATTGGTTGTGAATGAGTAGGGTCATACTATTTATACGCGTATGTTCACTCCCTAAGTAGAATAATACCTCATAATGAACTAAAATTATTCTTAATTCACTAAAAATTTGAAAAATCTCTCTTACGTCTTGTAAACGCTTCTTAACTATATTCCCTAATTAGATGCAAATCTCTTATGAATACTAACCAGCGGTGTCTAATGGTACCGACCAATAAATCACAAGAGATCTTAGGATATCGATTCTTGTACAAAAATGTAGCAAAAAATCATCTAAACACCGCCTAAACAGTGGCCCTCCGCCATGACGCCTGAGGCTAAAAGTTTACTTCTTCATTTTGTTTTCTTGTACATTTCTATATCTATAACCATATTTTAAAGTGATGAATTGCAGACAGATATTATAGGTAATAATTATAACTTCGGTTTCCATTTTTATCGAGTATAAGTAATTTGCTTGAGGTAATACATAATTTGGGTTACCTTTGTTTTACCAAAAAAACTTTGACAAATTATCACTTCCCAAAACATTTTTCGTAGACTTTCATTTGCCAAATAATCGTTTGCCAAATTAACACTCGACAAATATTTCTTACGCAAACCTTATGTACTTTGACCAAATTTCATTCAGTCAAATATGTTAGTTGGCATAATATGTTTTAACCAAAACAAAATAAGGCAAATGATTTGTATCGTCAATATTTAATTAACCATTCATATTCCGTCGGTTAATCAGCAGAGGAACTCTTCAATGACAAATCATTTGCATCTTTATTTCAATGGTGTATAAGATACACAATAAAATAACAACTTTTTTTGTTATGTGGGTAGAGAAAATAAATTTGTGTAGAGGTCGCAAATCTAACCTAACCGCCAGCGTGTCGACGTCACCCCGCTTCGCGGGGTGCCTATTTCCGCTTTCTAACCTAACCTACCAAATAATACAATTGTTACGATTGTTGTTTTTTTACTGCTAGGAGGCTTCGCCCCCCGAGCCCCCCTTTTTTGGCTGCCCTAATCTAATTTAACGCCTGTGCCTACCGATCTACTTAACCATGCATTATTTTATTTAAGGGACGGTGCCGTTTTATTAATAGTATTTTGGTAAAATAATGTCATAACCCAAACAATTGTGATTTTTGTCTATTTATAGTTTGCCATAACATTAACTTGACGAAATGTTTATTGTCTAATGTTTTTTTGCCTTATTAAAGCATTTGCTAAATGACCGCATGCCATAATGTAATTTTTCGTAATAATATTTTGCTGAATGAAAATTTGACGTAATGAAAATATTCGTATTAAAATTGTGCCAAAGTTTGCATTGGCAAACAAAATAGTTGCTAAAATTTGTTTGGGAAATGAAATTTGACCAAAATAAATTTGGTAAAACAACAGGATCCCACATAATTTTACTAGTCTAGAAAGTATCGGACATGGTACTATTTTCTTCCATGTATTTGACTTGGACCACGATAAGCTAACTGTCGAAAGTTTGCCAACAAGATTCATTTGTATAATGTGTTGCAGGATGTTTTTGATTTGAGTCGCGAGTTAATATAATGCCGACATAATTACTCGTTTAAGGCATATAAATCTCAGTTGTTACGCGAGATTTATAGCGGGTGCTTATGGCAGTCGCTGCCGTGGCAAACGATTTCCCACGTCCTGTGATTATTAGCGATGCGTCAAGCATGGAAGCGGAAACGTAATTATAGGTATGTATTACTTGTCAGTTCGGTAAACAGTCTTGGTATAAAACATGCATGCATTCATCTTAAAGGGAATTATCCGATCGTCTTTAAACTCTTTTTTTTGCAATTTGTTGGTGGAATCCTACAATTTTCCAGGACTATAGTGGTATACTGGTATTGATTTATGCTTTAATTTGTGCAATAGTATCACTTTGTATAGAATTTCAATAGAAACTGTTTCCGAAACTTTTCCTCTTGACTTTGCATACTATAAATTATCCTCGGTCAGACTTTTTCATTGAAGTTAGGTTACGTTTATAAGTGCGCTGCGACCTGATAATCTCTCAACCTTTCTCCCTCTAACGGCGTCCCAGGGCGCCGCGGCGTACATTTTGGCCTAGGTAAATTTACACGATTTTATATTATATTCGTCAAATAATAAAGTAGGGGCTGAGTAGTTAAAATGAAACAAAATTTTGATACATATTATACATGTAATAAATATTACACAAAGGATTTAATTGAACATATAAATGTTTCAAGGTATTTTATTTTTACTGAATCGTTAGATTCCACCGTGTACTAAATCCATATTATGGACTCATTCTTCAAGTACTTATTAACATAATTAAGCTAGGAAAAAAAAGCAGTTCCTCTTCTCCCTTTGGCAAACTTAACCAATGTTTTAAATACGTGTGGTCCCGAACTTTTACCAATTTCAGAGAGCCATTAACTATGGTACGAATACGAACCAATGGTTTTTTTGCACGACATAATATACCGTCCAATATACATCCTAAGGCAATATTTGATAAAAGCTGAGACTCTTATCAAGGATGAGGCCTTTTTGAATTGGCGCCATACAGATTAAGATATCTGCCCTTAACATGTTCATTAAAGAATAACTTTTCTCCTTATAAGCCTTATCGACCACTTAAGTAAATGACGATTATATTTTATCACGTCCTTTACACTTCGGATGCGTCAAATTAAAAGCTTTCTTTGATTGGCGTAGTAAATTAATCAATGTCGATCTTTCTTTAATAGGTGATAATAATACATCGATACTTGTACATTTGAAGAAGACTCATTTACATATCATTATTACATTACAAGTAAATTTAAACAAAGTTAAACGTCATACGTTGAGTTGCATATGCGTATGAAACGCAAAATATGCAATGCAGCTCAGTATGGAAGAATTCGTACTTTCGAACTATCGAAATTGAACCTAGCCATCCTGCGTGCCTGTAGCAGACTTGGCATGATATCTTAACGTCGAAGTGTCTTAAGTGTGACATCGAAAACTCATTTAGAATCTTGACCGCAAAATGATAACGATTTAGATACCAGGAGGCTCTCACGGCTCTCCAGACAAGACGGATAAAAACTACGTCTAGTCTTGTCCAAAATGGATTCTTGGGATGGAATCGGAAATAATCGGAGTTCTCTTATCTTTACGATGTAATGGATACTTTTTTTATGAAGCTACGAGATCAGAGTTCAAATATTTTCTGAAGAGTAATCCTACTGATACAAATTTTATTAAATAAATCACACTTCAATAATTGCAATAGTAAATCACTGTTGTAATGTAACTATGACTGACATTTGTTTCTGGTTATGCCATTAGCCTGATATTCCTTTATTTGTGTACTCGAGCAATATGTAACAGCAAGTGTATGCATACAAAAATGTATTTATATTTTAAATTCTTAAAAAACTTCAAAATGGCGGCATGACCAGCAACAAACAGATAAATCATAGCCCCAAGGTAATCCTTTGAAAGCGTTCTACAGACATTTACGGGAATTTCTCCAATTACATTTTTACTGTATAATAAATGACGTATTTCATTATGTTACGCGTATTTATACGTTTGCATCGAATGTCTTCTTCTGACTTTAGTAGGAGATTTATGTCTGAATACAAAACTTTTATGGAAGGTTCCCTCGTTAACACCGGTGTAAATGTCTAACATAAAATATCGATAATAACTTTCGCTAACACGTATGATGTTGATCTGTATAATTGTAAAAGTAACCAAACTCCATGAAAATAAAGTTGAATTTCGAAGGCAGCACGAAATAGCATTTACGAAGGTTAATTTGTAAGCATCGGGTATCTCCGAAGCAGTGGCTAGCGTTGTTTGCTTTACGTCTGCACTATTATCATTCAAATATTGGACGCTAGATAATAGTAAAGAAACTACAAATATTTTGATTGGAGAGTTCTGCTCAACATTTTATTTTACACCGTAGCTGGTGTAAGGAACTTGTGTAACCGTTTAAGACAGATTATATTTAATTCCTATGCCATTTTCAACGGGTACCTACTCAAGTCATAACAATCTCTACTAAATCCGAGCTTAATAAATATTTTAAAAAAGTCAGAATAAAAAACCTTTTTTTGATTGTAACTGAAGTGACCATAATGATTGTGTATTTTCTGCGAGTGCCTGCTTATTTAAGATATATCTTCTCGCGCGACGTCGTCCGAGAATTACGAAGAACGCAGACGGAGCCGCGGGATAAAATATGGCATAGGTTCAACACGATGGTCTGTCTATATACGGGTGAAAGATTAATAAAAGTCGGATGAGAGCTTCCGGAGTTCAGAAACATGAAACTTCTTTATAATATTAGTATAGATTCTCCTAACACGTAGTACGCTTGGCCAGCAAAACCATCAGTAACATTGGCAAAAATAATTAATGATGGTGTACTTACTTTATGAACAATTCTCCAAGTGTATATAAATTAAAGTTAAGTGCATAGTTACGAAGATTATTTACTATAATATTATTTATTCTACTGACCGTTTTTTCGGACCATGATCGAATGAGACTTACAAAATCCACCAACTGTGTCACTGGAGAATAATACAATAATGCCTGATCTAGATTAGTGACGCATTGTGTCGCCAAAGGGTTGTGCGTATTGTGCCATTCGTCCGCGCACAATGCTACCGCGGCTTTAAGAAACGACGTTTGTGAACGTGATGCTCAATGCCGTTAAGATGTTTTAGAACGAATGATAGAGTTTGTCGGCATCGCAAACATCTCGATACTCAAATCGCACATTTTATGAATTTCTAAAGAAAATAAATATCTTTTATGACAGCGTGCACGTGATTTGTATATTTTATTATTATCTGACGGAGAAAGGTTTAAATTGAAATCAAGTGCTAATTTTTCGCGAGCCTCCGTTCAAATTCTCGAAAAGAGCGGAGTAGGACAAGATTGGTATTTACTAATTTTTTTCCATACCAATTTACGGACAATGAATAAAACGTAAATAATTCATTTGATTTAACTTATTTTAAATTAAATCTAGAAATCATACGAATGCAATGCCTTAATTAGGTCTCGGACCTATCTGTAACCTTTAGTACGGTCTAGAAATATAATTAAACTAAGCGGTGCAAATAACAGATAAATAAGACCATCCCAATTTACTAATACGAAGAAAGTAGCAGGTACGTTAAAAGAGATATCAATCTATATTGTTGCCACAAATATCCGTGCCAATCTGCTTCCAAACAACACCACAATACGCTGATAAGATCACAAACTTAAGCTTGGACAGACAAATTGTTCGCATTCACTTACTTTTAAATCTATACATGTTTACAAAACATGTCACTCTTATAGCAAGTAGTCTTTGTACCGTGAAATTGATTCTTATATTTTTCTGGAAATATGTTAGAGAACTCACACGGTGGTCGATTTTCTGCAGTCGAAGAAAGGGTCCATTTTGAGAAGGCGTTGAGGCTAGAAATTTACAGTGTAGCTTTGCTTCCTGAAATCAATACATCAGTACTATTCATTTGTGTGAAATTAACATTGAATTTATCCAATGACTTATAAACGTACGTGTATAAAAGTATGTTTACATATTTCGTAGCTAATTTACTTATCTAATCATAATTAAGTGTATACCAACAATCCTCTCATACGAACTCGGCATTTGGCATATTTATTAATTAAATAATGTAGGTTAGCGAATAGGATCCACACGTTCCTGGAGTCCACACGATGTAAAATTTTAACAATCTGGCTAAAATTGTCTTACACTTTTAGAATCTCTTGTGGGTTGATCCCTTTCTCTAAACTACATCAGTTGTGACATACTTTCTTTTAATTTGGAAGAATTTAAACAAATGGAGTCATAATTAAGCCCACACGATACTGTAATCAAACTTAACATCTTCAGCTTAATGTCTTTTTCCTTGTGATTACATTCGTTTCGTTACCCAAATTCAAGCGAGATAAATTATTGCGGCAACAGGTAGTGATTAGTATCAGCATTTTTGGCAGTTAAGTGTGTCTCCGAGCAGATGTGAGCAAGGTGTCCCGTAGGCTTCAGGTGCCGATTGAGTGGCACAAGCCATGCGATATGTCAATGGAAGTACACTTGGATGCAAATATTTATTTAGTCGATTTAAAATCGGTGTCAATTGTACGTTTTTTTATAAAACCAAAAAACAACATAATGGGATTTACCTTAAAACTGTAGATGTACTTTTACTTCCACTATAAATTCAAATAATAATGCGGGTCCCATAAAAATACTTGGAATATTTACAGAAGAACAATATGTAATTTTGTTTAACTTCAAAATGCTTCAATATATAGTTACGAGATAAATTGTACTATAACATGCTTATATATGACCAATGATTTTTTATGAAATTTAAGACTAAATTTGTATTAATTGAAGATGCATTTAGTTATAAGTATATTTCCTACAATAAAACCTAAATTACCTTACTTAAATACACGTCGAGAAAAGCTCTACAATGTCCACAACATTTCGGCGATTTTAGTGATAAAAAAAACGATTCAAACTGATTAGAGCGTGTATTTCATGCTATGTGTATTATAATTTGGATCATTCGTTGCGACACGTTCCTGCGTATTAACGTGAACATCGCGTGAACATCGCGAACAGACTGTACATCGGACAAGGAACTTTTTTGATATCCGGTCTGGATCCGCGAATGATTGTTGAAAGTAGAACGCGACGGGGAATATGTGATCATAAAAAGTTTTCTTATGACTGGTTTTAAGTATTTACAATTTGATTATTATGGTTTATTTCTTAATTAGGTACAATGTAAGTGATGAAGCTTTAGTTGTGTATTATTTCGATGTAGCGATAATTATGACACACATAAAAAATATAAATAACGTTTTGGTTGTTTTCTACGGTTAACCCTTGCATCCTGCTACCCTAAACATTATTTTATTCAAAGTGGCTTCTAAATTTGTAATAAAGAAATGTAAGCTCTTATGTCAATTTCGTTTAGAAATGTCATTAACCTGAGTAACAACAAAAAAATAACAGAAATAGTTATTAATACCCTACCACTGTATTACCTACTTTTTGAAACATGATCACAATTTATTCTTATACATTACTTAATACCGACATAAAGACTCATGTCTAAGTAAATTTTTTGTCATTACTATTTATACTAGGTATGTAGGCACTTTTAAGTATACCAACCAATATTGTCTATAATAGCGCACCTTGGCGACCTTACTCCGAAGCATTCATACAAATATGACAAATGAATCGACAGATGACTGTCCCCGTGCTAAACACATGCCGACGAAAGCTGCGAGCACGAACGGGTGAAACCAAAACACGTGCTTCACGGTCAAATAGATAGAAGCGCCGCTTGTGCAAAAACCAAATCACCCTTTCCTTTTGTGCAATCCGAAACTTTCGTCCCCTCTCATCGGTATTTGCACAATTGAAAAGTTTTGAAGACACGTGACGAGCCAGGTGATTGAATCAAAGAGTTAGTCGCTTTTGCGATTGTGGAGTGGTTTCTGGGTTGTGTTAATTGAGCATGCTTTCCATATAGTCATGCCACAATACAATTATTTTTATTGAAAAATTAAGTTCTTTTGTAATCTTTAACATACACTAAGAAATTTTATGTCTTAAAAACTATGAACGTAAATGCCGAAGTACGGTAGTAATAATTCTAAGCCTATGCAAATGCATGATATTAGCTTAAATATAAGAACATTACCGATTATCCAGCAGTTGTTTTTATTACAATATACTAGATATTTAGCTTTCAATGTTCAACTTACTCTCATTTTCTATTTTGTACCTCGTAGGTGAAATTACTCTTAATAATAAAGGTGTAATCCTCGATATAAATCTTATACAGATTAGCTGCAAGTCTACCCAGTCCTAAGGCCAATTTAAAATGAAAATGAGGGTGTTAAATATAAATAAATCAATTAGAAATTAGTTGAGTAGGTACCTAGACGCATCGTTATCCTAAACATCGTGTTTCATCGTATCGTAGCGCTGCCTCGGGCCGCGGCGTCCGATCCTTTGAGTGCGGCCATATATCACGGCTCCTAAGTAGACAGTATATCAACCGATATTCAGAGTAATTAGCCCTGTGGCGACGGACCTCCTGGATTTATTGTGGTAGGGCGTTAATGCGACCGACAGCCGTATTGCCGGCCTTTGTTCTCCGACCCGAAATATTCAATTGGATTATTATAAACGCTATTAACGCGGTATCGACGGTGCTGCAGTTTAGGGTAGTAATATATGGAATAGATTATTACAAGCATTACATTGTATACCCCTACTATAGACACACACTACCCATGAGATCGAGCTTTTCCTCGACGTCGCGACCAAAAACACAGAGAAAACGAATTTTCACGCTAGTACTCGAATAACGAATTTTCGCGCAAACACCTACTGTTGTTGATCAGTATTAGAACAAAATATGCACAGGGATGAGAGTGACCAACTTCGTAACTTTTTTTTCAACCTTCTCATGATTATAAATAAATAAATATTTGGGAACAATCTTACACAAATCGACCTAGTTGCAAACTATCGTCGTCTATTAGATATTTACCTTTAGCAATTCGGTGAAAATATAAAGTCTCTTCATTCTTGCGTGTCCTATCCTGTAAACAAACATAACGTCAAATATGATCGTAGACTATTGTCTATTCATTACTAGAAAAATTGGGAAATCACGATCTAGCCATCCTTGTCTGATATTTTGAGGTCATTCGTACGTTACTTCGATTATTGAAGAACATTACTTGGTTGTTTCGAATACTTTGTGAGTATGCTTGTAGTATACGATTTTTTTTAGGTGATGTTTATTGTGTAATCCAAGAGAAAGTGTGACAATGTCTTCGAGAAGTGTTTGTTTACATCATAAAACATGTAAGGATCAACAGCCTTTACATCCGCGTAGAAATCCAAGTATAGTATAGAAACTAAAACTGAAAACTTTGATTTTGCGTATAATTTTTCTTTTTTGAAAATCTCGAATACAACAATAATCTATTTATTTTCGAACATTCATAATACATATTACTTATTGTTCTGAAAATAGTACTTCTTCTCAAACCTCTAATATATATTTTAAAGGAATCTAGTAATTTAAATAATAACTTAAGTTTTAATTATAATTCCAAATAATAGTTCTTTTTATTTGAAATTCGATCTTAGAGTGCGTATCTCGGGGACATCCTGCATTTTCTGTTCCGTTAAAGATGCTTTTAGGAAATTTATCTCGCTAATGATGTTTTACGATGTATCTCTCTACTCGGTTATCGCTGGCCGTCGCCAACGGTAGCCAAGCGTCTGGCTTCCGTCTTGACTAGCCTTTATATATTCACAAACTCAAATGAATATGTACCTTATTCTTTAGTGTTTAACGGCATAATTTGTATGCCAGGGTAAATTCTGATAATGAAGTTTGGTATCATTTTTCTGTCGGTCTCTTGCCGCCTTTCATATCATCATCAAGACTTAATTAACTGACGAATTGCGGTAGCGGTCTTTTTACTGGTGCTTTTTATGCGACATCCTGACTCTTTTGTCAAGTTTACTATCTATGTGATAGGTAAGGCTGCGAGTATACAAGATTAAAAGTGCCGCGGATTCTGAGAACGGTTAAAAGAAATAGGTATCATGCGCCTATCTCCATTCTTAACTGGATCATGATACGTTACGTTTCAAAACTTGGCTTGAGGTCAATGTTCAGGAAGTTTACACCCTTAACATGTGGATAATCGAGTACGTAGGTAGGCACCTACTTTTTCCTGCAATTACGAGGCTGCAATAACAATCATTATTATTATTGTATATGTAGACATAAACGGGTAGTAATTATGGTGCCTGGATACAACATGAAAAACTACAAAATTATTATTTACTAAAGTAAACAACCATTTGAATGATTACAGGTTGTCTCGACATGTTTCACTGGGTAAGACAGTAAAAAATACATGAAAACAAACAGACAAAGAGAGACCGAAGTTAGAAAACTTAATTTAACATCCGAATCAAAAACACGGCCGTATTGTGTTTCTGTGGTGCTAACCAATCCTCCTTTGTTACAACCCCGCCCACGTCTATTATCAGATTCTAGTGGCATGTCATTTTTTACCAAAACAATGACCTTTTTATAGTAATATTCGGGTAACACGCTCTCACACGAAAACATAAATGATAACTAAATTTGTCAGAAGCTCTAACAATCAAATGTAACATAATTTACGTTGACGTATTAATAGTCGTATTATTTTTTTGGTTCAACGAAAACAGCGCGGGTACGGTGTAACGTAACCTTATTTATCATTAAAGTCAGGTAATAAGTAAAATTTTAATCTCTAAACAACTATATTCTTGCACCGTAACAACCTAATTAAACTCAGAATAAGTGATAAATTATCAGACCACATTAAACAGTTCAAAAATTATCGTGTTCAAAGTCAAACTCAAAATAATCTTTATTCAAACGTAACCTAGGCTAGGCCTTTCGAATCGTCAGTTACAAACATAATCTTAACGTAATTGTGTAGAGCAATTTATTAATTCAATGAAATTAT
Organism: Epinotia demarniana; assembly: GCA_945867215.1. NCBI lineage: Eukaryota > Metazoa > Arthropoda > Insecta > Lepidoptera > Tortricidae > Epinotia > Epinotia demarniana. Next base: position 18,337,720 of record OX244262.1, read on the forward strand.
TATTCCTCAAATATGCTGAAGTAACCAAGCAGTTTGTAACAACCAGTGATTGTAACTTTTGAGGCATTTTTGGTGCAGCGTAGTGTAAAGGAATTGGTTTAAATAATTTCAATCCTAATGCTTAATTAGCGTTAATAATGTTAATATTAAACTTTATTTATACTTTTGATTTATATTGTCTATACCAATTCCGTTAACAACACTAAAGTTACGATCACTGGTAACGACCAATGCGGTACACGACCCCGAGACATTTAAAAGAAGTTATTGTCTCAAATTATCAAAAGTCTGAATTGAACCCTTGGTCGTAATGTTCCGCTGAGTACAGGTCATACAGCAAATTTACCAGTTCAGTCGTATATAGTGATAATAATTAGGCTCTGTTGCGGGTACATCACATCACGCAAGATTAAAATTAAGTCTTCGCGGTCTCGTCGTCGGAAATAGCGTACTTAAAAGTTATACCATACCTACAAGAGTGGATTAAAAATATGACCATAATTACCGATCGTGAGACTTTAATTATAAATTAAATCGTAAAATATAATGCACTTATTAAAATAAATATCATATTCTAGCAACCTTTATGTACTTATCCACATGAAAACGAGATACGTTTATTTACTTATTCATCTGTAGCCTCTATTACAACTAGGTACCTACATAACTTACAAAATGAACGTATCTCTTGGAGAACGTTTTTTTTGACAGATTTTTCAACTTTATGTATAACACAAAATCACGACATAAAATTACCACACGTTCTTACCCTTAGACTAAGATATCGTAATTAAGTATTCGGATATCTCAATAAAAACCCAAAATAACAGTTATTCGTTGTGTCCACGTTGCGATTAATAAAAAAATAATGTCAGTTTATCCACCCACATTGGTTATAAATTAATAGAATCTGCCCTCATGGCCGTGTCGTATAATAATGGTTGATTTGGTTCGTGTGAGGTATTTTTTTATTATTTTTAGGAAACGTTTCCTCGCGATCGCATCTCACCCCGTTGCTTCGCGTGGCAGCCTGACTATAAATGATTGTAAAATTTCTTAGTAAAACTAAGTTGTTTTATATTTCAGATTCGTTTTCTTAAATACCTGTCAGGCTGTGACAGCATAACACAAAAAAAACGGTCTATGAAACTCGCTTAGTTTTAACTGTAAGTAACCATAGTTGTTGCAGTAAACTTAGCGATAGTAATTTAGAAATACTTCGTTTTTAGAAATACCTAATACGGTTAAGATATAAATTCTAATAAAACGAAATATCCTGACGTTATTATTTTACGTGGCAATCAGTTGGGTATTTTAGAGGAAAGTACATTTTTAATCATCGTGTATTCACGTTGCCGACAAAAAAAACGAATACCTAACTGATAACGATCGTACGTGATGTTCTCATCTTATAAAAAACATTTTTAAGTTATAAACAGTAGTTTACTTTTCGATATAATCAGAACCTAGATCGCTTAGGACCTGTTGCTGCTAAAGCGTCTGCAAACTCCCATCATTTAGTACTAATAGGATAATTTATTTAAAATACAAAGGGAAAATTAAATTTACTGCTTGAGTTAAAAATAAATACAAGATCGTAATTTATATTCGCTCTCCTGCTGCGTCGTTATAGCTGCAATTTGGATATGTTACATTAGCACTTATAAACTGTTCTTTAAGTGTTTGCCTCTGTTGACATACTCATTATTAATATTATTATTCTTTGGATTGTTCTCAGCTCTCCATAATTCTCTCATAGATTCCCTTGTCTACCATTTTTACAGCATTCCGTTTTAAACGTTATACATTTAAAGATTCTCAATTGAGATAAAGCTCTTTAATTTCATTTATTTACATAAAGTTACAAACTACTACTGCCCGTACTGCCCGTTCCCTCTCATGCATGAGAGGAGGCCTGTGCCCAGCAGTGGGACGTATATAGGCTGATGATGTGTGTGATTATAATTATGCCTAAAAAGAACTTTATCAATTTGGTGTAGCAATGCCCAACTTTACAATTTACATTGTAGTACTCATTGAAGTCACCCAAAGGGCAATGGAGAGGGCTTGCAGTTTCTCTGCGTGATCGATTCAAAAATGAGGCTGTCCGCAGCAGAACCAAGGTGACCGAAATAGCACCCCAAATCGCTAAACGTAAGTGGCACTGGGTGGGGCACATTGCACGTAGAACCGATAGCCGTTGGGGCGGAAAGGTTCTCGAGTGACGACCACGTACCGGAAGGCGCAGCGTGGGCAGACCCCCACAAGGTGGACTGATGATCTGGTAATGGTCGCGGTAGTCCGCTGGATGCGGGTGGCGCAGAGCCGGTCATTGTGGCACTCTGGTGTTGGGGAGGTCTATGTCCAGCACTGGACGTTCTTCGTTCTGATATGATGATGATAAATGACTGATGGTGAATCATTGAAGCCATAAGGGACACAGTTCAAGGAGGTATGTTTTAAGACAAATACATATCTAGTTGTCTGGATTTCTTACACGACACACCACAAGATTTTATTCCATGTAAAATAATATATATATGTGGACACGCTTTTTTGTAATAAATATATATTAATATTCGCGCAAATATGAGATGAGACTGAATAAGTGCGTACTCAGTACCATAAAATATATATAAAAGTTGCTTTTTTTTCAAAGAAAATCACCACAAAAAAATCTCTTGCATGCCTAAACTTTTTGTATAATTACTAAGACACGTAGTGTATTTCATATCAATATTTAGTTTTATGGCATTAATCCCGTGTGGTGTGGCGTTAGGTTAACACCGCCCTCTTTCTTCCCGTGAGTTGCTTTTATTTTCTTCACTGCTCTATCACAGTTTCTCCGTCGGTTAAACCTTAAAGTGCTACAAGTGGCTCTACCCTACCCCTTTAAGAAAACAATTTGTAAAAAAATTTGATGGTGCTAAGTAGTCGAAAAATTAAGGAGTTACTAATTAAGTTACTGAAATAAACAGTTTTTTTTATAAATTTGTTACACTAGGTACAACTACTATAGGCTGAGGATGTTATTTTAATATTAGTGCAAATAAGGAATTCACAATAAAACTAGGGAACTTTTGAATTAAGTAATAAAGGCTTAAAATCATATAATATCCATTCTGCTGGACGCAGTAGTAACGTACAGTCGCTGATGGCTTGGTATGGGGAGATCCCTCTTCGTATATAAAAATACTAGCGACCCGGCTTCGCACGGATACTATATTATACATATTAAACCTTCCTCTTGAATCAGACCATCTATTAAAAAACCGTATCAAAATCCGTTGCGTAGTTAAAGATCTAAGCATACATAGGGACAGACAGCGGGAAGCGACTTTGTTTTATACTATTATGTAGTGATAAATAACAACGTAATTTTCTTGTGATCATCGATACAGGGTTCCAATGGCAACAGGCAACAATGGTTCCTCATAAGCAAGCAATATTCATTTTCGCAATAAAACGAACTCTGAGTTTTAAATAGGTTTCAATGGGTTCGATCCCCTTTATACATCTTTGTTAGTAAGAAACTAAACACGTAAGAAGAACTATCAGATTTTTCCCTCACTGCCCCATTTCGATAATACACCCTGTAAATAGGTTTTTTTAGGAAAGTTGTATAATGTATTTTATTAATTTAATCTATAGACCTATGTAATTTATTTAAAAAAAAACAACAAGAACTTCAAATAAATAATGTATTTCTAATCTTATTCTAATATTTACTGTACAACCATGACATAAAATTTCATTGTATCATTAGGTAAGTACTCTATAATCTTAACATTACACTATCGTTTAATTGATAAGGCTTAATTGATTAAGGCACTTGTCCTTGACTAGAGATCCAAAAAGTCTTTTGTGTTCACATAAATGCATAGCTAACGTAAATGCACATATATTCCGGAGGGATTCGTCCTTGTGTCAGTTCTTGCAACTGAGTCACCTGTGAACAAAACAAAGAAATAAATTAATAATTCATCCTAGACTACCATATGCTCGTATGTTAGGCACCTACTATTAAATGCAAAATTTATAAATAAAACAAATACAGTTTTGTACTTAAGTTTCAGTTGGCTTATATGTTTTTTTAAGTTAATGTAATATTATCAACACATGGATATTATGATAATTTGCCAAGAATAGAATGATATTAAAATTAATGTTTACCTATTTGCTATTTCTGCTGCCACCATGAGATGACGTCAAGCAATTCATCTTCATCCATAGGTCCTAATTGCTGCTGTGTTGTCACTTCGTATCTATCCACCGCAGAGTATGCTGAAGACACACCCGAGGAACACTCTGAAGGGGCTGGAGAGTCGGCCTTCTCAGAGCAAGGCGAACTGCTACCGTAGAAGAAGCCATCGTCCATTTCCAACGAAGTCATCGGCTGGGTATTACTATTCGGAATATTTTCTCTATTTTCTTGATCACGCGTAATTCCTAAAGCGGCGTCACTCTCGTCCAATAACTGCTGAAGATATCTAATGTACTCGACGACCATTCTTAAAGTGTCTACTTTGCTTAACTTTTTCCCGGAACCGCGGCGCGCGCCACCGGACAAGGCAGCCACCACGGAAGCGGGCAGGTGACGTCGAAGTGCATTAAATCCATCATTCACTTGTTTAACACGGTTGCGCTCGCGGGCGTTGCGGCGAGCTATCGACACGGCCTGCGGTCCTGTGTAAGGATTTGTTCTGAAGTGCACTTTTTTTCTGTACTGCAAATTCGGTGGAGTGTCGTGCGTGACGTAATTTTTTTCAGGAGTCGGTGCGATCGGTATATTTCTCTTTTCCATCGTATTCTTTGACAGAGTGCCGGACGGGTAGCCCGATGCGACTACTACGTAGTTAGTTTGTCCGTGGACGAGTTGTATTTCTTGTAGCATCGTATTTACGCGGTTGTTTGCGGAAGGAGTGCGCGCGGTCAGTCCGCGCGACGGTCAGGAAAGCACTGAGCGATGTAAGTTGCGTGGGAGCTTGTAGCGCGAGCGACGGGAGCGGAGCTTCGCGTTTAAGTGAGCCGCCGGCGCACGAGCACGCGTTATATCACCTGCGCCGGCTGCAAAAAATATAAATTTTAAAATTCTCTTCCCCTATTATTTTCGATCATCCCTTCCCTCGAGTACGTGCGGGTCCGTACCTGGGGTAGTGAGGGGACCGCAGCGCGCCTGAGACCGACCAACGCGTGCCCAGTTTTTCTGTGTTGGTTGACCACTGAATACTCGTATTGTAAATTCATATTTTTTAAATGAAACCGTGTACTTGAGTTTACAATGATGTACATAGTTGCAATGAGCATAATAGTTTAACATATGAAGATAATCAAAGCGATGTGTTTGCCTAATTAGGTAACATTAGGTAATTTGACAATTGTCAAGTACTTGATTAAGTTATTCGAGACCCTGCATTAATAATACTTTTGATTCTTATGAGTGATCGTTTTGAGAGTGACGAGTCTAGCTTAGAAAACACTCTAGGCGTCTATTTCAGCAACTTGACACATTAACAATTCGGCGTACATTGCTGTGTCTATAATTCAAAAAAACACTGGGTGCAATCGCCACGTAGCGACCCAGCAATCTACGGAGAATGGTCATTGACGGTGACAATTATCAAGTTATTGAAATAGGGGTCAATACTTTCTTGTATAAATACTTTTTCTCACAGATTGAAAATCGTCAATACCTTCCTGTAAAGGCTATATAAAACGCGTCTTCAGATAAATTCGGACTCAAAAGACTAACAAAAAAGCCGAAGTCAAAAGAAGTTGAATTTCGGCAACGAAAACTTCAAAAACCCGAATTTTTACCAACATTTGTAATAATTTGTATTCCTTTCGTCTTTTTTTCCGGTATGTTATTTCAATGTTCACCTTATTGCTTCATCATTATATTTTGAAACAGTGAAATGCCATTCCAACTTCGTAAATAACGGAAGATGAAACTTGCGATAGTCGTAGCACATGCTACGGCTTTCCAAACGCTCCAAGTGGCGGCTAACGCAACATACCCCGCACCACATTAATTCACATTTCTCTAATACCGATATTAATATCGCTTATGAATTCGAATAAGCATACATGTCTTTGATTCATTAAAATATTTAGAGTTTCAAAGTTGTATGTTTTCGTGTGAGCGGAGCCGCCGCGGTGACAGACCTGACTGTAGTCATCATCAATTAGACCTACTCGGACATGCTACTTGCAAAAGGCGTTATGTATAGAAGAACTTTGTGCATACATACGACGTTTTAGAATGACGGACGCAAGCACGCTATGAATTACACTTCTTACCGATAGTTTGTTTTATTCGCCGGCCCTTTGATCAAAGCTACCGGTCTGTCAATCCCATGGCGTGGATCGAATAACTCTCATTCGATTCTGTTAGCTTTACTAATTGAATCGAAACTGCTTAGAGAGGTATTTGTTTTCATTAGTTAACACTTAAGCGGTTAATGTTAGCATCGGAGAAATACCTTTACTTAGAGTTACGAGGACATCTCGAGAGAACCACATTATTAAGGCTACTTTATACTAATGTTCTTTTTATTATTGTGGGCGATAAACTGTAGGTACGTAAACGTAAATAACTTATTCAATATTTATAGCATACTTCTTAACAATCGAAGATAACTCGAACAAGTTGTCATATATTTATCGATAAGATCTCAGGAACACTTGATTTGTAACTATATTATTTAAATAATCCCTCCTATGGTGCCTGCAGATACCTATTTCAATTTCGGGGGCCACTCTCTACATTCTCTTTTGTATTGATTTTTTTCTCGTTTGAAGTAAAGCGTAGTACATTATCAAGTTTGATAACACTACAAGACGAACACTTTAGCCTGTTATTATTCCATTATTTTTGCCGTAATCCTTAGTGACCAGTAAGACGTAGAACGAGGCTAATATTTTTTGATTTTTTTATATGGGTTAAGTGAATTATAACACTGGCGAGGGTGGGGTTGTATCACGAAGATTGCGAGGTAGGAAAATTGAAGATAAATACCAACTTCAATGACTAGTTATTTGCATAGATGTACCGACCCGTAGTATTTGAGTGTTGACATATCACTACACATAAATGATTACAAAATGTACAAGAATGTATCAAAATCAAATAATGTAATACATAATAGACGCCGAAACCACCTGCGAGCGGTAAAAGTAACACATTAATTCTAATTATGTTTAGACACTAGTAAACTTTGTGCAGTAGAATCCGAAGATTTATACACCAAGTGCTTCTCGTATTTAATTTAAATTAGCTTCAAACGTATTGGCCAGTCACTTGGTGGGGTTGCAACCCCGTGATTGTACCGGATATGACCTGCGGGGAAGTGTCGATATTAGACGTTTTTACTGTTACGCTATTAGTTTTTTACTATGTTTAATCATTAGGGTTCCGTTAGGGTTGTGTGAAATATTGAGGGGCGTAGAATGTTAATAGGTGAATTTTACTCATATTCATGTACAATGTCATAACGAAATGTTCAAACGTTGGGGCGCTTTAAGGTTATAAGATTGATTTAAGTATATTTTGGTATTTGTACTAATGGGTTATTTTCTACGGCTGATCTTTGGAAATTTCCTATCTGTGTTAAATAGCTAATCATACAAATCTGGTCTCCGTATCAATTACTTGACTTATACCACCTGAGACTAATAATTTGCTGTAGGTACATGATTTATGTCAAATGGCACTTACCTCGACCGTAAATTAATAGTCGACCCAGAAATGGGCATACATTACTCCAAAAATTTGTTGAAGTAATTGATTTGATAGCACATATTTTACCGAATTTAATTATTGAGAAAAACCGCTGTCTGCTTAACGATTTTTTCAGGATATACTAACCTCACCAACTTATGTTATGCTCTTAAGTCTCAACTGTTTGCTAAGGTAATTTGAATCTAGTTGCGAAGAAAATCGGATAGAAATTGGTGGGATAATTAACGAAATAAAAGAAATGCAACTTTATTTGATGTTAAGAAAGATTTCAATCCCATTGAAGAAACGGGGTGTACTTTTTAATACACATTGGGTCTTGCGAGGCTTGATCTTATTAAATTTTCAACGATGAAACGTAAAATTTGCATTCGGTAATTAGAAATTGCTGAATAATGAAGCTAAGGTACGCTAAAATAATCCTCGAGAGTTTTTGGCTATCAAGTAATGGTGACCTTATTTATTACACCTGGACCAAATGTCTTTACTGTGTTTACAAATGGTCACTTTAGTGAATTAGGGGACTTATTAACTAGTACTTATCAATATACCCTCAAAACCTAACCTAACCTAACCTAACCTAACCTTAATTATTACAAAAAAACTAGTCTTAAAAAAATAAGTACATCACTATTTATCAACAAACAATATCATCAAATTATTATTAAGTGACTTGTTAAAGCCCATTTATATTATTAAAGGATTACCCAAAAAGAATAACGCTAAATGATCTTATTGAGAGGGTTGTAGACACGCATATTACAAATCATACCACCCACGCGACACGACTTATTTATTTGTAGTTGATGAAAAGCATAATGGATACGACCATTCATAATTGTATCAAAGACTGAATATGTGAAGATAAATATTATATGGATAGAAAGTTTTATAAAGAAATTGTACCATAGCTGAGACAGGTGAAAATAATAACAATTAAGTAATTGGAAACCAAAACACGCAAACAAATTTTAGATCTTCTTTAGTGTCAATTACAAAAATTGTCGTGATGTTGCCGTTGAATCTTACACGAAGAACTTTTCAGTTTGTAATTAAATAAATCCTATTTGATCGTATGTGTTATCTTACTCCTCTTTGTTTATTCTTGTACTGACTATTCCTAAGTTTTGTCCGTCATTTCCTGCTATTCTATATATTATACTTGTTTATTGTTCTGCGTTTATTTGTGATGTTGTAATAAAGAATAATATTATTATTACATGTATGGTGGACAGAACGTTTTATTTGTTTTATTATTTTCACTGCCCTAGCCTCATTTGAGCATGTCCTTGTTTTATTTTTACTAGCACCCCACAGTTTCACACTGGTAGCGGCAATTGCGCTCATAATTGCTCACATGACAACTGACAGTTATTTACCCTCACAGCAATTAAGACAAAACAAATTATGTAACCCCAACTTATGCGTACATTATCAATCATCGTTTTATGCTTTGCAGCGTTGGGACGTCAATAATTGTAGTAGGTAATAGTAAAAATGTTTTGTACCTACTATAGTAAATTTTCTGCTTTTTCTGTTTCTCAATCGGGATCATATTGATTTATGTGCAATCGTTACTTTTCACAGAGGCGACTCCAGTTTGAATGTCAACTTAAGGGGTCTATACATGTAATAATTTGACAGCCCCAATTTATCAGAAGCTGACCAATTGCTATTGTCGGGAGGCATGTTGCGCTGCTGATCTAACGTGTCCTACGAGTTACGAGTACGCCACACCAAATTATGACTTCTAAATGTTGTTCTGACAAACTGTGGTTAAATCACGTAATCTGTAGAACCCTTTGAAGGCGCGAAGTTGAAGATATAATACCTCCTTAATACTGACGCGATTGATAATTAATGTTCATTAAATGACCCGTTTCTATACCGATTTAACAGTATGCACTGTTTATTGCTGATACTTAAATATAAATACTGACAAACCAGTATCGTGACAAATTATCAGCGTGATCTTGCAGAAACTCAAATGGACTTTTTGGCTGAACGCGAGAACAGCGCGATGCCATGCCATTAAAAAATCACAGAAAGAGAAGATAGTCTACTTTGACGTTTGACGTTGTTTTGTTGAAATTTGTTGTACATTTATTGAAATTACACCTTAATACGAATTTAGGGCATAGAAGTTCCCATTTTAGAATCGATTATTTTTTATGCTTTATCATCCCGCCATTTTGCCGTCACTGAAAGTTGACAGATATGGTAGCTAGGATTTGAAGAAGAAGAAATAAAAAAATGAAAGTGTTCAAATGTCTCGGTAAATTAATTAATCGTCGCAGTCGGATAAAATCTAGAATAAAAAAAAAGGTTTAATGTTTTTCCGTTCATGGAAAGCTGAGATCATTCGTGACTGGGTGATTCTTTTTTTCATTTAGGGTAATTCCGGGGTAGATGGCCATAAGGAAGAGATGGCCCATCGAAATATTTCATGGAACCAGTGACTTGATTTCGCGACTTTTTGTTTATTTCGCTTCGTTTTGTGCCTAAGAGCACGGGTGCAATTAACAATTAGGCGAAAAAAAACCCAAAGTAAGTAAAATCGTCTTTGATTATTTAGACTAGTGTCAATATTTTTTGAGAGGTCATGTTTTACCAGGTGACGATGTTAGTTTCTCTAAATAATGATGTTTTCGTGTATTTGTTGCAAAGTATATGAGTGTCTCATTGTTCTAAGGTCAGACTTTGGCAAGTCATGTCATGACTTGTTCTTAAATTAGGTGTGGTCATCTCTCCCGCAAGAAAAGGAGAGATGGCCACTGGCTAGTTTTAGTCAGTATGCCATATGTCGGTATGATGCTGAATGTGTGTCAAAGAATAGTATATAAAACAATCCAGGATACCTAAGCAGGAAAAAATATCCAAAACTGCCAGGTCGGTTTGTAAACGAAAGCTAAACTGCCACGGCTGTGGGGATAATTAGGTACCTATTAGAAGTTATTTTCTTCGAAAACTGGTTTCAGTGTAGTTTTGGCTACATAAGAATTGCACCGAGTTCGAGGACACGTGCTTAAGTATAAAAAAAAATACGAAAAACATACTAACTGAGAGAGTTAAGTTACAGCCATCTTTCCTGTAAAGGTATGGTCATCACACCCGTATACCTTGGGAGAGATGGCCAATCGTGTCTTTTTTTCAAAGGGTTTTTTTTCGATGTAATTTATATAGATATTATACTTTTTTTGTTTAATAATCCAAAGTTAATTAACCAAAGTTTAATAAAAAATAAAATATGTATTCGTGATATGTAAGCATTTATTTTAACAGTGTTCCAAAAAAACTATGGCCAACTACCCCGGACTTACCCTAGGGATTTATTATAAGTGTAGATAATTATAATATTAATATTTTAACAAACGGTTGCCCTAGTGGGTAGTGACGCTGCCAACGAAGCTAAATGACCCGGGTTCGAATCCCGATAAGGGCAAATATTTCTGTGATGACCTTGAATAATTTTCTGTGAGTCTTGGATGTTTTCTATTTATTTAAATATTGCTATTGCTCAATATTAAATATATCGTCATCTAGTACCCACAGCATTAGCTTTATTGAGCTTATAATAGGCCTATGTCGATTTGTGTAATTCCTTAATATTTATTATATTTAATACGAAGACGTTTCGCGTGATACTTTGATTAAGTTTTGCATTTTATTACATCAGGCGTGGCAATTTTAAGCAACAAGGACAATAAAACAATTACTTATATTACTCGAATAAGAGATGCGTGGGATTGCAGGGGTGGTGATGATGATGGGAACATCGTCATCTGCCTGGTCACGGTTCACTGGTGTGGGACCTACAAAATTGCTTGACATTCACGTGTTTGATCGAAACTAAAACAAATAAATGGATTCGTTGCACGGACCGGAAATTGTACTGTATATAATTGTGCCAAATAATTTAGTTTCACGTTAATTTTAAAAAAAGATTAGGAACATCTACATCTGACATCATGTACATCTGACAAAATACAATTACTTCGTCAAAAAACCTATCTACTTTACATATTAACCTCAGGCATTCATGGCCCGTCGCTACTACCAACTGAAAACTATTACTACTACTTAATTTAGTATGGGGTGGCGCATCGTTACTGACGATTTCTCAACATAATTTGAGACGTTGGTGCCGTAAAGAAGCCTAAGTCTTCTGGTAGATGTCGCTACATACGCCTCCCTAAGGCGTTATATGAAGGAACTGATTGATGGATTTGGTGCCCGAACCAGATTGTTCCGATAGCTCAGTTGGTAGTAGCGACGGGCCATGAATGCCTGTGGTCGCCGGTTCGAATCCGGCTCGGAGCATTACATTTTTCAATTTTTCCTTTCATTTAAAAAAATTATAATTTTCTTTAGCAGCGTTACTGCTTAAAAACAAATATTAATTTAGTATGGGGTGGCGCATCGTTACTGACGATTTCTCAACATAATTTGAGACGTTGGTGCCGTAAAGAAGCCTAAGTCTTCTGGTAGATGTCGCTACATACGCCTCCCTAAGGCGTTATATGAAGGAACTGATTGATGGATTTGGTGCCCGAACCAGATTGTTCCGATAGCTCAGTTGGTAGTAGCGACGGGCCATGAATGCCTGTGGTCGCCGGTTCGAATCCGGCTCGGAGCATTACATTTTTCAATTTTTCCTTTCATTTAAAAAAATTATAATTTTCTTTAGCAGCGTTACTGCTTAAAAACAAATATTAATTTTATATTAACCTCAATCCACTTACTACATATTTTTTACTTTTATACCTACTAGTACTCGTATTTAACATGTGAATTTAGATTTGAGGGGTATTATTTATACATGTATACAAATATTTGGTTTCCCTTCACATCATTTATTATTAGAAAGAAATTTGTCGTTTCACGCTCCCATCTTGTTCGATAGTCATTAACAATTCCAAGTTAAGGCTCGGTAGCTCCCACACCATCTAATTGTAAATTTCATTGATGTTTCCACCAACAAGACCTATTAATTCCACGTTTAAAAATTAAACCGCTCTATAAATCATAAATGCAAAGCTAGCCGACATCGATAGCACAATGGAACTACCTGATTTCTATCCAATATCATTTGATTAACGACGTGTTGAGTGACTCCTATTCATACCGACGTCAAAGGGTGATCGCATTAAGTATTAATAAAGAGAATGTTATACGTTTCACCTCCAGCGCACACGGTCTTGGACAATAAAAAGCCTGAATCATAAAGCAAGCATTCCTCATAGTGCCAACACTGCAACGCGACTGCAACACTCTCTTACATTTAGTAGAAAAAATGGAATTTCAACGTGATCGATATATTCGACAAAATAAATAAATACAGCTACTTCTAAGAAGGGGTTCCACGCTCTTCAAGACGTTCGGCAGATTGGTCAAAATGCAAATAGGTTGTCTTGTACGCTTGTAAAACAGTAGAGTAATCTGGACGGCGGATCTGTGGCACGGTACGTCGCCACCTACAGCCAGCGTCACTCGACGTCTGTGTCGGCGACGTGACGTGACGTATCCGACTTGTTGACACAGCGACACCGATTGTGACCGAGATATCGTCTCTGATTCCATTCGGCATTGTGACGATTTTGCGATAGACTATTTCGTTTTTCTCACTAGATGCATTATAAAACGAAGCAAATAAACATAAACGTGTTTTTTCCCATGCTTGTAACTGTCTTATTTATGTACAGTTTTTATTGTATAAATCAAACAAACATAAAAATGTTTTCTATTCTCACTTGACAGCGTGCAGGACAACTTCATAACGAGGTGACGTGTCTCTTTTAGTGGATACGTTGTATTTTACGTAGGACCCGTATAAGGATGGTGGTATAAGAATATGGACCATAAATAAGGCTAGTTTAGAAAATTCGGCTCCTCTGCCGACAAACGAGAGTTGTACAATGCGTTTATGGTTTTATAGTGCCTCGTTAGTACCGGTCATTAGACTGGCCTAAATAGGCAACTAATAAGTATTGTTACTTTAATTTCCCACTAAAGTTTTTAGAGACTTGAATACATTGATGCGTTGACATCATTGCGTTTAATAACACCAGTTAGCAGTTAAAAATGAGTATCATCGATACGGTTGCCAAAAAAGGATGTTGATTTACATATGTTACTTTGTATCGTTTAATCTGATATGATATGCGAAATTAAAGATGGAAGCCAAATTCTCATTTAATATGTTGGTCCCGTTGAGACGCGTGGCAGGCGCGCGCCGGCCGTGCGCGCGGGCAGACGGGTTTGCTGGTTTAAACCATACCTTAATTACGGCAAGGCGTTATCGAGTAAGAATGTGCACACGCGACATAGGTATTAATTTTAATGAAAGAAGTGTGCGCCTGAGGAGCACCTGCCCGAGTCGTCGGTTCACTGAAAACTATGCGACAGCGGAAACTATGCAGTCGCTTTGGCACAAACTCTTTAATAAATAACGTTTTATGAATATAGATAATTGAAAGAGTATACTTAATAAAATGAGGTGTTGGGGTAACAACGGAACTGTATACGGATCGGACGTGGTTGAACGTATTAAAAGTTACATGGTACCTACTTTTTAGCTTGTTTTCAAAGTTATCGAGAAATTTCTGAATGTGTAGCTAGCGCTTTTTTTTAGTTTTCCATAAACATTATCTGCGTAAAGTTCATTTTACAATGATTGTCCGGTGTTAAAATATTCGATGATAAAAATAAAATGCAAACGCTGAGTCAAATTTAAACTTTCGTGAGACATGTTGATATAATACTAATAGTTACACGGTTCAACTCACGTATTAAATGTCACTATTTAATACGTGAGTTGAACCGTGTAATTATTAGTATTAAGTATTAAAACAAATAATACCTAATAATTCAAGGAATTGTTAGCTAAGATAAGCAAAAAAAACCCGAAGGCTTACCAAAGTGTCGAAATTTACTCCGATCTTACATGAATATTTTATCGAAAAGAAAACCGAGTTACGAAATTGACTTAATGAGATAAATGGATGTTCGCTCAATATGTAAGTAAGTAGCTACAATTTTCTATAGCAACGAGAAATTCAGCAGCTTAAAAAGAGCAAGACGTAAAAATCCAAACAACTAACTTAATATATGCACGTCTATTCTCTATAATCTTTATTATGTGTAAGCAATGCCAACTTATATTTTATGATATTGTTTCTACTTGAATTGTTTACACTTAATTACTAAGTAGTATATAGTTTAAATTCAATAACAAGTGAAATAATGGATGTACATCTCTTGGTCTCACCGGATAATTTGAATTCTAATTATGCATAAAATTGCAGTCGCTATTACATCGAAAACTTCTCACATATTCTTCTCGTTATTTTTTGATTTATTATATTCCAATCTGCTGATTATATTTAGTTGATATACCTTTTTTTTCGGTTAGGCAGAGTAGGTACCTACGTAACGAATGTAACGATGTTTGGAATTTAGCTGTCCTTAAAAAATACGGCAATGGCGACTTCATGTCTTTTATTGTAATAATTGTATCAAAAAAGTAAAAATGTTCCATAAGAAAAACGGTTCTGCCTTTATAGTAATAACGTTTATTTTCCTCTAAATCGAAGCTTGCTTATTATTATCATTCATTATTAAACGAACGCCGGTTGATTACTAAACGTAGTCACAATAATTAATTCTTTTATAATATTTTAACGCAGTTTTAATGCGCATTATATTTTGTTAAACACTGCTGGCTCTTTTGGTAGTTCATTTGCTTACGAGAAATAAAATGACGTCTTATACATTTGTGTACCTACCTGTTGCGACATATTAACATTTGTTATAAAATTTATAATGACAACTCATAATTACTTAAGTGGTCAGATTAGAAAGCACCTGCTTTAATTTACAGCGATTACGCTTTATGTGCTATGATAAAATTGTATTATACCGGAACTCGTTATTTTTAAATCTGATTGACCAATGCCCATCTATGTTTCAATTTTGACCGAATCCAGGCCAAGTCACCACGCCATAATAAGGGGAGCGACGTCCATCGGTACTTAAATGCTACTTCGAATCATTTGAAAGCTTCCAAGGCGCCTTAAGATGTTGCGACAGGTTAATTTGAAGAATAAATTGACGCTCGTCGCCGTCCGCTTTTATGGGTCGCCGTGTTTATATCTTATGCGAAAGGGTTCCATAATAGAGGCTTAGCGAGTCCTGGGCAGCTGCCGGCTGGGCGGGGGCAACGGTTCCGAGCTCGCTCTCTTGAATTTTTAGTACACGAGTTCATCTGTATACGGATTTTTAATAATCATGTGACGATGTGCCCGGGAATGCCTATCGAACTGGTTCGGAGTTCGATGCCCATACAAATATTTTCGTGCAAAAAATAATTGGTCACTGTCTTGGTCAAGTCAAGGCACGGTCCCATTCACTGAAATGTTTGACTTGTGGTTGCTTAATTGATAAATGAATGTTTACTTCCCGTTTTTTGGCCGGTACCATTGGTACCCAAATATTTGATATACATTATTTAGTACTGATTTTTAACTGATACGTTTATGTAATATGGATTATATATTTCGTTGTTTTCACTACAATATAAAAATACATTGGAAGTAGTAGTTCTGAATCAGATTTATTTCTAGCAGTTTAGTTCTCATATTCCTTTGTTCTCATGTTTATCAGTGCCTCTTGTGCTCCCAGTGTGCGCTGATGTGTTTGATTTGCTTACTAGAGGTCAATATGTATGAGTGAGTACATTTAAGCTCGTGTATCCGCGCATGGAAGCATACTTCAAGATTTTAAGGTAAAAATAAGTATCCTGGATTTATATGTAACTAGCCGCCCTTGCCCCCGCTGCGTATTTCAGAGAACACAGGCTAATCCGCGGGATAAATTATTGTCCCTCATATATGCAGGTGAAAGAAGTATTAAAATCTTATGGGTAGTTTCGGAGATTACCCAAAGCATACAAACTTATAAAACTCACAGACTTTTCCTTTTTATTATATTTGTAAAGATTACTTCATTTACGGCGGAAATTAAATCAGATATCGTAAGCTGAGTTGATAGAACATCTAAGAGTAGTAAAACGGACATCATGTGATTCTGCCCAACAAATAATGTAACTGCTACCAAGAATAATAATAAACATAAATACTTTCAGCAAGTAACACTACGTACGAACTACGATTACCGTAAAACTGAGCCATAGATCCTACAGATAACAGGGCAAAACTTTTTACATGTCCCCGAAACAGTATCTGGAAAGATTTTGCCATTGTATTATAAGCTTTATTAATTGGAAGTAAGAAGCAATTGTGAAGACACCGACTGCATGTTTTACTTTGTACTCAGTGAAGAAGTACGAGGGATTAAGATCTAAATGCAAGCAGCTAAACGCGAACACAACTGAACATGCCTGTAACTACTGCTTTTATCATGCTGCTTTTTCTCTATTTGCGACGGTCGTTTTAATTAATGGTTTCGTCGAGGTGTCAGAGGTGGTGATGGCCATTCTATATGAGAGTCGATTGTTTTCTGATATTTATGCAAAGCTTTACTATACAACTACACCTATATTTATTTTCTCTCGCATTGTGCTTAACGCTTCGATACAAAGTCTGTAATTGTTCAATTCTTTCATAAAGTAGCGTGCGTAACCTTGGATGTGTTTGTAAATGTAACGCCCGCCGCGGCACACGTCAGTCGACTGTCTGATCTAGTGCGGAGACGAAAATACGTACAAAGGGTAATACTGGATCTGGCACACACATTTTTAAATCTACAACGAAAAAGGACATTGTGGGTTTCACCTGCCGCGTATTTTACGCCTGCATGTGGGATTTGTAATTCAGAACGTTGCTCCAGTTGATGTTGTTTATGCGCGTTAACTAACCCGTTGAATGTTGTTACGAAGAAATAGATGGCAGTAAATAAATGTGAAGATACCATTTAAATATATATATATATTTATTGGATGCAAAATGTTAATTGCTTAAGTTTCTAATTATAGATTTTTGCTTAATAACATACACAAAGTAACTTACCACGTTTGATATTAATATCCAGCGGCAACATATTAAATTTCATTGTACAAAGCAAGCTCCTTCATCCTTATTTCGAAAAATAAAACTAGAGGTACCTTCTAGTGGAAGTAGTCCCGACGACGTAGCATGCCGTTTGTCAACTTACCTGCATTTAAATTTGTAAACTTAGAATTAAGCACTAACCGTAAATTGTAATTATAGTTTCAAATGTTCTCATGTACAAGTGAAATTGTAATTTCTTATGAGAATAAAGATCTTTAACCATAAGTACTGATCCCGTACTCGATATCTTGCCGTGTCGCGCCAATGTGTATAATTCGTGAATTTTAAAATTCTATTAGTATCCAAGATATTGAAATGTTTTTACACGAAGATTGTAGTGCAGGTGTCTTTAAGGTTTACTTTTTGCTTACTAATTTTCGAGGATTATTTTATGCACCATTGCGTATGTGGGAAATAATAAGAATATGTGGTAATGGTAATTAACGTTAGACGTTTTCCTTGTTGCCACCAGACTTTGTTTCTCAGAAGAATGGCGCCTGGGAGTGAAAAGCTTTATGGTTTTATGGTTATGGAGCTATTTACTTCCTCCAGCGATACAAATACAAAAAGAGGCTGTCTGGGTTTCCGTTTTTAGAGTGCTTTAAACAAAATTGTAATTGCCTGTTTGTCCGTCTGTTTATTTTTCAGCATTATATTGTACGTGTGTATTGTACGTGTCTGACGTTAGTCGCTAGGTGACCAATATGTTGACATCCTTTTACAGGTTTCAAAACTTTCTTCCAGTCAGCACTAACACTCTGCTAATTCAACGAACAGTAATTCAAGCTAATTGGAGCGAGCTGTGGAAAGATCTGCCTCTTACCGTCAGCCAAGCTTATTTCAAATTCTCCTTCAAACGCAAGTTATGTAAGCGTCTCTTTTCAGCTAATTTAGATAAGTGATCCTCATCATATCTTTGAACATATAATTGTACTAGCTTCTGTCCGCGACTCCGTCCGCATGGAACTCGTTTATATCGCAGATCCATACAACATTTCACCCCCCATTTTAGGGAAGTGGGGGTTAGAAAGAGACAACAAGTAGCCTATGTCACGCTCCATCCCTTCAACTATTTATCTCCACTTAAAAATCATGTCAATTCGTCGTTCTGTTTTGCCGTGAAAGACGGACAAACATACACAAGACACATAAACTTTCCCATTTATAATATTAGTATGGAAGTATGGATGTACGAGTATAATTGTTTGTATAAGTATATTTATATAGTACCTATGCATTTTATATGAATGTACATATATGAATGTAATTAATTGATTCGTGTTTCCATTCGAGTCTCAGCATCTATAGGATCCTGCACCACTAAAGCTTCTGTTTAGCCCAATGGTTGACTTGTAGGTACTGAAGGCATTAAGTCCGCCAATTGTACTTGTTTATATCTGCGCAATAAAGTAAAAAAAAATACATATTTAAAAGCTTTGAGTGTGTAGGTAGAGCTCTAAAATCCCCCTGAAATTATATGCATTAAATAAGTACCTCGTAAAAGTCAGTTATTTATTTTCATAAATATTTATTTAATCAACCCGATAAATGCAGGTATCATAGTACATTGAACAATTAATCTTAGGCACTGTTTATAGTGTTTATCAACTTTTTAAGGCATTGTAGATGTATATAGGAACACATTCTAGAGGTGGATGATACATTTCGAACGTAGATACCCGGCCAGATCTTTTGCATATTTACTAAATATCTATTAAATATTCCGTACGCTAAGTACACCAAACAGTCTAATGGTGCAATACTATTTCATGCACGAGACAAAAGTATCGCAGAAAGTACTCGTATTCTTCGCGCACGGATTTGCAATGTAGTCCCATAAGTCAGCATCGAGAGGCGGTTCCCTTTATCTAGATTAGACCTTATAAAATTAAATGGCTCAATCCAAGCTTGGGGCTAAAACAAACACAGAGCGTTCGGTTCCGTAATTTGAAGTGAATGTTTTTTTTTTTTTTAATTTATAATAACCCATATTGTATCCATTTAAATATTAATAGAAAAATTGTGTGTAATACTCGTGTCATCATCATCATCACCATATCAGCCGAAAGAGGTCCACAGCTGGACATAGTCCTCCCCCAAAGAGTGCCAAAGTGACCGGTCATGCGCCGACTCCCGCAACCTTTACCAGGTCATCAGTCCACCTTGTGTTGGGGGGCCTACCCACGCCGCGGCGTCCGGTACGTGGTCGCCACTCAAGAACCTTTCCGCCCCAATGGCCATCATTTTTTAGACATTAAAAAAATAGTTTTGATTGACAAATTTTTCATGAGATTGTATTTGATTTTTGTTAATACGTTAGGTAGAAACTGTGAATTGTAATTGCTATGGATGGGAAACGAGTTAGGTATAACGGATTATTTTGGGGAGAATTGTGATAAGGAGATACCTAAATCACTGACGGTTTTGTCATATAGATTAAAGCTACATTTACGTTTGTTCACGGATTCTTTGACTTAGTATCCGAACGTAACACTAACGCTTCAGGTCTTGATGTATCTGTTCACAGTTCGGAATAAATCAGGGCAATCTGCGCCCGCAACGCCTCTCGTGCGCTTTATGCTACGGATATGATAATTAGCGCCTGCACAACAAAACAATTAGCCGATTACGTAGATACTAGATAAAGAAATACATTGTGGCAGTATTTGCATTAAAGACTTATGGGATCCATTCAAATTATAGGCTAAGAGTCGGTAGTAGGTAGTTTGCGGCGCTACTACGTTGCAAGACCAAAATCTAATTGTTTTTTTATAAACCAGATTACAAAGGCTTGGCTCATGTCATGAAAGTCAATTCAGGAGAGCTATGGCAAATTATCAATTTTAATGCAGTCGAAGCTCTGAGACACTTAGCCAGGTTCAACAGTAATTATAACGGTATGATGACTTTCGTGCGTATTAATAACGATAGCGAATGACGAATGAAGCCAGAACTTGCTTTAGTTTATCCTTTGGTATGACTGACATAAATTGTTCAAATTCGTAGGGCTTAAAATATAAATAAAAAAGCAATCATGTGTAGTTTCAATGTCCGAGAGGCAACCGGATGGCTCGCGGTAATTGAGCTCCCGAAGCGTTGTGGGTGGCTGCCCTATGCCACCCAAACTGAGCCAACTTGGACTGGGGCGGAAAATGGGAAGGTAATAAAAATAATTGTCGCCAGGTATTCGATTTAGACCAGCATTTCATTATTACACAGTTTTTGGCAACCGCTGTTTCAAAAGTTTCAATTTCAGACCCCGTATCATGGTCGGCCTTATCACACGATAAGTGTCAGGACAGAGCGTCCGTCACTGGCTGACAAGGTTCGATAGAACGAGACTTGTCACTTATCGCGTGATAAGGCAGGTCATGATACGGGGTCAGGCTGCACCGCGACAAAAAAAAAACATACATATTGTCTATTTCCGCCCTTGACCAAACTGGCTCATTTCGGTTTGTACAGGGCGGTTCCACAGCACTTCGGGAGCTCAAATGGGTTCCCTCTATTTGGCATAACTTTGACTGACCGAAATGTTTTTCGCATAACAGACTTGACATATTCGGTTTTCGCCGAATGTTAATATGGCAGAAACCTTGCTTAATAGAATTTCTAAAATTCCGAAACTGTGTTTGGCCGAATTTAAATTTGCTTACTATTGTTATGGGTTACTATATTTACGCATAATTTGGTTTGGCATAATTTTATACAGCATATTATAGATTCTGCGATACTTACTAAGCATAAGTACTTAAAACGGGGTACGTTTCACGAGATATACCAACAACACAGTGCAATATGTGTTACAGGACCGGTACACCTCTGGAATCGTCGGCTAAGTCAGCCAAACATTTTAGCATGGATTCCCTCTGTAATAGAAGACTGTTTCTGGACACAATTTTCTTCTTCAAGATTTTAAAAAATGAAATTAATTGCCCAAATTTGCTGCAAAATATAATGTTTCATGTACCGCATCGCTCCTTACATCCACGTAATTTGTTCAATGTGAGTTCCGCACGCACTAATTACTCAAAACATACCTTTTCCAAACGAGTTTTAAAAAACTACAATGACTATTTCTGTGACATCGATCCGTTTATGCACTCTCTTGATGTTTTAAAAGAACGTACGAGATCTAAGTTGTTATCGATAAAAAATACTTAGTGTTCTACCTACTTATTTTCCTACTCGCTAAGACGCTTTTGTATATTTTTTCTTTTCTTAATGTTTGTATTTATGAACTTCCAGGTCTGTTTTTATGTAAATTTATAACTAACCTCTATATTTTTATGCATGACTGTATGTGTTCTGAACTATAATATATATACATACATATATATATAGTAGATTAATATAATTATAAGAGTAATATAATTTATATGATCTCGATTATAATATAGTAGATTAGGCTAGGTTAGTCAGAAAAAGTGAGGGTCAGGGGGAAAAGCCCCCCGCAGTAAAAAGAAACAAACAATCGTACCAATGGTATGGTAGGTTAGGTTAGGGTTTGCTTGTGTGCCTTAGAGCGGAAATAGGCACCCGCGAAGCGGGGTGACGTCGACACGCTGCCGTGGTGGTTAGGTTAAAATAATTGGAGTTTATTATTTAAAAAAAAAACTGCGAGAATAGTGTTCGACAGAAAAAATGCTCTAGATTATATTTTATGCGTGAACATGATTTGGAGCATCAAAATTATGCACAAATAATATTCGGACTATTGAAATTCGGCGTAATCGAACTGTCTCGATTCCGCCGAAGCAGTTTATGTGCAAAGTCAATTATGCCTACATAGATTATGCCAAAGAGAATTCTTACTACTAAAATTATGCCAAAACACGGGGAACCAGCTCAAATACCTCGAGCCTTCCGGTTGCCTCTTGGACACTGCAACTACGCGTTATTTTTCTGAATATACCTACATGTCATGTCACAAAGCTTTCTATCAATGTGATTTTAAAAGAAATATATTTCAATGACATTGCCGAGGACCTGTTGCCTTTTGAAGACCGACTTGCGCTTAAACTTCTCCGAAAAAAAACTTCATGAAAACGATTCAGACCACCATTTACGTTTGCAGCCGCAACTGATTAACACAATGGTCTAATTACCGCATCCTTTACAAAGCCTTAAGGCAGCCACGGACATCTATAAAACAAACGCGTACCAGCGTGGGATTGAATTGCGAATTTTGATATCTCAATCTTGGTCGGGTCAGAGACGCCGCGGTCACGACACCCTTCGGTGGTCACGAGCGGGAACGCTTATTAATTATTTTATTATATGTACGGATTATCGGGCCGATACTTATGCTCACAATAAAGGAAGGAATGCAGAATGTATAGTGCAGTCTTTGGGAAATACAGTTAAATGAGTGTTTAAATATTTATTATTTAGTATTTATATCTATTATATATATCGTCGTCTAGTACCCATAACACAAGCCTTACTGAGCTTACTATGGGACTAGGTCGATTTGTGTAAGATTGTCTCCTTATATTTATTTATTTATTTATTTTTTATTATGTAACTTTTTGTTTCACTAAAGACTTATATTGCCTATTTAGAACAACCATGTAGAGTTATTCCCTAAATACCATCTTAAAACCATATTTCATATTATCTCCCAATAGATTAGGGTTAACTATAGTTAATATAATTAAAACGAATAGTATAATTAAAAATACTTTATTATTTTGAAGGTTAGATTATGTGTTATTAATGTTTATGTCAAACGATTTTATTTTGGTGGGTGCTATTTTTGAATTTAACCAAATAAAAAATCTGGATCGGACTACATATGAAGACCTCCATACGGACAAGGTGAAAGGGCACAGACATACGAACGCCGAAATTAAATACAGGACACACTTGCTCAAGGCTCGGATGCGATCGATTTATGGCATAAGTGATTTCTGTCTTGAGCATTCTCAGATAAGTAGATCAAGATTGCCGAGGAACCTTAGTGTGTAGAGTCGATGAGGAACCATATTATATGAATACTCATATTTGGTTTTACCTTTTTGATTTTGTTATTGATGCTTCTGAAGTTAATAGTTATAATTGTGTTCAGTGTATATATCGTGTGAATGTTACGAGGGTGGGATGATAAGTAACTAGCCTAATAAAGAAATACTTTGGTTTTATTTTTCGACATAGTCTCCATGTAGCTCTAAGCACTTGTTCCATCGTCTTTCTAATGATGTAATGCCCTCCATAAAATGACTTCTTTCAAGGCCTGCAAAATACGCTTCTACGGCGGCAATGACTTCATCATTTGCGGCAAATTTCTGTCCACCCAAGAAAGTTTTTAGGTTGGGAAAAAGGTGGAAGTCTGATGGTGCTAAATCAGGCGAATAAGGTGGATGGGGCTGCAAATCATAGTTCAATTCGTTGATTTTTGCCATAGCTTTAACACACGTGTGAACCCTTGCGTTGTCTTGATGGAAGATGATTTTTTTTTTCGCTAAATCGGGTCGTTTTTCCTGAATACATTGATGAAGCTTATCTAAAAGATTAGCGTAGTATTCTCCATTAAAAGTTTGACCTTAGGGAAGGTAATCTATAAACAAAATTCCACTTGCATCCCAGAAGACAGAAGCCATCACTTTTCTAGCCGACTTTACAGCCATAGCTTTTTTATGAGCCGAACACCCACTCACCCACCCACCGATTCAGTCCACTGTTTTGATTGAATTTTTGTTTCTGGAGTGTAGTGGTGAACCCATGTTTCATCTGTCGTTATAAATCGACGTATAAAGTCTGCTTTTATTTTTCTGAAAACGGCCCAAGCATTCTTTAGAGTTTAGCATCCGAATTATTTTTTGATCGTCCGTAAGCAAACGCGGCACCCAACGGGCAGATAACTTTTTAATATTTAATTCGTCACTTAAGATATGATGTACCCGTTCTTTGGAAATCCCTATAGTGTCAGC
The DNA here is from genome assembly GCA_945867215.1 of Epinotia demarniana. Taxonomy (NCBI): domain Eukaryota; kingdom Metazoa; phylum Arthropoda; class Insecta; order Lepidoptera; family Tortricidae; genus Epinotia; species Epinotia demarniana. Next base: position 18,362,457 of record OX244262.1, read on the forward strand.
TATTTCAGAGAGCTTAAATTTTCGGTCTGCTAAAACCGGTAACCTATCGCAATCACTAAAATTTATTGACCGAATATAGTTTGTCCGAAAACTATTCGTATTATTATGAGTTCTCCGAATATACAATTCATTACTTTTTTCAATTACCATTTGATGTTATCCAAATGTTTCAGTTGTCCGAATAACTTTTACCGCTACAGTCATTTGGGCTTTGGCTTGTTAAAACTTTTGTTTCACAGCCAATTTTTTACTTATCCATCATTACTTTCCGCATTTCATACGTTTAGCCAAATTTTCGCTTTGAGCGAAATTCAAAAGTAGTTTTACTGAGACTCTAAGGCAGGTCGGTGTAGGTACCTACGACGACGACCGAAGTGAGGAGGAGTGTTAGGTGAACAACTGCGACCCTACAGCGCGCGAGCCGAGCGAGCGTCGCAACAAAAATAAAATTTCTAGGCATATCGTGAAACGCCGCCATTTCATGTATGCCTAAAAGTTGGCCAGGCTTATCACGATGTGCCTGATAAACAATACGGCAGATCGATTAGAACAACGCATTCGTCGATATTCCTAGCTCTATACCAGGCACATCGAACAGTAGTTTCTTTCTTGGCCACTGGTGGCGCTGCGTATGCGATGGCGGCCGTGTTTGTTGGGAGCCAATAATCAGGGCGGACAAAAATGGCTTGTCATAAATAAGCGAACTCTGTCTTAGGTCGGTTAGGTTAAGGTTCACTTGTGCCCCTCAGACCAGAAATAGACACCCCGCGGGGTGGCGTCGACTCGCTGGAGATTATCAGTCCGCACTCCTTATTTTTTTTCATTTACGTATGCGATATGCCTAGGAATTTCGTGATCTGGCGGATTTTACAATCGCCTGCCGACATATACATTATTTACCATAAATACAGCTTATGGAGGACAACCTTAGTTTATTTTTAAACTTTTTGCTAATGTTTTTAATATTGAAAATGCATAAGGTAACAACCATTTTCATAAACAAACATATGAATTAGTAACATATGTGTCCTCCGTATAAACAATAATATTATGTCAAATATAATAAAGCCGATTTGATAAAATACGAACAGATTATCAACCGAATAGTTAAGTCGGTATAACGATATTGCGGGTATACCAATAATTGGTAATCATGGATTTGTCAAACAATTATAAAAGTTAAACCATAAAAAGACCAGCCGTATACGTCGCGAACTAAAGTGTCGGACAAACGAAAAAAGGCAAACGAAGTTTGTCGAATAGTAAATGCCGAAATGAAAATAGGACCAAAAATTTTAGTGATTCAGATAGGTAACCGCTAAAACCATATCGTGTACTTTAGACACCATTTCCGGAGTCGTGACGATTTTTGGGCGTCCGGGGCGGGCTTCATCTTAGACGCTTGTACGGCCGCGTTTAAACTTAGCCACCCAGTTTTTTACTGTGGCGTAAGAAAAAGCACATTCACCCAAAACATCCCTTAACTCTTCATAAATATCAAGCCCCTTCATATCCTTCATATAATAGTACATTGTGATACAAGTGAGGTATGTTGATAATTACATCAGAGGCGAAATTGTTCACGCGAACCGCAGGTGAGCGTGATAAGGAAGCCGAGGATGTAATTATCAAAGCTCACGCGTATCATACGACGTTTTTCAACACATTTTGCGAGGAAAAAATCATTTTGATAAGATGATAATGTTATAGGCCTGCCAAATTATTTACTTTACATTAAGCAAATCATTAAGATGACAACAGGTTTTTACTCACAATTGCACATCGCCAAGAATTTCCAGTGGCGTCCATTCTATTTATCACTTTTCTAGTCACCACGAGTCAACATTTTTGATAATAACCAAACACGCATAAACAAATTTTACAAATATTTGTGAAATAAATAACCAGTAATGGCGCCCAACAGTTTTTTTTTCGTGAAGTTTGTGCAGTGTGGGTACAGAAATCTCTAAACAGCCAATACAAAATAAACATATATTTTCGTTTTAAAATGTTATCTGTATTTAATTCATGTAAAATGTTATGAAAAGTGAATAGTTTTACTAAATTAAACGTTTTCATATCATATACAAACAGAAATAGTCAATTAATTAACAAAAAGGATTTAATTTGTTTAGTCGACTAAGAATCCATTTGCCGAAAATTAAAAAAAAAGCCGTACATTCTGTACAACCCGGTTAATTTAAGAATGCACCGTGTTCATGCATATATCTTGCTGCAAGGTGCCAACGTGACTTAATCGGGATATAACCATAACACACAAGTGTTGTAATGTTATAAAACACGCGTTTTTAATATCCAGGATTATGAGCCTAAAAGCGACACAATAAGAGGTACGTTAAGAGCAATTGTGTTGAAAAGAAACTTAATCACCGCTCTTTGTTCAATTTTATCCATTTTGAAAAACAACCGGCACAATGTATTTTCTAATGTCGAAAAATCAATAAAATATTCAAGCCATCAAATTCAAATTTAGAACAGAGATAGCCAGAAACATATTTTTAAAAACAAGGAAGTATTTTTTTTAATTCTAACTTTTTAAATACCTACGGCTAGTTACTTATTATCCCACCCTCGTATTTGAGGATGCAAGTTTTTAATTTCATTACCGTGAACGTAGCAACCGAAACTATCTACTTATATCTATCTATTCAGCCCGTGCCTATCCACTGCTGAGTGTAGGCCTGTTATTTATTGCTTATCTCTGCCAATCCTCGGTCCTGTGTCAATTAATCCACACTGCTTATTTGCTATCCGGCAGATATCGCCTGATCTTCGACCTGGTGGTCTGCCCGCTGATGCTTTTGACCTTGGCCACCATTTAGTAGTCCCTTTCGTCCACCTCCCATCATTCCGCACAATTTGCCTTGCTCAGGGAGTTAAGAATAAAATAATTCTGGTTCGTACTATGGTCGATAATAATAAATGTTCCCTGCTAGGTAGTGCTTTAGTCCACTAGGAATATTCCTTTTAGGAACCATTTCCTAAATTACTCGTTAAACTCGACGCAACTTCATACGGGAGGTCTGTTCTCCACCATTTCGAAGATCATATCAGGACCTTCGTTTATTACGTTTAACATTTTGTTTACCTATTCGTCTGGATTATTTTAATATGGCGCTTCATTCACACATCCCCGATACTCATTCATTCGGACAGGAAACAAATTTACCACGCGTAGAACATGACCTTTCGGCTCCAAATTAGCTTGAAGAGAATAACTTTTACAAACTTACTATACCGTTGGAGGAAAAGAAAAAGATTCGTATTTAAACACACCTACGATCTATATTGCAATGTATAACACTTTACTATTGGAACTGACGCTCATTAATGCAGGCGTGCGACCGATTTTATTTTTTGGACGCAAAACGCGCGTTGTCCGAGACCTTAAAGGTTGTATTGTATGGAAAAAACAAATAAAACTTGTTAGAACTAATGAGTGTGTAATTTCGAGAGACGCGGAGGGTGGTTCGAGCCCGGCGGTCTGCAACCCCTACCTGGAAGGGTGCGTCATTAGATGGACTGAAAACTACCGCGGCATTAATCAAAATCCCTATAATCATTAATTGTTAGCTTTATTTAATTACAATCCCCACACACATAATTGTAAGATGTCACAGAACTAAAAAGATTATGGAAAACGCGATTCGACGCGACTCCAAAGTTTGATTACAATAAGTATATGTATGTATATAGTTACTAATTTAAAACAAGGTAAGTATTTCTTCCTGTATAGGAGTAATATCTACACTCGAGTTCGTGTACGTTCCGAAAGTAACAAAAATATCTTAGCAACCTTATTGCCTTCAACAATATAGTCATCTTTACATACATTTGTTCACTTTTTCCGTGCACATATTTTCTAACTCTGAATCTGGAGTCTCATCTTACCTGGCTTGTGGATATGAAATCCAAAGTAATGTTTAACATAGTTGAATAAAACATTTAATGATCTGTGCATTGAAGCTCTTCATTGTCAGGAGCCGTAATAATTTTTTTTTCGCAATTACATCACGTCTTTAGTTTTGTTATAGCAATAATGCGGTTCTAACTTCACTGTGTTACTACCTATCCGCTGTCAATACAGTGACTGTGATACCTATCATCTTACAGTCCACAAGATACATCTTAAAATATGCAGTATAAAAATTGCAGACACGTCTAATACCTAGTCTTATTTACTTTTCAATAAAATAAATATTACTCATACGTCGATCCGACCAGGACGTTAAACCATATCATTTAATTCTGATTTATTACCTGCAGATGCCTTCAACAATTACATTTTGTTGAAGGGGAACCTTGGTTTAGTGATTCATCAATAATTTCCCCCTAGAGAGATTCCATGTAGAGATTTTACTTAGATACAATAGGGCACGTATACATTTGGGTTCGTTGTTGCTTCAAAATATCCACGCTTGCCATGCATTGTTATTCCAATATATTAAATAAGTACCCTAAAATGCTGAAGGCATTTCCAATAATTAATTCATATCATTAAAATGAGACTATGTGCCGAAGTAATCAAAAAGAATAGTCTATTAAGTAGGATCTAAAATATTGTCTTTGTCATAATATTTGAAAATTAAATACGACGCGCTGAACGTTAAATTAACGTTACCTATGTTATGACAAAAACCATAAATATATCAATACTGGTTATACCCGAAATGTATTGCTTGCCGATTCTTTTCCACAAATCTTACGAAGAATCAACAAAAAAAACAAATAGTCCTGGTTCACCCTTCACCTTACGAGTATATAGCACGCACTGCAAACACGGAAGTCCCTGGGCATCTAATAATCCTACAGGGGTGCCAACAATGCCCCATTGAGATGAGTTCATTGGCAACACCTCACCCGTCCACCCACGCAGATAACAAGTTGTACACATCTGCCTATTTGATAAAATCTAAGTAGCAAAGTACGCCTGACGTGCAGTGCAAAGATTTGCATAAAACTCAAACATGTTTCAAGGAGTTCTTTTTTCACCTTTATATATGTTATCGGGATTCTATTAATAAGTTATCTGAACTTGCCATTTTAGGGTACTGGAGTAGGCGAGGCAAGGCAAGGCCTTGTTTATTGGGTACAATAATTCATAGCATTTTTTGGTTAGAGAAAAGTGTTAGGAGGGTCTTAGTATGTAATATTATTAGGTATATACGGCGCCACCATATTAAGTAAGTTTTAAATATTTTTTATGTAGGTCGCGGTAGTCCGTAGGATGCGGGTGTAATGTAAATGTAATATGTATGGGTAATTGTCGTTACTCACATGAGAAAAGTTAAAGCGTAGATTAGATTAAGGCCCTTAACTAGGTACATTTTTTTTATTATAACCCGGTGGCGTATAATCGGTCACTTTGGCACTCTTTGGGGGAGGCCTATGTCCAGCATCGGACTTCTGTCAGCTGATATGATGATGATTTTTAATAATGATAATAAAACATTTATTTCAGGCAACTACAAGTTACAAATACCTGATAGACTTTATTTAGGCAACTAAACAGGGTGGCTCCGTTCCGTTATGATTTGACTATGTATATATTATAGTTATAAAGATTGATTGTTTATTTGGGCAAACCACGGTACAAATACTATTCTAAATAATAATATAATATACAAGTTAATTATAGATATATCATTGGTAGCTCTCAGCAGCTTGCGAAACTTAATTTTAATTCTGTTGCTGCAGTTGAGTTATAAGAGCTATCCCGTACAGCAAAAGTGTCAAAGACCTAGGTGTTTATCTCGACAACATTTTGAGTTGGAGGCCACAGATCTCTGAGGTTAGTCGGAAAGTTGTAGGTTCACTTCATGCACTTAATAGGCTAAAGCATTTTTTGCCCGTCAAAACCAAGATTTTATTGGTGCATACATTGCCCATAATCGACTAAGGTGATGTGTGTTATCCTGACTTGAATGGAGAACTTCTTGACAAGTTAGATCGTCTTCTAAATAATTGTATTCGGTTCATTTTCTGTCTTCGAAAATACGATCATGTCTCTTCCAGCCGCTCCCAATTGGGCTGGCTGCCCATCCGCCTACGTCGCAAAATACGTTTGCTCTGCACCCTCTTCTCTATTCTAAACGATCCTAAATCTCCCGAATACCTCAAAACTCTCTTTCAGTATTACTGTCTCTCGAGTCCGTCAACTTCGCTCCTCTGGCAACCTTTCCTTATCTATTCCGCCTCATCGTACTGGTTTTATGTCCAATTCCTTCTCCGTCCAAGTAGCTCGCCTATGGTAATAGTCTCCCTGTCAAAATTCGGCAATCTCCAAACAGGCTTGTCTTCAAAAAGTTCTTACAAAATTTCTTTGCTGGCAGAACTAAAAAATAATCTATCTGATTTGTAAGTTTCATCTATATTAATGTGTATGTGTATGTATGTATTAATAGTTATATATTGTTATATCATATCATATTGTTATATTATATTGTATCGTATTCTACTATATTATTCATCACATCTTTAAACATGTTAAAGAGTTTTTGTTTTAAATTAAGTTGCACTGCCCACATTTTATCTGCTTTGCCTTAAGGTTGACTGGTAGAGAATGCTTTATAGCATTAAGTCCGCCTTTTGTACCATAAGATATTCTTTTGTGCAATACAGATTAAATAAATAAACAAATAAATATATCTACATGGGGGCTCTTGTTGCATGGCAATGCCATACAATGGCTATTCTTCATCAACGGATGGATATTACACGCAAATCCAGGGAAAAGTCCAGCAGTGCAGCAGTAGAATATTCATCATCATATGATCATATCAGCCGAAGGACGTTCAATGCTGGACATATGCCTGCCCAAAAGAGCGCCACAATCCAGCGGACTCCCGGACTCAGGGACACCGGACTGTAGAATAGTAATAATCATAATCACTGTTAGTGTTACTAGTTGTGTTTTGCCGAATATATCGTTTGACGTGTAAAAGATGTTATTTTAATTCATAACTGGTCAACTTAAGAATGCAAAGAACGGTAATAAACAAACACTTAAGCGTACCAAGAAAGGGTCGATTCAAAGGATTCCGGTGTCATTAGGTTTGTTTGACTCTGCGTTAGTGGCTGCTATTTGAGAAGGTATTCAATTAGCTTTATTATCTGTTTATTTATGCGTTAGTAATCACATGAAATGATGGACGATGGTCGTTGAGCAAAATGTATTTGGGAAAGATGTGGAGCTGCGTCAAACCTGTTAGTAGATTAAAATATTCGTATTTTAAGCAATCAATAAAAAAAATATAAGACTTAGGTTTGCTAGTCGTATTAGTTTAGTGGCCACTCAACCTAGAGATATTCTTAATAGTTATAATATTTAAACGGTGCCAATAAAGGTTTACTACTTTCAAACATTATGAGTAGGAACCTGTCTATCAAACTATGCAAACCATAATATATGTAGGATAGTAGCGGTTTGTCACTTACCGCGCTGCAAACGGAACTATATAGTAAGTCTTCTGCATGAGTATAATTGTCCTAAATCTATAAATTATAAAATAGCAACTATCATAGGCACCTATTTGTCATCAGAATGTTAATGAAATTCCCAACATTGTTATCCGTGATCATATCTATTCATGTCACTGTTCCTAATCTCTGAAATAGTTAAGGCCACATATCCAAAAATATTATGTTTATAGCCCGGAATTGCTCTAGCATTAAATGGATCTAATAGGCGACGTTTAACTTAATTTCAGTCTTCCACAAAACGTTTGACGCGACCGTAGTCCTTGATCAATCTTGACTGTGACCATTTTACGTCGTTAATTTCCTATTACTTTTATTATGTTACGTTGGACCTATGATACTTACCTGATCGTAAAAAATAAACTTCTAAGTAAGGTTATAATGTTTTATTGTTTTGTTTTTTCTTGCTGATTGACATTTAAAAATCACCCTAAAACAAACAAAACGGAATGTAATTTCTGAGATTTTTTGCTCCAAATTTCTTCTAAATTAAATTTAGGGGAGATTAACTCAGTCGAGGCGTTTTCTCTGTTCATCAATCAAAATGTATTCACGAAAACAATTTACTATATTCTACGTCTCGTTCTTGTGAAGCGTTTGTCCCTCTAGCTGAAGCGAGACGCAGAACCCTTGATTAGGCGTTGTACAATTACGATTTTCAGAGTTCACACGGTTGCCTCGGGTGCGGTCAGGCGGCTAGTTTCAGAAGCTTCGTTAATCAATTTTATGCAAACAGAGGTTATTAATTGATTTTTTATCTCTAATGACCAAAAATAGCATCTGCCGAAGCAGACCGGTCGGTAACTAATGTACAGATAAAAAAATGCCTAAATCAATTTGTCTTCACACATAGACGTGGCAGTCAAAATATTGCTGCTAAAACAAAGTGCCTTAGGCCGTCGTATTCACGACGGAACGGAATTCGTATTCGGAATTGTTCTTCGTAATCTCGACCTTAATGCAACTACGAGTACGGGAGCAGTTAATGTACGGCCCAATAATCCGCGGCCACTATATCTTTTTCTCTTTTTTATCCACGCAAACGAGAAGGATAAGGGACGCAGGTTATTGGGCCGTACGTTAACCGGACTCCCTATAACTGATCCATTGATTTTTGTCTTCTTGATCATTGGAGTTGAAATTGTGTCAGTGTTGTGTTATATATATTGATATTAAATTAGAATGCCTTTCATATTTTTAATGCAGATTTTGCCACCCACTTGCAATACTACGTCTAGCTCTTGGACTTCTTAATAGTTAATACTCACAACAGTGGGCGAGTTCATGCGGTGATCGTTTTAAAAGAAATACCTCAGTTAGGAACGCACGTGTTAAGCTATTGCTTAAGTTATATTATGCTCGCAATTCATAATGTAACCCTTCCAACGACTTGTCTTTAAATGTGAACCATATTAGGTACAGCACAAAGACCAGTTTGACTGAATTGTGCAACGGATTTTGACTTTAGTTCTGAGTAAAATATACCAGGGGTTCGAAATTTGCATTATCAGATGATGTCCCAGTGGGCCGGTGCCCTTGTTTGTCTTAGACCGCTATAAATTTATTGGGAACATTCCAAGCCGCATGCAGTCCTCGATTTATGAGGCGAGAATACTTTCTATTATGAAAATAAACAAACTCCCACTGAGCGTAGTTAAGGCCAAATTAGATTAACTTCGTTATGGTAATTTTTATTGTTCTATTGATACTGTGGAGAATAAATTCTTTAGCAAAATTATATCCAAACACGTGGTGACGTGTCAAGCTGCATATTCAAAAGAAGATAATTGGCGACGAAGCGACCGTAAGTTAGGTATATTAAACGAGCCATTTGGAGCCACTTTTTTCATTATAACGCATTCATTAGTTAACTAGTTACTAACTACTAACTTTATTATTTCGATTTATGGCACCTGGAAAGTGTCAAATGTGATCATCAACAGAATACAGTCATGTGTCACTATGGTATTCTTTATGAAACTACCTTACTTAAAGTTTCCGCCTGCAAATTCAGTTTGCGTACTAAAGCGTCCTGACTCGACTCAGATCGCTGCGACATGACATCTCTGAATTTGTCAAACATCTTCGATGAGTATCAGTCAATCTACATACTGTTATTATTGCTCCACCGAGTGATTGAACTAAACAATTGTGATTGCTTATGGATAAGCACAACGTTGGAGATTATACGAGTTTTCTCGATACTTACTCGGTTTCGTCAGACGGCGGCGTATCCTTAAATCAAACTGCAGTGAACCGAGTTCCCGTTTTGCATCCGTTCGTTTATACATCAAGATCCCTATCGAAGATAGATTTACAAGAGCTGTCTTCGATGGGAGAATGTTCTTTCCACGTGATACGAACGAATTATTTATTTATCTCAATAATGTTAAGGCTGGTTTTGCTTGCTGCTTTATTATCACGGACGAATCATTACAAACGTATTGTAAATTAAGGCTCGAGATTTGCGGGTGACACTTAAATTATTGGACGACATTATTAGTTTTGTTTAATTTATGTTTGATTAAACTGGATCCTATTCAGATGTTTTATTGAGACTTCAACACAAATCTTACGTGTTCATTATTTTATTGATAATTCAGGTTTGCCTGGTATACTAAATGTAAAGCGGGAAATGTATAGATCGCGTGTTTTGAGATTGTAACCTTTTTAATTAGATGTAAAACATATAATTTCGTGTTATAGCAGCACCATCAGACACTAAACAAATAACACATTTATTTGATTTAGTGGTGACCGCTGAGCTAACTCGATTTGGCCTAGCTGTCCACGCCTTTGGGTGGGCGATCTCCCGCCAGCATGCGATCAGAAACTAGCTCCGGAGTTAAATAGTTGTCATAAGCATTATCGAACGATATTTACGAGGTGGAACAGAACGGAAATGTAAATAGCATCTAGATGAGGCTGGAGCCGCAGTACAAAGTCGCCGCTGCAAAATGCTGATTGCCTTTTTGTACTTTGAAAACTTGTTTTAATTATTTTAACTTTTGAATGGTTGATTATTACAAGAAAAGAATTCTTACTTAGTTTAGAGCGACATCATAACTGGCTCTCTATTCAGATTTTACAATTCGTTCAAAATTTGTTTTATGTTTTGCTTGTCCATATCGTCATCGTTTTTGTGTCGATTTTTTACACATCCTCCTGTTAATTCCTTTAATGGACACTCGCCTCCTTATGTAATATATCTGGATACAACCTAAAGGAACTTTATACTCAATTAAGAAGACTATAGAACTTTTTATTTCAAATTCTGCATAATTCAGATACATCATTCAGTTGCTATTTGTATGAAACACAATAACCGTGATCGTAAAATTACACATCCTCACAACCTGAATCAATCCTTTTAATTCAAAAGTATTTCCAGTCATTTGAATCACGGCTTTAATACATGAAGATAAAGCCCTTGTTATGATGGAAAGTTAGAGTTTGCACCGTATATGTTACGGTGCACACTCTAACTTTTATCCTTTATTTCGTATCGAATCTTACAAAGACGTTTCCGGGTTGCGAATACATCTCAATCGAATCGCACAGGAAATCCTGACGCTTCATTAGTTATATGTAAAGAGTGCACGGTCGAAGTTAACCCTTTTACTTTTACCGACAGTGCTAGAAGCTGTAAAGGGTATCATTAAATTAAGTATGAATAATTATTTTAATGGTAGTAAATTATATCACTTAAAAACATTATATTTTACGTCTTCGTGTATTCTTGATATTGATAAAAAAAAAACTGACCTGACTGATCATTGATTGCACTAGAACGAACCTGTAGTAAAAATTACCTAATTACCTGGGGGGGGGGGGGGGGGGGTGAACTACGAACGAATTATGAGATTGTGAACATACCTTCGCAGCAAGGGTTCGAATCCCGGTAAGGGCATTTATTTGTGTGACGAGCACGAATATTTGTTCCTGAGTCATGTATTTAAGTGTTTATTTATTTTTGGTTTTGTGTAACATTGTCCGCATAATTATATTATTATGTTATATTAATCGCAACTGCTACATTTATGTCCGCCTGTTGTCTACCATTGTTTATGTTTAACTTACCTCTTTTTTATTTTTTACTATGTCTGGTGAGCAATAAAGAATATTTGTATTGTATTGTACGTTATTTAAATTTGATTTAGATGGCTGGCCTTTTGAAGCTTCAATATATGAAATATATTACTTTATATTCATTGCTTGGATTTAGGTACCTAACATTGATAAGAATAGATAGAAGACAAGATTTCATCATTCAATACGTCCGTATGTTTACAGGATAAGGATAAATTTATACCTTGATTGATTCCTAATTAAAACTGGTGTACTGCGTCGTCCATTCTGTCTGTTATGCTTTTTGTTGTATCTAAATGATGTCTCTATATCCTATCGAGGAGCACCATCTCATGAGTTATTTGCTTCGGAAATTTGTACCTGGCTAAAAGTTCCTAGCTAGAGAAGTGATCGATTTGGTTTGAAACAGTGTTAGTGGTACCTTGTTATAATTTATTATTTTTAAAAAGAAGCTTGTAACCTTTCGGATTTGGTATTTTCTAAACGGTTTTATTGCCCTCGATAATAATATCGTAGGTTTCTATACTCGTAACTCGTAGTTTTTCAGACCCTAAGTTACTGTCGAGTGGCAAGAGTGTAAATTGCCGATGTTTTTTTAATCTGTTATGCCAGAATTTATAGTACCTTAGTGAATACAAAAATGTTATAAATTTTAATAAGTAAAAAAACTAAGATATAATATTACTATAGTTTACTCTGCGATTTAATTTCGCTGCCGCCGTATCAAGTTGCAGGCGCCAATGGGCAAACTGCAATATTTGTTTAGGTCAGTCTCCGGAGAGAAGTACACATAAAACCATTAATTTGAGTTCTGTAAATATTTAAAATATATGTTGTCTTATATGAAATTCAAAAACCAAAACAGGAATTACTAAAAATGGATGAATAAGTCGTATTTTCAATGTGCTTAATTAATCATTGCAAAAATCGCTTAGCGATCAATCATTTGTCATTTCTAGTATAATAGCGTTTACACACGTGCTGACATGGAGAAGGGTTTTTGCCAAGTGTTGGGTTACACAATTTGACCGTATATTGCCCCTATAAATTGCAATGCTTCTGCCCTTTCATCATAATGCATTGTGCAAAGCAATGTCATCTGCTCACGTCACGCTTTGATTCCGCCGACAATCCTCATTTCTTAATAAAACCCTGTTGCATGTGTTCGTGCGAGATGTCAATAGTTGTATATGGCAAGAAGAAAAAGAGGTACAATATATCGCGCCAGGAACAGCTTTTTAGTGGCTTACTGGGCAGCGTTTGATCTAAAGAAGAAAAAAACAATTCTAGTAACTGTTTATTTGGGTGAGGACCAAACTTGGCCAGTAGTTAGCCTGTCAAGAAGAATTTGGTCCTCACCCATTTGATGATATCATGTATAGGTATTTATGGCACGTTGATTACTCCTAGTATTCTTATTATTAGGAGCCTATGGTGTCCCACTGCTGGGCAAAGGCCTCCCCCTCCGTTTCCAGGCATCCCGATCCCGAGCAGCCTCTGGCCAATCCTTTAAAAAGGAGTCTATGTCGCGACATAGACTCATGTCGTCCCGCCATTGCCGGCGAGGTCTGCCGCGTCTCCGTTTTGAGTCGTTACTCATAGTATAATTGAGGAAATATAATTTACACCGGTTCCTGACAAAAATTGTATTACGAATCGGTATCGGTGTAAATTATGCCTACTCACCAAAAACATAAATGTATACTTAAATGGGAGCAAAGTTCAATATTTAAGAATATGCGTGGTTGTCAACTTCACCGATAAAACAGTTGAGATCTAAATGGGTGCCAAGTTCAGTACATATAATATAATTATAAAATGAAATGCATTGTTAAGAACGTACAATTTTTTATTCCTTCTCCTACATCAATGTATTTTGCTATATATACATATATAGGTACCAAATTTCAAATCAAATCAAATCAAATCAATTTTGGCTTTGAACTTGGCTGGACACGCTGCCGCGTGTCTAGATTTCGTCACCCTTACTAAATTTACGCACAGCCACAGCTCTATGTATAAGTGCTCCAGAATAAGTACGATTGATGTTATTTAACGGCGTGGATTTACCTGGCTTTTATCGTCCGGACCATAAAATCACTATCTTAATTAGAACCATTGCATATGGGACATTCGAGCGTACTTCAGACCACACGGAACTGGCCCACACACGCTGTATCATATTTAATAATGTTTAATTATTTCTTGAGACCATCATATTTGTTTTGCGAACACCGTACTCGAGACTGTCGTATAAATGTCACTGAAAATGATTTTAATTCATATACCAGACCTCTTTAATTGCTGCTACGTACACAGTAATCCAGAAAGACGTCTGCCAATAATTAAGTGATTAAAACAGTACGTCGTTTCAGTAAATTAGTAACTTACCAGACATACATAGGTAATGATTATTTTATTTGTAATATGTATTTTTACTTGAATTTTACACACATGAAATTTATTTATAAAAGTGCTTATTGCAAAAGATACCTACCTATTATTTATTCAATACACCAGGTAACATTCAAAGAATTATAGGCCAAGGTGCACCCATAATAAAATGTGTGCAACTGATTAGGAACGTGCCAATGCGAGTCGCATTCACCTGGAATCACCTTTTCAGTGAATAGAAGATCACGTTTCGAACACATTTCAGAGTTAAATCTAAGGCACCACACCTTGCAGTATCGCGATTGTTTGCGAGGGGATTACATTACGGTATCTTTATGAATGTGCTCGGTAATTAAGCGCCCACATCGAGACGTCCGCAATATCTCTAGGGAAAAAAAAACACGCGTATGCCCCTAGCAGATGCAAACCTTCTGCAAACGCCGCACTACCAAATCAATTTCAAAAGTAATTCAATAACATAATGTTGATGGTGCGAGAAAAAATAATGTATTGCTTCCTTCCACCTTGAAGCGTCGAATGCTCGAGTTTCGGGAGAGATTGGGGCTGGTGATACAGTTATAGGCACCTTGAAAAACTGTAACAGTTCAAGTGTATTTTTTCTATTTGTACTAACGGCACATCACAATACCGTTCCTATAATATAAAACCATACAAACAGTAGCGGTCTAACGTTTTATAAGGATGCATTTTGAAAGAGGCGACATAAAAAACACGTAAGGTGTTCATACAACCTTTCGCTTATTCCGTTATATCAATAGAGATTAGAGGCACGCGACTTCGCTCCAGTGACGGTAAGATCCGGGAACATTGTCGGCATCTCCCTTGATGTGGCTGCAAAAGGCAGTATTTGGACAAAGGCTAAGCCATAATTTAGCAAGGAAAATCTCATTCAGGTGTAAATCCGGCCACTTGAACAGTAATTGTCTGACCGCGGCCTTACTACGGTTACGGTTAAGAAAAGTGTAAGTATTGTATACAATATCTTTAATCAAAATTAAGTTCTTAACAGTTTCATTCATTCATATTTCGTATTGATAGTGTAGCTGTCGTTGAATAATAAATAACAGAGATAACTAATTAGTAGACGTAAGTAATACATATAATTACATCGATCAGCACGGAAACGTTTCGACCGGTGCTCTAGTTGATTTCGTCTTATTAATTGAACTTGAGATTTCCCTCGGAGGAGAACCAATTAAAATGAAGTTGTTTGATTAAAGTAGAGACGTTACTTCACATGTCGTCGATAAAGATGATTTCTTTACTAAATTGAATGCCAACAACAGACACGCCGCAGACGTTCAGACTGATTGAGAGAAAAGAGTAAAGAAAAAATGTTAAAAAACTATTAATCTTAAACTTATGCTATGACAAGAAAAAAAACAAGTACTTATTTTAAAATGGCATGCTATCATCGGTGCTACTGCCACCTCATTTACACAAATTAAATCAACGGTGGCCATTAAAAGAAAGAAGGGTCTATAAGTGTCTCCGAGTAGTTATCTACCGATGTCTTCCAACAGCGATCATTCACAGTATTAATTTCGATAACTATGACGCCTAGTTGGAGATACAGAAGCCGATGCTTTTAGTCGTTATCTAGTAACCTTTGATAATAGTTATCCCTGTCTAAGAAATATTGACAAATGAACTGTCCTGCTTAATGATAATCCCGATGGGAAACTGTATTACTTACTTGCTTTTGATGTGATGGCGTGATGTTCTAAATTACAACTTTTTCGGACATCAATTTTGTGTGTGGAATACTATACGTAAATAATAAAAGTTTTGTTTTTGTTCTATTGGCTCACCCTCAGATTTACTCCGAAGGCTTGCAAATACCAAAATTGTTGTCTACGTGCGTTAACCTTCAAACCGATCCCAGGTAGTAACAATAGAATTAGGGCTAAGAAAACAAACAAAAACAGGATTTAGATGTAATCCTCTATTCTTCCCAGCTTAGGCGAGACTTGTGTGATTCGCATTAGTTTAAACTCGATGGTGTGTTCAAAAGCGGACCGATAAAATACTTGAAAACTTCCGGTTGGGTGCCTTGTGAATAATTGGTACGCCATTTATTTCCTTCTCCGGGAATCGAATTAGTTTTGTGTGAAATTTGTAAAGTCGAATACAAATTTACGATCACTTTTGTGTTAAGATATAAATCTTTCTAAAAGGCACGAGCGTCCGTTGTACATCCTCCGACTTTGTTTGGTGGCGTGAGCTATTTCTAATAGCTCTTTATCGAGCGCTTTATTGTCAGAAGTGGCATGTCACCAAATTTGGATTTTGAATTATAGGCGTGATTTTATTTTACGAGTATTGCACTATATTGTGAGTAAATTACGCCAATTCTCAGTACCAATAGACACACATTAAACAAATTCAATGGAACCGTTGTTGGACCACGCAGCTTCTTCAACATCATTGAAAAAAAATATGGAAACGCTGTGTAGCTGGAAGTTGCAAAAACATCAAAATAGGTATAACGTCCATGTTAATAATCTTTTGTTGGAATCAATCTATCACAAAAGGCGTTAAATGAGGAAATCATGTTGAGTAAAAAAAAGGAAACAGCGAAGTGTTTTTTTGACTTGCAACATCATTTATTTTCATAATAAAGAACTACAGTTAACTAACGGGCTTACCTATGTCTATTAGAAGAAATATACAGGGTGGAAAGTTAAAACGGGGCAGTAAGGGCAGCTACTAGATCCCTTCCGCCACGCAAAAATGTCATTGGGATTTAATTCCTAACTTTTTAAGTGATGACAATCTACATTCACAGATTTTTGAAAAAAAGTAGTCAGCGAGAAAATCATCGATATTGACGAAATTTTCTTTTAATGCTATTTGATCCCATTCCTATTAGGGATCAAAATACTCTTTGGGACCGACTAAGATTTGACTACTAGAACGCCCAGAAATCAAAGAAAACTTTTTCCATACAGTTAGTATGGGAATCCCAAACTGCAAGTAGTCCTTTAGTTAGACGATCATCAAATTGTATGGAGACGGAGATAACTTCATTTAGATTTGAAATAAGAGAAAACATTCCTGTGTTAAAAAAAAACTAACGTATTTAAACCCGTAGTAAACTTGTCATTAGCTGTCAAATTCACTAATGTCCGCCACCGCAGGCCGCGCCAGTGTGTTGTAGGCCTTATGAATACGGACGTATTAACGTTAGTTTTTGTTTTACAAAGGAATGAATTCTCTCATTACTAATCGAAATGAAGTTATCTACGTCTCCATACAATTTGATGATCGTCTAACTAAAGGACTACTTGCACTTTGGGATTCCCATACTAATAGTATGGAGAAAGTTTTCTTTGATTTCTGGGCGTTCTAGTAGCCAAACCTTAGTCGGTCCCAAAGAGTATTTTGATCCCTAATAGGAATGGGATCGAATAGCATTAAAAAAAAAATTCGTCAATATCGATGATTTTCTCGCTGACTGTACTTTTTTTCAAAAATCTGTGAATGTAGATTGTAATAACTTAAAAAGTTAGGACTGAAATCCCAATGACATTTTTGCGTCGCAGCAAGGGATCTAGTAGCTGCCCTTACTGCCCCGTTTTTACTTTCCACCCTGTATTTGTCACCTCAGCAGCTCGAACAACCATATTTTGCTGCGTGAAAACAGTGTGCAAATTGCTATTTTGCTCACTCCGTGAGACAAAGTAGCTTTTTAATTTTGGTGCGGAGCACTGATATTTTGTCGTACGGGGTCTACTACAAGTTCAGAATATTTTAACTTTATTAGCACTATCCCTTTCATTCCATTACGAAAAAAGAAACTGGTCGATCCATAGTTCGACCATAGAATTTCAAAATAGACCCTATAAAAGCGGATAACAAGTAACAAGTTCGAAAACTATCAAATTAACAAGTTTAAATTACCAAAATAATTCATCATCCTCCTAGCGCTATTCTCGGAAATGCCCCCAAAGGAGCCCGGGGTCCGCTTTGACACCTAATCCCAAGATTTGGCATAGGCACTAATTTTACGAAAACGACTGCCATCTGACCTTCCAACCCAGAGGGAAAACTAGACCTTATTGGGTTTAAACCGGTTTCCTCACGATGTTTTCCTTCACCGAAAAGCTAACGGTAAATATTCCGTACATAAGTTCCGAAAAACTCATTGGTACGAGCCGAGATTCGAACCCACGACCGCCGCTTGACAGCCGCATGCCTGAACCACTAGGCTACCGTAGCTCTAATAACCAAAATAATTATTCAAAAGAATTTTAAATTGAAGAATATTTGAATAAAAGATCTCAGAAATAAACTCCGTTTTTCATAACAAATAGGCAAACATGAATTTTATTATGCTAGCTAATTAATAATTCTAGTTTAAACAATCTTAAATTCTATGAACGTATACCACAGATGCAGTTTCTGAACGCTAGCGCGGGGCCCCGCCGCTTTCAAAAAGTTGCGCGCTGTTAATTTGTTTTACGAAAAATATCTTGCGTTATTGATATTGGTTTTGAATATAAAAGCCACTAGGATAAATCAATTCTCTATCTAACTAGGAAATATAGTGAAGTCAGTAAAAGGCAGTATTTTAACAACGTACGGCTAGTTTTTGGTGTGCACGCGAGATACACGTAATATGCTAATGGGTGCCCTTGTGATAATGATAAATATATCAAAAATATCTCGAAGATATGGGTAAAACTGTGAATTTGAACAATAACACGGTTAGTTTTTAGTGATGTGTTAGTGTCACGCGACACTCGTATACTTAGATACTGAAATATCCTTTAGTATCTTATCTCGCGCCTTGTCTCGCCTTTCTAGTATTGACTAACGGCGCGGTCGGCGCTGAGGCGTTAAAAAAAGCAGTGACTAACGCCTAATTAAGTTTTCTTCCCGAACAATCTTGAGATGAATAGGTTCGTGATACTATGATATATATTTTTTGGTGAATATGTTCTCACTGCTGAGGTGAAAAGTTGTATGTGTTACTCAAGAGCAAGTATTTGCATCTCGTGCTTTTGAGTCCTTCGCTGCGCTCAAGATTAAAACTTTGAATCACGAGCGTAGCGAGAAAGCGAGAAAGAATTGTAGAATCTTTCGCGTCCTCAGGACTCAAAATTAGCACTCTCAGCAAAAACAAACTTTGCTCTCTTGTTGCACAAATAACAATTGTTCGTTCTTAAATTTTCTAAATAGGAATATCTCCTAAAAAACCAAGGTACTTTAAAAAGGAACTTTAAACCACTAAGGAATGAATGTTTCCGGGAAGCAATATACTTACATAATCATTAGATTTATCCTTTGTTACGTCGCTTACCGGTTGCGAGAAGATCCTAAGAATTACGCAGTAGGATGCTTTATGATTTACCACTCTCTCTTAAGCCTTTAATCTGATTGCAGCTAAATTGCGTAGCTTTGGGCAACCCTTATCATAATATTCTTAATACCTTTCAGAGTTGCCGCGTAAATTAGAACTGGCAAACCAATAACGGTTTTGGTAAATTTTTAAAGGATCATCAGAAAAAATGTGTGCAAAAACTAACCGTGCTCTATTGACCATGACGCAACAATTGTTTAGCAGTTTGTCGAGAACCCTTGAGTCCACCTTGTTGACTCCAAAATTAAACATAAGGAAAAAATCCTTAAGTAGATCGAACGAAGGGTTCTATTGTGAATATTGTGTAATGTTGCGAGACGCGACGACACAAGTTTGGTTGCGTTGGGCAGTTTTGTGAATTTTTGAACGTCGAAAGCTTTTTTCTTCACTGTTCGGACGCAGGTAGGAACCCCTTTTGCGCAATTCGGCGTAACGGGCAACAACGCAAGACGCAGTTTGTTGTCGCCACACTTGACTCGCCGGCGCACTCCAAACGTTACCAATTTCACGTCTAGTTGGTCGCTGAATACACGTACCCTAATTTTGTTATCAATCAAAAAATTTAAATTTACACGCAAAAACGAATCGGCGTGAAATAGTTAAGGGGCGTTATGTAGGTGTTACATTTTTTTCAGAAAGCAATCAATACTTAAGTTTCGATTTCGTTTGCTTTTATGTGGATTCTTCTCACCAAGAGATCAATCTAGTTACCCAACACGAATGCGTTTTCGTTCATAGACTTTATTTATCTAAGAGTTTATAAATCTATAACAGCATCGTCATTGTTCAGTTAATCTCATACATATATCTCTTTGTTACTTGTGTTTTATTTGCTTACGTATTAACTAGTACCTGCGTTAGTTATTGTTTTTAACAAGCCGGAAAAGTAAAAGTCATGATCAGAGCTACCATCAAGTATTTAGATAGCAAGAGTAACCATATCAGCGGAAGTTACAGCATTCTTATATTGGTTATTGATATTCCGTGTTCAAATGTATCTCTAATTTTGATCAAGAGTCAAATAAGAGTCTCAATCCACTAATAATAATTTCAAACCAAGGAAGCCGCATTTTGATATTATTTTCACACGATACGGATTTCGTTTCCGATCATCCAATTTTGGAATATCGGTTGCGGCCACAAATAATGGAAAAAAAATGGAGTTTGAGAAATTCGAAGCCAGCAAAAAAGTCGGCTTTCTTTACGGAAGGCGTGGTTCACATCACCCTTGGAAATTATGGCAATTTTGACACCTAAGAGTGCTAAGTTATATTTTGCTCCTTGTAATTTCCAGGACGTGTGCTGACAGACACGATCTGACCATTCGGTAGTGTGTGTTATACCGCGCATTATCCCCAGGAGTTTTATACGCCTGGTAATTTTATATGAAGTTCAGGTATGATTCGTAAATTGTATCCGATATTCACAACTGTCAAAACATTAGATCAAAATCAAGACTTTTTACCCTAAACTTTGCAAAAAAAAACTTAACACAATGACTCGATGTTTAAGTATAACATACTTAATGCTTGACCAACAAAATAAGTGTAAGGAAACTAAAACTGCATAAGTAATGTTCTTAATTACCTATATCAAAAAATCTTTATTAGTTCGAACCATTGTTTTTTTAATACTTTTAACGTACATATTATCGAATTAATGTTGATGAGTTTGGATTTAACACAAGTTCAAGCTCAGCCTAGGGGTGTGTTTATTTTTTATGGGTACAAAAAAACAGTAGCAAAAATGAAGAATTGCCGATTGCTCGGGAGCTATTACGGACTATGTAATTTAAAGGTAAGGCTATGATTAAAGAAACTGTGCCTACCTGTTAAATTAAATTAGGCTTTTTTAAGGGTGGCGCTCGCTCGCGCAGCATTCCATGGTATTGCTTTGTATTAACAGAAGTTAAAACATATTGAAGTCCGAACCCACTTCATACAGAAGGTTCCGTGTAATGTGCGTATAATTGGACACAGTGATTTTTAAAAGGGAATTTGCATTGTACACAGAAACACTTTTGTTTACATGCATATTCCTCCGAAATACAATCTTTGGTAACCTTGGCTTACTTACTTAGCTTAAAACTTCAATCTAAAGAATATTGTAGTTTATGTCAGTTAACTTATCTGAGTTATTATTTTTTTGGGGCAAAATATATACGGGTGGAAAGGCACGACGATCCCTTCCGCAAAAGGGGGATTGTATTTCCTCTAAAGAAACTAGGCTCATATTCATAACCGTTTTGAAGTTATAGGCAGTTAACTTTTAATGCAAAATACTGCAAGTGACCACCCTCATTAGGGTCAGTAACATTTTAACAATTACACAAGAGTCAGTGACCTTTATCAATACGTATAAACGATAATTAGTACGTATAGTAATAGTAGGGTTGTCACAGAAGAACATTAATTAATTTTATTATTTTTAATAATTGATCGTAAAAAAAATCTAAACATTACGAATCGATTTTCCATCACTTAAACTAACCCCCCTTTGCGGGAAGGATCGTCGTGCCTTTCCACCCGGTATATATTATTTATATGAGACAAATTTCTCAAAAAAAAAACTTTTTGATAATACGATGACCCTGTATTTTTTGGCATAGATACTAACTTAAACTACTTAAATAATTTTACGTACCTTCCTTACTAACGTTATCTGCGCAATATTAGTTTAACTCGGATATCGTACTTTTCACACTAGTGATCTCCAGAGGAACTCTAAAGACAAGCAAAAAGTTTTAATTTAAGGACTCATCGATTATTGAACCACACGTGTTAATGGTTTTAATATTTCTTCGTTTTTGATTGAGGCAAGAGGTTCCTTTAATGCATTTTCTGATATCCTGACTTTCCTAGATTGTATCTTGTAAGAATTAAGCAAGTAACTTATTGCTGTGGTAATAAGTATGTATTTTTTATTGCGGAACATGTAACCAAATCCAAATCAAGTTGTTAATGCTGTCCAATCCAAGCCAATGGAGATAGCTTTATAATAAGTGATTTTTGATTGAAAAATAAAATATTTCTGGTAACAGAAGATTGTAATATCTTTCAAGTGCACAATTTAAGATGCTAAAATAATTCAAAAATGAGTTCTAACTTTAATACCATAACAAGCGAAGATTAAGTTGGCTGTTCCATTGTATAAAGACGCTCATCAATTATGAAATCGGTTTGATGCGAGTAACTAACCTATACAGTACGATAAAGATTACATAAGGAGTAGCGTGTGGTAGTTATGCATAGGCTCCTGAAGTTGGGCGACTCCACAAAAGCATAATTACAACTTTTGAAGGTGAAAAAACCTTGCCTTCGGTACAGTCGTGTTCTCCAATATCTACACAGACAACCTTTCAAGAGTATTTATACCTACAGAGACTTTATTATTGTTCCTGACATAAGGCACATATGTGTAGATATTAAAGAGGTAGTATTTAAGTTTTTCAAATAACTGTAGGTATTTAAGTTTTTGAAGGTTTGAGATTCGGTTACACAAGACAATGCCCTGTCTAGACGAGGTAATAAGTCACAGTGATCCTCGCAATCTCGGTGCGCTTTATCGCGTGTCAATACAATATGCCAAAACAGGCCGCTTATTATGGTTTTTACAAATGTGATTGCGCTGCGGGCTTCGACTGTGGTACAAGTCACATGCATTTTACAAGTTGGTATCGCAAGGAAATGAAAGAGTAGAATTTTAAAATTGGTACGTATCGAAAAGCGCATCGCGCCAGCGAAACTGTAAAACCTGTAATAATGTTTCACATTCGATTTTAATGCGTTTTTCGGTGTGATAATTCATGGGTAACTTGATATCACGTTCAAGTAACATTTAATTTTAAAACATATCTATTTTTGTTTGCACGTAGGTTCTGTCCGTGAGTCGGTCGGTCGGAGATCGGTAGCGTTAAGTCGGGGTCCCACGGCCCGATTTCCCACAGGCCCTGCCGCGCCAGGCCGGACCGACGGGCCATGGGAACCGTCGCATGGGAACGGCTCGGCGCGAGACGCGATCAGCCGCACATCCAATTGGAACATTCCGGCCTGGCCTGTGATACACGGGCCGAGGGACTCCACCATTATTTAACTACCCTAATACCCTACGTATTTTCCTGAGATAGTCGCTTCTTTACGATGTGTAAAGTCTCCGACCTGAAAAGTATTTGACTCGATATATAGGTATGTTAATCACGCGCGGTGCCATCCACGCCGAGCCTACATGTCACAACCAATTAGATTCCGAAACTTATGTGTCAGTGCCTTGTGGATCGTATTGTTTACAGCTGTATTTCATGCCTAATGTTTAAAGGCGCCGATGGCTTGTGCCGAGGCCTAGCTCTTGTTAGCGAGGAGTTACTGCGCGCGCACAATGGGAGGAGGGGCAGCCCGCGGCTGCGTGCCTAACGCACTGCAACGTGAAATATAAAGCACGCTAGCAAGGCTGAAATCCGTATATTTTCGCACTTTTCGCGCATGCTTACTCTGAGTCGGCTAAATTGGCCGCCAAATTACTGAAACTGATTCGCTTCGCGATTCAATACAAGGGGACATGTCGTGTATTACGAGGTCATCGTTGATGTTTTAACCTTTATATAGTAATCGATATTCATAAGCTTCACAATTACTTTTCAGGATGTAAATAAGTCATTTAAGTATGTAAGCTGAGTGAAAGGTTTCCATATTCACACGAAGTGACGTAGACCCAAGGCGAGACATAACTCTTTCGCGGGCAATCTCCCACGATATGCGGCTAGTAACTGATATGTATGTGATTTATTATCAATGCGCATGATCGCTGGAGCGTATCTCTTTGTATCTGCGCGTGAGAGGCTCACGCGAGCTCCTGCTCGGTCCGATCGAATCTCGCGCCGCGATCGCCTCGCTTGCGATCTCGTTTGTAAGCGATAAACGAGCTATGATTAATTTCTAGTTTCTAAATGAAGGAAGCACGCATATAAGGCTCACTGCAGTAATCATGGCATATGAATGCTACTTCGTCTGCAATAAGTAGCTATACCTTAGCCGGTATTCGATTGCCAAAATTTCGTAAGTATTATAAAAACAAAGTAAGTGGCATGCACATCCAAGGAAATTTGTCACATTGCGTAAGATGAATCCGGCTTCTCGAGTGATGCGAAACATAAAAATGTCTTTGTACTGAATAAAAGTGTTTTGGTGATTTCTCTTTGACATAATTAGTCTCGACCTAGTTCAAAAGATGGTACATGAGACTGGGAATGTTGGACTGATTGAAAAAACAATTGAGATGAGAGATGAAACCAGTCTGAAAACTAAAATGTTGAACGTACATCATTAAATCTATAAAAAAATCCATCGTTTCAAAATCTAAAACGAGCACAAACGCAACCACCGGTACAAACTATGTATTATTGAAATCATACATCATTACGATGAGTTATCTATAAATATTTAGTAAAACATCGACAGTAGCTATTAAGAGATGTCGATCATTATCATATTCAAACACTTGCAACCCAGTGCTTGTAGCATTAAAGCGTTCGGAACCGTCGAAATGGGTCTAAATTACCATGAAAGTATATCAAAGGGCGGCTCAGATCGGACTTTGGATTGCCGTAGATGGCATGACAGCTAGACCGACCGACTCGTCATACGCTCCGGCCATCCGTTTAAATGGTCATAATTGGTGCAGCAGCCTTTAAAATACAGCACTCGGTCATTAGAACATTGCTTTGGCTTTTATCAAAAACCGGCCAGCCAACAATGCTATTGCGCTTGCAGATGTGGGATGGAAAGTATCTAACTTAGCTCTTTAGTATTCTTTATCAGGGTTTAACAAGGAATAAAACTCCGATTAAAATTTAGTTTTAGGTTGCATACAGAAATAATGAAGTTTTTGATTTCAAACTTTAGTAAGTACCTACCTACTTACAGTTTTTTTACATTTGTTACTCATCAATGAAAGGACTAACGCATATTTATAAAACCGAGCCTACATCATTATTCGTGTTTGTAAACTAACTTTTCTGCAAACGTTTTAAGTTGCGAAGTGTGAAGCTTGGCAAAAAAGCATGCAAAAAGGAACTACTTCAGAACTCGATGTTGAAGGCTGTGCGTGACTGAATATTCAAAAAAATTATAATTTACTTGCGTGGCTGTTTAAATACCTCCGGTGTCAGAGGCGATGAAGTGATAAAGTTGTTTATTGATGATCTTTGGTTACATTAATTGCCAACAGCGGCGGCGCCTGTTCCGACGATGTCGCTGCGAATGACAAAGATCCGTCGATGATACGCGGGCGACGAGCGAAGGCGGCCGCCGCTTTGATCTCGCTGACGAGTTCTACGCCCAATCAAAGTAAAAAGGGCTACCTAAGTTCACTTAAGGCCAGGTTTATCTAAGTTCTTGATACATGCAATTGGGCTAACTAAACCATGTGACTCGGTCTGAGAGAGAAACAGTTTCGTCTCATCATAAGAAGTGGCCTATGCTCCGTATACAGGCTGACCGGGTCTGCATTGAAACCCATGACCTTTTTTGCCCTATTTTTGTATTCCATAGGTCCACCATAAGTACCTTAACGATCATTTGTCCTAACGTTGTTAGCCTGTTACCGCTACCGCGGCACGCTCGCTTCGCTCGCTCGGCACGTGCGCTTTAGGGTCGCAGTTCGCAGTTCAACCTAACAGTCCTCCTCGTGTTAAGTTCGTGTCTATATATAAATCTTGTATGTAGTATCAACTATTTTAACTAGTACTCTCTGTCGATTTTTCTCGCACTATAAGTCTCTTTATAAGTTTCTTATAAGAGAGAGACGAATAGTGCGAGAAAAATAGAAATAGCTCGCGCGCCGCCTTGTGATAGCCGTGCTGTGTTACACACAACTTCACATTACGATCAGATTGAGATGCTTAACTTTGTCTGTGTATTTCCAAAGCTTATTAAAAGTCGTTATTACAATGCAGATCAGGAATCCTGCGTGCGCTCTAGGATGCTTATTTCAACATAACATCACGAATACCAACATGCGCAACATCGAAAAAGGCTGTACGCCGGAGTCAAGTTGCATGTCAGTGGTAGGGAATTAATCTTGGCATTTCGTTCAAGGCCGCTGAAAAAAGACGTCGATAACCTTAATGAAGTGAGTTTGCAAACAATTCATAAATAATAAAAAAACAAATATGTTGACGGGGCGCCTTATTGGTCGTAGTAATTAACATGGTGGTGCAGCCAGCGGCCGGCGCACGCGGCGCGGCGCGCGCACGCCGCGGCCGGTTGACAGGTCACTCACACGCGCGGCCTTCGTGAAGGACGGTTGTTCGATCGGTTGCTAATTCCAATCAGTAGCTAATTATGGATTGATAAGTTGGATAATACCTCCTTAGGTAGGTACATTGAATACCTATCGCTGAACCCTAAGTTAAATATGAATATGACTGTTTTTTGAATATTGTCATAAATGTTTGCTTATTGCGTAAATGATAATAGTTTTAGATAAGTTAGCTATTTATAAGTTGCCTTGTATGTGAAATATTTATTTTCAGACAATAAAGTTTCTTTAAACCGAAATTAAACCTACTTATAGGTATCACTTTCAAGTGAGTTTATTCTACAGAGCTCTCTGGTTTTGGATTGATATTTTTAAACATATAGTTCTACTTTCATAATAAAGAGGACATATTGAAAACAAAACTACTTTTAACCGACTTAAAAAAATAGGAGGAGGTTCTCAATTTGGTTGTGTTTATTTTTATTTTATTATATGTAGGTAATCCCTTTTTCGTTTCAATGTTTGTTACCTCAGAACTCCGTATTGATGGGCCGATTCGTATATATTTTTTGTTTGTTTATGGTTCCCGGTGCGTCCCATTTTTTTCAAAAATTCAGTTGGATGATCCATGAGGAATTGAGGGAACTCCTCAATTATATTAGGCACGCGTGTAGTGTAGTGATTTTCATATTTTCTATTATAACTCGTGTTTTACACCCGGAAATCATTAATTGGAATTGATGATGAAGACCACAGATGACTTATGAAATTCCTCAATTATGTACTTAAAAGTACAAAAGTATATCACAGATATTGATAAGATTCCGTTGAAATACCAACTAATGAAGTGCCAAAGGTTATCCTAGTGGAATCGACGGAAGTCCTCAAATATTATCGGCCCACATACAGCGATTCGGTTTTTTTCTCTAATAATCAACGCATTTGCTCTTGGAAATCAGTTCATGTGGTAAATTGGAAAATAAATGTGGAAATGTTCTTTGGCTTGGCGGAGTACAAACGACAAAACTGTTAGCTGCTGACCATCCTGTGTTTATATAGAACCTTATTACAATGCACTTAAGGTGCACCGATGGTCAGTTAGCTGTGTTGTCGATAGTACTAAATTGAAGTCGATTAAAACTTTGTTTTTAAAGTAAATTATACTAGGGGCTGTTGCACAAACGCAGAATTATTCGTGACCGATATGATGCATATTTTTATATAAAATTCTGGTAAAAACTTACGTAAATGAAAATGTTAATGTAGCTACGATACTCGTAGTACTTAATAAATAAATAAATTCCCTTTACAATAGGTGTCATTGCGAAACAATCTTGTAATTTGCACGCAATTTGAAAAAAAAGCTCAATGCTGGCTGATTTTAAGTATTGTTCTTGATGTGCATTTTTAACTGGGGGGTTAGGTATATTGAAAACCATGTAATTGATCTTTTTGCACTAGTTCTACAACACTAACAATTACTATAGTAATTTAACAATGTAAGGTTTTAACAGGTGCAACTCCCTTTACTGGAAGAGCTAATTGTAGTGTCCCGCCCGCGACGTCATACCTGCACATTAAAGCGCTCAGAAAAAAACGCATCTGGTTATATGGAGATAATGCTAGTTGAACTAGTTTGTACAAAAAGTCTTAGAACATTTTAATTGGAATACCCAAATACGACATTATGTTTATGATTTCAGGGAATAGGTTAACAATAAAGATTTCCAATTGGTTTTTGAAAAAGAAACCAATTGTATGTGTCGTGCTTGTGTTTTGTTTGTTTAGTGTGGCGTGTATATTAATCCTAATGATTTAATAAAGAACGGGGGAGAGAGAAACAATTTGCATGTAGATGCGTCTCGGTTAATAGTCGTCTAAGAGTCAGCTGCACCGACTGGTTGGTTTTGCATACGTCCGACCACACTTACCACTAATACGCGCCGCATGTTGACGAACTATAACAAAACACGTAGAGACTCTTTTTGTTTCATTTTTCTTACTGTAAAATCTAATGAAATAATGTAGTTATTCTAATTCAAATGTTGTCATTGGCAGCAAGAATATGGCCTAACATACTTATAAGATTTTATGTTATATGCCGTCTTATAGGCAGTAATACTAAGTTAACCTTTATTACAGGACAGTGAACTCGTCGTTGAACTTAGTAAGGTACAGCAGTTTCATTTAATATCAAGCGATCTAGTTTCTCTAGATGTTTCAAATGCGGGATTTTAGAAGGATTAAATTGGGTATCAAGCTATCAATTTCACATACGTATTCTTTTTCAATTTAACTCCTATTTATTTCCTCTCTAATTCCACTCTACACCTTTTTCTAACTTCACTTGAGGCAAGACTAGATCCCGGTATTACCCAGCTTCTATTTTTTATGCGCCAAGTTCGAATACGGGCAACAGGTCTGTAGGTGAGGTGAGCTGTCGACTGGATGCTATGCCAACCGTATGTTTCTTTTATCTATGGCTTCCAAATGTGAACCTCATTCTCATCGGAGCATGGTTGATTTTTCATATTGTATATTTGTAGAGATATGAGCTATGGTAAGGGAATTCTATACTAATAACTAGCGTGAGGAATCCTAATGTATGCAGGTAGGACTCTAAGCTAGGACCCGCATTCTTTGTGCAGGAGTACTCGATTATAGTGTTATGGTGTTGTTAGCCATAATGATGTAAAATTAAAGACATTATGCAACTTTGCAGCGTCTGAGCCACAAATGAGACCGCTTCTTATATGAAATGCGGTTTGACGCCAAACGGTTGATCAATATCTGTGTACATTGTGTTAAGATTAAGAATGGCACTTTCTTATTTAATCAAATCAAAAAAAATAGTGTTACCATAATCATAATAAAAAAGTTAGATTTTGACAGGTCTTCTAATGCAACCCTTGTTTCGTAGATATGGCATCCCGGTAACAGTTGAGTGTGTTAGGTTAGGGTTAACTTAGATATTCACGTTCATTGTCCACCGGGCTTACACGAGGTTGTACGTTGATGCCCCAAACATAATTGAGTTGTCTTGTCTGGCACTACTATGATAACGAATAACGATGAGTGTTTGCATAAAAATTTTAACTCCACTATGAATTCTGGTCTACGGCGTAGTCGCAGTTTTATCGAAAAGTTTTTATGATACCCAATTGGGTATATTATATTGTTTAAAAAAAAAAATATTTATTAAACTTTAATCAATGATTTCCTACCTATCAAGCGGTAATAAAAGTATCGTCGTTTTAAGGTCGTTTAATTTTATATTATGATTATTTATTATAATCCACAGGCACGTACAGGTACATCAGTATACTACGTTCGTGTTATGTTCAAATTATTTTGCAGCGTACGTATTTATATTTAGATATATAGATGCTGGTATACGATGCTTTAAAAACGTTTATAACCAAAACCCCTTACTCGGAAAAAGTGTATTTGGTATGGCACCCAGGTTTTTTTTAAATTTGTAATTAAATTAAAAAAAGAGCTATACAGTTATGTGTCAAAAAAACCGTACTATTCGAAAGAGTATTTAGTTGACATGCATGATAATACTTAGACAGGAATGGATGCTTTGTTTTTAATACTGTTATTACTTATTTACCAATTTATCATATTTATTATATAGGTATTTGACACTTCATTTAAATTGTAATGTATGATGTTGATCGTATGAAGTCTTAATTTTTATTCCTCATAGCAAAACACAGTGAGAAATGTTTTTAATACATTTGTACTTATGGTAGGGTATTAAAAAACCTGTGTTTTACAAATAAATTATTTATAGTTAGAGAATGACACGCGCTGCCATTTAACTTATCGATTCTTCATCAAATGTGTTTTTTATATGTAGACGTGGATCGCAACGGGATGACTCCGTTTATAGCTCCCGCATCAAACAGTAAAAAACAATTTATATTCCTTTATCAATACATTCTTTATTATCGAAATCTTTTATTCTCACAAAATGAAGTTAGCCCCCATAAAAGAGTTTGTTTAAAACATTAGATGGTTTAGATGTTATCGGGAATGTTTGGTGTCAGAATTCTCACATCATGCTGAACGCATTTAGGCCGAGCGATATCGATCTTCCCGCTTTGTGTTCGCGATCACTTCGTAAACAAGAATAGCGGGGGACCATAATAAATCATTTTTTGGTTAAAACACAAGAAGGCCATGCGAAGCTGAATTTCATTTTTAAAATGATTCCCTATTTACCTGACACGGTTCGGTTTACGCCAACAAAAAACTAGTCGGCGCATACTCGGTAAGTATCTATACTCACTTCCCTAAATATCGATTTCTTTTTTAAAAGACCTAGATAGATGGATATAATATGTGATATACGAGTACCTATATATATAATATCCCCAAACCTTATCGATCTCATCGTCAAATGAAATCTCTGGAAGTGGCATACAATATTTTTTAAACAAACGCAAAATTAGCTAACGTAGGGGAAATATGGACAAAATGGCATATACGGACAAAACGACATAGCGGGTTTATTTCGAATTTGGCGGGCTATAGGTAGCGCGGTCAGGAACATAACAAAACGTGACGGTGGCCCTTTTTCACAATCCTGAAAGAAATCCAGCGCCATTGGGTCAGTTTGTTCGAAGTTACGAGTGGAAACGAGTTTCCTTACCTGTCCACAAAAAAATATTTTTTTATGGATTTCTTCGGATTTTTGGTGAGTTTTGTATTATATTTGTATATTATATTTACTAAAATTGAAGACATATGATATAAACTAGTGATTTGAGTTAGTAACAACAATCGATTTAATTAAATATGATTTTTAATGTTTGTAGTGTACATTTGGGCAAAATATACATAAACATAACTATACGCTGGAAAAAACGACATAGTGTGTGTCACGTATGTCGTGACGTATGTCGTTTTGTCCGTAGTGTTTCTATATTTACTTTTGGTTGTTACTGCAGGAGAGATGCCGCGGGACCAAAGAGGCAGCGTCAATTTGCTCAAACTATCGATTCCAGCTCCGATAATGAAGAATTTTCCGCCGAAAACGAGAATGAAGAAGACTGTCCCTGCATTTATTGCAATGATCTTTATTCGCGGTCTAAGCCGGTTTAGATGCACGAGTTGTTTTCGTTGGGCTCACGCTTCTTGTGCTGATGCTTCAAAGAAGACTAAAAGATTAATTTGCGAACTTTGTTCTTAAAAATTTGGTATGTCATTGTACCCATATTTAGTGTGTCATTTTGTCCATACTATATGGACAAAATGGTTTTTTTGATTCGTCCATTTATTTCTTAATATTTAATTTGATATCGTTCCTATTCAATTAAAAGACTGCGTTACTGGTAGTCAATAACCTAAGATGATTGTCAATGTATGAGATATGTATAATTACAATAAATAAAGATATATGATTCAAAATCAAAACACCCTGTCATTTTGTCCTTACTTCCCCTATTACAATAGATGTAAGCAAAACAATACACAATTACACACCTTTTTACACATTTTGCCATCATACATTAAAAGTTAACTACTACTATTCTAACTTTTATGTAATGAGCTACTGGGAGTCAAGCTTTGATTTTAAATGTGAAATTTTGCCGTTTCTTTTAATACAGTCTTAGCAGCAATGTTTATTATTGAAAGCTTAAAAACTTTCGTAAGTTTCATATTTGTATAGTTTTTCGTTCTTTTTTTTAGATCCATGGAAGAACATACATATTTTGAGCCAAAAATTAAACCATCTCTCAGAATTTGTAATTTGCTTGTGTTAAAAGAGGTAAAAGTATCTTTAATAACTTTCTGATTGCTTACATTTACAAATTGTTGTCCTTTCGCCTGACACATGCAAACGTGGATAATTTTCGCAAGATAATATGCATGTTTTAAAAATAACAGAAGCCGAACGCGGCAATTACGTAATTTTAACTCACGGTCATAAATAGATGGATTCGTTTGGTTGTGCTAGTGTGTGCGTAGTGTGTCAACTATCGGTGTGTTGAGTAGACAATTATACGTCTCGAGTGTCTACTCAAGTAAAATAGGTACTGCTAGTCTCCTTACCTCAAATAACGTAAGATTGTTTAACTGGTTCCGCTGGTTCGCTGTCAGAGCCTCGCGCAAATGATTTGTGTCGCAGTTAATGTTTGCTGTTAAATTATCTGACAATACAATAAGAAGTAATTTGATTACAATGTAGGAAAATGTTGTGCACTTAAATAAATGTAAATAATACAACAGAAAAATATTATTCGCTTTGCTCTAGGCGAGTGACGAATAACAGCGAAATGTTGAATAAGTGTTTGACTTGTAAAGTTATTACGGAAACATTTTGTTCTTGCATCACTACGTTCAATAAAGGCCATGGCAGGGTAAGGGAACATCTTGTGCCTTAATAGCTTGGCCAGTTACATTTCATACATACACAATTGCAAGAAGGTTTAATTTCGTTTAGTTTTAATTACGTCAAGGGGACATACCAACTTTTTAAATAATTTTGTTACGATGCACCAATGCTAGAAGCTTGAATTAAATTATTAAATATATTTTATAGTTAATTAAAATTGGAGGTGTCTCTATCTTATAAGTAACTGGCTTTTGCCCGCGGCTTCGCCCGCGTAGTAAAAGTAATTTTACAATAATTGTTGAATTGCTACGCCGCCTACTAACCTACTACTACTACTAATTTCCCCTACTAATAACCCTTCGTCATACCCATTATGGTAAATTAATTTTTATTTACTATTATATTTATGCCCGTGTGGTGGCGGGTTATAATTTCACCACCCTCTTTCTTCCCGTGTGTGTCGTAAAAGTCGATTAAGAGAGCAGGGTTGAAGTGTGTTGTGGGTGATGGGCTAACAACCTAAGCAATATCACATTTTGTCGATCTTTTATACCCACATTTATGCTAAAAGTGGCTCTGGAACATAAAGTTCATGTGCTCTGCCTGCCCCTTTTGGGAATAAAGGCGTCAATGTATGCATGCATGTACGTATTTCTGTTATTAAATTTACAATCATGATTAATGAGAATCTGTCCTCTGGAATAAAAGCTACTTTATGTTCATGAACATTAATGTTGAAATACCAAAATATCTCCACGAATGTTAAGTCAAATTTGTGGCCTGGACATTGCTATAGGCTTGTTTCCTAAGATTTTTTTTCTATGCTTTTCGAACCAGTATTTAACATAAATACCCAAAAAATTGTTTTAATTTAACGGCGGCCAAAATGCTTAACATATTAAAAGTAAGCAGATCTTCGTGCAGCACCTTGAATGTACTTATTACGGATGCAGGCACTTTCCCAATGTCTCCTACCCTCCCGTCCCGCCGCGCCGCCCGCACTCGCCTAGGTACCGATTGCTGACGATCGAGATGGCACCGAATACAAACTTTAAAACCTATAACCCTATATAATGCGGGTCTCGTTCCATACCTCAAAAGCAAAAATAGAACCCTTATTTATAGGATCACATGTGGCTGTCTGTCAGTCCGTCTGTTACAACCGATTTGCTACGAAAAAAACTGGACCGATTGAATTGCAATTTGGCACAAATATATTCATGAATTTTCATGTCCACAACATTACATTTCAAAATCTATGTGATTTTCGTTATTAACGTCCCAAAAAACCGTTATAACAACGCCCATATTGATATTTAGACGCCACGTTGGAATGTAAAATCGTTGTTGTTTTCCTAATCAGTGACCCGATAAACCATAGAAACAATAGATGCCGATGTTGATTTTCAGATTTTGTCACCACATGTCTCCTTTTAGGGGTTGAATTCTCAAAAAACCGGAAACACTTGTTTACTCATTTATCGTTAGGAATTATCCTGTGAATTCTCGAATAAAATTGTCTAACTTATCTTTTTTCTCCATACAAACTTTGGACCTCCTTTTTAACCCCTTTAGGTGTAATTATTTCAAAAACGCTGAAAGCACTTTATTTGTAAATTAATAAGTAATCTGTCCACAAAGTTTTAAGTACGTAGTAGCTAAAAATAAGTTTCCCTTATACAAAATTTGGACCCTCATTTAACCCTCTTAGCGGTGGAATTTTCTAAAACGCTGAAAGAACTTTTTTGTATCTTAATAAGTAATATCCCTACAAAGTTTCAAGTGTCTAGTACAAAAAATAATGTTTCACCCATACAAACTTTGCACCCCTATTTAACACCCTTAGGGATAGAATTTCCAAAAATCCCGTCTTATCCCTTGCCTACGTCATAAAAGGAAGGACTGGTGTAAATTTCAAGTTTGTAGTCCCAGTAGTTTTGAATACAAACTTTGCACCCCTATTTAACCCCCTTAGGGGTGGAATTTTGTAAAACGCTGAAAGTCCTTTTTTTGTATCTTAATAAGTAATCTTCCTACAAAGTTTTAAGTCTGTAGTTCAAAAAATAATGCTTCCCCCATACAAACTTTGGACCCCCTTTTTACCCCCTTAGGGGGTGAGTTTTGAAAAATCCTTTCTTAGTGCTCCCTTACACCTTAGAAGGAACCTACGTGCTAAATTTGGAATCCGTAGACCCAGCGGTTTGGGCTGTGCGTTGATATGTCAGTCAGTCAGTCAGTCAGTCAGCTTCTTCTTTTATATATTTAGATAAAAAAATAATAAAAATGTCA
Organism: Epinotia demarniana; assembly: GCA_945867215.1. Lineage (NCBI taxonomy): Eukaryota > Metazoa > Arthropoda > Insecta > Lepidoptera > Tortricidae > Epinotia > Epinotia demarniana. The sequence goes on from OX244262.1 coordinate 18,397,715, forward strand.
ACACATCTATTTTTATTTTTTTATATGGAATGTCATGCGGCTTATAAAGACATTTTATGTGTTTTAGCTAAGTGTATTATATGTATGAAGCACGAAATTATTTGTTCCATTAAAGCGGAGATATTCATGAAAATTAATTTTTGTTATTTACTTATTTTCTTCAAAAATAAGAAGAGGAGAATGCTGAAATTTAGTATAGCACTTAGGTACTGACGTCGCGACCTATCAACAGAAAAAAAACAAGCGGAAAAGCTATTAAGGCACTAGATGTTCCCTTACCCTGCCACAGCCTTTGGATTCTTTCAAATTACTAGGCGCCTCGTGACATAATCTGCATCGAAATCATATCTACCTACTATTTCTTTGCAACGTTTTCTCTACAAATGAACAAAATGTATTTTCCATTTGTAAACTTGTTTCAACCATTTAGGCTGTGCAATTTTGGAGAAGTAAATTACAATACCTATAGTTTAGTAATTGACAATATTTCATATTTTCATGTAGGCCATTTTATGATTTAGTTCGCTGGAAAATGTTTTACAATGCACTTGCTCTGAAAGTTTTTTGTATAATTTTTAATTTCCTCGCATGATGCATTGTAAAATTTTGTATCATTCACGTGCGGATAGGTAATTCCCAACTCGTGTCGATCAAAAACACTCCCTGACGGTCGTGTTTTTGGTCATCGTCACTCGTTGGGAATTTCTACTTTCCGCACTTGTATCATAAATAACAATTTTAAGCGACACGTGTTTTTTTATTTCTCCTTAATTTGTAATTTTCATTCAGAACTATCTAATTGAAAAGAAGCGAATTCCAGAAGGTAGTAAGTAAATTATGACGTCAATACTACGGCTCTGTATAGCAGTTTGCACACCTTTCACATGACAGACGTAATATTTACGTCACAAACAGTGAAAACCACTTTAATGCGTTTTCGCGATTTTCGTAAAAGCGAGCAGGAAAAAAAAACAGAACTATACTTTATTACGTTCAGGTGACATAATGCCGAAATGGTTTTCGGTTTAGGCGTCATTACATATTTGGAAATGTTGTCAGTGGCTTGCTAAGATATTTTCCAATTGATTAATTTGATCTCTATGGTGCACTCATTACAAGCGCCATCATGTCAGCGTCAGCCTGTCTGCACTGAATTTTTTTATGATGTTTTAATATCAAAATATTAATAAGCATCGCTTACGATACAATCTAAAAGTGCGGCCTCTCAACAATATTAATGCCCTAATTACCGGAACAAGGTAGCAAAACGCAATAATCGATGAATGATCTGAATCGAAACCGAATGAGCACTACTAATATAATCAAGTTTTAGTATTTTATCAAGCGGTAACTTGTTTGGAGTTGTTTTATTATACAGCTCGATCAATTAATATTCTGAGGAAGTTTCATTACTTTTTAATGAAACAAGAGCCTCTATCTCCGGATCGCTAATTTTATGTTTTAATTTACGCCTTCGTATCGCATCTACGCGACAATAAATCTTTGTAACGGGATGCTGAGACGCGTTTTCTTGCAGAATCATTACTTAGCACGCATTTTGCGATGTCGCTGTAAGTCTTATAAAAATATAGTAGTGTGTGCATAGATGTATGCAGTGTGCGTTTGACAAACACATTGAGTTGAGGTGTTGAATATTGTCATAGTGTTGTTGGCTAACTTTCGTCTTCCCTCCTGTAGTTCACTAATATTGTTAACTTTTGGAACTTCAAGTGAGGGCTCGTTCTGAATCCTAAGGAATATGTTACAAATTAATTACACTGCTCAGTAGTTTTTTGACTGAAATGGACCTAACGTAAGGAAACACTTCAAAAATAAAATAAATAAAACCGGCCAAGTGCGAGTCGGACTCGCGCACGAAGGGTTCCTATCTATTGAAATGGCAAAAAAATCACGTTTGGTTTATGGGAGCCTATTACGGTTTATAAGATACAGCCTCGTGACAGACCGACGGCATCGGAGCCTTAGTAATATGGTCTCGATTTACCCTTTCTGTATGGAACGCTAAAAAAGACGCAAATGTAAACTGGCACTACAAGAGTATGAATACGTAGAATTGGAATTATACAGTTGCAAAGCGAACCTCAAATTACAAAACAAATTGTACACGACGCAGTTATAAATCACTATAATTTCTCAAAGAATGTGTTCAAAATTAATTCTGACCCAAAGAGGTTGTGCGATTAGGTTCGGATTATTTTACAATTATGTTTTTTGCCCGTGAGACACATTTTTTGTACCTAAGGGCGGCGGTTCAGGTTACTTTTAATAAAATCACTTTAATATTCCGTAATCTGATTACCTAGCTATAATAACCGTACTAGGCTATCATTTTACCCTTTATTGAAGGTCAAATGAATCGAAATGACCCTTTTTTTTTACCTACTCTTACTTAAATATTATATGTATTAGTGAAGTATGTTGTACGTTATATATATCTATTTAGGTTTATATTTTGTTTTCAATATGATTGATTGGTTTGACGACCGGTTAGCCTAGTAGTGGGTAGTGACGCTGCCTACGAAGCTGAAGGTCCTGGGTTCGAATCCCGGTAAGGGCAAATATTTGTGTGATGAGCATGATTGTTTGTTGATGAGTCTTGGATGTTTTCTATGTATTTAAGTATTTATATCTATTAAATATATCGTCGTCTAGTACCCGAACACAAGCCTTATTGAGCTTACTATGGGGCTAGCTCGATTTGTGTAAGTTTGTCCCGTGATATTTATTTATTTATTTATATGATAATCCTGAACAGGGTTAGTTAAAAACTAATCATTCACGTTCACTACGGCATGGGGTTGAATGTATCCGATTTAGAACTTTCCTCCGGTGCGGGGGAGAAATGGCTGTTCCGAACGCTGGTGTGGGATAGATATCTCTGGATCTTGTACGAGTATAAAAGGGACAGTTAGTGTTTTGTCAATGTTTACTCGAAATGAGGCGATTCACGCAATAAAAACTCATCGGGTACTTTCGACCCCATGACGACGTACGGCCACCAGGTCTTCAAGACCCGATGCCCGGTAGACCCGGTAGCCGTACTAGATGGAAGTTCAGTTGAGCTAGTGCAGTCCAAGTGTATAGGTGGTAATTAGTTGCACAGAGATTATCGAGCATGAAGCGTCCACAGAAAATGTTAATTATGTGCGATAAGAATGAGCACGAGCATGAGACGGTGAAAAAGAAATAAGAGGAAGTACCTGCCAAAAAAACTATAATTCGTAAGCGAAATATCAATTCAAATAATATTTACACGAGCCCGTCAACTGAGAACATAAGTTCACAAGACGTCTATATAATATTAAATTATCTAATTACATATTACATTATGGCATTATCGTAACGGCTGCATTTAACTGTGTATCTTTTAAGTTTAGTCTGTTTTCGTATTTCGTACAAAAAAAAAATCGATATCGATTTTATATTTTTACCCCCAAGACTAAAAAAATATCGACATTGTATACACTCAGTGCGGATACCGGGTTGAAAAGATCTGACAGATTCTTCTTTGCTTTGCTAGCAAATCATAAAGTGAATCTACCTGCGATTTTAATATTGACTAGGACCCGCTATGTAAGAATATGTTGTTTTAAACACATATTCATGAATCGTCATAACTACGTAGATAATCCCAATTAATCAACAGCATACCCAACGGATGTTTTCGACCCGTTAACGCACTAGAATACAGTTATGCGTCAAAGACCCCATGTCGTACGCTGGTAAAGTCTTAGAAATTCTTTGCCGTAGTGAACGTGTTAAAATATGCTTTGCCTATTGAATAAATTTCACAATGAAATAAAGTCAAAGTGCTTACAATCCTAACATAGTTATGTCAAAAGTAAAATTTGGGGAACGACCCTGTATTGGCAACTGTACCTTTTTTGCACAATCACCAACTACTCGTTGAGAGGGTTCAAATGAACCCAAGCACGGTGGTTTTACCTCGTCTACTTTAGGCGTGGCTATGGCCACTTTCTGTCATCATCAACATTTTCAGCCTTCCATCGCCCACTGCTGAGCATAAGCCTTCTTACGATACGAGTATGTCCCGCCCAACTCCATTTGAGTTCTGTTATGACTTCTCCGACGTCACGCACCTTAGTGCGCGTCGGATCTCAGTATTCCTCACTCGGTCTTGTAGGTCAATGCCGAGCGTGCCGCGCTCCATGGCTCTCTGTGCTACCCGTGCTGCTACTACCCGCACTCTGTGCTACCCGTGCTACTACTACCCGTACTACTGTGCTACTTTCTGTCGCCATCATCAAATCAGCTCGGTAGTGATCGTGTTTTTCGGTCTTTTACCACTGCACTAGAACATAAGTTTCATGTGCTCAGCCTACCTTTCGGGAATAAAAGCGTGAATGTGAAGCTATGTATGTATGTGAAAAAGTGGGCCAGTTGCTCAATATTTTGTACCAACCAATATCATTGCAGACTAAGATGGCATCAATTCATTTTCAGTGTTTTCTTTTTCTGAGTTTTGGTCAGGGCTTGTTACATCCGGCTGGGCACATCTGCGTCCGTTTCACGATTAAAAAATAATGATGAAAATATTTTTGACACGCATGAAAGTTAATCATATCATTAATATTATCTAAGTTTAAAAAAAAACATTTATATCAATATGAGAGTTTTAGGTTTATTTAAGTGGTACAGTGAGCATGAAAGGTAACTATTTAAAGACGTCAAAACCTTTTATTTCCTTTTAATAAAGATTTTTGACGTCTTCGTTTGCGTAGCTACTTTGATGCAGACTGTACCTAAGACAAATCTCCTCGGTACCTATATATGTAGCTAGTATCAGCTTCACTCACTTTTTACAGCAGTGGCTAGACGAATGAAAGCTCAAGTATTTTTTTTACAGTTTGAGATATAAAAATACGCTGTATTACTTATGTGGACAGCGTGGGATATTTTGAATTAGTGACAAACCATTGGATGTCTGTACGAATCGGTCTCGTTGTTTTGTCCGCTTCGAGCGAGATTGTCAACCCCGTCCTGATTGTATTGACATTTGTAAATAGCGGTCAATGAACCCATGCATCACAGTGCAGATAATCCATTCATTTCAAATTCAGCTCCCGAAATTGCCGTCGATTTGACGTGTAGTCACCGGAGTCTGCGTCCACCTGCGTCCGTCGACGATTCCTGATTTATACAGTGCCAGTAAAACAACAGAGACAATACACCCTTCGGGGAGGAAGTGGGAAAAAATATCGATTGGGGTCGAATATCGCTCGATCATCCGACGGGGACGGGGATAGTAGTTTTTTGCCGGTGAATAAATTTTGTATTTTATTTTGGTCAGTGTCAAAGCAAAAAGTTAATTTAGTATCAAGTACCTAGTGTGTATTTAAATGTACGACTTTGCTGAGTTTTGACACTAATTTGGCAAAGCCTTAAAGGAGCACAATTATTCAGCTTTTGAAAAAAAATAAGCCAAAATAGCCGTAGCTTACCAACGGATACATTTGGCGCCACGCCACTGTACACGTTATCCTAGCTTTAGGTATTAACTTATTTTTCATCTTATTAAAATATTTGAAAACAAGTCAACGCAACAAACATTTAACCTTTCAAACACAACGATGAGGTTACAGGTCGAAATCGTCCAACGAATTTAAAACTTCCAAAGTATTTAAACACTGTTGGATCCATGTTCGCGTTTAAAATTATTGGATACAAATTCCATACGTTCAGGATCGAACAGAGGTGCGGGAACGGCGGCTTATTGGTGCACTCAAAAACCGACATCAATTAAGTGAGAACGCGAGTATGGAGTGCGCGCGCGGCGCTTTGATCGCGCTGCGTCGGCGCCTGCGCGAGTGAGGGCGGAGAGTAACCCTGGCAAAAGGCGTTTCGTATCTAGAACAATATTTAATCTTTAATCCAGTAACCAATAAGATAAGATAAATTATAGCCAATTTTTCATAATTCATGAAAATAATTATAAATATAATATTAATGGCACAATGATTTATTTTCTTAATCAAAATATTACTGATTTGTATTTATTTTTCTTTGTATCTATTATTGTATTTATTATAGGATCGGGAATTACCACCGTCATCGTGGCATAAAAAAACTGATTAGATACAATCGATTACAATGCGTGTACTCAAAATGATGATGATGATAGGTAGATATTTAAAAAAACTGCATACACGCCTCATCATAAAAAGAGTTAGACTCTTGTCGATGTAGCTCCCTCTGTCTGATTTTTTCCCTCCAGCTTTTCTCCATTCTACGCCAACACCACATTTCCAATGCTTTTAAATATTCTTTCTCTCTTTGAGTCATGGTCCACTCTTTACACTCATATAAAGCTATGCTCAATTGCATATATATAAAGTTTTTGATGAACTTTCTCTTATTTTTCTGGGATGTATTTACAGTTAGAACCTTTAATTGCATATACGCCTGCACATAAATAAATATGTACAATTGACCATACACTGCGCCCAATGCCTGCTTGAACTATTTAGAGTCTTAGTTATGAGTGTTATCAAAAAACTATGAATTGAAAATTACGCGTCATAAACTACATTTGTATTTTAATAGACCGCGTTACACTGCCATAATTGTTTCCTTTATTGATGTTGCTGGGATCGTTTATATATTTAGATAAGCAGGATACGGTGCAAGGCGTTATTTTTAATTACGCCTTTATTCATCGCGGCAGTCAGCGTAACGAAGTCGGAACAATTTTATGTCGCCCATAAGAAAGCTTAATGCGTAATCCAATTCGAATTTCAGAACATTTAATTGTACGACGGGATCTGATGAGATCCGCCGAGATTAAAGTAGACTAAGAGCCGTATTTTAGCTTAATGGTGGTTGTCAGAATACGTGTATTAAGAAATAAATGCTACGTAACGGCCTTCTCTGATGGTAAATTACAAGAGACAACCGATCTCATGTCGATTATAATAATAAAGCAATGCTGCGCCGAAATTAAATCATTGCAGAGAATATTTGTCTTTATGATGTTTTTGATACCTATCATAAAAAAGTTTCTTGGAATAAGTACGGGGTTTAAGGTAATTGCATACTTAGAATAAACAATTTCCAATTTGTTGATAATAAAAAGACCGGTGACATGCGCCTTAAATTCATGCATGATTGACTAAATGTTATGAACTTTTGTTTTATGACAGTAAGTTAATTGGTAGTAATACCCCCTATCAACGTTTCAACTTCCATACATAAAGGCATATAATAGTAACTTAATTATCCGTCATATTGACAATAATAAAACGGGCTAAACAGATTTTTGTACCAATTGCTGATATTCTTTAGCGAAACTCTGTAGTTATAAAATCGCTAATTGAGTAAATCGCAAATGTCCGGATATTGACGGATAATTAATGAGTTTAGTCAGTCACGTTAATTTATACCGTAAAATACCCGTGGTAAATTACGCCAAGTACCTTATATTCATTCAATAAGAATCATATTCGTTTAACTGAACCAAATGTTAAGACCTTGCATGTGACAGTTGCTTTGATTAAGTTTAAAGTACCAACGCCGTGAGTATTAATGAGGTTTAAATCTAACGTACTTACAGTTTTAATGCCTTGATGTTGTAGAGATAACTTTCTCGCTGATATTAATACTATTTATACTATTTTAGAGGTTCGAATAGTCTGGATGCATCAATTCTTTTAAAAATGTATTCGTAATTTTCGAGATATTTTTTGAAGGTACTGGAACACAAGTTTCATGTGCTTTGCCTACCCCTTTTAGAGATTAAAGGCGTGAATGTATGTTATGTATACTGTGTGTATGTATTTTTCTCAAGTATTCCATTTATAGACGAGGGATATTAACTATCATATTTTGTTGAATTCTGTGGTTAAAACTGCCTTACGAGTACGTATGTATTTATATATTTTTAATATAAAATCAATATTCACCTTCAACAACATGTATATACTTCATCATCATCAGCCTATATACGTCCCACTGCTGGGCACAGGCCTCCTCTCATGTATGAGAGGGAATGAAAAGGGAGGAAATGTATATACTCACATAAGAAAAATTAATTGCAGTATCCAGAAGAATTGGGCAAATGTCACAAACAATCCGGCGCTTACGGTTAACATACTCGTATTAGCAGATGTAAGAATTACCTGAATATTTAGCGTGCGCAAGTCCAATCCTTGGGTGTAATTATTAATTTAGTATGCTTCCAATCCAATACCGCGCGGCTTAAGGTATCTTAAAGCACATTATCCACGCTTGTTGCGACGTTGTTAGCAAGAACTTTTTGTCGTATGTTTGATTTGAATGCGCTCTTTTGATCAATTTCCAGTGTGATGTTGATGAATGTTTTAATAATTTCACATTTGATTTGTACGATCATTAGCGGAGAAAGATAATATATGGGTGATTTTTGAGAGGGTCAATTTTCGGCGTCCAGAGGGAAAAAGTACCCTACAAAATAAAATTATTGACCTTACACATATTTTTTTTGTAGTTCAACATTTAATCTGATTGGGGCACGATTTAATTTTTGTGTAAGGTAAGTAGAATTAGCCATAAAAAATTACAAACATCTAAAACATCATTCCCCTGGCGCGTCCATCAGCCATTTAGTGAACAATCTACTCTGAAAAGAACAAGTTATGGATTGGAATCAAATATTGTATCGAGTTAAATCGTTAGAATATAAGTTAGTGATTAAAAAATAAAAATATGGTTCCCCTATTTATCGTAGTTTTTATAGGAATACATATCAAAGGTTTGTACAGAGCTAAGCTATCATTCCCCTGATGCCTGACTAAACAACGCGCACACACGCGTCTTGTGACGCGTAATCTCTGCCGTGCCTCACCCTTGTCAGTAGCGCTACCAACGCCACGGAGAGATATATATATCATTCCGCTGACTTTGGTTCACTATGACTATCATTACGCTGTACTTTCATATAAAATCTATTCCCTGCAATTGGCATACAATGTTTAGTGTAGAGAATAACACATAAATGAGTGCGTGTGTTGATTTAAAATTGACTATTAATTTTAATAACAGTTTCGGAACATACGACATCGAAAAGAAACATACTTTTTCTTATGCCCCTGGCTCTCATTCCCCCGATTTTCTGAACAGGGTAATGATACTAATGATAGTATAACTACCAAAGATTATCGTTCCCTTGTCAGTTATATCATTCCCTTGCAATTTTTATCATTGCCCTAGTCATTTTTCTCATTCCCTTGTACTTTTTATAATTCTCTTGTCCTTTTTTCTCATTCCCCTAGTAGCTTAACTTTAAATTGGTATATTTCCGTACCTAATTGACCCAAAGTGAATGCCTATTCGATTAATATGTTTATTATTAAATATTTAATTGGATTTCATTGTAACTTAGTAGAAATTTCTAAACATAAAAAACGCCAAGGAAATGAGATGAATAATGCAATTCTTCAGAATGACCCATTTACTAAGCACGATATGATGGCAACCGGCATCAATTTTGTTGTTGACGTCAAAATATACTTATTAGTGATGTACGACCGTTGCCATAAATTTTTTATCTTCTCATGTTTTTTGTAATCCATTCTTGAATTTTATTCCAGGATTTAGCGCATAATTATAATGTACCTACCCTAAATTACATAAAATCCTTATGGAAGTCCTGGGTTCGAATCCCGGTAAGGGCATTTATTTGTCTGATGAGCACGAATATTTGTTAAAGTAGGTAGGTATGTATTTGTGTTATCTCCCTTATAAATACATAACATATTGATTGCAATGACCGGACACGATTATGCTGCATATTTCACGCTCTAAGACCTATTTCATCATTAACTAGGAATAAGTGAAAAATACTGACGCCTTATCCATATGAATAAAATGTGTTTTGTCCCTTTCTAAGGAACCCATATTTCAAAGTGACAGGTAAAAACAGACGAATTTCAACGGCGAATTTTAGCTAAAATAGGTTTGTTGCAAGTTTGTGAATACGGCCATGAGGCACTAAGTAGGTTCAGTCACCTGCACGAATATTTGTCAGGATAAAGGACGCTGAAATTTAGGTCTGAACCCTACTTGTAAAGCCGTAACCTACAGCGTGTCATATATGATTGTGCTCAGGTACACGTGTTAACTAAAAAGGTTTTATTCCTTCAACCTAAATACTAGGACACTTGTCGCATGTATATTCTTAATGTCGGCGATGACGCGATATCGGCAGCTTATTGATCGCGCTCGTTTATATTAACAATCGTTGTCGCATCGTCGCTCACGGCCCATCGCGTCGGGCGATTCGCGATATATGCGATACAGGGGCTATGATCAATCGGCGAGGCCTGCCATTAAGCGGCGTGGGAATCTGCGTTAACATACGCGCTGGTAAGCGTAATATAAAATTTTCATTAACGTGTGGATATTATATTCTTATTATCTTAATCAAAAGTGGCAGGAAGTTATTGTTTGTCAAATTACGCTAAAGGTTATTTTTAAACATGCGAGCAAAAGGTCTTTCGTGTATTATTTTATGCAATCTTGCTTACAACGGCAATTTTCATTAAATAAGAACACGCCATGGAAACGCCGAAACCGGATTTGATGTTGGTGCCTGAGAGATGGGTCTACAAGGGTGTCCACACACGTCTTATATCAGGGGTTGACCCTTCTTCCAGGGCGCTAGAGTCATACGGCGGCCATTTTCCAGGACAGCTAGCACCTTAAAACTTACTAGGGCTCTTCGTATGATATCTTTAACCCAGTCGAAGCCAGTGACTCTCTCATGAGTTATGTCTCAGCGAGCGATTCCTGCTACAAAAGCGGAAATTTTCTTGCAGCGTTTGTAGCGTTGCTTGACCTTTGTATCGATTGTCCGCCTGCCGAGGTTGCGGCCAGCACTTCTGTCTGTCCATGTCCATCCACTGATGGCATGAGCTTATTGTGGGTGATGGTAAAGCTTCCACACCACCCAGTCCACAGACCCGGCACCCACTCTGTAGTGGCAAGGAGACGATTACGATAGGCCGGATTGGTTGACGTTTGTAAGATTTTTTTCCGTACCAGCTGGGAGAGGGGCTCTTGTCCCATCGAGTTTGCGAATATGGATTGGGGGGTGGGTCTGTATAAGGGCAGGGTTAAAGCCCATGTGTGTAAAGCTTCAAAGTAATGTGCAACAAATAAATACCGCTGACTCGAATCGGGAAGCTGACTTGGGTCCAGGTTGTTCCGGTATTGAGAATGGAGGTAAGTGCATATTGTGAGCGTCTATTATTGGTAGCATAAGTTTAAATTGATATATACTTCTTAAAAGGCCTAAAACTATTAAGGTTATACAATTAAGCCGTGGACTGGACCCCAGCGGGCAACGGCAGTTCATAAGTTTGATCGAGTTAAATCTAAAAACCTCAGTTCAATCTCAGACCGTGGCCTTAGAGTAAATGGTACGTCTTATCAATCTTTTTTATTACATTTTTGTAAGATGAAAAAAAAGTGGACATGATCATGGACAGGAGCATATCCAGTGCAAAAAAGTTAAATTATGCAATTATTCGAGTAGGTACATACATATACCTCCGTTCACTTTACCTAATGCCACATATCCCGCTGAGGGTCCTCAGGTGACGCCGCTATCGTCTCTCATCGCTGTCAAGCCTACATCCGAAATGACGGAGTGTTGACGTGCCCCGATAGCGGGCCTTTGATAAATAGGCCGAGTCCGACTTTTGTGTCTTCGGGACAAGATAAAGTCCCAATTTGACAAATCATCGTAGATTCACATCTTTTATTGTGTACATCATTCGACTTTAATGTCAAGATATCACCTATAAGATTTAATTTTGCTTTGATAGTAGATACAAATTAATATATTCAAAATAATCAATTTTGTTATAAATAAATAATGCGTATTTTATGGATCATTTAATCATTTATATATGTTTATTAATTATGATACGAGGGCTACAATCTTCTTAAATAGCATATTTGACCTCCATGGTAAAATTTGAACTTTTTTAAGTATTGGCCGGTATATTTTTTCTTTCTTATTAACGCTCGTGTTTTGTTTTTGACGGCTTTTAAATGTCATCTCGCAGCAAGAATGGAACTCACTCGTGAAAATATTCGTGCTATGATTTATTATGATTTTCGGCGTGGTTTAACGCAACAACAGTGCATAGATCAACTAACTTCAACTTTTGGTGATGAAGCCCCATCTAAAACTACTGTGTATCACTGGTTTAGTTCAATCGTTGAGTTCAATCGTGGTTGAGTTCAATCGTGGACGTAGTATGCTTACGGACGAAGTAAAGGGAGGTCGCCCGAAATCGGTCGTTGTACCACAAAATATCGAGGCTGTGCGAAAACTTATAATGGACGACCGACATGTTACGTACCGCGAGATAGAGGCGACTCTGGGTATTTCTGTGACCAGCATTAATAGCATATTACATAATTATTTGGCTGTAAAAAAAAATTGTTCGCGTTGGATACCCCACAACTTAACAAAAGAGCAAAAAGATGCTCGCGTCGAATGGTGCAATAAAATGTTAAAAAAATATAACCGTGGTGACTCAAAAGCCGTTTATAACATCTATACAGGTGACGAATCCTGGATCTATGCATACGATCCCGAAACGAAGCAACAATCAAAGGTATGGGTGTTTCAAAATGAGCCGAACCCTACGAAAGTTACTCGTGCAAAAAGTACATTGAAACACCACCATTTGTTTCAATGTACTGCTTCTTCGGTATTAATGGCCATGTAGCTACAGTTCCACTAGAAAACCGTAGAACGGTTAATTCAGAGTGGTACACGACCATTTGCTTACCGGAAGTATTTGAACAAATTCGTAAAACTAACCAGCGACGAAGAATCATTCTTCATCATGACAATGCCAGCTGTCATACGTCACGCGAAACAACTCTATTTTTGGAGGGTCAAAATGTGGAATTAACGGGTCATCCGCCGTACAGCCCTGACTTGGCAGTCAACGATTTTTATTTATTTCCAAATATAAAGAATAAATTACGCGGTCAACGATTTTCGACACGTTATGGAGGTACCTCAGGCAGAGTGGCAGAAGTGCTTTAAAATTGGTTCACGCGAATGCAAAAGTGCATAGATCATCAAGGGGAATACTTTGAAAAACAATAAAACCATTTTCAGCCGTGTAAGTTTGTTTGTTTTTTTTGTTTCCGGATATATAAGTAGCAACCCTCGTATATATACATATAGATATATATATATATATAATATTATATATATGATATACTATAAATTATGTAAAAAAGTTACATTTATTTATAGTGTAATTCATAACTTTATGGCATGTGCTCGAAAAGAGCGTTTCCAAGCAACCATCGTGCGGAAAGTGCCACTTTATCTATATCGATCTTTACTAAAGATAGTTGAGCTCCGCAGCGCCATTAAATCATCAGATGTCGATTGTTTTAGCTAAATTATGAGTATTACATTTAAATTACAACTAAAATACTAAAACATTCCTCCTAACAGAAAAATACTGCAGTGGTTTATCGCAGGATCATACATGATCAGTCAATTATCGGTACAGGACACTTTCATACCCACAATGAGTTTATTAGCACAGCGGCATAAAGCAGACCCGCTAGTGCACGCGTTATCAACCTGTGTGTCTGTAAATCCCGTCTTCTTACGAGGCCGACTGGGCAACTACTAATATTATTGTACTGATCCAATTCAAAATGTTGGATAGATTTATTTAATAACGGGAAAGTTAGTTTGCAATGGATGCACTTTACTTTACTCGTGCCTGACACACAGTATGGAGAGTATTTAAATAATAAATATGTAATACGAATTTAAACAATCAAATCAGCCCAGACAATTATTAAGTAGATATTATCAGGCTCGGAAATAAAATTGTTTATGTTGTGAGAGAATCGAACATTGTATATGGCTCCCAACACATGACTATACGATATAAGTATACGAGATAAGTTTTGTTTCGCAATGAACCGTACGGAAATTTGTTGCCTGATAAAGTGAAAAGAAGCGTTTTTCAAAGACCACGTGAGATTTTATATTGTGTCAATATGATAGAGTTTGATTGGGAAAACATTTCCTCACTTTATTAGTACCGGCCATATTTGCTTCCTTGTGAATTTTTTAGCATGTCTAGTGTAAGGGAAATTTATAGTAAATTTAGCGTATAAATTCAAGTAGACCTTTCCCTTTGGCCAAACTACAAATCAAATAAATAAAAACAAATACGAATCCGCCGCACCTCATTTGTGTAATAAAAGACCACTCATTTGTTACATAACGTTTCATATTCATAACGCAATTACTGCCGTTTAACCTTTCTTAGTCGATTTATGTCCTGTAATACAAAAAATATAGATGCAATATAGTTGGTATGCCACTTGAACTGGATCTGCAGGAATGTCGCAGGCAACTTTATCCGATTATTTTTTTCATACATTGGACCGAACTTGATTATTTATCTACATTTTGATCGTAAATTAAAACTGGTTCATTAATGATCATAACTTTTAATTTATCTCTCGTTTGCATAGTTATAGCTGCAAATGCACTACGTGTGAAGTGAATTTATTTAATGGCGTAGATTTCTATCGCTAAATGTTTGCGCAGTAATTTTCTGATGGTCGTTGAAGATGCAAACCACTGCAAACTTTATGTGTAGAAGGATTAATAAAGACTATACGTACTACGAGTATGTATATAAAACTGGGTAGTACTGAAACGAATTATAGCAGTTCAAATCTGTCTACCGTTTTACCTATAACGCCTTTTATAAACCTACGTCTAATTGTCAATCCTTATACAGTCCCGTTTAAACTGCAAGTCAAGTTAAGATAAAGATGATCGGATTGCCCGAAATATAGCTTCTGTAGCTTTTTAATTTTTTACAACAGGTAGTACAATAAAACAATTTATTGTAAGTTAATTCGCCCTTTACACACGGACATTGTCTGGTGGTGCCTTGGGTACTTTGTAGTGGTCAGAAGCGTGCTCAACACGGTGCGTCAATTCATGTAAAAACATTGTTGTGTACATTGACTCGATTACGCCGCAATTTACCTGAGATGGAAAACGGGCTCTATAAATATTTATGTTCCTTATACCCTCTCGCAAAATTATACACCTGATCTGGAAGGTTTTTACCTTATCCCTACTACAATAGCTCTCCGCTACCGCTGTAAATGTCGATTACTCTAGTCATTTTATGGTAAAAACTTCATGGTTATACGCAATTCTTGGCAATATATGGGCTATAAATTTTATATCGGACAACTGGAAATGAATGGATGCGTGTCATGGTTGTTACTATAAATCATTTTTTCGCAATAAATTATTACATTAACACCTACGACAATGTGCATCGTGGTGTTTGATGCGCAGCAAGGAGCACCAACATAGTTATCAATTGCTGATTACGTCACAAAAAAAAACTTTGACCATTTACTATATTTATTGATACCCTTCTTGAATTTTCCGTATTATACTTAAGAAACGTCAAGTACTAAATCCTGCCTAGAAAAAAAAGTATTTGTCCAAAGTAGGTATTCTGACTATTGGTATTCGGTAGGTATTTGACAACAGTACTCAAACATTTATGCCGAGGGAGGAACATTTTGTCAAGTAGAGTAAGCTCTGTATCTGCATATAAATATAAATAAATGCATTACAGTATCGTGGGAACTTGGACAAAACGATTTGTCTTACGCCTAATCCGAAAGCTAAGCATTACTGGAACTACCCACAGTTACATATCGTAATCTGCTTAAAAAATAGTGTTAAACAAATATCTAACGGCGATTAATAAATGTATGTTGCCCACGCAATGCATTTGGACTTTTGATCTGGTGTTAGCGGGCGGTCGGAGCCACCCAGAGGTGTGCACATCTCCAACTAAATCGAATTATAACACAACCAATTAATCCCGGCTTCGTTGTTTCACCAAGGCATCCTTAAACCAAATGATATAGTGTACATATTTCAATAACAAGCTTCCTGATACCGGCAAAATAAGAATGGTTTAGATGATTTTATGGTTTGGTGGTAGATTGTAGACCATAGTAAATCAGTCGTGTTAAAACACCATATTTGTTTTTCGTGTGTTTGATCGAGCCGCTCTGAGGTATAATTTCCATTACATTAATTTCCAACATTTAGAAGTTTACTAAAGGTAAATGTGTGTGTAATTAACGTTATTATTGTTACGCAAGTCGATCGATATCTTCATTAGTAAACATGGCTTACAGTTTCGCACCATATTAGGTATATAAAAATCGATGTAATGAAAGTGTACATCGGGCACTAATAGACCAACGCGTAGAGAAGAGACCGAAAGGTCAATCCAAAGCACGTCGCACCACTATTCGTTACGCGGTTTCCTGCCGCTGGATTGTCAGGCCCTTGTTAAACATTGACGGCCGTCGCTCAGCAGGCTACGCGAGAACAATTTGCAAGGATTTGCGTATTCTACGATCAAATTTAAATTTCCGAGCTAGTCCTGTGACCGCAACTTTGTACAAAAAGGCGGTTCCATAGCGTCGATTTGTTTTTGAGCGAGTGGGTACATTTTTCAGAAAGTGGTTTTATTATCCAATTTACATTTAGTTTATTTATGCTACCAAAGTATACTACATTATTAGAGTATTTAGTTAAACTTCCGCAGTTAACATTAATTAATAATACATACTAGGGTAAAGTCTCCACTAGTCAGCCAGGCACCTAAGGTCAGCCTTTTCCGTCTTTTATTCGCCACGAATAGCGCAATAGTTTAAAATATCCAATAACATGGTGGTAAAATCATTCCTTGACTCCCTATTGGTCGAAACAGCACGTGACTGGTGCGGGGAGCGGTCACCACAGAGAGAAAAACACGTTCATACCAGTGTCAACAACGGATAGGGCCTGTGGAGCGAATTCCGCCATTTTTTTGCTAATTTTTCGTCGCGTGGTTATTAGCGGTGAGCTGCTTTATTTTATCCATTTCCTTATTTATTTTTATTTTTTTATCTTATTGAATGTATTACGTGTCTATTTATGTACGATAACTAATATTTTTCCTCAGAGAAGTTGGTTTATTGAGACGGCTGACTATTGGGTACTGGATTTTAGCTGTAAACGCTAGTACTCAGCCGGGGGTGGCTGACTTCTGGATCCGAGTTGATTTTTTGTTTTTGAATAATACGTATACCGTTCGATTCGTTATTTTTAAACAACTTATTTAAAGCCTGGTCGTTGAACTAAAATATGAAGTAAACCCAGTAGTCGGCCGCGAGAATGTTCAAACTTTTGATGTGGCTGACTACTGGGGTTTGAGGCTCTAGAGCTCAGCCCCCTGTTTTAGTTTTGTAGCTGCAGTTAATTGTGTGGGTATTTGAGTAATTACCTGCTAGCTGTGTTTTATTTTCATTTAAAAATATCTCAAAGGCCCATACTAAAATATCCTCTCGAAAACGTAACACCGCACCGGCTATGGACGCTAGAAATGGCATGAAAATCAGAAGGGCTAATAGTAGGGTTTTTAGCGTTCCGCGAGGCACCTTGCAAGATACATCTGCGTGTTCCCGAGGGTCCTCGAAAAATGGGACCTGATACGATTTTGACTAAAACAAGAAGAAAAGGAAGTTCTTGATTGGTGTATAAAGCTTACTAAATGTGGTTTCCCAGTATAAACGAGTACACTTCTTAATACAGATCACATGGTGGCTGACGGATGAGACAATCCATTTAAAAAAAATATGCCCGGGAAAAAGCTAAGCTAATGCCTAAAGGCATTTTTTTGCAGAAATCCTTGTGGTACCGCACTGCTGAAGAAATATCAAAAAGAGGAGCTGTTATATCTAAAGAATACATTAGAAAGTGGTTTAAAGAATTGGAGGAGTACTTAACTTCACAGAATGCTCTGGATGATGAATAATTTACTTTAAAAACAAAGTTTTTACCGACTTCAATTTAGTACTCCGCCAAGCCACGTGAACATTTCCTATTTTTTTTTACAATTTACCACATGAACTGATTTCCGATAGCAAATGCGTTGATTACTATAGAAAAAAATCGAATCGCTGTATGTGGGCCGATAATATTTGAGGACTTCCATCGATTCCCCGGGATCATCACCAATGGCACTTCATTAGTTCCTATTTCAACGGAATCTTATCAGAACCTGTGACGTACTTTTGCACTTTTAAGTAAATTATTGAGGAGTTCGATAAGTCATCTGTGGTCTTCATCATCAATTCCTCGCCACCAAATTTATGATTTCCGGATGTAAATACACGAGTTATAATAGAAATTACTAAAATCACTACACGCGCGCCTAATAAAATTGAGGAGTTCCCTAAATTCCTCATGGATCCCATCATTCAACTGAATTTTTGAAAAAATGGGACCCACCTGGAAGCATATACTTACAAACAAAAAAAAATAATTCCGAATCGGTTCATCAATGACGGAGTTCTGAGGTAACAAACATTGAAAAAAAAAAAATACAATCGAATTGAGAACCTCCTCCTTTTTTTTGAAGTCGTTTAAAAAGAAGCTATCACCACCATAGCCATCTTTTCCGCTGAAGACTGTTACCTATTTAATATGTAATAACTTTAAATATGAGTAGGTAGACAAATCTCATTTATTTACCTCTTTTTAGTGTTTTTAAACTTAATTATAAGCAGCAAACGTAGCGGCTGAGTACTGGGGAACCAAAGGCTGAGTTAAGGTCGCATGTGGCTGACTACTGGTGAAGAGTGCCATTTTTTGTTATTTCGTAATTATCTCAGAGTTTAAGAAATTATATTGTGTTTTTCTTGAAGAAAATTAAAGTTTAATGAATGATTGATGACATAAAACTTAGTTTTACTCAATTAGGTAATACCTGATGAAATGAGAGCAGTTCAAGCTCAGAACTTTCGTTAAAAGGCTGACTACTGGTGACTTTACCCTATATATAAAAAATACCTAATAATCTAAGATTAGTATCATCATCATATCAGCCGAAAGCCGTCCACTGCTACTATTATCAGCGTCATTGTGGAGGCCTATGTCTATACATAGGCCTCCCCCATAGAGCTACACAGTGACCGATTCTGCAAGAAGGATAGGATGTCCTATGTCCTCATAAAACTACTTTAACCACCGAAAAGTATAAATTGAAGGAAGAAAGTGCTAAGTAAAAGATTTAATTCTTTCATACCATCCCTGCACAATGTTATGAAGTCGTTGATGAATGAAGTTTTATCTATGTATGTATTATTTTGAAATTCATCCTATTATTACTTACATTCGTCGCTACAAGATGGCGCGCCGTGTTCTCACAGGGAGCGCAGGAATATTGTTAGCGCCGCGATCTGTACGTATTTGCATGGGCTCGTTAACGCATTGCGGCGGAATGACACTCGTGACTCGTGGGACACGCGTGTCACGTGTCTCGCTGATTGTTCCCAACCTGCCAGAAACAAGGAAATTTGCGGCGCGTATGGACTTGTGAAACCCATTACAAGGGCATTACAAAGTACGTGACCAAATTGAATAAATATTTATATGAATACGGAGGCCTCCACTTTATTCACAATATGTTTTGTAAATCGTATAAATTAGTAGGATCATCATCATCATCAGGCTGGCTAATATATAAATATTATGAGTTGAGTTGACGTTTGTTGCTAAGGTACGTAAAAACAAATACTTACATGATGAAATTTGGGCACATGGACAGTTTATACATACAACGTGTCCCAAACTCAACGATAAGCCGGCACCAGAGGATGGAGCTGCTTATGATTAGTCGAGAAAAAATAAGGACAAAAATATATCTCAAAAAAAAAAAAAAATTTTTGAAAATTTGCTTTGTATTCCAGAAATTATCCCCTAAATAGAAGAAATCGGAGATAGATATTGCGATAGCATTAGCTAGGGAGTTTACGTGGACGAAGTCAGAGGATTGTCGACTGCCAGCATATTTCAGATCGGCTTGACTCCTTGGCGCTACGTGGAGATGTGGCCTCGCTCTGCATTTTCTATCGCGTGTATAACGGGGAGTGCTTCGAGGAATTGTTCGGATTAATCCCTACCGCTTCTTTTCGCCATCGTCCAACGCAACAACATTACCATCCTCACCACTTAGATGGTTGGCAGTCCTCAACTGTGCGCTTCTCCAGAAACTTCCTGCCTCGCACAGCTAATCTGTGGAATGGATTGTCGCCTGCAGTTTTTCCGGACCGATACGACCTTCAAACCTTCAAGAAAAGAGCGAACTCCCATCTTAAACGCCGGCAACGCATTCACAACACCTCTGGTGTTGCAGGTGTCCATGGGCGGCGGTAATCGCTTACCATCAGGTGATCCGTCGGCTCGTTTGCCTCCTATAACATAAAAAAAACTAGTGACGAATTCAAGTAGACACTACAAGCGAATATTCTAAAAACATTTGGAGTGTTTGGATTGAAAGATAACAATTAATTTCAGAGAACACTAAGTTTGTTATTAATATTTTAAATTCGGCACTTCAGTCTAATTATATTTGAGCTGATATGATAACATGCAAAATATAGGTATACAGTCAGATGCAGAGAAACATGCCCCCCTGCATGTAAATTTGGTATACATACCTATTATATATTCTGCACGCTGTGGTGTAGGTACTCGATATTACTTAACTCGGCTACTTTTAATATCATATTATACAATTAAGTCACGGTACTTTTACGGTTTAACTCCACGGTGATTCAAGTGTTTTCGCGTCATAAAATGATCCGTGTTTAATTAAATTACTTGGTGTAAGTGGCGAATTCTGTTCATGGATACTCAATTCAATCATGGGTTTGATTGAATGTGTGTGAACGTCATTTAGTGGTCGTTATCTACGCCTGAGGCCTGAGAGCCTCGCATCAGCAGTCAATAAACGATTCAATACTTTCAATGCTCGATCCACTCTTGTTTTTACTTTGTGCAACGTTTTCATGGTTTGAGCTTTAATTAATATGGCGCCTCTTGATGTGTAGGCTCATAATCACGTTCACGGTTTGATGTGTACACTGATGTGGGTTTATTCCTTTTGTTTTTGTTGTATTTAACTTTTGGGTAGGCATGCTATAAAGCGGCTCGTTGGTTAAGGCATTATAAATAAACGCGAAACGATGTGAATGCGGTACCAACTTTTATAAGCGATAACTACACGAAAGATGTTTGGTATTTCTTTCCAGCAATAACTCGTAGAGTAAACCAAGTCGTGAGCAGAAGCTTAGTATTTATTATGTATCCCGTATTTGTGTTGAGAGTGAGTGCATTCATTCAATACTTGTTTCTTGTTTGCCATTGTTTTTGAAAAAAATGCTCCTTAAACTTTAAATCACTCGGCTTAGGACTTATAGATGCTCGCCGTGGTTTTAGAATCCAGGGAGTCGCCATTATGTTAAAATATTTTTTTCGAAGTCAAAGTGTAAAAATAGAACATTATATTACATGTCATGATACCGAACCTGTAATAACCAGATGGGGCACTTGGCTAACTGCAGCTTTCTATTACAGTACGTGTTTAGAAGAAATACAAAATATAGTTGCAAACTTGAAGTCGAAAGGTGCCGCCATATCTATTAAAAATGCTAAAGAGGTTTTTCAAACATCAATCTCAGAAGTGATCTTGATTTTATAAAAAACGCCTACGAAATAATACCGAAAACGATTAGAGTGTACCAATATTTCTCTCGCTGACTCTTTACAAGTAGTTGACGATGCACGTATTGTTTTACAATGGTTTGCTACCGATACTGTTCTAGATAAACAAGAAAGTGTTAAATTGGAATCCCGACTAGGTACGATACCATACGGAATTTTGGCGCTACGCACCACAAATATGACGAATCGGAAAAGTTTCTGGAGAATATAAATTTAATTTTAGTGGACGTGGAAAGGTCGTTCTCAACACAAAAGGATTTTTGATTAGTCCAGAACTCGTTTAACTACGGAAAATATAGAAAAAATAATAATGA
Source organism: Epinotia demarniana (assembly GCA_945867215.1). NCBI lineage: Eukaryota > Metazoa > Arthropoda > Insecta > Lepidoptera > Tortricidae > Epinotia > Epinotia demarniana. The sequence continues at coordinate 18,419,708 of OX244262.1, forward strand.
TCCATTCTTACTACCGTTTTAACGATGACACGAAATAGCAATAGATGGGGATTATGATACACTGATTCCGAATACCAGTACCTCATCAGAGATGATGATAATAAACTGTAAAAAGGATTATAGAAAAATATGGGAAAACGTAAACACTTGGATAGGTAAAAAATCAAACAAAATCGATAGGACAATAGTGCAGTACTTAGGTAAAGATAATGAGATTCAGACAGTATGCAACAATTTCACTAACACATTCACCCGAGAAATAGAAAGTATAAAGCACAAATGCAGTTTAACATTTCTAAAAAGGAGTGACTACATAAGAGAATGTAATCGATCTTTTAGATTTAGAAAAATAATGCCTAGAGATATTGAGAAAATTATAGATAGCTTATCTGTTCACAAGTCACCCGGGTATGATGAAATCAGAGTACAAGATGTAAAATTAGTCAAAGAAAATGTTAGTCCAATATAAGCAAAATTTATTAACATGTGTATTGAGAATGCATCGTACCCGGCTGTCTTGAAATACTCGATTATTAGGCCTATATACAAAACCGGATGCCACAAAACTTACTCTAACTTTAGGCCAATAGCCATCCTATCCGTTATTAATAAAATTGCAGAAAAAGCCATATTACATCAAATAACGAATTATCTAGAACAATACAATATACTCTCAAACAACCAACACGGATTTAGGAAACATAAAAGCACAGCTACCGCTCTGGCGCAGTTCTCAAACGACGTATGTCACAAATTAAATGATAGGAAACACGTAATCGCAATTTTTATTGATTTCAAAAAAGCTTTCGACACGCTCGAACATGACGTGCTTTTAAAGGCAATGCATGAATGTGGCATACGCGGATTAATTAACGAATGGTTTAAACAATACTTAATTAATCGAAAGATGATCACAGAAATTACAAAAGTGCGAGGAGACGAAGCAATGATAACGAGTGGCGTACCAACCGGTTCTGTATATGGACCTATAGGATATATTATGCACGTAAATAGTATACAATCAGATTTAGAGAATATAATTAAGTGGTCACACGACAATGGCATCATTATTAATATGTCAAAAACAAAGGGCATGCACTTGTCGTCCCCACATAACGTAAAAAAAGGTAAGCCCTGTAGTATTGTAGGTCACACATATGAGTGCCTACACAAATTGAAACAGGACTGTACGAGTAACTGTAGTAAAATACAATTTGTTGACTCTTTTAAGTACCTATGCGTGACTATAGACAGAACATTTAACTGGAAATTGCATATACAGGCCTTGTGTAGTAAATTGAGATATATCTACGTAACCTTTTTACAACTTAAAAAATATGTCAACCGCAAAACTTTACGTACTCTGTACTGCGCCCTAGTAGAATCGCATATAGAATATGGTTTAATAGCATATGGGCGTACATTTAAAACACAATTGGATATGATCAAAATGTTACAAATAAGATACCTAAAGCTATTAGTGAGCCATAAACAGAAAGAGTCGTGTAATAAGAATTATGAAAAATTGTTTTATATTTGTTATGTATTACCAGTTAATGAAAAATTTAAGTTACTGATAGCCTTTCACAAATACAATACATACCCCTTTGTATATAAAATAGACAAAAACACAACCACAAGGAGAAAACCTAAATTATTTGCCGAAATGTTTAGCCCTGTTAATTATTACGGAGAACGTACATTTGAATATCTAATCCCTAAAATATGTAACTCATTGCCCGAAAAGTTGTTTGTGGAAAAAGTTAAAGCGAAGATGTTTAAGAAAAGTGTCAGTAAGATAATATTAGATAATTATAGTTAGGATCAATGAGAATGTATGTACTTACCCATCCTTATGGGCCCTGGTTGAATAACATTAACTTAATATTTATAATGTAAAACTTGCAAGTTAGTAAGTATTTGTAGGTTTTTAAATATAATAACATGAATATAATTTAGCCATATGTTTTCAAAAAGATTCAGTAATGCCGATTAATACATATTAGATTGAAGAAGAGATTTTTGTTATTGTTACTTAAAGTAATTTGTTTTGTTAATAGTCGTGTTTTTAGTATAATTAATTAATTATATACATACAAGTGTTAATATAAATGTACTTTGATTATGACGTCGAAAAAAAAAACTCATTTCAAATTTTAACATATGGCGACTCCCTGGATTCTAGAACCACGGCGAGCATCCAAAAGTCCTAAGCCTAATCATCACGTTTATTAGCTATTTTACGTCAAACCTGGCCATAGAGTTACAATTATTAAAATCCTACTTACGAGTAACTAGTATGCATTATGTGTGCCGTATTCGTGTTGAGCGTGAGTTGAGTGCATACATTCGGTATCGTTATGTCATTGTTTGGACAGTCATGATTATTTGGAAAAATAACTCTCTTAAAATTTTAAATAAATTGGCATCATATTTTATCAACACGTTCTCTCTTGCTCAAAATGCATGGCAAGAACACAATCTTTTTTGAGGTAAACTTTAACTTTTATTATTACGCCGCACTCATAGAGACCTCCATTGATATTGGAACAGCAACTTAACCTTAAAATATATGTGAAAAACTAATGCAACCCTATCGAACTTGAGCTCGCTAGAGCTGCAAACAAACGCACCGTCGGTATAAAAAGATTGGCACATAAATTAAATTATTAGCTAAATTTGGCCCACGGTCCATTTTTCTCCGTTTAGCCCCAATTCCTGCTCGCCAAACTTATTATATCCAATAGTTGCTAATATCAAGGATGCTTTGCTAAGGCTGGTAAAGGATCGATTACAGAATCATCTGAGCGGTGAAAGGTTAATGCAACCAGTTTACGGCCCATTTAATCGCCAATTTTTATGGCCGTCCTCAAATGTAACTCCGACTCTAAATTAAGTAAAGATACGGACGTCTGTTTGCAATTAAAGGAGGTAGTAAAATTAACAAACGTTTTGTCAATAAATTGGTTAAGCACCATTAAAGATAAATTTCATTGCTGGGTAATAGATTGCAAGCTTAAATATGGCGATGTAATAAAATAAGCATTTCTATTTATCTAAAACGGGCGTAAGTGACACTGGCGAAAACGTCGTTTCACACAAATGTGAGCTACTTTCAGACTTTTAAATTGATAAATGTATTTGCCCTATTATTATTGTATTTTCTTAAGTTGTAAAATGATTAAAAAGTTAGCGACGTAATTAATTTTTAGTTTCTGTCGTTTTCCCGAAGAGAAAGATAGAGAACTTCTCTTGCTTCATATATGTTCATGATATTATTCATACTGTATGGCGGTTTTGGGCTTATGCCCACTAACCCATAACTACTTATGTAGTTCAGATGATATAAGCTGTTCGTTTAGCACTTGAAAGCTTATTTTGTGAACAATGGCGCTATTCTCTATTGTATTAGTCCACCAAAAATCCTCCGACCAGATAAGATTAAGCAAGTAACAATAAAACTCACACAAATAGCTACCATCTCCTCTAAGTCACAAGGTTGACTTTGTAATAGCTTAACTCATTAAGAAAGTCATTTTGTTAATAACAATATTTGTTTACCGGACTGCGGCTTTCAATGTCAAAGTGTCATTATCAAAAGTGTTATTCTATAGCAATTTCAACCTTGTGCCTTAGAGGTATCTGCCACGGTACTCTTGGATTGAAGGTAATGACAATGACGTCGGCTAACTTTTTCCGACTAAATCGGAGAAATTGTGAAGAAAGACAAAAAGTACAGGTCAAGATATAGTTAAGATGATATAAGCTGTTCGTTTAGCACTTGAAAGCTTATCTTGTGAACAATGGCGCTATTCTCTATTGTATTAGTCCACCGCAAATCCTCAGACCAGATAGAATTAAGCAAGTAACAATAAAACTCATACAAATAGCTACCATCTCCTCTAAGGCAAAAGGTTGAATTTGTTATAGCTTAACTCATTGTAGAATTGTCAAGTAATAACCGTTTAATAAAGCTACAAAATTGTAATTGTAATACAGTGACATATCTGAAAATTGTAACGCTGGTAAAACCTGTTTAATATAACTTACAATTGTAAAAAAGTACCTGTCGCTTTTACCGACATTGTCAGTTACAAATTTGTCGTGGTAAATTACAATTTACAATTAATTGTCAATTCATTTACTTAAGAGCAATATGGAGGGTACAATTGAATTTCCTCGTTACTTTTGTCTACGTCAGAAAACAATTTATTAGTATGTCTTTCGGCAAAATGGATAGTGCGCACAAATTAACTATAGTGTCGCTTATTTATGAAAATACTAACCCATGAAATGAAAATAAACAAGTTTCACTACTACAAGACGACGACGTGAGCACCATTTCACTGTATTTATTGTATCAAAATAGTAGCCGTTAATTTCCAAACGTCTTGACAGACGGTTTGGTTGCTTGTCACAATTGTATTACAATTTTACAATATTGTAATCCAGTAACTACAATTATGCGTTCAATAAACCAGTAACCTTGACAAATTAGTAAACTTTCGCCTGTCAAGTGTAATTTTTTATTGAACAGAAATATGTAAAACTGTCGCTACAATTCGACAATTTTATAACTTTCTGAAATTTACAAATTCGTAGTTGGTAATTTATATTGAACAGAAATATGTAGAATTGTCACCTGTTTTCGACAGTTACAATTTACAATTTGTAACGTTTATTTAACTATTTGAACAGGGCCCAGGCAACTACGGAACCCTACACTGCGCTTGGCCCGATGCGCACATTATTTATGCTTATATAAATAGTTTAATAAACAAGTAGCAGTAGGAGAGACTTTACACAAACTGCTTTAAAGTAATTTTAAATTCAATTAAATTTTCTATCCAACCTTCATCACCCAGGCCCGCCTACAAAGAGCCTCCCTAACGAAATTACACACTTATTAGTTCTACAGATATTTGTTTTACTTTTAGGGACCTAAAGTCAGTAAAAATTAACACTTACGCAATAAGGCAACCTAATCGTTTTATTAGTTTAGCTTCCAATCATTCAACCATCGTTTCAATGTACTTACAGTTTCAAATTTGTTCATTATATTCATAGCTTGCTGAAACCGTCAATCAAACTGATATCTATTCCTCACATATTTCCATATTCTTAAGAAACCTTTAATTAATCAATATACGTTTGAGCACTAAACCCTTTATCAAAGTGATGTGAAGACCTCAGACGGTGTAAATTATGCAGCGAAGATGCCTTCATGTCACAGCGGCAGCGCCGCGTCGCTTTTTTGATGGGACTCGTATCGTTTGCACCAAACAATTTTGTAGCAATTTTGTGTTTTTTTTTGCAGTGATAGTTCCCACCCCTCGATTTTCAAAGCAAGTCATATCTCGTTGACATAAAATAACAACTCTAGTAGTACATATAGTCAATTACGCCTACGCCATTTCTCGAGACCGGTTATGGTTGCGGATAGCAAAAGTATTGTGTTTCCATGTAGTATCTAAATTCTCCAAGTGCAACACTTCTTCTAAATCCATATGGAAGTTGTTGTGTCACCATCCATGCTAACAAACTTTCAGCTTTTAAATACTTGTCTCACAGGATTATTTTCAACTTTATGGGATCTGTAGTTCCTTATTTAGACTTCGAGATATATGGTGTTTTCAGTTAACTACGGAATCCTCTACTGTGCATGGTCTGACACCAATTTTCTTTCTTTTTTAGAATGTAGTCGGCGCCAGAGGGCGATAAAACTAACATAATTAGTCATAGCCCGATCAAAACGATGCGTAGTTTTATGAGATCACAACAGGGTGAACAGGCGTGAAGCGAAACATTGGTTAAGCTGCACTTTAAAATAATGGACATACTAGTAGCTTATCTATGCTATCTATAGTAATCGAATATTCAATCTCCAGAGAACAGAACGGATTCGAATTGTTTTTTCATCAGCATGTAGAATAGACTTTCATTTTGGACGCAGGCACTTTATCTCGCGGTTCCGTTTCCATTCTTTGTAAGCGCAGCCGCAGAGGCGCGGACAAGGTGTAATTGAGCGAGCGAAGGAATCGAACGAAGTTCTCGATTTCTCTTAGATCTGATTCATCGCCAGAAACAAATAAATGCGAAGGATGTAAGCGCAACTGATTCTTATTTACTCAAAAATCGAAGCACTGTGTAGGCACCAGAAAGAGCCGAGAATCTGATTTATAATATATACCTACTAATGGCTGTTTGAGCTGTAGAACTCACGAAACAGTCATATTTAACAAAAATTATTAGAAAAAAATGTATTAAGAGATACCTACATAATTATCGAACCTGATGCTCACAGAATTTTACAAGAATCGGTTGAGAAATGCGACCTGTAGAGGAGACCAGCCGGATATACTTACGAAAGAATTTTTGCCCAAGCTGAAACGGAGAACTTTGTTCGCTTCGCTCGTTCGTTCAATTATAAACGTGAAAGGTTGTGTCGAGGCGTGTTCCTGTTAAGCGCAATAACAATAACTACTGAACGGAAAATCAGAGTATCAGATTAGGACATTGGCTACAATCTCGAAAGTTTGTATGTGCAGCTAGATTTTTTGAATCCATTAAATAGAGAGTTAAATAGAAACACAATTGAGTATTGAGATTAACTGGCTTTCATACTGGTCGCTGATAAAAATTCAAGTGTTTTTTATTTATGAAATACGAGAGGCCGTTATAAGTTCAATCCTAAATCTCTATAGTATTTTTACATTCGGGCTGCTAAAATAGTACATTTTACAACTAGTGTGAATAGAATGTCTTTTTACCACTAGTACTCGGTACGAGTGGTAAAAGACATTTCACACGTGTTGTAAACGACGTTTTTTAATACAATTGCGAAAAATAATAAATTAATATATCATTGCGATAAAATATGCTTGCTTCGAAGTTATTTTTGACCGAACCCATACTTTACAAATGACACTGACAGTGACAACATACTATTGGAATCAGCGCCATCGGCCTCGAGTTGAGAAACTAAATTGACACTTGGCAGTTGACACTGACAGTATTAGGATAATATTTAGCTTGCCACAGCCCAATGCAGATAATTATAATACTGAAACGACATTAATTAGAACCTTTAACATTATCAAAACAGAAGTACAAGACATTACAGTATCAACAAACAGAAACAGATCATGCAACAAGAGTTTTAGTGCCAAATTTGTGATCTGCGACATGTGACCAAGGACACGTTTACAACTAAAATATCATGAATTGTTTGAATATTTGAAGACTATCAAGGATAATTAGAGGTAAAAGAAACATTAAATCACATTATTAGTTAAGTTTAAGGTTATTTTTTGAACAAGAAGCTGGTGAAATCTATAAATGTTACTAAATTATTAACATTTTGCAGGTCCCTAACAAATTGGCGGAAGGATAATAATCACTCAAAGCGGCTCCTAGGAAGTCAACCAGTCAATTACTATGTACCTACAACTGCTGCTCAAGTGCCACGTTGATGACCATGTTTAGAAGAAATGATGATTATGTTTAACATTACGAAAAGAGAACTATATCAAATGAGGTCCAAGACGAATGACTTGCTTTTGTGATTAAATGAGAATTAAAAAAATATATATTTGTATTAAAACAAGGTTGATATCAGAAATATTTTATTTTCATTAATAATTATAGTTAATGGTACAATTAGTGCAGTTCATAGTTATGTTGTGAGTTCTTCCATGTAAATTAAGTGTCTGACTAGTCAGGCATGGTGTATTTTCAGGTTCCTGCTGTTGTGATAATTCCTGTGGGTCAAAGTTAGAGGGGCTATGTGTAATTTAAGTGTTGTTGGCACGTAACGGTCCTGGTTGGTTAACAGGGCTGGGTGTAACCAAAGTGTTGTTAGCATGTGACGGTCCTGGTTGAGGTTCAGTATTAACAGGTACATTAAGACCAGATTGGAATGTGGATGACGAAAATTCTGTGGACTCTTGCGACTTTACACTAATTGATTTTGCAATTTGTTTTCCAATTTTTAATTTGTTAACAATGGAGTTTTCTATGTATCCTCCTGCTACATTACTTGACCGCCAACCTCCATGCCTCTTCAAAATTGTTATGTCTGCTCCTGAGTCGGCAAGTAATGTAGCAGAGGTTCTCCTAAATGCATGTCCGGTGTAAAGATTTGCATCAGGCAAATTTAAGTACTGAGCGATATCTCTCGGCATATTCCCAAACTTGTTTAAGCCTATTGCCTGGGCAGTGTGCACATTCCTCTTTGAAAATTCTGAAAGAAACGGTCACTTTTGCCCTTAGAAGACCGCGGACTCTGATATTTCTTGACTATTTCTGCAAATTGTCCGTCAATAGTGAAGGACCTGGGAATTTTATTTTTTGTATTTGGTATTTTGACAAGAAGTATGTCCCCATGTGTTTCTATATCTTTTACTGATACATTTGTGAGCTCTTCGCGTCTGCATGCGCCACAGACTCCAAAAATAAGAGCAACCTATGAACAAAGTTACATATTTATTATATATTGTAAGACAATTGTTTATTTCATTCTATTTTTTTTAACTTCCTACTTTATTTTTAGAGTTAATTTACTTAAACTGTGTACATATTTTATTAGATTTATATTAAGTTTATACCTTTGTAGCTAGGTGTTGCTGATCTGGCTTGCTTCATTAATAAACGTCTCAATTTGTTCAGTTGTTAGTACCTTCGATTTTTTACTCTGAAATCCTGCACTTTGCCTTTTTAAGAAAGCAGTCAAATGGTGTAAGTTTTTATATCTATGTCATGTTTTAACTTTATAACAGCTTTCAACATAGAATATTTTGACCATAATGTTGATGGCCGATAGGTTTCAGACAGCTCTTGAAAATAGGCCATCAAAACAGTCTCTGAAAAAGACTTTGCGTTATGTAAGGTTTTCCACTCGATAAATTTTACATAGACGGCATTATATTGATTTTTAGATTTTTCTGGAATAACACAGTCATTGGCAATTGCTGCTCTAGCACGAATGTCTGGTGGTGTCATATCAATGTTTTAATCACTCATTTTCAATATTTTTTTATAACTTCTCGTACCAAATTATATATTTCTATGCGTTAATGTGTTTAAATAATGTTAGAAGTTATTTCAAAAGGGCGGGCTGATTTGCTTTTAAACTTTTTTTTTCTAGGCATATGCTTGTATCATTCAGCCAAATCAAAGAACGATTTTTAGGAAAGTAAATATTTCATACATAGATACCTAAGACAGAGTAGGCTATAAAATGCAAATTCTTAATATTTTTTCGTCATTTATATATTAATGAATACTTTAAATAAATACTCCTAGTATTCGTAAGCGTTTTTAATTTCATAATTTCCAAGTAAAAAATCTAATATAAAATTACTGCGTTTCGAAAGTATAGTTTGGAACTAAAAAGTAAAAAGCACTAGTTCGAGAAATTGAGCTTCTCGTACGCTACGCAGCCACAAAAAGTACCACTTTTTGAGCAACTGTATTAAAAATTGGATATTTTTACTACTCCAATCTCCAAAATGCAGTGACAAATTTTCATTCCTTCTCTGTTATTAAATTTATTCTGATGCAGACCCAAATAAAACCTTTACTACTTAATGAACACAATAAGCCCTTGTTCTACATACACGAGCCGAATTAAACGATTGTCACTCTTGTGACCACTAATTAATTTAATTTAAATTCCGGGTGCACCAATTGACAAAATGACTCTTCATTGTTAAGAACGGTTCCTGTAAGTAATTAAGCAGGTAATTTCTCATGGCACGACACCCGACATGACAACACGACAACTGACATCAGTTGTTGCTTTTCGGACAGATGAATAAGTGCGTGTCGATTGGAATTTTAAGTGGCGTTAATGGGCGGGACAATGATGGAATCGTCGCCGGTGCAGATTTTATCGTATCTATGAGCTGATAAGGCCAAGATCGCCGGCAGTTTCAAAGGCAAATTGCGATTGGTAACAAAACCGCGGTGGTCCTCTGTAGTTTGTTACGCCATGTTAGTGCCACATGATAAGCGCCGAAGATGTTGCGGTTACCGTCTGTGGCGCCAAGATAGCTGCTGTTTCTGATGGTCCGGTATACAGTCAAGAGCAAAGAAACCGGTATAGAAATCCTATACGACCTGTACCAGTTTTCGTCGCTCTGGGATGTAAAGTATTATTTTAATTAGTGTCGATAAAGTGTTCGATCGTTGATGTTTTGAAGTTCTGGAGGTGCAGTCAACATCATAGTGTTAGTATTTAACAGCCACAGTAGCCAAATTATCGCAACTCGTCTTTATTACTATGGGAGTAAGGATCTGTTGCGATATATTGGGCTACTTTGGGTGGTCCTAACTATATGATGCCGACTTTACGTAGTTACGCATATTTATTTAGGTAAATCAGCAGCGAAAAAGTGCTTGAATCACTGATGTTTTTTTTGCTTCCGTACCGTGCGCGTTCTTATTTTTCTATTATGAGAAACAGTTATCTGCAGTTAAGGAAGTATGCAATGTCTAATGTAACCCCTGGTATGTCACAATCATTTTTATGCGTGGGAATTCACATGAGGCTATACTCGACCCTCTAAATCTAACGTTAAAGCGATCCTTGCACCGGACACATGTAACATGTGCCGCACTCACGCTTCCGCACTCGTAATGACTAAACGCTCTATCAGTGTGGCAAATCACAGTATCCCGTACAGTTTTAAGTTCGTGGGAAAACCTGACACTGTCTTCCTGTGAATAATTATGATTTTATGTTTTTTGTCTAACTCTTGCAATATTTATGGAAACCGAATCGAAATCCAATTTAGTTTTACTTCATTTTGCCATGAGCACAACTGCCAAAATACGTCCAATAAGGTATCTTCACTGCTTACGAATATTGTGTTTATTGGTTAGTGTCAAAATGTCCAAGTGAAAAAGGCAAATTTTCAAATCAAAATGTCAGTCACAGACAAACGTTTCAAAACGTCAAGTCCAAGGTGGACTCTTTCTTTTCTTTTTTCCCTTCCTCCCTAGAACCAAATTTCCAAAATGTAACTAATACATACCTCTATCCAAGGTAACCGATATAGCCCTCCGAATTCCTAAGTTAGTACGGCAGTTGGGCAGGGCACATAGCAAGTAGAACCGATGGCCGTTGGGGCGGAAAGGTTCTCGAGTGGCGACCACGTACCGGTAGGCGCGGCGTGGGTAGCCCCCCCCCCCCCACAAGGTGGACTGACGACCTGGTAAAGGTTGCGATGTCCAGCACTGGACGTCTTTCGGCTGATATGATAATCCTATATATTTAACTAAATCATTTTACAAATCAACACCATATATAAAATTACATATAATATTCATTATGTACCTACCAAACGACGAATGAGTACACAAAATAATATGTACGGCCAGATGTTTCCCATACTTACATAATATGTTGTGTGATTTACTAATCGTTGTTGGTGTCAACCAAGCATGAGTGTCAATAGCTAATGATCACAGGAACCAGAGTCCGTTAGCACCCTCTGACCTCAAATATACATTAGGGAAACTGTCACATAATGTAGGGAAGTCACGCTGGAGTGTGAGACTGATATATTTAACCATTTCCGTATAAATTCCGAAGTACTATTGAATAACAATAAGATTGTAAATCCATTGATTTACGTTTACAGCCGCAGAGCAACCTGGTTGCTATTAAAATGGCTCCTTTTTCATTCAGATCATGCCGTTTATAATATAAGTACGTACGTGAGAGGTGCGAGTTTCCACGCGAAGCGCATTTGGATCGTCGTTTGTTTATTTATTGACACCTCGCTGAATGAGTTACTTACTGTTTACATTGTTTAAAGGACGTATAAATTTAACTATTCAATTGAAAAACACTTCGGGTAGGCAGATAAGAAGTATTTAAATATAAGGTGCCATCATTTACGTGAAGTGCACAACGATGCAGACTTCTTCGTTACACACTTTTATCGTTTGTTTCAATCACATTTTTTTAACGATTTAACTAGGATGAATTAAGTAGTAACGACATATTCATTGTTAAGTAAGAAACCAGTATGGTTTATGTTTTTCTTAAGTCGTAGTAAAGTTGTAAAAATCGTTGAAACCAGCAGGAGACAAGTTAAATGTTAATATTTATTATTGTCTAAATGGTTATTAATTGGGTACAGTTTAGTTTTTCCGTTTATACCGGTAAGAAACTTGCGAATGCGGCGTGCAAGTTTCTAAATGTTATATATTTACAAAACGCTGCCAAAATAATAACACATAACTGAACCTATTTTACCCTTTTTTATATTTTACAACAGGAATTCTGAAAGCAATTAATTAACCAGATCCCAGCACTTTCACTTTGGCAGTTGGAAACTATCACTCCGAAATCACAAGTTATTCTAATTAGTTCGTTCGAACTTCCCAATTAGTACGATCGGGCATCGGCCCGCGCTCGGTGGTTAACATAAACTGCACAGATAAAATTGAAGCCCTTTAATGAACTCACAGATTGCTTTATTAACTCCAGAGATAAATAAATTTGGCCTTTCGTTTGTTACACTGCCACTCTTTAACCATTTATTTTGTCGATTGTGCTGACTGTTAAGATCGCTGATGCGTTAAATGTGCGCGTAAATCGTGAAACTTCATATACTTTCGTGCTTATGTAAAATGTTGTTATCTGTGAAGTTTAATCCTCGTGCTAAATCCCTGGGAACATCGCATTAATTTAATTAATTTGCTCGCCACCTCATGACACGAAAAAAATATATTTAGCATTTGTATCTTGCTGCAACTGCACTGCTCCTGTTGGCATTTTTGCTACCCAACTCATCCTAGTTTGTTGTATATCGCACAGTCTATAACTATTTGCTGATAGGATTAGAAGTTGGGTTACAGATAATCAAAACTATTATCGGCACGCAGAAGTGTCCAGGCGCGACTTGCTGTTTATCATCGATTTAATTTAAATCGAAGTGGAGCGAACCGACGATCAAGCTACCAGCAATAACGACCCTAATGATACGTTTGGAGAAAAGGTGTTAAAACGTTTATTGGAATACGTCTAAAATTTTATTAATGGCATTTTAACAAGCCGATACCTCATTTTAGGTGTTAAACTATTCCAATCACGATTTCAACACAAAAAGTTCCGGCAGTTTCAAAATCAGGAACTGTAGTCTGCTTTTAATTTAATTAGTACGAGTATCTGTTTTTTTGCGGTACTAAAAACGTTCGGAAGTTTTATTATTTTAATATCAAAAACATGTGCTGTATAAAATTTCATGTGAAATAAAAATATGAATCCAGACCAATTACACATAAATACTTCAGTAGCGAGTGTTCGTAAAGCCAATTTTATTTGGCGGGAGTCGGAGCTCCCTGTTCGCCGCATTAAAATCTGGACGATGATTATGTAGGCACCATATCAAACCACCGCGACGAGGAAACGATTTCGGCAAACCGCGGTGTTAAATTTATTCCGCTCCGATACGACGCTTTGATTGAATTTACCGCGTCCGTCATCTTTGGCTCAAGATTATCTCCTGTCAAATTATTTTTGAGTGGAAAATAAATATCATAACAACCTTAACGCAGGTTGAATCCAAAGAATGGCGTATGAATGAGGAATTCACAACAAGGGATTTATTCGAAGCTGACGTGCAGATCGCTTGCAGGCCTGACATCGTAAGTACAATCAAGCGCAGTGGTTAAGGACCGAAGTGCCAAAGTTTAATAGCCGCTTGATCGACAGTTCCCGCTACCGCTATAAAAATTCGTTGCGCATTGAAGGAACCGTTGGGTCCGCCCCGGCGTTTTGTGCCAATGTCGATAATTCCAGGCTAGTCTTCAGGCAAATGCTGTCCTCGAGTGAATTTTGAAGGCTGCGATTTATTATTAAGTCGCACGCGCTCGAGAGCTGGTGTTCCCGAAATTACTTGTGAAATTGGCAACCACTTGAGTGCACGACGTTGTTTATGATTTCGCAAAGGTGGACATGACTTAATTTTTCAATTATAAACCGGGAATGACGAATTGCGGGAGTTAATCTTTAGAACACCAAGCTATAATTTTCTCTGTATTTAAAAAGATTTAAGACGAAGATTGTTGTAATTGCAGATAATTTCCATAAATGGTTGTGATAGATAGATGGGTTTATACCCCGCTATATACGTCATCCACACATTGGTCTTCGAGTGGTAATTAATTATATTTCTGTAGTAGGTGTATTTTATGTTGAGGAAACATTGTCGTCGTGCACTGTTGTTACCGTCAGTTTCAGAGTGACGGCGTTGGGGGTGCACGTGCCGGTCAGTGCGTACCTACGCGCAGATGTACCACCACACCTGCTCGAACGGTCGGAAATCTCTCTTCCACCCAAACAAAATCAAACCGCCATCCCTTTCCCCCAGTGTGTACTAATTCCGATACTTGAATCGGAACTGCTGGTTTTTATATAATGTGACCTGTTTCTTAATGACGTGATCTAAAATTGATCCTTTCATTAGTTTGCGTTGCGAGAGTCTATGGCCATGTAGAACGCTCGAACATGTTCGAGAACTTGTTTCAGGTTACCGGTAGGACTCTAAATAGGCAAGTTTCCAACCGCAACAGTATGTGTCGCGTCACTCGGCGCCTGGCATTGTTGTAGACTGTTTATTTTCATTCTTTAGAATTCGTAATAGGAATAGCATGGCATGCGCGCAAGTAAGCGGTGGTCGAAGGAAGGCCTTATATAGATAAAAAGGAAAAACATTAATGTGATGACCGACTGACAACGAGACACACTTTTCTAGAACTTTAAAACAACTAGGAGTCACGTGGCTGGCGGCGTTCACACTTCGTAGGTAAGCGGAATAGCTACGCCTGATGATCGTTTGATCTTAAATGAACCGTTGAATAAATCTGAAAAAAATATGTTAATAACCACTGATGTTTCGTTAAACGTTAACGTGTCAATTTGTTCTAGAAACATTAAATGCTATGACAAACAAAACTTGAAAAAGGCTGCTTTCAACTTTAATTTTGCCACTTCTTCTAAAACACTAGATGCATTTTCACAGTTTTGATTTTGTGACATTCTAATATGAGTGCGTCATTCTAAATAACATAGGTACTTAGAACCAACAATGTACCATATATTTCATGTTTAACGTTTTTCATGCTTTATCTACTATTCAATAATGGGTTATAATAAGATATTCAATTACAAAAACAATTGAATGTTAATAATCTAAAAACTCGATACGATTAAATTATCGTAAATGTATAAAATGTGAAGCAAATTCTTGAACCAGTTCTAATAAGTTCGGCGTATTTAATCCATAATTTGACCCTGATTAATGATTTCAGTATTGACAATAGCTCAGCATGACAGACCTCTTGCTGGGAAAATTAGACACAGGGAAGCACCGTAAAAAGTTGATTCAAATATATCACTCTAAAGGATGTCTAACGGTCACTGCTTAACTGTACCTACAAACCTTTGGAGCGTGGCGAAATGACGAATTTTACCGTTTCAAATTGGTGGTAAGTATTTCGATATTCTAATTTGACCATGCCCCTGTCTCATACTTATAACACAAGAAATGTTCCACAATCAGCTCTCATTTCTGCTTGGAACTTGTAACAACGAATAAGAATATAATATTATAATTTAATGACAATGACCTTCGAATATAATACATAATACAATACAAATACTCTTTATTGCACACCTCAAAACATGAAACAAATAGACATAACAACTTATTACAAAACAGATGTTGACAACAGGCGGTCTTATTGCTAAAGAGCGATCTCTTCCAGACAACCTTTAGGTAGCGGAGAAATAACAACAAAAATGACATAATAGGTAGGTGGCAAAATTGGAAGTAAACGAACTTCCAACATACACAATTACATCAATAATAAACATACACACATAAAGCATACAAATAAACATACATAAAATCCTACATAAATACTTATACATATAGTGTTAACCATAGAGACGGAAAAAATAAAGATAAAATAGAATCTATGAGGAATCATGGCAAAGACAGATAGTGCTCCTTAAAGTGAGCTTTGAAAGAAGCGACAGATTTAGCACGCCTCAAATCCACGGGCAGAGAATTCCAGAGTCGAATGGCTTTGAATGTAAACGAGCTATTATAGAATTTTGAAGAGGATGACGGAACAGTGAGAAGAAAAATTTGGGATGACCTGGCCGACTTGACGAAACTGAATCGTTCTTTGAGGTAGCGGGGTGTAGCGGGATGAAACAGAACATTATATAGAAGGATCAGAACATGAGCGCTACGACGATAACGTATAGGTAGCCACTTAAGCTGTGAGCGAAAATAAGAGACATGGTCATACTTGCGTAACCCAAATATAAACCGTATGCAGACGTTTTGAATGCGTTCAAGCTTATTAATTTGGTCTTCAGTGAGATCGAGGTAGGAAATATCAGAAATAATATTATATTAAATATTATATTCGAAGGTCATTGTCACGATATTCGTTTCGGCGAACGGTTTAATAGCGAAGTGGTGACCAACACTTTAGTCTTTATGAGACTCGCTAGATGTGAAAATAAATAAATCAGCCTATATTATGTCCCACTGACCCTCCTCCTCTCATTGATGAGAGGTAACGGGCAGTAGTCCCTATGCTGGCCAACTGTGGGTTGGGAACTTCACATACACCTTTTGAATTCCTTCGCAGATGTATGCAGGTTTTTTCACGATTCTTTTCTTTCACCGAAAAGCTAACGGTAAATATCAAGTTATATTCCGTACATAAGTTCCGAAAAGCTCATTTTACGAGCCGGGCTTCGAACCCACGACCGCCGTTTGACAGCCGCATGCCTACCGCGGACTACCGTAACTTATACTTCATACACAATTTAATAATTCTCCTCAGGGTTTTTTTATACACCTGAGTACAATAAATAAGTAGGTACAAAAAATACACCAATTTTATTAGTTGCAGTTAGGCTTCCGAATTCTTTTATTTTGCTTACCCGTGCTCCACCCCTGGGGTTGCCGGCATAGTTTTTTCAATCCCGCTCATTATTAGGTGGTGCCTTTTATAGCATGAAAATCCTTTAATTAAACACAAATATGAACCCATTCTTCGAAGTTATCGCTTTTTTGTTAAAGCTGCTGCCGCTCATCAATTTAATAACTTATTTTTGATATGCAGTCATCTATTTTTTATGTATTTCTTTATAGAGCACAAGATGTTATTGAAGTGACTTTGTGCTACAATGATATCTGGATTATAGTTTTAAATGTACGAGAAAATCCATAGTTAGTTTAATATACTTACTTCTAATATGCGTTTTACTATACCGACAAAGTAGAATATCGTTTGCATTTTATTAGTCACAAACCACCTAGTGATAAAAGTGGCAATTAAACCCAGTGTAATGGCAGTCATAAAATTTAGCTTTTTAAGTGAAATTACTTACAAATGCTTAAGTGCATGCCTGTGCACTAATTACGAGCAATACTCTAAGTTCACATAAAACTAATCTTTTGCATTTGCACCGCATTTGCATTAAATTTGCTACGTTGTGCCTATTCGGACGTGACGTTAAGAAAACCCAAGACACTAACATCGCTATCCTTTTTCTGCACACTGTAAAGAACAAGGTAGCTCGATGGAAGGATACTATACGAATGTCGATTTAAACGGGATATGGCGCCAGGGCGAGAACAGACCGCCGGGCGCGACATTTTAATTAGAAATTTGCTTCCTGGTTGTCACGCTTTGATGTTTTGTTCACGAAACGACCGCCAATTAAGAAAGGAAAACTAATGGCGCATATGTTGATCAGTTTATTTATTTAACAGGTGTAGGTATGTAAAATTTTTGGTTTTTCCTTTGCATGTTGTGAATATTTTTGAAGGAAATTAATATGTTTTCAATCTTAAACATAAATCCTTTAAACACACCCATTCATTTATAGACGTCACTGAATTCTGTAGATAAAGTGATATATGTGGATCACAATCATCATCTATAAAGATACTTGGTTACAAAAACATAGTCACGTATTAAAATACTTTCCCATTGTATCATCAATGAACACGTAGTATTTCATTTCTTTTTCTAAGGACATTGTATAAATGATCGAAATGTTATCTCAAGACGGATCTCCGGAGCCACCGGGTAAGTGATGTCTTAATAATGACATGAGGTTAAATATCGTGAGACACATCTCGGAACAGACAAAACCGATGGTCTCGACAAAGGAACAGTGCCTCAAGTATTTTGTCACTGTTTAACTGATCCAATCAGTACTCAGCCCTAAATGAAACGTAGATACAAAAAAACTGATAAAAAAAAAATTACAAATTTCATTCCGGTATTACATTTGGTTCTTTGTTTGTTTGAGTGCAGTGAGCGCTGCCGAATCAAAGTGAATTCTCTGTGTGATGTGTTCCGCGGAAGATTATATTAAAATAACTACTTAATGTAGGCAAAAGAAAAAAAAGGTTATAAATAATGCAGCTACTTTAAATTGTCATTTTCGCCTTCAAATTTACTTAATTGTCTACTAATTTAATATTTCAGCGTCAAATAAATACTTTCGAGCGACCGTATATCGTGTAATTTAAGCTACGTTATTATGACTCAGCATGGCGATTATTATACATTAGCAAATAAATTTGTAACATGTCGACGTATATTAAACTTCTAAAGAGTGTCTCTAGTGCATCTATAATAGTTATTTACGATACAAGTGCCGAAAATAATAATATTCGCACGTACGATACACGTCCCACGTCAAAGATTTGCTGTCCATAATTATGTCTCGCTGGCTTTTAAAGAATCGACATAGGCACGGAAAGTGCTCTTTCCGCACTAGTGCGGGAAAGTAACACTATATGTAACTTTAGTAGTTATTTACGATACAAGTGCCGAAAATAGGAAATTCGCAACGAGTGGTGATAAATTAAAACACGACCGAAGGGAGTGTTTTAAATCGACACGAGTCGCGAATTACCTATTCGCATGTGTATCGTACAACGTTTTCCTGTACATATGGCTCTTTAAAGTTTTGACATATGCACGGAAAAGTGCTCTTTTCCGCACTAGTGCGGAAAAGTAGCACTATATGTACTGTAAAGTATTTTATCGGTAGCCAATTTATGTTAATTGTTGTTTTTAAATTGGCGCCGGATTTTTCATATTCTACTGGGATTGTCAAGATGTTGTATTAGTTTATTTAACCCGTTCCTTACTTTAAAAAAAGACGTTAGGTACGTTGCAGGTGCTAATAAACACTCTAGCAGCTGCTCTCTTCCCTTTAAAAAATAATCTATTTGAGTTCACTGTAGGTACATCATTTACGATTTTCAAATATTATTAATTTTAAGAGGATAAAAAACACACTTAATTTTACTTTTCCACCTCCTAAGGCCCATGGGCCTACTCATAGGACTTATTGTGTGGAAAGAAGTTAAATTTTACTCAACTGGTATAGAGTCGCATTTGTTTTGTTTCGGGCACTTTTTAAAACAAACGAAAGTCAACTCTACCTGCCGACACAACACGATTCCAATTTCTATGCTATTTCGTATTGTGTGCAGGGCCTTAGGAGGATAAACAATGTTGTGTTCTAATATTACATTTAATATTGACACGTTAGGTACATTGATTTAGTATATAGAACTAGATACACAATCAGCTGAAAAAAATGGCCAATCGCATCGGCCGGTTCTTTTGCGTTTGGTCTGGTTTCAACCGTGAGACTTGTTGGTGTCAGTTACATCTAAATGTTCAGTCAAAAACTACGTAAATACCAACAAAAAAAACAAGAAAAAAGATGGGATTTATATCTTTATGTAAGTTATTTTCATAACGTAACGAAATTTGTGTAAACTCATTGTAATTGAATAGTTTTAAACAATTAATTTTGTTAGTTCAAAATGACAAAGTCGCAGAACATAAATCTAAGGAGTCGGTATTAGATACTTTTTTTATGATGTCGTTTCCTACATAATTATGTTTTTCATTTAAGATTGGTGTGCTTAGAATCCTTGGAATATTTGTACCTACAAAACATTAATTGACGATTCCCAAAGCATGTCGTATATTTTATCCTTCAAAATTAGCCAAGACCATATTTTACTGTTAACATACAAAGTCATGGAGGATACAACAACAATCCCAATACAGTCCAATTCTGATCAGCGTATAAAAAGCTAGGAATGCATTTGGAACTAGGATCAAAATTTACCGGTAACGCAATTCCATTTGAAAATATACCAATTTCAAATGGCCAAAATACAATAAGTAACCCATTTAAAGAATACATGTTGGGTACCGCGAAGACATTGAAAGAGAAGTCAACACCATAAATCAGTTAAAGAAACAGTTTTCGGAGCAAACTGTGACATATTGTCGTGTGATCTTGACTAAAATTATTTCGAATATATTAAACAATTTGTTGGATATATTGCTGGATACGTAGCACGCAAATTAGTGAAAGCGATTCGGTGCGATATAATAATATGCACTTATTCTTTTCTGGCAAAGCAAAGACACGATTTTCACAAATTGATTGACATTAGAAACTTGGGTGGCCTTTTCTATGCATCTGAAGATGTATTTGTTGTGTGCAAAACCACTGAAGGTTTTATAAGATGTAATATACAAATGGGAGTAGAAAATAACAGTATTATACTAGCAACAAAGGTAATAAAGACATTCTTGAGCGTAAACATTTTTAATTCAAACTCAGAAAAAGACCACAGAAACAATCATAGGATTGTTTTAATAAAATTGATAGCTGATCGCTACTTGACTGTACGTTTACATTACATCGCAAAAAAAAGTAAACTCGGGTCCAAAAGACATTTTTTTTTTACAAACTGAATCTATTTCAAAGAAACTAAAATGACTTCTTTTTAAGGACTCTGTCAGCTGCACTGTATGTACTTACGGAAATCACTCCCATCAATTGTTTTGTATATAATATTTGTACATACCTACATTTGAAACTTTTATTCCCCACTTGTAAAATAAAGAAACCTGATTTATTTGTGGTATTGGTTTTTCTGTTTAAATAAATAAAATATTATTAAAATAATTTTATAACGCGACTCCATTCATTTGCTAAACGCTAACTAAAGTTTTGACGTGAGCAGTCAAGTCACATTATGATATACTGTCTCAATAAAGTAAAAAGTATATAACCTTCCGATGTTAGTTTGCTAATATGGTGCTTAAAGTCTAAAACACCGAGTTCTTTTTTTATGAAACATATATCTTCATGCAGGTTATAAGTTAACGCTATTAGCAACTACTCAAATGTAGCTAGAGCTGTCATTCTGGGGCATATTTCTTGGCATATTTGTTTGACATTGTGCATCTAGTTCTATATACTAAATCAATGGTTAGGTACAGTCGAGTTCTCCATTATCTATACAGATAACACAAACATCTACACATGTCTTATGTCAGTAACAATAAAGTCTCTGTATAGATATTTTTTAAAGGTTGTCTGTTTAGATATTGGAGAACTGGACTGTACCTAAATATTTTTGTTCTACAATCAGATACGGAACCTGATAAAACTCTTAAGTTAACATTAAACCACACTTTAATTTACATCATTAATAAGCACTGAATCAGATTACTAGAACAAATGGCTTTGGTACTAAAGTATTTACGTCCAAATTAGGTAGCATAGCTATTCCATCATGGAAGGAGGCTTGGGTTTATCAAATTTAAACCTTAATGCTTGTGCACTAAGGAAGTGGACCGACGCTCACTTAAATATGCATCGACTATTTTCAAATTAGTAATAATTAGTTGATGCAGCCACACACGACTATCGGCTACCACAAAAACGTCTAATACAAACTGAACATATAATTTAAGATTTCAAATAAGTCATCAAATCAATTCTTTTGATGAAAAGGGTTTGTTTGTGTATGTTTCGATCATGTTATTATTTTTAATTGAGCATATTACGTAACATCTGCTACAGGTAGTTGAAGCAGGTACCTACCTACTTTTGAATTAGTTTAATTACTTTGAATTGCGATGAAAAAATACAACGAATATTTGGAAAGCTAATATTTGTCAGAATTACGTATTTAAGCATACGACCTGTTTGGTGTTTAGTGCTACCATACAAAAGCTCTTTGCAAAAAAATATAGCAACTAGCGCCGCTATACACTAATCAAAGTGAATACGGTCCATAAAGCAACGGGGATAAGTTATCTCTTAGATAACGAGGATCTAAGTAAATTATGATCTCAAACAATATTTACGTTAAGATTTTTAATTTGTTATTTGAATTGAAAAATGCTTCATTCTCAGCCCTCAGTCATTTAAAAAATCACTAGGTATGTATTTTTTGTACTTTAGCGTAGTACCTATTTTGTACTGTTTAATTTGTACCAACAAAAGATACCTACAAAAATATCAGGTTCAGAAAACCAGAAGCTATTAGCGTATCGTAAGATTACTACGATAAAATTGGTTTTAATTTAAATACGCTGGTGTGGAGAATATTATTGGTTTTGAATATCCGCCACCCAAAGCGCAAAGCGTTGAATGAAATATCAATTAGGCCGCTTTTTGCACAAAAAAACTCTTTACCTCTCAATTTCGCTAAGTGAATTCGTTGCGTATGTCATTTGGCGTTTTTGTATAACTTCGTGTTGTCGGTTTGGGCGGTAGGGTAATGAGGGACAGAAGTATTTATTACGCCGCAAGCCTTTTAAGGGCAAGACCATTACGATAATATTATTAAATGTCCCTCATTTATTAAAAAGTAATTAAAATCTCATCTTAGATAACGAATGAAATGTGCGCGTGTTTGTCTGTTTTTTTTAAGAATAGGTGAATTGAGAGATTAGTCTTCCCCTTAAAAGGCTGAGGCGTTTTTAGGTTTCACGACAATATCATACGTATGTGTAAACAACAGAGCGCTGTAACACGTGTTTTTTTGTACTTTGATTTATTGTTTCAAGTTTCAAAAGTTGGTTTTTGCGTCGCGCCACACACAGGCATTGTGAGGTGGTCGCCCGAGACATGCAAATTATGTAAATAAAATAATCAAGTGAATTGCTGGAATAATCAATACATGGTTGTGTACATTATTCTTGGACGTCCACTCAATTGATTTAGTGTCTTGTAATATAATAATGATGAAGCGGTCTATAAGGACCAATATTCATTGCAGTCCTTTAAGCCTCGTAGTTGGAAATATTCCCACAGTTTATACTGTAATGGACAAATTGTACCCAACTTTACTTGTGTACAGCAAATTTATACTATACTTTTAAATTTATTTTTAAATACGATTGTTGAAATAGAAACAAAACCTACGAATTCTTCATTATCTTTGTACTGTTTTAGGATTGTCTTCGGGGAAATTGAATATATTTCCTATATAATATGACTAAGTTATTGTTTGTTTCTACTTTCTGAACATTTCATGATAAAATATACAGGTCAACATTAGGTACTATCAAAAAACTACCTCTGAAACGAGCGGAGGAAAGTCAAGTTATTATATTATTTAATATATCGGCGAGTAACGCTAGCTTAATAGTTTGATTTAGGTGAATCACGATTTTAATATAATACATAACTGACCTTAACAAATCCTGGAGCTAACACAATCGTTGTAAGTAGTTAATGCATAAATAGTTTTATTTTAAAAACCCTTATCAACACATTATATTTATGCAGACATGCAACTTTATTATAGCAAATCATAAATGCCTATTCGGAAAATGCAAACACTTCATAGTCCTCGCGATCTCCCTCTGGAATGTCACTACATTCGCAGCCTCTTCTAATTGGCACCTTATTTAAATTCCCACCGGCGATTATTTCGGAACTGGACTCGACGATGTTGCATATCAGGTTCGAGTGTAAAACTTACTTCTTTATTAAGAGTCTTTATACTCGGATAATGTAAGCATTCCCGTGGTCGAGCAATTTCATATTCACTTATTTCGTTGCCTGTTGAAGCGAACCGCGAACTAGAATCATACAACTATCTAGAGCATCTGGTGTTAAATAAATGTCTAACGATTAGGACGTAAAAGTGGTTTTAATTAAACTATCTATTACATTTTAATGGACCACTGGTAAGAGCAAGCGAGACGTCGCAATTGCCTCCGGCTTTAGAAAATTAAAATTGCGTATGACCGCACGCGATATCGCGCGTAACTCCAGTATTGGCGTAATTTGCCTAGCTAAATTCACGAGAAATTATTCTTTTACTAGAATGGAATATGAAATTTTATAAGGTACCTAATAAAGCCAAGAGCATGAATATAAAGTAACTTATTTTCTTTCTTATTTTGCTATTACTTTGTAGAAATAAATGGCTTATAGTTTAGATATTTAGGTACTTACTAGTTTATTTGTTAAAATGAATTTGGTATTCTTAAGTCAGATTGAAAAGTAACGGTCATTGTTTAATAATTAAGCAATGGCGATTACTTTATAGCAATTATTACTAGTTGCTCAGCTTAATCGTAACTAAAATAAATCAAAATGTTTAATATAATGACATCCTAATGAGACTAAACGAACGTTCGCCACGCCGGCCGCCGCCAGTCTCACGCAGCGCCTTAAAGGCGGCAAAATAGCTTTTTACCGCATAACCCAACAATTTATTGTAATCAAGTAAAATCCGTTATTTATGCATCACTTCTAGATGACTCCCCACCGGGACATCACGTTAATTGTTCGACATTTCATCAATGCCTTGCTCTAAAAGACCAGTGCTACAGTTTTTTGTGACCTCAGTAGTCTCGATTAAAATTAAAAACTGGTTGAATAGAATGAGCATAAGATGAAAATGGACATTATGGAGATGCGGTGCCGCCTTTGTGACTGCAAATGTTATCCATTCAACTGCAATCGAAGTTTTATTTGACATACTTACTTAGACTGATTCGATAAACACGGAGAAACCGACTGAATGATGCCTTTTTTAAATTAATTATCGCGTAGGCAAAATCATACATTATTCACAGTTGAAATCGTTATTTCTTTTCTCATTTTATCTGTAACAGGGAATACCATGTGTAATAATAATACATAATAAATATTTGTCTACTTAGACAAATCGATTGAATAAACAATACATATAAAACCCCCGACATTTTCATTTCAAAGTCCAATATCTCCAAAACGGCTGAACAAATTTTCATGAAACATGGCTAAGAACACTCGGGATAAAATTATCTATGACACAAAATAACCGCATTCAAATCGGTCCATCCGTTAGGCAGCGACGCTACCACAGACAGATACACAGATACACACACACACAGACACGTTAAACTTACAACATCCCTCTTTTTGCGTCGGGAGTTAAAAAAACTACCCTGTGAGAAAATATTTTTTCCACTATAGGTACGTGTTCATAACGTAGGTAACCGGTTGCTCCAACTAATGAACAGTTTTATACATTGAAAAATTTTAAACAACTGAACATTTAAATAGACAAGCCACTTTCTTTTTTAAGGTACCGATAATATACGGCAGCTTGCGGCAGCCGATAATATAGGAATGCTGAAGTAACGGATACCTGATGATGATGAGGTGATGAGTATTTTTTTTACTGTAAGTGAATTATCGGAATGTATTGGCCATTCAGCGTTTCTAAGATGTGACATTTTCCATGACGTGACATTTTGAATATATGTGAGTATTTTCGTATCTTCTATTCTCCAGCTTTGAGCTGAGATGACTTCTGAGACAATTAAATGACAATTTTATTTTCTTTGCTTTAGACATAATATACCTACATCTTTTAGAATTAATCAATGCTCATGCATATTGATGGGGTCAAAATCTTGACAGTTTAGTGTTTTAATTACTGATGTCTTCATCGACGCGACTGGAAACAAAAAAAGGTCCCGCCGACTATTGGGCTCATTTTATTTATTTATTGTACCGTAAAAGGTCTGATTTTTAATTAGCTTTATAGCGTTTTATTTCGGTGACAGACCATTATACTGAATCCTGGTTTATTGCGCGTTTACTTCGCGTGTGGCTTATGTTGGACTGAACGCTTCATCTTTAGGTGAATGTACGCTTTCCATACTTACGAACACTTTATTTAACAGTACCTACTTTATTTAACTCTGCATCAGAATAGTATGGGAGTATTTACGAAGTAATTAAAATGTTATTTATTTGGTTTTGCTCACGGTCATCACGCTTGCAAATAACTTTCACAGACCCTCAAAAAATGATCAAATATATTTTTTATGCGTTGACGTGCTTTTTGTAGAATTTGTTAAATATCGTTCAAGGATCGATTGTCGGGAGGATGCTGATACATCCTTCCTCAGGAACTAACAGTTACCATTTTCACGATTTGATTATTTAACCACATGTATTAAAATCCCCGTGTGGTGTCGGGTTAGAATTTCACCACCCCCTTTCTTCCCGTGGGTGTCGTAAAAGTCGACTAAGGGACCAGGGTTGAAGTGTGTTGTGGGCGATGGGCTAGCAACCTGTCACTGCAATATCACATTTTGTCGATCTTTTATACCCACATTTATGCTAAAAGTGGCGCTGGAACATAAGTTTCATGTGCTCTGCCTACCCCTTTTGGGAATAAAGGCGTGAATGTATGTATGTATGTATTAAAATATCCACACTACAGTAAGAAATTCTGCCCTGTATTTCACACCCTTAAAATATATATCCTTTTAAAAAAATATTTGAATAGAAAATTTTAACGTGAAAAGTTAACAGAAAGACAGACGAACATATTTCCCCATTATGTGTAAATATTTATTAGTACAAGGAACAAACATGCATAAATTTTGTCATTTGTGCTAATGAAATTTGACGAAAAAATTAAAAATAGCAAAATACGACAGACATACTAGGGTTACATTATTTATAAATAATTTAAGACTTAAATACATTGTGATGTTTTACATATTTCTGTTCATCTTTAACGTTATCACGTCTGCAAATGCTTACTCATCTTTTTGTTATGAAATGAATGTTGCGTTATCTTATTACAAAATTATTTGATGTTTGCAATTCATCTTGATTCATGTAATCATTTAGAATGGAAATGATAGCACAGAGAAGAGCGACGTATCATTATTTAAAATATTGTCTTTGTATCAAAAATTAAGGAGCCGCTTATTAAATGACCGACAATCATTTCAAACTACATAATCGCAGTGCCGGGTCAAGAACCTGGACTTGTTCCCGTATCACACGTTCGTTGGGACATTGGCTTAACGTCTCATGTTATGTGAATGCTGTCATTAATTTCAGTATAATAATATTATTTTATTGTAGGTAAGTATTCCTGGTCCCAGGACGTCTTCGAACAGTATTATTCTAGTTTTTTTTAATTGACGACAATTTAAACTGTCTGCATCGTAGTAAAATTTATTGTTTAAAAAGGTGATGTAAATAGCAAATATATTAGTATTTTTTTCCTATATTTTATTAGGCTAGTTTTGCCTGCAAAGTATTTTTCAGCTACTTCAATATCACTGCACTCATGTGGATTAAAAGTATTTTTTGTTGCCAACCTCACATAATCTTTTAAGTAAGTTTACAATTTGCTGAATTGAATGCTGTCATAAATGTCATTGTTATTTTATTGTATTCCTGGTTCCAGGATGGCTTCGAACAGTATTATTCTAGTTTTTTTTTAATTGACGACAATTTAAACTATCTGCATCGTAGTAAAATTTATTGTTTAAAAAGGTGATGTAAATAGCAAATATATTAGTATTTTTTTTCCTGTTTTATTAGGCTAGTTGTGCCTGCAAAGTATTTTTCAGCTACTTCAATATCACAGCACTCATGTGGCTTTAAAGAATTTTTTGTTGCCAACCTCACATAATCTTTTAAGTAAGTATACAATTTGCGTTTGCCAACCATCAGTGTCGTCTTCCGTCCAATATTTTATTAATGCGTGATATAGTAGAAATTAGAAAACACAATTTAAGTAAGAACATTTTAAGTTTGTGACTCATAATTACTTGAAATTAATTGTTAATTTCTATAAATAACTTTTTAACCGTACTTTTAGTGGAATAGTAATTTAGTCACTTGGAGAATTATTCTGCGTTGTATAGGCACGTGAATAACTAGAATATAACGCTGATATAAAAACAATCATTATTTTTACAGTATGTATTCGGATATTTTTTTTGTGTTTCTAATATGTTGTATGTGGTTAGTAGGTATACATGTCAATTTATCATGTCATAAAATGTACTGTCATATTTTAGTGTTTTTGTTCTCGTAGACAATTGATTTGTGACGAAATGAACCTGAACCTGAATAATCTTTTTTAAGATCTGAGTACAATGAATGAATGCACGAGGCTCATTGTTATCGCAAATTGATACTTGCCGAAAGTAATACGACGCAATTACGAACAATTACGACATAACAATTTGGCTAAGTGATTGTTTAAATAATCGTTTTGTTACGAGGTTAGAATAATGATTTGTTTATTGCGATTTTTGCAGAACACCAAGTTTATCACGTAAGTAGCATTTCTGTGTTGTGTTTAAAGTGTTTTTATGTAATTAATTGTTACTTGAGAAGATCAATCGACTGTTGGAAGTCACTGATCTTTTCGTTGATGTCTTTTGTATGAACGATCCAATCCAAATCAGATAAAACAAATCTTTTACTTTGTACTTACATACCGTGCCTACCTAGCGCTGTACGGTACCTACCTACCTAGTCTCCGACACAGAAAAGTCTTTTATTTCTTGGTCTGATAGAAAACCAAAGCAAATGTGAATCTGCCTTCACCATTAGGAAAAACGTGGCGAGCTTTCTAGCTCACATTGATGTGCTTGCTCTTAAAAAATATAGCACGTAGACGCTACTTTCTGTGTAAAGTAAATTTAAAAAAGTAACAAAAAAAACTAAATCACCAACCCGCATCCAATATTTTATTACAAATCACGTCACGTTCACAACATATCATACGAATATGAAAGGAAAGCAGTGCTACCAACACGGGAATTAAATCCGGCGCCAAACCACCACAGATTATGACACGTCCCGCTAATGACACGAAATCGTCGCGACGTGACGATCCGTCACGGTCGTGTTTTGTTTTTTGTCACAAAAGTAAAAGTCGGACGCTATGTGATAGTTTTTGGAAGTTGTATTTAACAAGCGTGCATAAAATACAGTATCAGCTTTTAAAATGGTACGCTATGGCTACATACAAAGCATTGGATTAAATTGGTAGGTATAGTATATGTAGTTGGTTTAATTTATGGGCCCGATTCGACATTCAAAATAAGGCTCATTTTGCCATACCCCTTTATATCCCCACTGTCAATCTCTATCATACAGGATTTTCAACATGAAGCGCATCTCCCCGCTTCCGCGCATGATATTACTACACAGCGAAATGTGCGCATGATATTACTACTTACACAGCGAAAAGTGATACTGGCAGTATTCCAACAAATGGCAAAATCTGTGCGACATCGCAGTAAGCTCACGTCAAAGCACAAAATAGGTACCAAGTCAGGAAGCCATCTACTTATGGGTGAATTAGACATGACTCAATTTAGATAGTCAACCAATTAGACCAAAACGGTCTGAGAGGACCCAACACTTAACTAAAAAATTAAACATAATCTGAGGTTAAATGTCATGATAGTACCTCATTTAGGACTAATCTTGGAATAAACCTTACTCTTGCTTAACCAATTCCGGCCCAAGTACCCATTGTCCATTGATAATTTACCTACTAAAGGGTCGCTCTACAATTACGTTCCCCTTTCTTATTTGAGCATTGTGTTTCTCAAGTAAGTTATTGCAAATTTACACACTAGAATATAGTGTACATTTGACAAATAGGTACTCTAAAAATATGTATATAGTCACTTTTTGCGAAACTTAAGTCTCGGGAATAATTAAATAAATAATCGCATGCATATTTATAGACGTGAGCTAGCGTACACATTATGTATGACTTAAATATTTTTCCATACAATCTAATGTTCTGTAACAATTATTGATTAAAATTATTTACTGTGACGATCTTTTTGAGAATGCATGGCTTTTTTAATGTAATAAAATTACATGTAAATTTTAATTATAAAATAAATGAATCTAATTTAATCTATTAAACTAAAAGTCAAATAAAAACTTACACGATACACGACATAGATTTCTGTTATTGTTACTAGACATACATATTTATGGAACTTCCCGACAAGAATTTTCTTATAGGATAAGTATCGTATAAGAAAATTATATCTTTTAAATTCATATTGGTACCATTACTCCTTTTGTTGTAATAGTTACCAAAAAGTCATTATAGTTACGAATACATTTCCATTTAATTACATTGTATCATGTATTCGCTACCTACGAATTCTTCGGGCATGCGCAGTAGGCATACAAAGTCTAACGGCAAATCTATTGCCGCTAAAACGTACGCTTACTGTGATTGGAGCAGCGCTAGTAGAGAGGCTGAGATCTGGCCAATAGGAGGGCATGACGAAACAATAGGCAGGTTAGTAACGCCTGAAACGGTGCTAGGTAAATGGCATTGCTAGCGCACAGGTTTGCAGTTTCGTTTTAGGACTGGATAATTAGCAGCAAAAAAATGATTTAAATTGTGTTCGAGTTTAGTGACGAAAGTATTTCAATTTTTGAAACATCGATACGCAATCAAATAATTAGGCATTTCTATATTATGTAATAATACTTAGCAGTGAAAACACGTAACATTTCCTGCTGAACTTATGTAAATCGGCCACATTACACACATATATTATCACTTATGGGACATTATTTCAACTTCTTAAATAAAGTATATGAGAACCTTTAACATACTTACCCACAATATTTCTTGTAGGATTAGTATTATTTTATTAATAGATCACTAATAATTCCTAATAAAAAGGTGGATGTCTGCTTCATCTTATTGGAATTTATTGAAATCCTTTTGTTTATAATTGGAATATTTGTGGAGGTAGCTTTTAGGTACTTTATGTTCTTCTTGTGTGTACCTGTGACTTTATAATGCTGTTGTTGTCCCCAAGCAAAAATACTATTTACTTTAGTAATACAGTAACCTAATTAGATTAATAAATTATGACAAGAGTGAATTCTTATTAGTATTGTGTATTAGACATATTAAAATATTTATGGATAATATTGTGTACTTTTTTACTTGAATATAGTGCTTTTTTGATATTAATATCAACATTTTTATGTCTAACATAAAATTTACTGATATTTTGTTATTATATGCTCGTATTTGATCATGGATTTATAATTATAATATTTTTCTAAGGAGAAATTTTTAAACTTATAAGTTTTGAGGAATGTATTAAGAATGCTATAAATTCTTGTAGGTTGTAAAACTTTTCTGAATAACCAACACGCCTTAGGATAGGTATATATCTCAACTGTCATCTTTTCAAGCTGAAAATTACAGTTGTCATGTTCTAATAGCGCTCCTTCGAAGAATTACCTACGCGATAGTTTATTATAGGTACCGCCTCTTATCGATTTTATATAATATATCTAGGTCTAGATAGGTACCTGCTTAGTTTAGTGAACACTGAAATTAGTAAGCTAGTGTAAATAAATTCAGAGTAGCTATCAAACTTTTAGAACTTTACAAACAACTCTTTTAGGTATCCTACTTATTGGGTGTTTTAGCTCAAACGTGTATTACTACCTATACCTATATAGGTACTATTTTAGGAATTTTTAACGTTCGAGTTTATACGAAGCAACCTAATGTTTATTTCATCTTTTGCTATTGTGACGTTTTTGATATTTTTTTATGGACACATAGTAGCAACCTATATTTTTTTCTATACTTCTTAAATTCTTAGAAAATAAATATAATACATACTTTTTTGTGAATACGCCATACTCAGCCCCTAGTTAAGCATATTACCTAAAATACTAAACACAATCCAACGTACGATCAGATAATCGTTTGCTAAAAGCTAAACCATGCGTCTGATAAATTACCAATGGCACAAAAAAATAATTGAAGAATACGGATAAACTCTTAAGAATTAAAAAGAGAATGGTTGACGTGGCGCGAACTTTATACCTACTAAGAATAAATAATGTTGTGTTGATGCAACGTTATAGGTTCGTATAATGCCTAGAGTACAGTCAGGTTGCATTTAAAGAAAATAACATTTTGTTGTTCACTTTCAGCCACTCGTCTGTTGTCCTAGTGCAAAGTGGGGCAATAAATAGACAGAAATGAGTACAATTTGTCAGTAGGTAAAGGTCGAGATTAGAACTCTGATTGGCTACTTTTAAGTTTCAGGCCCGTGCGTCACGTACATTTGATATGGTATAAAGTACGTAATAAAATTGACATCATCATCATCATTATCAGCGTGTAATCGCCCACTGCTAAGCATAAAGCCTCTCTTCGAGTATACGCCTTATCCTTATAAAATTATATGTAGGTTAAGACAATGAATAACGTCAGGTTTAAAGCACAATTTTTCTACGTTAGGCATTATATTATTATCGTGCTCCTTTCATTCCCCTACCACTCGCAAATGCCTCCGTAATCATAGATGCAAAAGCTAAACATAACATAGAGACTATTAGAGACAAGTGTGGCTAATCTCCCGCCGACTTAAGTGCGAATCATGCGTTATGTGCGATAATCCCAGACACTCGAATATAGATCTTAATGCATTGATTTAAGGTATGTGTCAGTAATTGTCCTATATTTTCCGTAGCAAGACTGTTATGGAGGCACGTTTAATCAAACTCTGCTCCTGTGCGGGTAACTAACGCCGGGGGCTATCGAGGCTAATCCACAATGAACGCGCAAACATAAATGTTGGATATTTTGAAATATGTACTAGATCTGTACATTTTTACGCGAACTTCGATAATTAAAAGGAAGTGATACTATATGGATGCCTTGTGAGGTTGTATACTCATATCAATATACTGACATTACTGATCTAGTCTAGTATCGCAATTATACGACTGATTTATTTACTTAGATACTTCACCTGTCATTTGTTTATGGTTGAGTGTAGTTAATTAATAATTAAGCTGTGTATATTTTTTTGCGTTATTATAAATCACGTGTTACTAAGTAAACTTACTACTACTACAAACATACGAATAGTACTAAGAGATTGTACTAAATATATTTTTCAACACAATTGCTCGTAACGTAACTCTTATTGTGTCGCTTTTAGGCTCATAATCCTGGGTATTAAAAACGCGTGTTTTATAACATTACAACACTTGTGTGTTATGGTTATATCCCGATTAAGTCACGTTGGCACCTTGCTGCAAGATATATGCATGAACACGGTGCATTCTTAAATTAACCGGGTTGTACAGAATGTACAGCTTTTTTTTTTAGTTTTCGGCAAATGGATTCTTACTCGACTAAATAAATTAAATCCTTTTTGTTAATTAATTGACTATTTCTTTTTGTATATGATATGGAAACATTTAATTTAGTAAAACAATTCACTTTTCATAACATTTTACATGAATTAAATACAGATAACATTTTAAAACGAAAATATAACATTATTTTGTATTGGCTGTTAAGAGATTTCTGTGCCCACACTGCGCAAACTTCACGAAAAAAAAACTGTTGGGCGCCATTATAAGTTATTTATTTCACAAATATTTGTAAAATTTGTTTATGCGTGTTTGGTTATTATCAAAAATGTTGACTCGTGGTGACTAGAAAAGTGATAAATGGAATGGACGCCACTGGAAATTCTTGGCGATGTGCAATTGTGAGTTAAAACCTGTTGTCATCTTAATGATTTGCTTAATGTACCTAAAGTAAATAATTTGGCAGGCCTATAACATTTTCATCTTATGAAAATGATTTTTTCCTCGCAAAATGTGTTGAGAAACGTCGTATGATACGCGTGAGCTTTGATAATTACATCCTCGGCTTCCTTATCACGCTCACCTGCGGTTCGCGAACAATTTCGCCTCTGATGTAATTATCAACATACCTCACTTGTATCACAATGTACTATTACAGCCTACTTTTGGTACCTAAAGGTTTTTAAATTGTGTAACGTAAAAGAAGGACTTGTATGGTTTAGTTGGCGATATGAAACAGTCGTTAGTTAGAAAGGCATGCGCCGGCGAATGTACGTGAATGCGTCTGTCGCGTGGTTACCCGCTATTAAGTGTGTCGGGCTCGCTACTAGTCCTCTGTACGCTATAAATTACACGAATTATACACTGTAGCGTACGCCTGTGATATATTGTGGAATGGCAAACAGCCTTCGTGTCAGCAAACGCGAAATTATACACCAACCGCGGCGTTTGCGCCCAACGCTACTAATAATACGTGCTGCGGTCACTGCGCCACTCTAGCTTTTACTACAAATAAACCAACACTTTTAATTAAAATAAAAAATGGCGATCAATAAACGCATGCCAGAATCTTTTTAAACGCACCTTATAATCGCTCCGTAAATCTAATGTTTACTACGAGTGGAACTATATGTTTTAATTTAATTAACGAATGTTCCTTGCAATATTTTTCACGCTGGTATTCTACAGTCGTCATTTCAATACAATAATTCAATAAAATTTTATATTCCTGTTAAGACTTTTTATAACCGTAATCGGTAGTGCCTACTTGATTTATGACGTTAGTGTAAGAAAATAAACATCGGGAAAGCCATGGGAATGCGTTGCAATACGTACAGAGTTTGTAAGTGGATGATGAATCGTCGCATGTAAAATTAAAACGAATTTCACATTATCTCTACGACATACATTACTGCGGCGCCTTTTATTTGTGATTGTTATTAAATGATAGTAGTCCTGAGCTGTGCTTCGCAGTTAGAGGAGTTATCACCGACGACTGGTGTTATTCAGAGAGGTAGAGTGTCCGACAACGTTAGTTGCGACGACAAGTGATATCTGTCTTTGTCTGAATCTGCACTTAAATCATTTGTAGCGCTCGTCACGTACCTACTAATTTACTGTGACTTAGACCATTATTTATTAGTGAAGATAACGTTTTCTCAGGTGTTTATTTGTTGGGTTTCTATGAGAAAGACTTCTGAAGGAAGCGTATTGGATGTAGTAGCTAATATTAATATACTTAGAACTTTATAATTAAAATCGCACCCTGGTTCTTGATATTAGGTAACATTTAGCATGCTAATTGTGAATCGTTTTGGATCATTTTTGGTCTGTCGAAACAACATTTGAAACATACGCCTTTGTCAAAACAATAATATCATTAAAATAAGGTAAACTACTTTGATTCAAACTTACATGCTCATAAAATTTTCTTTAAACAAGATTAAGATTCATACAAGTTAGGAGAATGAACTACCTGCATTTAATGAATTAATTAAAATGACAATGTAATAATTCGCAAGTCCATTACTGGAAATAGGTTCAGTCTGACTGACGGTTCCCAGCGCCGACGTCCGGCACCTTTTACGGTCCATTTGTGTTCCAATTAAGTAACAAGTACCGATCGCGATAAGAGCTAATTGCTAAAGTAATTGATACTTTAAGATGTTCTCCTACTGTGTACGGTAAGTGCGCGATGGAACTGCACTCGGGTGTTTGTGCAGGCATAAAAATCTAATAAGTTGCATTGATATCGTAGGGACGGAGGCGCTGCACACACTTACTTCACATCATCACATCACATCATCAGCCTACATACGTCCCACTGCTGGGCACAGGCCTCCTCTCATTTATGAGCGGGAACGGGCAGTAGTCCCCACGCTGGCCCAGTGCGGATTGGGAACTTCACATACACCTTTGAATTTCTTCGCAGATGTATGCAGGTTTCCTCACGATGTTTTTCCTTCACTGAAAAGCTAACGGTAAATATGAAATCATATTCCGTACATAAGTTCCGAAAAACTCATTGGTACGAGCCGGGATTCGAACTCACGACCGCCGTTTGACAGCCGCATGCCTGAACCACTGGGCTACCGTAGCTTCTACGGTTTTTAGTAGTACTTACTTAGTACCACTAAATATCTGAAAAAGGGGTGTCATACTTTTACGTCAGTGTTATGAATCGTGTCGGCTGCCGCCTGCGAGTTTCGTCTTTAACTCAATTTTTTGGGTATTTATGTTCTTTAATTGTAGTTCCTCCCATACAAACATTTGTTTCTCTCAAAAAACTGCTTCGAATGACATCGTAAATAAATCTTAGGTCGCTAATGCACAGCTTTGAGTGAACTAGCAATTCCTTACCTTAACCACTTACAAGACCCTGTGCTTCTCAATAAATGTTTTGTTTCCTTTCCGAGTGAATGTTTATATGCCATTCTAGGAAAAAGAAAATTCTGAGTAAGTATTACTAAAACATAGACTTCGGCTATTCTCACACTAGGATACAGAATTAGTTACTGGCGACGTGCTAGATATGTTTACACTTTTGCACATTATTCCATTGCGGTACTGCGAAATATGTATATCTATGACTTCTACTGAACATAAATATTAACCGTCGCAAGCGATCCAAGCGATCCAAGAATCATCTTTATGATTAAGGCTATCATCAAATTAACAGCACAATCCAAGATCATATCCAGGAGTATAACTGATGATAGTATTATAGGGTTTCTGATCGAAAACTGAGTGTATTGGGAAAGTCAATTAATGGATATAAATAAATAAATATACAGTGTTTTTGATACATACACATAAAATTGCTGTAACAGTCAGCATATTCGATTGATGGTAATGATACACTCATTTCGAATCCCAAATATAATTATACCAATCAAAAAATTGTTACCAATCCATATGGATTGGACTTTGAAGTGATTGGCAAAGAACAAGCAACTCTATAAATTGTGTAAAATTATGCGTATTTTCTGTAAAACCCGAGTTACAAGGACTATAATAACATCCTACTCAAATACATTCTTACGACGCATTGAGACACAGACGCAGATCAGCTAGGCCAAAGTCAGTTGTTGATGTAGTAGGTTTAATCTTATTTTGAATGCGGGGGGGGGGGGGGGGGGGGCATCCATTTTAAGCAATTTCCTGTTGTTTAAATATGGCGTGACATGACATGAGCTCTGTGTGGGATCAGAAAACAAATCCAGGACAGGCGTTCTGAACCCTGTGTATCAGCAGTTTTGTACGTGACAACAGACAGTCTCCAATAAGATAAAATAAGTGAGTCACATAGTTTAATACGCATGCCTGGTTTAGGTAATCACGACTTCTATATAAGACTTTAAGGCGATAAAAACAGTTTCGAACTATTTCAGAAAAATTCTGTTCAAATTCCAGCTACGGTCCGTTAATAATACCCCTAGATTTCTGGCTTCTGATACCTACTCGAGCAATGCTTACATCTAGGATAGGTACGGACTCGAGGATTGCGTGTTGCGTGTCGGATATTTCGAATTACGTGCTGAGTACCAAAAACTTCGATTTTAAAGGGTTCAAAACCAGACTATTAGTCTTAAAGCAGTGCGCAATCAGGTTTAAATTTTCATTTAATTTTCCTACGGCCTAGAGCTACTGTTGAGGATTCAACGATATGTACAGTTGCAGAACATCTGGATATAAATGACATTACAATATTATTTCTGAAATGGGAACTTATAGTTCTGATGTACTTATACTAATTTTATAAAAAGGAAAAGTCTGTGAGCTTGTAGCTTGGAAGATTATAAGTTTGTATGTAATGGGTAATCTCTGGAAACACTGGATCGATTTAAAAAATATATATATGCTATACGCGGACGAAGCCGCGCGGGCAGCTAATGTAGATATAAAATTAAAAACATTGAGTAAACCACGAATATCTAGCGCCATCTACGCGTGCTCACCGGAATCTGCTAAGGGTTCTGCTACCCGTGTAACGATTTTAGTTGCTCTGCGCTAGGGGATGAAAGTAGATGGCACTATCGACTCGCACGAGGGATGTTAATAACGGGTGCGTCTCATAATGCATACAACTTTTGGTATAATTCTAAAATAATTTTGGATATATATGCAGTCAACTAAATATTTACAATTAGTATAACATAAAGATAATACAACATAATTACATTATGCATTTCACCATTTGGTAGATATTATAGACATCATTATCCTCCTGGCGTTATTCCCGGTAATGCCCCTAAAGGAGCCCGGGGTCCGCTTTGACACCTAATCCCAAGAGTTGGCATAGGCACTAGTTTTACGGAAACGACTGACATGGATCTGACCTTCCAACCCAGAGGTAAAACTAGACCTTATTGGAATTAGACCGGTTTCCTCACGATGTTTTTCTTCACCGAAAAACTAACGGTAAATATTCCGTACATAAGTTCCGAAAAACTCATTGGTATTGGTACGAGCCGGGATTCGAGCCCACGACCGCCGCTTGACAGCCGCATGCCTGAACCACTAGGCTACCGTAGCTCCTACTAGGCCAGGCCACTAGGTAGGTATAATAGATACATACATACATACGTTCACGCCTTTATCCCTAAAAGGGGTAGGCAGAGCACATGAAACTTGTGTTCCAGTACCAGATAAGTAAAAAAGGTTAGGTTAGGACAATACATCGACCCCCTCCTTAAACAGTAGTCATGATTCATGACGCATAAAAGGCGCTTAGGGGTCATTCATAAATTACGTCATCGTTTTTTGACGATTTTTGCCCCCCCCCCCCCCTATCATCATCCTGTTATTCCTTGAAATGGCCTAATAAAATGATCGTCATCCAATGGCCAGACTGCCCCCCCCCCCCCCTATTTAGAAATGACGTAATTTATGAATGGCCCCTTACATGTATTTAATGTACAATTTTTTTTCTGTGTATCATGTAATTTATACATTTTTACATTATGCATACTTCTATTATACGTTTCACACATTACTCTATGCAATATTTTACACATACTAAGGAAATAATATTTTTGATATGAATGATGTACATATAGTTGGTCATTTAACGAACATCCTGGCAACATCCCTTGAGCGTTTTACAAAGAGGTGATCGAAGTCAGTCTTCATTTCGTACCTACTCTTTCCTTAGAAACCAATTACATTACATTGAACCTCTAGGGATTTGCATACCATAATTACTGTAGTTTAGGACTGTGTCTACAATTTCGTTATCTTCTCGCGTTTGTCATCCGGCCGTGTTTAGTGTGTAAGCGTATAAAATAAAGTAGGTATCTATATAAAGTTATTGCGAGTGACGCAGAATCATCGAAATATTCGAACAATCTTGGACCGGACGCCTCATTGCATCCATTTGGTGCAGAAAATCCTTATTGGACAACCTGTTCGCTTACTATCTTTTATGTAAATCCATCTTCTATTTTAGAAATTGTTATGACCGATATTATCATAGAAAAACAGAAATGGAGTTACCTGCCGGTCGAATTTGTGATTGACTATTTGGAGGCACGAGATCGTTCGACGGTCGGTGCGTTGTCGCCGCACCTGCTAACCTGACGCACTCGCTCCAGCCTAACACCCGTCGATATATTTTTAGCCGAGAATTATTCTCGCAGATGTGGATAAACTTAACGATTTATACGCTTGACACTACATAATACTAGTGTAACTATTCTCATGCTAATCGGCTATGACAATCAAACGTTGGTGACACAATATTCGCATGAAATGCAAGCAAAAAGTAAATAATTAATGAGGGAAATATGTCACTGTAATTTCGCAGTTCAGAATTGAAATTAGTTTTATATTCGATGCCAGTTGGCAATATGCAAGAGCTAGGCTTTGTAGAGATATTGCCCCGTACACCTGTCCTGTAGTCCGACGACACACTGATTACGGACCGGTGCTGAATAAAATGAACGAGGAGGCTGTGTGGGTTATGATGAAGGCAATTATACTTTTTGCGAGCATAGTAACGTTGTCGCACAAACTCTTCGAGACCTATTTATAAAACAAAAGCTCTAAGGCATTAATAACACAATATCGGCGACGATACGTTGACAGTGCCTATTCTTTGTGGCCGCTAAATAGATGATACAAGAAGATCTTGTCTTCCGAACAAGGTAATGGACAGGATAATTATGCGCAACGATGTGCAACAATAGCGGCGCGAGCTTACCGCTCGCTCTATGGCATAATAAGCGCCGGCTTATTTTGATCAGAAGGCAACAAGTAGCAAGGCGGGCGAGGAAGGGAGGGCGGAGGGTCGCGGCCGGCCCGTGCTTGCGCGCGCGCCGGGCACGCGCCCCACCGCTCGCCGCGCCGCTGCGCGCGCGCTACTTAGCGTCGGGGGTGCGCGCCGCCTCCGCCAATCCACCGGCAACCTCCGCGCCGCACGCACACGTGCTCTCACTCGACTTACTACGATAAGAATCACATACGCGATGCCCATGGCGGCGATTCACACTTACCAAAATCTCGGTGTTAACCAGAAACTTACGCAACTGCAAACGGCCGCGCCCAGGAGGCTGGCACCTGCTCCCGTAGATCCTGCTCGATGCAAGAAGAAATCATCTTATCTGCATCAGCCATACCCTTCGCAGCCCGCATCAGTAGCTCGGAGAAATGCCAGGGAACGGAACAGAGTGAAACAAGTCAACAACGGCTTTGCTGCGCTCCGCCAGCACATTCCTTCAGCTATCTCAGCTGCGCTGGCTGGAGGAAGAGGGGCATCACGGAAGTTGAGCAAAGTTGACACGCTGAAGCTAGCCGTTGAATATATCAAGAGTTTGAAGCGTTTGTTAGAAGAAGGTGAAGAAGGATGTTCCGACATGCAGCTTAGCCTAGGACTTTCAAGCATTGGGGCGCACACCCCGCCCTCGTCCGAGGAGTCTCACTCCCCTGCCCCGTCCCTGGTGTCCGAGAGCTCCCCCGGCCCGAACTGCCAGGACGCCTACGACTCCTACGAACCCATGAGCCCTGAAGATGAAGAGTTACTTGATGTAATATCATGGTGGCAGCAACAGTGATTAAAGGTAAGTTTTATTAATTCTAATTGTACATATCTTTCAATGTCACTTCCCATGTAAAGTTTTGATAACGTTTTTGTCAACAGTATTTTATGAATGAATCTTTAAAAAATGTTTACATAAATTTCAGAGCTTTGATAATTTTCTTATCACATATGTTTACATTTGTCGCGACGTGAGCTGATAAAGGTGTAATTCAATGTTAAAAACTTCTCAAAAC
This sequence comes from Epinotia demarniana, assembly GCA_945867215.1. Classification (NCBI taxonomy): domain Eukaryota; kingdom Metazoa; phylum Arthropoda; class Insecta; order Lepidoptera; family Tortricidae; genus Epinotia; species Epinotia demarniana. The sequence goes on from OX244262.1 coordinate 18,460,812, forward strand.
TTTAAAGAACTCCTACTCTGTCAACAATGATGTACCTTAGTTATATTTAACTATCCTGTACGAGTAAAATTTTCGAAATTGAATATGCACCGGCCTACTTAGTCGAATAAGAATTTACGTTGTTGCAAATGCAAAAAAGTAATCAGGTAGGTACCTTGCCTATTTCTATACGTTTTAGGGATTGAAACTTTTTTCTTTCCTGATCCGTTAGTCACGGTTACCTACTGGATCGACCCGCACCTTTTATGTTGCACAATTTAAAAGGAGATCTTCTTCGTCCTTCGGCAAAAAAAGTAAACACGTATACTTCCTATTATGCCTGCGCATTGAACCGTCGAATAGACTTTATCTATGTGTAGGTGGGGCTCATTGTTAAATTAGGACGACACAAAAGAACCGTCCCCGACAATGGCGAATCTTGAAATATGTCGCTTTATAAAAGCTTAGCAGCTAGGTAGAAGTTTTTTATCGATGCCGATATAGTAAAAATATGAATTCGGTAAATCAGGTTTTACGGGTTAGAAGGGACCCGCATTCTACCATCCTATTTTGCTTTAAAGCCGAACAGCAATTACTTCTAACAATCTTGTGGTTCACCCCGCATGTATCTACTGGGAAAATTGACCATAAAAAGTTTGCTATTCTAATAATAAGTGGTTTGACGAGACTGCACTAATTTCGCTCAAGTGGAAGCAAGTTTCTAATTGTTTTTTTTTTTCTATAAAGTGCATCCGGTCATCTGTGAGACAAAAAAGATTTGGCCATATGGTACTTATTCAGTAGATGGACTAAAGGAACGGTAGCGCCATATTCGGAATTGGTTACTATGGTGGGCAAAAAACCTGTTGGGCCGCTTCGCTTCACCGGCTATTAATCTATAGTGCCGGAAGACGAAATCTCAGGAGGAAATAGAAGGGCGGCGGTGAGCATAGCACACGTGTTACAATATTTGCTAAGCTCTGAGCAAACATCTGGTGATACGAGCTTAGTATTCATGGGAATTATACTCACGTCATGCGACGAGTATTTCTTGAAAAGTTTCGATGTTATCAATGCTCTGAAACACTAGTAACTTATTAATAGCCTAAATCAAAGGCATGTTACTTAAACTGATTTTTATTTGTTCCCAGGAACCGTGCATTACGGTGATCAATTGAGCGGCCCGGTGATTGTGAAAAAACGAGTATTCGCTTGAAGGGAGACCCGAACGCTGGAGCGCGAGGGACTCCGAGAGAACCTCTAATTAACCGCAATCAGTATATTCCTAATGAGAGGGGATAATGGTGGACTATAACGACCCCATCGATGCATTCCGCCGAGCGGCGCGCGCGCCGACTGCTTTTCATACCTCCGTGAAATAGCACCACCAAGACTGAATCGATCATTAGTTCCACATGAAGCATTTAGTTAGCTTATATAAGTGATCGCTGTGCCTTAGTTTAGCCTTATAGTTACGGTACTTCCAATAAGACTTAGTTTATTAAAGTACTATTATTGTTATCTAGTCATTATGTATAAGAATAGTTATATGACAGACATGTTCTCCTTAAATTTATGGACTATGCCTATAATTTTGGTAAACCTCCATCGTAGATTACCTTAATTTGAGAAAAGACGTTTAGGAATATAATATTTCCTGTTATAATATTGAGACAAAGACTTCTCGTGTTAATAATTTTAGTACCCTAAGACAGATTCCTAATATTTTAGGTTGTACGTTAAATAAATGGTACAATTTTGTTTATAGTTACAATAAAATCTGCCAGTTACTCACCACCTCAGGTAGTTTCTGTAAGAAAATAAATTATAAATCATATACATATACTACATTTTATTTCACGACCTGTACTAGGTACTTACCAAATATAAAGATAGAAATAAAGATACATGTATCCACAAACACACATATTCATTCTTAAAAGAAATACAAAAGAACGGATTAAACATCAAACAAGTGTGTCTTTGCGGCAGTGAACCGGACACTAGCTCAGCATTATGCGGAGGTGTCAGACACCTACAGCGCTGATGTTCGGCCAGCACCGTCGGTGATTCACGGAAACGTCGTACAGATGTAAAAACAAATCGCACATAATCTAATTATATTTCGGTTATGGCCAAGTTTGTAGTGAAGAAATCTACATATTTAAATCGCCAATCTGGACATCCAAAACAAAGGATATCACTCAAATAAACCTCACCTAATCGCCTGGAACCGGACAGGATTTTTCTTCTAAAAAGGCGTTGGGAATATTTTTCACATTTTCATATAGATACCTTTTCTAACGTGTCCAAGTAACCATATTCCATATAACAATGGAACGGCCGTTACTTCGTTCATCTATGATATTAAAGGGAAACATTGTACTTATTTCGGTAATAATACTAATGTGCTTTTCGAAATGCTATTGCTTGATATTGAGTGTCGATTGACGCACGGTGTTTCTAATGCTATCGTATAAATATTATAGTATTCTAGTATTTATTTTTTTGGGTATAATTGATTTACAGTAACAATATAACAAAAAAACCGGCCAAGTGCGAGTCGGACTCGCGCAAGGAGGGTTCCGTACAAAAATGTACAGTTTTCGCAATTTTTCCCCTGTCTGTGCTATAAGACGTTGCTACGTACCAAATTTCAAGATTCTCTGAGTTCACGGGAAGTACCCTGTAGGTTTTGATTCCCTTGCGAATTTCGAACATTTGCGGCACATACGGCTGTATCTTTTGAGCGCGTTGGCTTAGAAATTTAATTTTTTCACAGCTCCAAGGGACAGTAGACCTTAGTATTTGGTATACATTTTAGCTTGATACCTCCACGCGTTCCTGAGAAAAAGGGTCTTGACAGACGGACGGACGGCCGGACAGACGGACAACAAAGTGATCCTATAAGGGTTCCGTTTTTTTCCTTTGAGGTACGGAACCCTAAAAAGTGGCAAGTGGGAATTGTTTCCACTGATATATTAAATATTACAGAAAACTTGCCGGTTTGTGATGGTCGCTTCTATCTTACACTTGATTAATCATGAAATGAAAACCCCTATTATTCAATATTAGGTACTATATCTTTATCAATCAATTAGAAACCCAAATATAGTATTTCAAACGAACGTTTTCAATTTGATCTCTATTTATTTTACCTTATTCCTGTAACAATTGAAATACTTATTAGGTATTTGATTAAATTCTTACCTTTTTTCGGAAAGTCTTTAATTATATCATCACATCATCAGCCTATATACGTCCCACTGCTGGGCACAGGCCTCCTCTCATGTAATTATATCATCATTCATCAGTAATCCTATTCGATTAGCTTTTAAATATTATGTTTCCTTTTTGGGTATGTCAAGCCTACTCAAACCGACCTAGTTCCGAACTAAAGGCCTCCACCCACCGGACGCGTGTGCTGCGCTGCAGCTGCGCGGGTGCTGCGCGTGTGCCGCGTTTGATGTGTGTTTGAAGTGTAGTTTCAATGCTTTACAACTTGCGCGTGTGCCGCGCGGGTGCTGCGCTGCAGCTGCGCGGGTGCTGCGCGTGTGCCGCGTTCGATGTGTGTTTGAAGTGTAGTTTCAATGCTTTACAACTTGCGCGTGTGCCGCGCAGCACACGCGCCGCGCACGACACGCGTCCGGTGGGTGGAGGCCTTAAGCAAAGTTTACGCAAGCAAGCAAGCGCGCAGGTTAAGCATACGAGTATCCTACTAATAAACTAATATTATAAATGCGAAAGTTTAGATGTTTGGATGATTGGATGTTTGTTACTCAATCACGCATAACCAGCTCCACCGATTTGGATGAAATTTTTCACGGAGATAGTTTATAACCTGGATTAAAATATAGGGTATTTTTTATCCCGGGTCAACGCAGACGAAGTCGCGGGCGGAAGCTAGTGTTTAGATAAATAAGAGTAATAGATAAGGTGTGTATTTTTAATATTAAGTACTTCAAACTGTAACCAGAGGTTAAGACTAAGAACCGATATAGCAATTGTTTTTTCTTAAACACCATCTTTATTTTATCCATATAAAATAATTCAACACGCAATGGATTACACTCTGTCTTACTGACGTGACGTTACAATAAATTGTCACATGTGACCCGATTCTTCCATGTGTCATCATGTCATAATGTACGCGATACATTGCCACTCGATAATTTTTAAAAAAAATTAATTACGCTTCGTTACTTAGTTAAGACTAACTTAAAATTTTCTTGCAATATCGGTTCATAGCCCTAACACGTACCTTTGGTTACAATTTGAGGTAATAATACACGCAGTATTGCAGTAAAACTACTTTATCAGAGTAAAATCATTATCATAATGTAGCGAATCTCAAATAAATACAGGAAATGATTCTGATTATTTCTGATATTCGCACATTTATTGTGGACATGCACAATTCAAGTTCAATCTCTGCTAGGTATTTTGTTTTGGTCAAAATCAATTATTTATTCTGCAAATAGGCCACAAGGGTATTTTTACTTCTGATCTCTTGAGGACAAGTAAATAATTCTGCATGAAGGCAAAATAAATAGTTATCGTAATCACATAATTTTCATGATAACTATACTTTATAAGTATACCTTTTTATAATAAGTATTAGTAGGTATACAATACATAAATTAAGTAAAATGTCAAAGAATTGACCGTATAAACGGAAGATGATATATATAAAGTGCTTCCCGAAATGATAAGAAAACTCAATGTGTTAATAATATATTGTCCTGCTAATATTATAAATGCGTAAGTTTAGCTGTTTGGATGTTTGTTACTTAATTACGGTTCAACGGATTTGGATACAATTTCGAACGAAGGTTCGAAATTGTATTGTTCGAAAATTATAAATATAAATCATAAATTATAGAATAGTTTTTATCCCGGGTCTATTACGCAGACGAAGTCGCGGACGGAAACTAGTATATAATATATTCCAAAGACTGCGCCACTGCTGACGTGACTTTCCTAAGAATTATATAGTTGGGTACCTACCTATTCAATCTTATTTGTAGTTGCCGAAAGAGTCCAAGGCTCAAATAGCGTATAGTATGTTTTGATACATCCCGACGTTTCGAGCCCTTTCCAGCGCTCATGGTCGACGGGTAGACTTAAGGAAAGATTTATTTTCTCTTTCTTTCAAATTGGAAATGACATAAAAATGTATTGGTACCTGAGGGGTAATTGCGTAATTTTTCTGGGACATGTCAATTACCCATAAAAAATGAAATTTATAATCCACCAAAAAATTACAATCAGATCTATGCAATCGACCAGCACGTATCCCGCGATACAGGCCTATACTAGACTGCTGCGGAGACCCCCTAGCTAGTTCTGCGATACAGGCCTGACCTTGTACAAACTCTGTTAAATTCCCATAAAATGTACCACATGCTTATTTTTATATCCCCTTCATGTTTCCGTGCATTATACTTTTTAAACTGTTTTCCGGAATGTATCACTGGTTAATAAAATACACCAATAAGCTTAAGCTACCAACACCACAAAAAACGTGTTGCACTGCTGGCCAAGTAAAAATAGGCACATCCACAACACACAAGCACCACCGGAGGTTGAAAAATTAAAATAACAAAAGGTACTTTTTCTACACGTGCCTCAACTCGAATTACATTTTGCAAAAGAAAGAATAACATACGCGAATTCTGAAATGGGGAGCCCTAAACATACTCGCTGCTGCATTTAATTTGAAAAAGACAATCCGCAAAGCAAGGCGATCACGTTCAGGGCCCGCCCATCGAAATCAAATTGCAATAGTAATTTTTGATAATGGAGGGGAAGCTTGTGCCATTATGGGTGGATATTTCCGTCGATTAATTGTTGGAAGTCGCTGCTGCTCTATGGAACAAGCCCGACTAGATGCGACGGAAGGACGTCAGCACACCTGTGGACATTCGCGAAACGTTTTGTCGGTCGTCGTACGTCGTCATTAATTCCCTTTATATTAATTGTCGGTTACTATGCGTTGCATCCGTTGGCAACGAAATTGCGTCTCATTATGTTGTCTGTACAGCTACTTGTAACTGGTTGCGTTGTTTTACTATTTGTTATTAACTAAGTAATAAGACCTAGATGCGATTAGGACGATCGCCAGGAATAGCATGAAAATGAGGCTGTGTCCGACGATCGGTCGGCTTGCCGATGAATAATGAATACCAATGAATTAATAAATATATTAAATACTGGGACAATCTATCCTGTTAAATTGCGTAGTCCTATTTCAGAAACTGTAATTTGACATTTAGTTATGGACACACATCATTTATCAGGTATTAATATAAGTTGTAAGCACGTGCTCTTGTCGCAAAGATCAATAAGAATTTAATTTAATTTAAATAGTATAGGCGATATATACATACAACATTTCGTATGCATATTTATAATTATACTTGAGCAGTTATTTTTACATATCATTACGATTTTTTTTTGTGGAAATCAGTGCTGAGAATTTACACAATAGCGTTTATTCTTACAAGTATTATTGGTCAGAATGTTATTTATACTTTAATTGCATTGAAAAAAACCTCTAATTTATTTTAATACAATTCTACCATAGTGATACTATACTCAATACTGCCTGACACAAATAAGCCTAAGTGGCGCATTACTTTATCATTTTTTCTGTTGACCGCTGCACTTCAGCCAATATTTACGTGCTTTCGTGGCTCAAACAGGCTTCACACTTGAACTTGTTCGATATTCAAAAATAGTATCGGCTGCGTCTGCGCAAGGATCTGGGTCACACGCTCATTGGCAGCAACTTTACACTTGCGGCCAAGGACGGCTTGGGGTGATGTTTGGTTACGCTGAATTGGGCGGTCGTGTTTCATATGGGCAGTAAAAATTGTATGTCGAGTATTATGTGTAGTGTAAACATTTTTTTATAAGTAGGTACGGGAAAAATCCTTATTTTAAAAACTAATCAATCCTAGTATTGTTTCTAGTCCGAAAAGGAAGCGTGAGGAAGTAAAGTGCAAATACAGCAGTAGGTAAATATAAAGGTTTTAAATCGCCCAATCTACAATCCGCGCCCCACTCTCTGTCTTTGCATATTTAGTATGGGTAGGAGCGCCTTTCTTTCGGGAGACGATTTAACGTACTATCTACATACAGGGTGGAAATGATAAGTGATCTCACAAGATATCGAAATCTGGTTACTTGCTGATCCTGATAGTGTTTCACAAGCTCTATCAAACGGTATTAATAATAGGTTACAGAATAAACTGGATCTATCCAAAAATTCAACGTTTCCAGCTTCCATACATTTAGTACAGCCACATGGCACGGCAGTCACGGCACTCATCTCTTGATAATACTATAGCAAGTAAAGCCATGAAGCCATGAAGCCATGATCTTTTTCTCAAAGCTCGGAAATGTTCGCCTTATTGAGTAAAACTAGTACGTGAAGTTCTTCGTTACTGCAGAACGCAAATTTTAAAAGTTAAAAGTCATTAGGTTCTGTACAGTTTTAGCGGCCAGGAAAGTGTATGAAATTCCTTTACTGTATACTTTTTTACCTTTTAACTATATACTTTGACTAAGACAAATCACTACAAACAGCCAAGTGCTCGTACGTTTAAAGTCCTTGCAATTTGTCACCACAACTAGCGATACTGAGACTGGTTAGTAGTGTATGGCTGTCTCTTTCCAACTATTGCAAGTTGCTGTGACAAATCACGCCCGTTTGTAGCCTGCTTAAGTTTTCTTTTTTAATGGTCATAGACAAAACGCGTACTTTTGAAAGTGATCGAAGTGACGTTTTTAAATATGTCTCTAATAGTTATAAATAAAGAAATAAAAATATTTATCGAAATAAAACTCACAACGAACTGAAATGCATTTAGATTGCAATCCTGTTTAATATTTAATAATTTTAATTGTTTAAAACATTTATAATTGTGACCGGTTACTGGTACTAATGGTTTAAAAAATTCCATAGACCTACCTATGCCAATTGAAACTGGCACTATGAGTCATGCCGTATACATACTTTAAAAAAATAAGTTGGGCGGGAACTTGATAGGTTATTTTGACATACTCGATATTTTAAGATTATTGGAAATATTATTTGATTTCCTCGCACCTTGGAGAAAAGCACTTTATCTGCCTTGGCGGGAACGGCAATTCGTGGATTCGTCTCTATTGTCGGATTCAGCTCGCAAAATCAACTCATCCACGAATTGCTACTTCCCGGCCGCTGCAATAATGTACTATTTAAGTACCTCCTTAAATGATAAAATACCAGTTTTTCGATATCTTGTATAGTTTAGAAATAATCGAGTGAGATCACTTATCATCGTATCCACCGTATATATTATAGAAGGAATTTCTTATATTTATTAAGTTAGGAAGTTTCGCTACTGTTTTTTGAACAGTGCTTATTAATGACTAAAGACCTGCAAAGTAGGTACCAAGATTGATGACCGACTTCGCCTCAGATTTCCGGCAGCAAATTGGCTGGTCTTGAAACGGGGTACAGTTGGTTTAAGGCTTTACTTCTTTAGAGGGTGCAAAATGTGTTTCTACGGTTCCTGTAAGTACAAGAAACTGTACGGATACTACCCGTTTTTATACACAACCAAATTTTTTCTGGGCGTCTTGAGTTATAACTCTCTTGAAGTAAGGCGTAATATTGCGCATCCCTCTACAACCTGCAGCATCTTGCGTGGCGAGTCTGACCGTGCTGAGTTGGTGGCGCAATTAGTACGCCTATATACAAAATCCTATGCTGAACAAAATCCGTTTTCGCCCTCGGGAACGGTGTCTGCTGGCAGTGCCCACGTCACAGACGGTGGCGCCTAGGAGTTCTCCGCTGGTTCCCCCTTTGCAGCTTCTGAATAGGTTGCTTGCATCAGCTCCCGAGTGCGATTTGTTTGCAAGTAAATGGAATTTAGTGCGTGATGAATGTCTGAAGTTCAGCGAGAACATTGGTGTGCGTCGCTCCTCTGTTATTTATTAGAACCTTGTTAATAATTTTGTTTTTGGTGTAATATTTTTTACGTCACACCTGGCCATAATGCGAGTTTTACTGCATGCTGCGCGTACGGGAAAACTCGCATTGTGGCCAGGTGAAGACGTAAAATTTTGTACTCAACACGGGCGGTAATTCGTAAAGCCGCAGAGCGCATATTTATGGCCCTCACCTTCGGTTCGGGCCACAAACACCTGCGATCTGGGGCATTCACGAATTCACCGCCCTAGTTACGTAATGTACTATAATTTCAATTATGTTGTAAGTATTCTCCTATAGTTTCACAGATCTTAAGTTATTACTGTTATGCTGTGTTAACTACTTTAAATAAAGAAATAAACAGGAATATAAGCAAATTAGTAATACTTTTGCAACCGACGCGAAGGACACACCATCAACTTAAAAAAATAATCCACAATCAAAACCACTGCTAAAAGTGTATTTTCCCGAACAATCAAGCACGAAAAGCACGACAGCTGAAGCGCGCCCGGCGCGTGCGCCGTAAACGCACGAGCGCCGCCGAGCGGGCACGAGTCGCCGCGGTGACGCCGACGCTCGCGCCGATCGTAGCAGCTGGATACTTTACGGCATAAGCGACAGACAAACTTTAAGGAAAACAAGTGCAAAAATTGGTAAAAAACAGTTACAACAAGCCGATCGCATCGTGCTTCGTATAAGCTTGTTGATACGCTGGCGCAATTCAAATTGGAATGGGTACCAGGTAACGTATTTCTTGAATCGACCGTTGATGTTTTTTATGGTTTGAAACCTGGTCGAACTACTTATTAGCTTAATTTAATATTAAGCAGTAACGCTGCTAACGAAATTATGAATTTAAATTAAAGGGAAAATTTAGAATTCAATCCGGCTCGGACATTATATTTTTCTTTTAATTTAAATTTACTAAAATAATTACCTATTACAATTTTGCCATATAAATAATCACAGTTAAACTGTCCTAACGCGCGTAAGAACGTTACGTGAGTAGCCCTCTGCCGGGAGCAGCCCTGTGCAGTAAAAACGAATGTAAGGGCACCACAAGGCGGCGCGATTCCTAAAGGTGCAGAATGAATATATATTACAGACATTATTTAGCTTATCGAGACAACGAGTTGTATGTTCCTAATCTTACGTAGGTACTTAGGTTATTTCATCAGAACTTGCACTAAGTATTTCAACCAACTGAATGATCAAAACCAAAGTCAAATCAATCAATGGAATCAACTACCTACGAATGTTTAATGGATTGGGCAAATAAGTGCAAGTGTAAGCAAAAATGTTAAAGTCGGGTAAAATTATGCTTTAATGCTATAATAATTACACTTTAATGCTATCCTCTTTTCAATTTGATTGAAATCAGAAGAACCATAAATTGCTAGGCTACTTTTTCAAGATTTAGTTTATTACTAAGTTCCTTAAGTTAATACTTATAAGGCACGGGCACGATGTAAAAAAAACCTTCACTTATAGCATACCGAGGTCTTGAGATACAACGTAGGAAAAAACATCATCAACCTGACTAAAATATTCCGAAAAACTTTTAATTACCAGCGTGTACCAAAGTAATGATTGTGACTTTTTGTAGTTGAGTAAGTGAACAATGAGTTTATAAGAGAATTTTCAATGCTTGGTCTGTTTATTATCGAAGTAAGGCTGTGCGTGCAATGGAAATGGGTTGCCCTATTCATTCACTATCGAATTAATCAGGTAGAGTCGGTAATATCGTAAATTGTCAACACAGTAAAGCTCATTAATGGCCCATAATGAATTGGATTTCAGTGGCAGGTAGCGTCCAAAATATCTTAAATACCTTTACCGAAATTCCTTCGAAATAACAATTATGTTGCGAAGATACATGACACGGTGGGCTAGGGACACCCTCTAAACTACTTATTTAATTGTAATGACCGGTATCTAAGACGTCTTCCTGAATACTTCGGCATCATTAAAAAGATCGCCGTTTTAACCTAAACAACCATTGAGTGTTGAGGGTAATAGGTAATCGAATGTTATTTTATAACATATTGTATATATATATATATATATATATATATATATATATATAATAAATGCTATTCATAAATTACGTCATCGTTTATTGTTTATTTTTGATCCTGTTATTCCTTGAAATGGACCCTTTCCGCCTAATAAAATTACTATCGTCATCCAATAGCCAGACCCTCCCCCCACCCCTATTTTGCAATGACGTAATTTATGAATAGCCGCTTGTTACATTTTAACTGCAGTAAATAATCCAGAAGTACTACCTCTCTCTATTTATCTATATTTAGATAAAGGTAACTATGATCATAAATGTATGTAAATAAATACTTTAAACGAGTCTGAAGGTGAATTTCCGAGCTGGCAATATACAAAGCAGCAAAATACAAAAAGATGAAGTAAAAGATGACAGACAAATAAGGTAGGTAAAGTACCTTCTATTATATACGAACTCAATAAAAACATTAGGCACAGCATGACACTAAGGCTTCATAGCTGCGAAACAATTTCGCTAATGTTTATGCATCAAGCAATATGAATAAATACAAGAAATCTTCTATCCACGCCATATTCCGAACAACATCGGCACCGCTCAAAGCGATGTCGTGTCGCGCTATTCAAATAATTAGGCCCGATACCGCCACTGGCTCCGATCGAATTAAACCACATAAAAATCGTCGTCGCTCCGCTCGCCACAAAAACGTGCGCCACCGCCATCAGTGATATATCGCGCCTCCGCAAGCTCCCATCATTTATACTTGTTCCAATAAAGCCTTATACAACTCTTAAAATGTAACCACGCTTTGCGATTATCGCGCGCCTGTCGTGGAATGCATGGAAAACGCAACCATCGCGATTATGTCTTCACTTTCCCAATTCTGATGGTTTCTCAAAAAGGACTTGATCAAAAATGGAAAGAACATTTTTTTAATGACATTGCAATGCAGTTCACTGACCTAGCCAGGTGTCGGGAGACAGTAAATATTATGACTTATCTATAAACGGAAGAAATTCCGTTGCCGTCGTTGTCAGTCCACACAATATTGAACTGACCTCTCATAATACGAACCAGATTATATTTGACTTCAATATATTCTTCAAGGAGCTTAGCTTTATCGGCACATTCGAGTTGGACAGCTGTATGAGTCGCTCGATAATGATATCGAAAGATGATTCGGTTATTATGAAAGTCGACAGAGCATCGTGATTGAGAGATGCGTTAATAAGCTTAGAATTCATGTGTGTCATGATTCAAGCAGTCAGTTCTTTCATCTAATCAAGCACAAGAGTGTTAAGTACGGTAAGTAATTACCTACAATATGACTTATTCCCTTTAACCTAGGAAGAAAACTTTGTAGCAGCAGTAACATGTGACTGTCTTGTCCTAAGTCTGACGAGAGTTATAGTTGGATTCCTCACTGAACTTTAACTAACACAATATTAATTCAAATTAGCTATCGAATATCTAGGATACCACATTTCAGCTTCCTATATCAACCAAACGGTCTTTGAGAAAACTGCTCCTGACATACGGACAGATCACATAATATCGGATCGGTACAAAAATTGGTCAGGCGGAATACTAAATACCATACTCATTCAAAAATGTAAAACGTCTCCGTGGTTTTACTTGTAGTAGTAGTAGTAAGAATAGGCGTCTGTGTTGATTTAATTCCAATTGTTTTTACATAGAAGTTGTGCTGCCATGGACCCCTAAAAACTCAACTCGCCGCCGGTGGTCCGTCGCTGTCACTCGCCAGCCTCCGGGACAACTCGTCATTATGCAACAAATAGTGTCGTGGATTACTTCCCAGCGTCGTCTGGATAATAAATCCTCCACTATAACAACGAGCTATCCGAAGACGCCATGCAAAATTATGCACAGGAAGTCGATTCGGTAATATTCAATACTTTGCAACCACTAAAATACATCACAGACATCTGCGGTTTTTGATTAGCCTCAATTTAAAGTGGGTTCGCTTTTAACATGGCGGCTTGCGATCGTGTCATACACGCTTCCGACTAACAGCCAGTAATCGACGACTTACCCTTATTTCCTCCTTCACGGTTATTAGCTTAATTAACGTATTGGAATCGAAGTTCGCTAATATTGTACTGTTATCGAGCGCGATTTCACGGTGCTACGGTACTTAAATGTACGCCGCGCACTAAGGTGGCGGTAGGCAGTCATTACTGCCAACACCGCCCAGAAGTCTGGCCTTTCGCGATGAAATGCTCGATTATAAAGCAGCATACATCAGATGCGAGGTAATCTCCGTGCGAGAAGCGTTTCCGCAATCAACTGATCACATGAAACGTACTACAGTGTGTAATGCGTACCAATGAGCACCCGTGATGCTCCTATATCGCGGCTCCATGTAAAAGCTCTTAATGATGAAATATAACATGACAATTGTACAATACTAATCAAAACTACTATCTTGATAAATAGGGTTATAATCATAGAGCAATCGAAACTCATTAATCCGCCTTTAACGAGCCGATAAATTGATCACATCAGATAAAATCATTCACAAACAAGCAACATTACACAAATATCTGTTCCTAAGTAATTTGTTATTGCTTGTTATAAAAGGTAGCGCCTCATCATAGCTACTTGGTCAACTCATTTCAATTTATAAATGTCCATTTGGAGTTTAAATCTGATAAAGAGCGGTTCTTAAATAATTGTTCAGATAACGTTCAGAATATTTGGTAAATCTATATTTCGGGTACACCGTCATTTATATCTTTTTTTGACAAAGATAATGTTATCGCTTTTAATCCGTACGTAATTAAGGCTTCCTCGTGGGATCGGTTTCCTTTATACAGTTACAGTAGGTACTAGGTAGACATGATAACATATTCTACGAATTGTAAATTCTAATTTCAAGCATCAGTGGTCATCAATCTAGATGTCTGAAGAAAACCGCATTTCTATTACACATTAATCATAACTTGTAATAATAGATTGACCGATCAGATGTCATTGACTTGGATTCCTAAAACTGCTAAACAACTGTCTGACTCAAAGGATAATCTCAACCGCATTAATTTTCCCGTCAATTTTCCGTTTCATTGACTAAATCAAGATTACGGTACGGCACGAGTCGCCATCATTCAAGTGAGACGTATCATCGTTATTTCGATCGTTGCCCTTTCCGTAAACCCGAAAGTAAGCATGTGATCATATCATCAAGTTCAACTTAGGTCGGCTTGATTTAGTGACGAGTGTGAAAACTAATCGCAATTTTGCTTGATTATCACTTATTAGTAGGTATAGCCTACGGTAGGTAGTTTGATAGAACAGCGATCATCTTCTTGGATTGAGCGATCTTTGTTAAATTGTTTTACGATAGTTAAATGGCCAACAATGCGTTTTCAATAATAAGATAATAACATATCTTTTTTAAATTTAGGTATGAGATATAATGCCTGATGTAAGTACTTCATTAGTAACTTTACCTCCGGGATCGAAACACGAACATTTTAGGGAAACGTTTCATTAAAGTGGGGCTTCGATGAAGGTGTGTTTGCTGGACGTGTCTGGACCACCGGAGTTACGTCCGTGGTTTCGTAAAGCACGGTAATTGGGGGTTAGAAACAAAACGGGCAGCTCCGTAGTTCCGGTGTTGATGCGATCGAGCACTTTTAGAAAATAATGGAGCTGCAAGAAATATTGCGTACTACTCGTAAAACACGAATAGGCAACGTAGTTTCTATAATTAATTAATACAGTGAGTATAATTTATCTTAACATGCAAATTGGTTTTACAAATAAATGAGTATGAGTATGGGTATAGTATCAAAACTAAAACGAACTATACTGAATGTGTCAATCTAACGCGGTCCAGACACTACCATGACACTACTGACACTACTACACGATACTAAAAATGACATTTGACAGTGTGTTTGGAGTGAAGGTATCACAGGTAAAGAACTGAGGTAATTATGCAGGTCGCTATTACTGTAAGTGTGTTACTCTCATTAGTAAATAATAGGCTAGACTATTTCTTAAAAAATATTGCACATAGATAGAAACGAAAAATACAAGAAGAAAAATAATTTAAGTTCCGGCTGATACCTAAAGCGCGGTATCTTTCTAAATATTGAACCAAAAAAATTACCGTATACTACTCCGACGTCTTAATTATTAAATGATTCGTGACGAACGATAATGATTATAATTGTCGTTAAGTTGATAGTGTCAGCTCGAGTCAGACCATAGCAAATGAAGTGTAGAGAGTGTAATCAGGAGCGGTAGCGATAGCTAATGGCTAGTAGTCGCATAACGAATGGAACAATCACAGCCAGCAGTCGGCGATACGATCTGACTTGATCAAGATTACTTGACGATTTAGTTGATTAGACGATTAACTCGTTTGATAGGGAAATACTGCTGATAAACTTTAACGGAAGCTTAATTTTTCAACTTCTTAACTAATGCAGATGCTATCTGTAAGCTTTAATTGTAAACGTTTTGCTTCTGTTTTAATAGTAACAAAAAATAGTCAAAACCAAAATGTTACGTAAAAAGTGCCGGCAATGAAGTTAGTCTACACTATCTTCACTAGTATTATAATTAGATTTGATTGTTTGTTTGTTTGTTTATTCAATAGGCTCCGAAACTACTGGACCGATTTGAAAAAGTATTTTACCATTAGAAGCTGACATTATCCCTGATGAACATATTTTACCGCGGGAACTACTACTAACCGTGCGAAGCCGGGCCGGGCAATCGCAAGTCGCGTTATCAAAAAACTTGATTTCAATAAATGATATGAGCATTCATCTGATGATAATTCTGACCGTAGAGACAAAGCTTAGCTAAGTAGGTATATGTACATGTTTTTAATTCTTTAAAGTTCGATTTAACAGGAATCTTCTTTTGCATGATTATGATCAATTTGG
The DNA here is from genome assembly GCA_945867215.1 of Epinotia demarniana. Taxonomy (NCBI): domain Eukaryota; kingdom Metazoa; phylum Arthropoda; class Insecta; order Lepidoptera; family Tortricidae; genus Epinotia; species Epinotia demarniana. The sequence continues at coordinate 18,476,707 of OX244262.1, forward strand.
TGCTTGGTGCTCATTTTAGTTAGATCTATACTGCAAGTTGTTTTAAATGATCCGGTGTGGAAAGATTGCGATTGAAACATTAGATGAAAACATTCAGGTGGTCTGCGGGTGCAGCCGAGTGCCGTCGAGATCAATCTAATGACGGTGACGAATCGTAGCTTCTGCCGCCCACATCTATTAATTTTAATGGATTTATAGCTACACATTACAGAAAAGCCTGAATTTACTACCTCCATTAAGTGGCGTTTAGATTTTGATTACACAGAATTTTGAAGCAACTAGCAATATCCAAGTTTTATGGCCCTAATAATTACGATATTCAGCTTAGTGCAGCGTTATTCAATTTTTGTATTTTTAATTTTAACGCGAGCGATATGAGTTTTAATTACATCATTACTTTTAATTCAGTCTGAGCTCCCGGACGATTTCTCATAAGAGCCTGCCAGCTTATTCTTGATTTCGATATCGAAGCAACGATCACAGTGTCCCTTTCTCGCGTTTTCAAGTAATGTGTGATAGAGATAGAAAAATACGTTTTGAATTCAAGTTTCGAGAGTGATTCTCTTGGGTCATGAACAATGACTTGAGTGGCGGTAGTCACGCATGCGCACGATTAATTCAAACCAATCAGGGACTGATTACACGCATTACGTACTTACAAAGTAATGACGTGCACTTTTGTTAGCCTTTAATTATATAACCGTTGAGGCGATTTTATAGTGTTCCAATTTTTAGTACCATTTTACTGATACCCTGGGAGCAGTAAGACTACTTAATACGTTGCCACTTCACCAGTGGGGTGTACCGGCCGAAGATCTTAACATTGTTGTAAATAATACAACACACTATAGAAGTTCTTATCGACCTACATATATGTATATTTTATAAATATTGTGTTTGACAAAACTAATTTATTCATTTGGATACCTAGCGAAGTATATAAAACCAGTTAGTAAAACGATTTACACTAATAATCTGCGCCATCTCATACCGTTTTACTTACCGATGGATCGTTTAAGTATTTTTTCTACTCCTGTACTTTTATCTGTCATTTACATAGTCCCGAACACTAATATAAAGACATACAAAATAAGTCTGCAGAAAAGTCTATACTCTATTCCCCATAACAGTACGGCACAACCGTGCTGTTCTGTCGCCAAAACGATACGCTTAGCAGCCATACGCTTCTGAACCTGGGTAGTATTACGTGATCAACACTAATTTAACAACAAAATACATTAGGTACTACCAACTTAACAAACCACTGAATGTTTTTACTTCAAAGAAATTATTGTACTAAAGGCATTGCTGCCAACTTAAAAAAAACCTTATTCTTAATATGACAGTACTGGCAAGTTGAATTAAGAACAAAACAGACCATAAACAAGAGGTGTCAATGTGTCATGTTTCCAATTTCCCACCAAAGTTCCAGTTCAAAATTAAAAGACGAAATATGATTACTATTCGTTATTAATAACTTCTTAAGATTTGATTCGTGTTTGTGAAGTGAAGAAAAATGTGTACGTTCCTTTTAAAATGGACGAAGAAGAAAATAACTGCACCGCTGAAGAAATTGCGTGAGTAGTAATAGAACTAACGGAAAACTTACTGCCTGAAAAGTCAAATTCTATTTATTTAAAATTAGTCGTAGAAAATGTATTGTATGCAACGGTGTATAACTTGGTCTTAAAACGCTCGTGGCGTCTTTAATTGCGATGCTCGCCAAGGCTCGCATCGCAACTCAAGACACTCGCGTTTTAAGACCCTACTTATACAACAGTTGCATAAAATACTATATTATGTTTCTAGGATTCCCACGTTTTGAGTCCTTTATAGCTGCCTTTTTTATGTGTGGATTAGTTTACGCAATGTTAGTTGACGACAGATTAATTTTATATTTGGTAAGTATGCACCTATATTGTATTATGGAAGTGTGATAGTAAAATGTTTTGGCTATTTCTTACATTGTATATTTATTTTAAAACACATTCACATTCGAATGTGTTTTAAAATAAATATACAATACTAGCGGCCGCCCGCGACTTCGTCCGCGTAGATTTTTGATGATGACAAAGGTATAAAATACGTAAGTGAATTTTATTCTTAGATAAATGGTCTAGACATATTACATTTCAAACAGTGGCAGACACTGATATGCGATTGTTAAAGAATTGACAACATTTCAAAATATGTAATGACGCCTAAATCGAAAACCATTTCGGTAATTATGTTACCTGAACGTAATAAAGTAGTTCTCTGTTTTTTTTTTCCTGCTCGCATTTAAGAAAACTGCGAAAACGTATAAAAGTGGTTTTCACCTTAGTGTGACGTCAATATTACGACTGTCATATGAAAGGTGTGCAAACTGCCATAGAGAGCCATAGTATTGACGTCATAATTTACTTACGACCTTCTGGAATTCGCTACTTTTCAATTTGATAGTTCTGAATGAAAATTACAATTTAGGGAGAAATAAAAAAACACGTGTCGCTTAAAAAAACATTTTCTAGCGAACTAAATCATAAAATGGCCTACATGAAAATATGAAATGTTGTCAATTGTTAATGATTTTCCAATCAGATTACGGGAATTGTTTACAGAATGCTTAATGCTTATTCGGTCAGTTACCTGATGCTTTAATCTAATTTTAATCTTTGGCAAAAATGACTCTGCAAGATATAGAGCGACGCATGGATTTGGAGCTAGAAAATGGGGATCTTAGTTATTATGAATGAGATTTAAAAAAAAGTTAAATATCGTAAGGCTGTTAAAACAATCTTAAACTCAGCACTGGAAATCGAGAAATGGAGACAGGTTAATGAAGAGTACATCTCTTTAAAAAAATCAGTGTGCCCTGTACAAAACCTTCAACCTTTTTTAACCCCCATTGGGATAGAATTTACTTAAACGCTGAAATTACTTTTTTTGTATTTTAATAAGTTAACTTTCTACAAAGTTTCAAGTCCTTAGTTCAAAAAATAATGTTTCCCCCATACAAACATTGCACCCCCATTTAACCCCCTTAGCGGGAGAATTTTCTAAAACGCTGAAATTACTTTTTTTGTATTCTAATAAGTAATATTTCTACAGAGTTTCAAGTCTCTAGTTCAAAAAATAATGTTTCCCCCATACAAACATTGCACCCCCATTTAAACCCCTTAGGGGTAGAATTTTCTAAAACGCTGAAATTCTTTTTCGTATTCTAAAAAGTAATCTTTCTACAGAGTTTCAAGTTTCTAATTCAAAAAATAATGTTTCCCCCATACAAACATTGCACCCCTATTTAACCCCCCCTTAGGGGCAGAATTTTCCAAAACGCTGAAATTACTTTTTTTGTATCTTTGTAAGTTATATTTCTACAAAGTTTTAAGTCTCCAGTTTACAAAATAATGTTTCCCCCATACAAATACTGCGCCATCATTTAACCGCCCTTAGGGGTAGAATTTTCTGAAACGCAGAAATGACATTTTTTTATATTTTAATAAGTAATGTTTCTACAAAGTTTCAAGTTTCACTTTCAAAAGGGAAAGTTTCCCTCATACAAACTTTGCACCCTTATTTAACCCCCTTAGGGGTGGTATTTTTTTAAACGCAGAAATTTCTTTTACTGTATTTTAATGAGTAATCTTTCTACAAAGTTTCAAGTTCATAGTTCAAAAATTAATGTTTCCCCCATACAAATATTGCACCCCTATTTAACCCCCTTAGGGGTGGAATTTTCTTAAACGCTGAAATTGCTTTTTTTGTATCTTAATAAGTAATCTTTCTACAAAGTTTTAAGTCTCTAGTTCATAATATAAAGTTTCCCCCATACAAACTTTGCACCCCCATTTAACCCCCTTAGGGATGGAATTTCCAAAAATCCCGTCTTATCGGTTGCCTACGTCATAAAAGGAAGTCCTGGTGTAAATTTCAAGTTTCTAGTCCCTGTAGTTTCGGCTGTGCGTTGATGAGTGAGTCAGTCATGACAAAGGCATTTATATATATAGATATTCGACATATATTTATCAAAACTGTCTGCGAGGTAAATAACTACAAATATAAATTAAACAAAACCTTGCTGTTCCGATATTGAATATTCTACTCGAAAAGTTGCGCAAAGTTTATTAAGTTATTGAATCCTATAACCGGTAAACTATATTGATCGTGCCAATTACTACTTACTACTAAGATCGATGAATTAGATCTCCACATCGATTAGAGATAGTTATTTCCCCATCCGCTTAGCGAAATAAGACGTATCGGCCTTATCATTTACATCCTTCGCTATGTAGGTATCTTTGTGTCAGATTTACACAACTCGGTTTACGGTGTAACATGGGTAGATTGGGTAGTCATGAGTTGTTTCCTTCCAAGTTATTCATCTTAGCACAAATATTTGAGCCCTTAGAGTAGTGAACTATAGGTTACTTAAATGTTTCGATGCACTTTTCATACAGTGCATGTTGTCGTAAGCGTTTCTGTACCTACCTAATTTTATATTAGGTACAGACACTGTTGAATTTTTTATATGAGTCTCGAGTGTAAAAAATACGTGGTTTTATGCTTGGAATTCTATAATACCCAATGTAAAATAAGAAGATTAACTGAATGTATATATGTATGTATGTCCGTATGAATGACTGAATCCAACAATACATCAAATTGTATTTAATTATATAAACTTGTCCAAAATACTCTATTAGTATAATTACATATATTTATGTAGGTATAGGTAGGTACTAGTACCTTTTTTTTTCATTTACTATTACATAAGTTTACATCCCTTAATTAATTCATTTTGTATACCTAATGCTAATGTAATGCTATAAAATAGAGCAACCGATGGGTTCTGAATTCTTAACTAACCGGCTTTACTTAAATATTAACTCAGGTAATCTTTTGTCAGCTGCGAAAGTAATATTGCATTAAAATTTATCTTTATAGGACGTGTATGAAAATGCGATGTGGTTTTAAGAATGTATGAGACAAGACAATTACCTGGGCGAGTGTGATTACTTACTGTATTGGCTTTTGCGAAGCGTTGAACGTATATTAAATCGGTATTTAAAAATAATCGTGTAAAATTTAATGTAAAAAATCTAACTTGTGAAAAAAATCTAACTTGCTAAGGTTGGTAATGTTTTATTATTTTGACACATTACTAGCTTCTGCCCGCGACTTCGTTCGCGTGGAATACGTTAACCCCCCTCCCCCCCCTCCGTTCTCCCCCTTAGAGCATAATAAAAGCTAAGTGCCTATATTTTGTTCTTTCCAGGGTCTCAAACGATCTCCATGCCCACTTTCATTTCATGTAAATCGGTTTACAGATTTATTCTCATTAAAATATTAGTATGGATATGGATGGACTCTGAAATGAGGATATAGCATAACGTTTCGTACGGTCACGACCACGACCGTTCGAAACGTCGGACAAATCAACAGACTTATTTTTGAAAGAGAAAATGACGGTTAATATGAGCGCTCGGTTGAAAAGTTGCGCAATTATCAGTTGGTTGTCCATGAGGAGTTGGTCCACCATACTGTAGTATTGCACTCAAATTGGCTTCTTACGAGAGCATTATACAGCGCTGAAACGGCTCGAATGTTTTTATAGCTCGCATATGGTCCCTGAAGATCAAGTCCCTATTTAAGAGTACCCCTAGGTCTGTCACGGAGTCCACTCTAGCTAACTGTGCTCCTGCTACCTCATAGTTGTAGCTGAGTGGTGTTTTTGCCTGGGTGAAAGGTGATGGTGGTGCATTTTTCTATATTAAATTGTAACTTGTTTCTTTGGCTCTACTCCACCACTCTCTGTAGATATATCCCGCTGGAGCTGCTCGCAGTCTCCCTCGTCTTCGATTGCAAGGATCAACTATTCATTATAGCATAGTTGTGACTCTACGTCATATCTCTCAACTTTTTACGGTGGCCTTTTTACTGGTGAGACCTGGCCTATTTTAACATGGAATGTTTTTTAATGATATTTACCATCATCATTATCATCCTGCCAGCGTTATTCCCAGTCGTGAATTAAAGACGCCCGGGGTCCGCTTTGACACCTTACACCAAGATTTGGCATAGATACTAGTTTTACGAAAGCGACTGCCATCTGACTTTTCAACCCTCAAGGAAAACTATACCTCATTGGGATTAGACCGGTGTCCTAACCATGTTTTTATGAAGATTTATACTTTAAGTTGGCATTGCGGGGTATTTTTTACTTTTAATGTAGAATAAGTATTAATGATAATGAAGTACTTACTAATTTACCGCTTTAAATGAAAGTTTATTCAATGGCATTTTCAACGGATAATTAGCACAATATGTAATTGACATTATGGCTCTTTGAAATATATGCAGATATAAAAAGGTCCATCGACGTCGTCTATACGTGTATCGAAGCAGTAAAATATATTAATTGAGGGTACTTACGACTGACTAGCCAAACATTGACTGAGGAATCGCCCGGGGTACTCTCAATTAATTAGCGTAATGTACAGCGTGAAAAATACCCGCCATTTTTCTCAACCATAGCAAAAGAAACCTATTCAATGATTTATTTAATCTGCCGCCAGGGGCAAGCCGGCTCGCGGACTATATCACACGCCGTATTCGGTTCTGTGAAGTTAAGACATGCAAAATCCGTAGCGGTGGACATAAAGTGCCGTTTATTACCTCAGTTCAACGATCTTTCAATAAATCATTGAGGTTTTCTTCGACCAAAATATTGTGATTTAAATACAAACGGATAATTGTGGCCTATAAAAAGTGTAAAGCAGATATTGTCACTCCTTCGCAAACCGCAGACCCATTTGTGTAAGATTGTTTCCGATCACGCATATCATTTTACCTACAGGGCAAAGCCCATGAGTTATTTATAAGTATTATTACTGTCCCTTTCCCTAATTTTAGAAACATGCCAATAAACGTTTGATTCACTGCAGACCTCCCGCATACACATTCAATATTTGCGAGAAATGTCTCAATTTGTCAATTGATCAACCCTTATTTGTGGAAAATAAGATGTCACCTTGTGTGGGCGACGCTGCCTCCCTGTATCACGCTGCGCACCGCACCGGACATACGTTTTGACGCCATTACAGATAATGAAAAGATAAAAATAATCAAAGCTTGACCACAATGGTTAGAATTCGTATCATTTTAAGAGACGAAAACAAACGTACAAACCAATATCATCTTTATGTGCTTCACGTTTACCCTCGATTTCGTTTAGCACCGTTTAAAGTTTTGCAACTTTCTGTTTTAGAAAAAACTGTTTATCATCCCTGACCGAACCTTTTATACTATCTGATCTACTTACTTTTTTTGCCCACATTGTTCTTTGTGGGTGAGTAATGGTGTTTGACTTTTTGTTTTAAAACCCAAATCCTTCTAGCAAATATAAGTTGTGAGAAAAGTCGCTCTCGGGGGCTCGTTTCGCATCCTTATCTTGACGTGTGATGGTGGTCACTAAAGATTAGAGGTGTTAAATTATACTTTGCACATGTATTCCATTTTATTGAAAAAGCTACCCGTAGATTTTGCCTGTAGGTCAATTTTACGGTAACATATGTCTCTCACGGTCAAGAGAGTTAATTCTACTATATAATCGTATTATAAATGCGAAAATTTGGATGTTTTAGATGTTTGTTACTCGATCGCGCTTAAACAGCACAACCGATATGGACGAAATTTTGCACGAAGGTAGTTAAGCCTAGGCTGGATTAAAATTAAAATAAAGTTTGCGTCTTCATGAGTGAACAGTACCTACTGTACGCAATAACGGAACTCATGCCCTTTTGTCCTTAACATCCACACTTTTTCTTAGCTCATTATTTCCTTTCCTTTCGATTTCGACCGCGATAAAAATCGATATCATTAACGAAATCGAAACCTACGATGCGTTATGTGGCTGAATGTCCTGTTTACAATACGACTCGACAAAGGCGTCCAGAACGTAATAAAAGCGCAATAAAAAGTAAAATCTGAGTAAAGGAAGTGCACGGCGGGCGGAAATGCAAACTGGCATTGTGCGAACTTGCACGTGTTCCGGAACGTTCTGTTGCCAGCCGACGGGCCCGCGGAGCCTTCGATGTCACACCCGTTTTCAGTTGCCTTAGTAACACTTTAGCATTTATGATGACTTTACAAGTAAGTACTGAACATGCTTAGGGTGCTTAGACAGCATAAATCAAATTAATCCCTATATTTTTTTTAGGACGGGGTTACTCTACTGCACCTGTGTTGTCCGCATGCCACAACTAGTGCACATACCTTAGTGTACCTTTATGGACAGAATGCGATTTAAATAATACAAATCCCATATAATTATCTTTATATATTTGGCTTTTTATGACCTTGCGTGAGAAAATTTAAATATGCAAGAGATTTAACAGAATTACCGTCCAGAGTCCAAGACAATAAATATTTGAAGAATTTATCATTTACCACGGTTCGATACATAAAATAGTAGGTAACAATGTCTTACCTGTCATATGTGTCAGTTTTGTTATAGAATCGACATTTAGCGATTTAGATACTGACCATAAGTCCAGTATTTCAATAGAATCCACCACAAAGCTACCTCAGAATAATAGCTGCGAGACGATATATTATCATGATGCATCTTCTATTACGGTTTTTTCACCAAGTATATAGCGCACAGCGTCAATAAACGAAATAAAATACGAAAATCGTACAAAAAAATCTGTCGGTCGCTCAGCGGGGCCTGTTTGCGGCTTTGTCACGCCCACAGCCTCACAAAAGGCAAATAAGAGAACAGTACCTCGCAAAACCGTCATCTAAATACCATCCTATTGAAGTTTAAAAGCCGTAGAGAAACGCGTATTGTTAGCGGGTCGAATGCGGTGGCGAAATTAGATTCGTATTATAGTGCAGAACTCGCGAAGAGCTTCTGCAAATCCGTTAAAAATCTGATAGATGTTTAGATACGCTGTCCGCTGGTCGAGGCAAGACGAAAGAAAAAACTATAGGACCGTGAAAAAAACCCATGCTATAATGCCACACAAATCAACGTTATTGGAAATGGAAAATACGACATTTTATTCATGGTTGATGCATCGTGGATGTCGCTAGGGTGGAGTGAGAAAAAAAGCTATTCGTCATATACGAGTACCTAAGTATTACGAGTAGTTCAATACATTGTCTTATCCATGACAAATAATGATTTTCAACCGAGTTCCATGCGTACAGTCTCGTTCTGGGCACCTTCGTCGCCTTCTCTGGGGAACATGGCCAAATGCTGTGGCCCTCTCCACAAAAATCACTGGCGACCCCTTTAACCCCATTTAAGTCGCCTTTTACGACAGAGGGTGAAGACCGTAGACCTATTCTTGCTCGAGTCTACACGGTTTCCGATATTTGGCCTAACGCATCTTTATAAAACGGGGCCTAGGATATCTCCTAAAACTGTCGGTCAAATCAAAGACGCGTTCGTGTACCTACTTAAATCCTAAAATCAAACAACTTTACACTGGCTAGACTCAGTACAAACATTGTCTCGTAAATTCACCAACTTCCTTAAACACGCGGCAGTGGTTGTTTTTTTTTTTAACTTTTTTTCGGTCTTTATATGAAGGTCCTTGGCGTTGGCCAAATGTAATTCGACCTGATAGTATCTGGATGCATTTTGTCCTTGTGGTCAGAGGCAGCTGCTCTATAAGCGCCTTGTTTCGATGCATTGTTTATAGGATGCCATTTGCCAATCAGATCAGCTCGCAGGTGAGATTCCTTGTAAACTATTTAACATTCCTTGATTAAAAAACGCGGATTAATCGATGAAAAAAACAGTAACGTCGATCGATTTGCCAAAAAGGTGAGCTTATGAATAAAATCTTAATCAGCGGTGTGTAAAAGGATAGAAAAGCAAATACGGTGATTAAAAACAAACAGGTATGAAAAAAGGGCGGGCTGATTAATTCTGTGGGCGAGGAGCGCGGTCACGTCCAAATTGGCGCTGCGCGTTGTCAAAATTAACGCGGCCGTCTCGCTTTTGATAGGGTGACTATGGAACTGGGATGCGTGAGATTTGTACAGCACAATTGAATTATCTTGAGAAATATGTGTAGCCTTGGCAATTTGGATTTAGGTACCTACTTGTTAAAAAACAGGAATCATCATTTTTTATTTCCTTTTCTCAGTTGTTCTCTCTAGAACTTTACGACTAATTTTCTGGGAAATTAATGTAAGTAAGTCTGGTCGTCTTCATTTGACGATTTTGTTAGCCATTAAAGATTAACAGTAATTAGCAGTAATTACTTAATTAGGTATCGGTGTAAAATGTACGACAATTATTAATATCTTAGGATGAATATTTATTACCTCAATGGATAATACACGTAATTTAACAATTATTGCCTATTAAGTATGATATGCATACGTTAATAAATTATGAGTAAGTATTAAATTATGTGAAAGATTTTTGTTGGTTAGTGAATAAAGTATTTGGTTTGACAGTATAGTCATGGTCACCCTAATTACCCATTTATCTTATCAAATTTTATTATTAATATTTATAGTTGCAGTTTAGGGTCCAATCATTTTTTCTTATTTGTTTAACGGCAAGGGGGGCACAGGTGCCGACTTTGATCTCGCCGAAACCGTATCAAAGCCTATAAAGATTAAAAAGGCAGCCGGGACTCGGGATACGTGCAAAATATTTTATTTGGGGTAATAGAGCTGTCTAAAAAAAGATTTAAACTGAAATAAAAGTCAGGTTTGAAATTTAGAATAAGTACTTAGTCTGTTTTAGGAAATATTCTTGTCTTAATTTATAACTAATCAACCAGCAATTAGTAACGAAAATTAATAGATTTCCATTGGCTTAAAAAAATTGAAGTCAAATCTTTTTCATAATTTATTCATAATTAATATTTTTTTCATATCTTTTTCATACAATAAGTAGGTAGTAGTACCTATGCATGTTGTTGTGTCAAGATTTTTAAACTAATATTCAAAATTGGATCTTAAACTATCAACCCTCGAAAGTAAATTCCTTACTCGACGCGTATAGCTACGAGTATCCTTCAGCTGTTTATTACCGATTAGTCTTCTATAAAACAGATTCAATTACTTCGCATTGAGCCCTGGGCTGTGTCGATCGTTTTAAATCCCGCGCTGGCCTAAGGATTTTATGATGCCAATCAACCCATTAGCCCTATTAAAGGTCATTATGTCTATCATCATCAAACCAGAAACCCGAAGGACTATGCATAGTAATGTATACTAATATGAAGCTGTAAGATAAAATGTGCTCTTGTTCCGATTAAATTTAGATCGGTTTTGTTTTACATCCAATAGTTATCAAATTAAAATGTATTAAGTCGATTTGGCGAGCCTCTCACACATTCAAGGGGTGTTGGTGGTTGTTAGGAACGAGTTAACACTTGGATTTTTGTACTGTCAGCATCAAATATAAAGTGGCCAAATATATTGTAACACATCCTTAGAGCAGTAATAATAAAGATGTGTTACGAATTATTTGGTTGCTTCTTGCTAATATCTATTTGACGATGGCTGTAAAATAATACATTTATTTTATTTATCTTTTAAATTTGAACAAATATCGGGCTAGACTGTCATTGTTAAGGCGCCATAGGTTCAGCGAAGTTAAGCGAACAGAGTTTTTGAAACAATATAATTCGTCTGTTTATAATAATATGGTTTAAAAAAATAAAAAATAGTAATCTTGAGGCTTTTCTGCAGGGAAATCAGTGTTTAAAAACATGATTTAGCAATTTTCGCTCGATAGAAAAAAATCACGAACATAGGTGTAAAAGGGTCTAAAATACACTTAAAATATTTCTTACAAATTATGCACAAAAGCTAAAAATATTAAAATGGCTTCTAAAAATCGGCAATATCATGTTTGAGAGAAATCAGTGTTTACTTTTTTATTTATTTAAACGGCAAAAAAAATAAAATTAAAAACATGATTTCAGCGCTTCCGAGCACGCACTTCCATCTCGCTCACGCTTATGCTCAGTGAGAGGGAGAGAAGACCATGAACCTACGGTGCCTTAAATATTAGTACATCGTAGGTTTAGGTATATTTAAAACTTATTAGCATGTTCCTATCTAGTCACAAGAATAAACATCAATACCAATGATGTATATACGCGCTTAACGTTTGTGTAATTTTATTATCCTAATTTCAGACGAGAACAATAATATCATAATAATGATGACACCTTTCTGAGAACATTGAGAAAACATAAAAACAATGGAACAAGATGTTTGCGCTAATTGTTCAAACAATTCATTACCACCTTCATTAATCATAAAAAAACTTTAAGTAAGTAAGTATGTAGTAAAGTTCGGCACCAAATACCTTTTCTCTGAAATGGAGAACCTAGAAAAAATGCTTTCTAACCTTATTTACTGTAAAATATTTTATTTATTATTTATTAAAGAACCAATTTACGGTACTTAGGTAATACGCAATTACAAAATAAATAAATTAGGGCACATCTTACACAAATCGAACTAGCCTGATAGTAAGCTCAATAGCTAAGGCTTGTGTTATGGGCTCGATATATTTATTAGATACATACGTATATAAAGACTTAAATACATAGAAAACATGCAAGATACAGAAACAAATATGCTCATGACATAAATATTTGCTCTCACTGGGATTTGAACTCAGGACCGCCAGCTTCGGAAGCAGGGTCAGGGAAACTCGTATCTAAAGCTAGGGCATCAGTGATGATGGGGTTAGTAGTCCGTTCACTCATCTATATGCGTTATATATACCTAATCACCGAATATGTCTATATATAATCTACATAACGATATATACTATATATAATCATAGTCATGAAACCGTCTGGTGTCGACGTTGTTTAAGGATTGCTCTGTATTCCTAAGGTTTCGTAGCGGCATGCGCGCACACCAAGAGCAAGTTACTGCGGCAAATGTTAACTGAAAGGAAAAGGTATATTACTTGAACTAAACCTCTCGCCTGCCAGAACGGTATTGACACCTTGTTACTGGTATCATTTCGGCTGCGTGCCTATCCTGGCCCACCGGCGAAGCAATATTCTATAAAGTTTTATAGTTGTTGCTCGTTACTATAATTGTACAATGATCATTGCTCTACTTACATGACATGCACCTAAATTTGTTAACATACTAATTGTTTAAGTCTTAATTTAAAACAGAGCCTTTGAATATACGCAACCCACCCGTCGTAATGTAGCAATAAAATTGTTTTTTTTTTTTTCGAAACTGTTGAGTTGTTCGCCATGGGTATTGCATCTTTCAGGACTAATTAATGCTTATAAAAGCACATTTTACCATACGTCCATCCAAGATATTTATATTAAAGTATTCTTATTAACGAGCCAACTGTGGAAGAAAAGTCTCTGGAACTACTGATCATAACATAACTTCGCTATAAAATTATAATTGATACCAATAAAACGGTTACGGATAGCATGTTGTTATGTTGGCATGAAAGATTTTATGAATATTGGCAAGTCTTCATAAAATCAGGTAGTACTTACAGTGCGTGCCACTCTGCACGCTCGAGATTTCATTTTATGATTATCATCGAAGCCGCGAATTGGCCACCAGCGCGTTATAATCCGGCTACTTAATTGGAACCTTGTCATTGATTTGTAAATGGGCTTGTTTATATTTATTCGATTTATTACAAATCACCATTCGATACACGTACTTTAATCTGATACCGAGCTAGGTGCACTCGTTATTGCAATTATGTATCACAAATAAAATATTTGATACTGATCTTTGTATCCACATTAATATTTTAATTCGCAGTCTCTTTGTCTGTAATAATAACCATCAATAAGCAAGTTTTTTTGTGGTGCCCCCGTTATTCACAATATGCAGGATTTTAATGGTGTGGCATCTAAATACGCTATTTAAAACTATACGATGCAATATTTTATGGTTCTATCCACTGACCGTTAATAAAGACGTTAGTCTGGATAAAAAGTGGTTCTGTCGTACAACGACGATATACGGCCTGATCAACCCTGACTCAAAGCGGCCGAACTAATAGGCGCCATCACAATTTATTTGGACTTTAATTTGGGCCCGAATCTATCCAAGACGCAACGAAACAGGACGTTAAAGATGTTGATTGGGTCCAGCAAAGCGGCTCGCATAAGAAAGCTCGGCCACAACTCAATTGAATTTGCATTTCATTCGTAAATGAAGCCTCCAATGGACACTAATGAGGTGTTAAGGGATTAATTCTTGAGATCTCCAATGAGATAAAAACAGATTATTACGATAACGTCGTGACGGTCACAACACAGGATGTCTAATGTGATATATTCAATAGCTATGCCGGGTGACTTTAATTTGAGCATTAAATTGTCCAGCACCGCTATCAGTGCTATCACGCGACGGCGCACGAGCTCTCTCGATTTTTCTCGCACTATCCCTCTCTTTCTTATTAGAACACTTAGAACAAGAGGTACAGTGCGAGAAAAATCGAGAGTATGTCGCGCGCGGCCATCCTATGATAGACATTCTGAGGTCGATTGAATTTTATTGTTCTTATTTTTATTTATCCCAAATCTGATGCAGCACGTTATGAATGGTGTTAAATTGAGGTTACAATTGTACCATTATAATTTTATACAGCCATATATCTTGTAACGATCGGTGACTGCGGAACAAAATCAATCGTAATAACGCTCTCACAGCCGTTTGATCGAATGACTTCCAAATGCTTCCAAGACGCTAAATCTCGCGTGCCGATAGAAAGCATCGTATGCGCTAAACAATATTAAGCGTATATACGACTTTCTTAACAACTCAGTCAGGTAAGGCCAGGATGATCGCTAACGAGTAGCACGTGATCATTAGGGCAATCATACACTAAAGTAAGAAGGTGGATGAAGATATCTCATGATCAATATGGTTATCTCACACTAATGGGTGCACGATGACTTTCTATAAATTAATAACAACGAGATGTGGAGCACGATGATTGGATTTAGTTTAATGAGGATGCCTCTATCTTTGCGGGGCCAATAGTATTATGAGGGGTTAAGTTTTTATTTTTAATTAAAATGCTTTAGAAGATTTATTGAAATCACTTTCACAAGAACCTCGACGAAGCTCGAGCACTTCCTTCAGTATTTTTTTCTGCTTGCAACATATGTTATAAAAACATTTTGTTGTAGCCATAAAAATGTACTGTATTATGATGCTTCCAATTTTGTAAACTTCAGCTTAGTATGCCATAAATATTTTACAACAAGGCTCTAACTGCTTTTATTTTCTGCGGTGCGTCCCTTGGTCAGAGTTGAATGTAAACCGGAAGGAATCTGTTACGAGATGCAAGTGCATTGAAAATCGTGTACCTAATGGCGGTCAGTTTCTAATGACAATACCTACACTATCTGAATGAGCGCGGGACAGTAGTTATTTTTCACACCTTTCATTCGGAAAAGTAAGTTTTGCTCCACGACGAGAGGGACCAAAACGCTACTTTTCTGTTCAAGCTACTTTTTTAATTTATACATTGGCATTGGAACATTTGTACGCAATGTGCCAATTGAACACAGATGTTAATAAAATAATCGATTGTAATTTCATCGTAGTCGATTCAAAACGAACATATTTCAAGTTTTAACTATAACAAAGTTGTATAAAAAAAAAATATTTCGTAATATTTAAAAATTAGTAATAAACATTAAGATAATTTAGATATAATTTAACAATAGCTTTTTTTAAATTTCCTCATAGTCGGTGTGAAAAATTGTATGTGTCACTCGGTAGCAAAATTATTTTCGTCTCGGGCGTAAACACTTGTATCCCTCACTACGCTCAGGATCCTACGTTAGAATCCCTCGCTTCGCTCAGGATTCTATTGTAGGATCCCTCGCTGCATTCAGGATACAATACACCGCCCTCGCCGTAAATATACTATTTTGCTCCCTTGTGACACAAATAACTATTGTATTACCACTCGCAATGTAAGTGTAGTGTGAAAAGGAACCAAAAGTTTATCCACACTAATTTCTACAGCTTTTTTGCGGAAACAAATAGAGCATTCTGTTATTAATTTCATAAAACATCTTTGTATTTAACCTACTTCAAAAAAAAGGAGGAGGTTCTCAATTTGTTTGTATTTTTATTATTTTAAAAACTACATACTCCTAAATGTAATAACGTACCTATTGGTTTAGTAATATCACATGCGATAGGTATTGATCATTAATCTTGCTTATTAATATTGGTGTAGGTGCTAATTGCCAAGGAAACTGATAAGTTTACTTTTGCACATTAAAACAATTATAGTGAATAAATGTACTCTCAGCTTAATTGAAAATTAAATACAGCATAAGGTAGTTGTTTGAGAAATGATCAAAATATTAAAAAATAATAGTCATTTAAATTGAATTTTAAATATTTTAATGATATAGGAGAGGCAGTATAAGGTCTGTAACGTATGCATCATTATAATGGTGGTAATTCAATTTAACTGATCAGCTTCTATGTAGCGGCTTTAAAACGGGTTCTACCTATATCCATCCATTATAATTGCTTCTCAAAGGCTTGCGCGTGCGTCTCAAAGCCACTTCACGCATCTGGTAGCCTCTTTGTAATGTTTATTTATAATGTCTTAAACACAATGAGCGACACACTCGACGTGCAAATTGTTATCTAGTGAAGGACCTTCAACTGACAAAGAACGAGCCCCGAAATTTCCGTGTAATTCTTTCCTTTATCTTTCCCCAGCATTGTGGTGTGAAGTTGGCCATTTATTCTCCATTATTGTTTCGCTGTACGGGGAGTACAATTTACGAAGGCGTTATGTTTGCTTTGATACCGCTTTATTGTAATGGAAGCATCTATTTATTTGATAGTTTGAACTCAATGTCGTTGCAAGTAGACACGAAATCCCTTGTCTACTGATCCTGCCAAGTACGTAAATTGTGAATGAATTGGTTTTGTCGCGTGACAAGTGGAGCACTTATTATAAAAGAATACTTGTACCTACAAGTTTTTTGCTTGGCAAGTCATATTTTTTCTAACAGTTCGTGCCAAGAAAGCGGTACTGTTTCTAACAAACATCTGTTTCTTTTTTTTAAAGTCTTCCTAACATGAAATAATATATTATATTTAAGTCACATCACTCGCATAGCTTCTAGCTCAGCTTGTTTAAAACTGCATGTAAGTTGAGCAATTTAGAATTAATTTAAGTTTCCAAAATATAAAATTAGCTGGTAACAATTATCTGCAATTAAGTATTTTGGTTAAACAATTACTTTGAGCCGAGAGGAGCGATAAGTTTTGGAGTCTTAACAAATTACTGCGATGTAGATTGTTCCAGTTTAATTAATGAGTATAACAATCGGCGCAATAAACTTTACAAGAAAACGCGAATCCTCAGCATTTATTTTAAATTAGTTTATAATAAAAGGTACAATTTAATTCAAGGATTTATGTGGAATTTGCATTAGAGTACAGTCATCATCATCATCATATCAGCCGAAAGACGTCCACTGCTGGACATAGGCCTCCCCCAAAGAGTGCCAAAGTGACCGGTCCTGCGCCACCCGCATCCAGTGGACTCCCGCAACCTTTACCAGGTCATCAGTCCACCTTGTGGGGGGCCTACCTACGCCGCGCCTTCCGGTACGCGGTCGCCACTCGAGAACCTTTCCGCCCCAACTGCCCTGCCCACTGCCAATTAAGTTTAGCGATTCGGAGGCCTGTATCGGTTACCTTGGTTCTGCTGCGGATAGCCTCATTTCTGATGCGATCACGCAGAGAAACTCCCAACATGGCCCTCTCCATTGCCCTTTAGGTGACTTTGAGCTTTCTTATGAGGCCCATAGTAAGCGACCACGTTTGTTTTTTCAGTGCCATATGTCATCACTGGCAACACACACTGGTCAAAGACTCTCGTCTTTAGACACTGCGGAATATTGGACGAAAAGATGTGCCGTAGCTTCCCGAACGCTGCCCAGCCGAGTCGGATTCGACGATTGACCTCTTTCTCGAAGTTGGACCTACCTAACTGGATAGTCTGTCCTAGGTATACATAATCGTCTACAACTTCGAGCGTAAAGTGTCCGATTGTAATGGGAGTTGGTACGACATGGGCATTTGACATGATCTTCGTCTTATCCATGTTCATTCTTAGACCAACTCGCTCGGAAGCTTTACTGAGGTCATCGAGCATCGTACTTAAGTCCTCCATGGTCTCAGCCAAGACTACTATATCGTCAGCAAACCGAAGGTGAGTGATGTACTCGCCGTTGATGTTGATGCCTAGCTTTCTCCAGTCAAGAGTCTTGAAAACGTTCTCCAGTGCAGCGGTGAACAGTTTTGGAGAAATAACATCTCCTTGCCTGACTTCCCGCTGCAGCGGAATAGCTTTCGAGCTCTGGTCCTGGAGTCGGTCTGACATAGTGGCGTTTTCGTACAAACACTTCAGCACTTCGATATAGCGATAGTCAACTCGGCACCGCTGGAGAGACTGTAGTACAGCCCAGGTTTCAATCGAATCGAAGGCTTTCTCGTAGTCCACGAACGCCAAGCAGAGGGGTAGGTTATACTCCTCGGAGAGTACAGTGTTGACAAAAAATCAATTCGAATTGACGATTGACGAAACTAATTCTAAATCTACTGATTGAAGATTGACGATTACTAATCGTTAATTCAAATTGATCGGTCAATCCTCAATCATCAATTTGGATTGACGATTACTTTGTATTTACCTACTTAATGTCCTTTTTATTTAGGCCATTTTTCGAAACAGACCAAATGCGTTCAAAAGCGGTGTCTGAGTTTACCAAAGGTTCCGAAACATGTTTCCGATGGCAATATGAAGGATGTCCTTTTTGGAACATTTACGGGACTTTCCTTGAAATTAACCGATATTGAGGTGCCCAAAGGTTTCGAACCTTGTTTCCGAGGGAAATATAGAGAGATTTCCTTTTTTGGGACATTTCTAGAAACTACCCGATTGCGTTTAAAATCGATATCTGAGGTAACCAGAGGTTTCTAAACATCTTTTCAACTGCAATATTGAAATGTGTTCTGTTTTGGGACATTTTAGTGACATTCTTTGAAAGTGACTGCTTGCATTCTGAGGTGCAACACATAGTTTCAATCTCAGATATCGTTTTAAAGTGCCAACGATCAATTTTAAAAAATGTCCCGAAATGGAAGGGACATCTTTCAATACTGACGTCGGAAACAGTTTTCGGGACCTATGGTCGACATCGATTATTACGAATATGAACGTAATCGGCCAATTTCGAAAAATGTCCCAAAAAGGGACATCACTCAATACTGACATCAGGAACATGTTTTTGAACCTCTGGGAACCCCAGATATCGACTTTAAGTCCAATAAGTAAGTCCCAAAAAAGGACACCTTTGAAAATGAAAAGTCATCTTAGGAAAGGGACTATGGTTAATCTAGATTGAGAATTGATTTAATCCGAATTGAGGATTGATGCGTTAATTCCAATTGATTCAATCGGATTCATCCGGATTGATTTAGTTCAGATTGATGTCAACACTGAGTAAGTACTGGTATGTCACGGTCGCGTAGTTTAACCATAAACTATAGAGAATAATATTTGAATGGAGAAGTGGCATGAAAGAGCCAGTTTACTAAGTTTACAAAAAATACAGTTTGAATGAAATGAGCACTGAGTTTGGTTTTCTAAATCACTTCTTATTTATTACAGTAAGTAAATAGCAAAAAAACTTAATAAACGTACCTACTTTCTTTTTATGCAGAAAATTTTGATTCCGTTGGTTTCGGCGATATGTCAAATGTTTGTGGGTGACGGGTGATAAGTGTTGCTACGTAAAAATAAAAACTACGTAGTTCCGAGTTCGTTCCGAAACTACAGAATAACGCAAATGGCTCTTTCAAAACTTGGCTCGGTCATGCCACTTCTCCCGTACGAAATGCATCATCCTCCTACCGTTATTCCCGGTTATGCCCTAAAGGAGCCTAAGGTCCGCTGTGGCGCAAGGCACTAGTTTTGTGAAATCGACTGCTATCTGACATTCAAACCCAGAGACTATTTTTAGAAAACTAGACCTTATTGGGATTAGATTGGTTTCCTCACGATGTTTGCCTTCACCGAAAAGCTAACGGAAAATATTCCGCGAATACGTTTCGAAAAAACTCATTGGTACGAGCCGGGGTCGAACCCACGACTGCCGCTTTACAGCCGCTTGCCTGCACCACTAGGCTGCCGTAGCCTCTCCCCTACGAATTGCAATTTGATGATTTGTTACTGAAACTCAATATATCTATCAACTGGTCGCTTAATAACTTTAACACTTTCTTATTCAAAATTATGAGTAATAGTTGAGGTATATTTTTTAACTTTAAGGGAGGATGAATGTAGTAATTAAGGGTCGTTAGTACCCTCCGCATACACCCTTTATTTAGGTCGTGTTCTACAATATATCCTCAGTTTCTCTTAGCTGCAACCCGACTTGATTGATTCTCAAGGCAGCAGCATCTGCCATCGAAAGCCTACGCGCGATGAATAGCTGATCTAAGATTTATAATTTCAAATGAGTGTCACAATTGAAGGTTTAAATAACAAATCTCTGGTGCTCGCGGAAAGTCGTGGAATTTATTTTAAGAAACCCCTTACAATTGCGATGTCGGTTGGAAACAATCAATGATTAAAAAATTAAATAAATGGATAATACTTTGTTGGTAGCTTTTTGATTTACTGCTCGTGACTGTGAGACAATGGACACGAAAAAAAAAATAGATCGCAAGTTGAAAAATAAACTACCTAGAGCTTTTTGCAAAATGTTGCGGCTTTCGACAGACTCACACCTAGTTTCTTCGATTGTCATACAAAAAATTGAATAAGTAGGTAATGATTTTAAGTTTTTGTGTTTACGATGTTTTCATAAATTTATTGCGAATTAACAATTTCACATCTTTTTGTCATGTTTTTCGTGTTTAGTTTAGTATTAAAGTTTCCATG
The DNA here is from genome assembly GCA_945867215.1 of Epinotia demarniana. Classification (NCBI taxonomy): domain Eukaryota; kingdom Metazoa; phylum Arthropoda; class Insecta; order Lepidoptera; family Tortricidae; genus Epinotia; species Epinotia demarniana. The sequence goes on from OX244262.1 coordinate 18,497,675, forward strand.
AACTACTGAATGAAATACAATATTTTAGCACATGCCATATAAGAAATAAAACCTAACTGATTCTAATTCCATGAATGGCATTGACGCAACTTTATCATTCGAAATGATATAATTCAATGTAAATAATTATTATCTGAACAAATTTCTAAGTAACACTTCCTTAGTCGCCGCGGGTTCGTCCACACTAGTATCTAGTGTAAATATTGTCAGAGCGTGGGTGTAAGTGTCGATTTAAACGCAATCAATATCAAGGGTTCGATTCACAAACTTTAATCGACAGCTAAACGTTGAATTGACTCTATTGAGCAGCCAACACTTGTCGTGCGGCTTCCGAGAGACGGTAACGAAGCTTCATGTCATAAGACTGGTTAGTTATTCCTCCACCCACGTCGACTTCAAACCGAGTACAGGTGACTTATGAAAATACTCTTACCACCCCCCTTACAAATGACGTTCATGTAGGTATCCTTATTAATTTAAACATAGTTCAATACATTTTTAAAGTTGTTTTTCCTCTTTAGTGCCGAGTTATTGAAATAGGATATGTCAAAATACACTGTTTTGCCGGTATCTGTAATGCGCTATTTGCCATAGTAATGCATTTAGAAAACGTCCTTCTTGACACCAACAAACGACACATGTAATCATAGCAAAGTACACAAATGATCTCCTGGTTGGTCTGCGATTAAAAGCCAATATTTGTTACACAGTTTAGATATGGTACAATTTTTTCGATTGAAATATAATTTGGATTAACATTTCGACACAGTTTTATGATTATTCTCATGCTTGTAATATTTCTTATATTATGTTCTTCGGTAGTATTTACAACTACAAATCAATACAGGGAAGGCATGTCGCAGTAATAATTAAAACCAACATTGTAGCAAAATCTAAATTGCCTCCGGCACGATCAAACACATCTCAAGCAAACGTTTTCAAAGAACCGCCGGAGTAAATGTCCTCTACAATGTAAATAATAAAAAGAGAACAGCAAACATTGAAAACCGTTCAAAATGCCTAAATAAATAAATAAAATAAAACTTTAACTAAACAAAACTGGCAATAAAGAAGATTTCTATTACTGACGTTGAGTTGACAACTCGACAATTAGTGCAGTGCACATAAAGCACCCGGCTATAAATAGCTCAACGAACCATTGAATCGCTAAAAAGGTTATCTATTTCTATCCTTAAATCCCCATAGTGAACTTTTCATAGATCTCTTGAAAAAATACCTAACCTAGATGTTCCATGATTTAATTTTGCAGGTCAATACGAAACTACTTAAGTCATTACGAATGTTTAAGCTCGAGTGATAACAGTTAAGTCTTGAAGATTAATCTTAATCTGTAGTACTCGTCACGGTGTTTGTCTAATGGAAAGGAGCAAGTCTGTATCATTCATTAGAGTCGGACACTTCTATACAGTTAATTGTTTGAACTTGCTGGCTGCCGTTTGACATCGTCTCGACTAATCAAGGCTCGGTTAACAACATCCGCTCGGTAAGTGGCCGGCCGATGACTCGGCATTCGGTGATGCAATTGCCGATGCTCAGTTTTAAGAAGAGATGAAGGTATGCAAAACGGTAGTTTTATCAGGGATTTGAATATTACATTATATTAATATTTGTATCTTTAAATAGTAGATATCTACGTATTACTCGGTTGGCAAATATTTGGAATAACATTGATCAAAAACAAGATAACGACGGGGAGTGATCTTGTGTCGTACACCATTAAGACTAACGCTGACGCAAACCATTGTGGCTCCAATTGTTCAACTTCCAATTGGGTGTCAAGGTTGATTGTTCTAGTGTCAATATAATTGAACTGAGATGCAATTGGTAGAATGTTTCAGTCAATAAGGAAGTAGACTAACTATACATCCACATATTACAAATATGAATCATTTTAACAATGTATCTTTTGCTTTGGTTTTAAGAATTCTAATTATTTTACCTAAGGTACTAAACTTGGATATGAGAATACGCAGACTAAACACAAGTGGAGAAATAATGAATGCAGTCCTTACAAGTAAGTATTTAGCAGTTTCTAGTTTTCCACACATGGACCTCTCCATTTAGGAAAATAATTTGCGACCCTCTATTCCCAAAATGTCAGTACGTAAATCTGAGACAGATCTGCAGGCTAAATAAGAAACACCGTCAAACTTTTCTGAACATCTTAAGTACGCGGGTTACAAAAATTTGTACAAATTCCAAAATTGACTTTGAACTTTTACTGAATGTCAAAAAGTTCCAAATTCAATAGCACAAAAGCGTACCCTGGGTCTCAGGAGGTAACATCATGGTTCGTTTAAATATCAATAGGTTAATTCATGGATGCCACAAGCCTAAGTATTCAAATTAATAAAAAATACAGAACTTCATTTGAGCTAGCTTTATTTCAATGAATGGAAGCTGACGTAAGAACTAGAGGTGTAAAGAATGTTACAATTATATCGGTAAACATTGTATACATAATATCTGACTCCAAGTGAATGCGAAACACAACCAATGTAGGATTTACATGAATATATCATCATGAAACTAGCACCATTTTATTGTGAAAATGCTCATGTCTCATGTATTGTTAACATGCTACATGCCCTCCGATATTGGCAGCTAACTCACTTTATACAAACACTAGCTTTTGCCCGCGGCTTCGCCCGCGTAGTAAAAGTAATTTTCCAATAATTGTTGAATTGCTACGCCGCCTACTAACCTACTACTACTAACTTCCCCTACGAATAACCCTTCGTCATAACCCATTATGGTAAATTAATTTTTATTTACTATTATTTTTATGCCCGTGTGGTGGCGGGTTAGAATTTCACCACCCTCTTTCTTCCCGTGTGTGTCGTAAAAGTCGATTAAGAGAGCAGGGTTGAAGTGTGTTGTGGGTGATGGGCTAACAACCTAAGCAATATCACTTTTTGTCGATCTTTTATACCCACATTTATGCTAAAAGTGGCGCTGGAACATAAAGTTCATGTGCTCTGCCTGCCCCTTTTGGGAATTAAGGCGTGAATGTAAGTATGTATGTACGTATTTCTGTTATTAAATTTACAGTCATGATTAATGAGAATCTGTCCTCTGGAATAAAAGCTACTTTACGTTCATGATAATGTTGAAATACCAAAATATCTCCACGAATGTCAAGTCAAATTTGTGGCCTGGACATTGCTATAGGCTAGTTTCCTAAGATTTTTTTTCCATGCTTTTCGAACCAGTATTTAACCTAAATACCCAAAAATTTGTTTTAATTTAACGGCGGCCAAAATGCTTAACTTATAAAAAGTAAGCAGATCTTCGTGCAGCACCTTGAATGTACTTATTACGGATGCAGGCACTTTCCCAATGTCTCCTACCCTCCCGTCCCGCCGCGCCGCCCGCACTCGCCTAGGTACCGATTGCTAACGATCGAGATGGCACCAAATACAAACTTTAAAACCTATAACCCTATATAACGCGGGTCTCGTTCCATGCCTCAAAAGCAAAAATAGAACCCTTATTTATAGGATCAAGTGTGGCTGTCTGTCAGTCCGTCTGTTACAACCGATTTGCTACGAAAAAAACTGGACCGATTGAATTGCAATTTGGCACAAATATTTTCATGAATTTTCATGTCCACAACATTACATTTCAAAATCTATGTGATTTTCGTTATTAACGTCCCAAAAAACCGTAATAACAACGCCCATATTGATATTTAGACGCCACGTTGGAATGTAAAATCGTTGATGTTTTCCTAATCAGCGACCCGATAAACCATAGAAACAATAGATGCCGATGTTGATTTTCAGATTTTGTCACCACATGTCTCCTTTTAGGGGTTGAATTCTCAAAAAACCGGAAACACTTGTTTACTCATTTATCGTTAGGAATTATCCTGTGAATTCTCGAATAAAATTGTCTTACTAATCTTTTTTCTCCATACAAACGTTGGACCTCCTTTTTAACCCCTTTAGGTGTAATTATTTCCAAAACGCTGAAAGCACTTTATTTGTAAATGAATAAGTAATCTTTCCACAAAGTTTTAAGTACGTAGTAGCTAAAAATAAGTTTCCCTTATACAAAATTTGGACCCTCATTTAACCCCCTTAGGTGTGGAATTTTATAAAACGCTGAAATTACTATTTTTGTGTCCCAATAAGTTATCTTCTTACAAAGTCTCAAGTCTCTAGTTCAATAAATAATGTTTCACCCCCACAAACATTGCATACCTATTTAACCCCTTTAGGGGAAGAATTTTATAAAACGCTGAAAGTACTTTTTTGTATCTTAATAATAATATTCCTACAAAGTTTCAAGTCTCTAGTACGAAAAAAATATGTTTCTCCCATACAAACTTTGCACCCCTACTTTACCCCCTTAGGGATAGAATTTCCAGAAATCCCGTCTTATCCCTTGCCTAGGTCATAAACTGAAGTTCTGGTGTAAATTTCAAGTTTCTAGTCCAAGTAGTTTTGAATACGAACTTTGCACCCATAATTAACCCCCTTAGGGGTAGAATTTTCTAAAACGCTGAAAGAACTTTTTTTGTATCTTCATAAGTAATATCCCGACAAAGTTTCAAGTCTCTGGTACAAAAAATCATATTTCTCCCATACAAACTAAGCACCCCTTTTTAACCCCCTTTGGGATAGGATTTCCAAAAGTCCGGTCTTATCCCTTGCCTACGTCATAAAAGGACGTTCTGGTGTAAATTTCAAGTTTGTAGTCCCAGTAGTTTTGAATACAAATTTTTGCACCCCTATTTTATCTCCTTAGGGGTGGAATTTTAAAAACGCTTAGGGTATTTTTATTTGTATCCTAATAAGTAATCTTCCTACAAAGTTTCAAGTCTCTAGTTCAATAAATAATGTTTACCTCATACAAACATTGCACCCCTATTTGACCCCCTTAGGGGTAGAATTTTCCAAAATGCTGAAAGCTTTTTTTCGTATCTTAATAAGTAATATCCCTATAAAGTTTCAAGTCTCTAGTACAAAAAATAATGTTTCTCCTATACAAACTTTGCACCCCTATTTAACACCCTTAGGGATAGAATTTCCAAAAATCCCGTATTATCCCTTGCCTACGTCATAAAAGAAAGTTCTGGTGTAAATTTCAAGTTTGTAGTCCCAGTAGTTTTTAATTCAAACTTTGCACCCCTATTTAACCCTCTTAAGAGTAGAATTTTATAAAACGCTGAAAGTACTTTTTTGGTATCAATAAGTAATCTTCCTACAAAGTTTTAAGTCTCCAGTTCAATAAATAATGTTCCCCCATACAAACTTTGGACCCCCATGTCATCCCCTTAGGGATAGCATTTCCAAAAATTCTGTTTTATCCCCTGCCTACGTAATAAAAAGAAGTTCTGGTGTAATTTTCAAGTTCCTAGTCCCAGTAGTTTTGAATACAAAATTTGCACCCCTATTTAATCCCCTTAGGGGTGGAATTTTATAAAACGCTGAAGACGTTTTTTTTGTTTCCTAATAAGTAATCTTCCTACAAAGTTTCAATTCTCTAGTTCAATAAATAATGTTTACCCCATACAAACATTGCCCCCCTATTTGACCCCCTTTAGGGTTGGAATTTTCTAAAACGCTGAAAGAACTTTTTTTGTATCTAAATAAGTAATATCTCTACAAAGTTTCAAGTCTCTAGTACAAAAACTAATGTTTCACCCATACAAACTTTGCACCCCTATTTAACACCCTTAGGGACAGAATTTCCAAAAATTCCGTCTTATCCCTTGCCTACGTTATAAAAGGAAGGTCTGGTGTAAATTTCAAGTTTGTAGTCCAAGTAGTTTTGAATACAAACTTTGCACTCCTATTAAACCCCCTTAGGGGCGGAATTTTGTAAAACGCTGAAAGTGCTTTTTTGTATCTTAATAAGTAATTTTCCTACAAAAATTTTAAGTCTCTAGTTCAAAAAATAATGCTTCCCCCATACAAACTTTGGACCCCCGTTTTACCCCCTTAGAGGGTGAGTTTTCAAAAATGCTTTCTTAGCGGATGCCTACGTCATAGTGGCTATCAGCATGCCAAATTTTAGCCCGATCGGTTCAGTAGTTTGGGCTGTGCGTTGATAGATCAGTCAGTCAATCAGTCAATCAGTCAGTCACCTTTGCGTTTTATATATATAGATACACGTATTGATTTGACTTTAATCAATCGAAAATGAGTTCGAGATTCTACGTTGTAGTCTTTCAAATTGTTCTCAAGCAAAATAACCCACAGTAAGAGGGCTTAATTAATAATATAAATGTTTAAATTAGAAAAACATTTGCTATGCTGGATCACAAATTGGTGGCATCACCTAAATTAAGGCTTGCCATCTTTAATGGCAAAAACGTACCTACTTCTACTAAGCAGCTAAACATATATTTGCAGAACGATGATTTATCACCGTAACTGACTTTTCATATAACTTGAATTAGTTTTTCTTTAAGTCGTTTGTATCGTCGATACCTGTATATTTATCCCAGCACTACCAGACGGGCCGGTCGACTCACGCGCAGCATCAATTAAGCCGCCATTACAATTCATTCACGATTATTGTTATTCCGCTGCTGGCACTCACCTCGGCAAGTCGAAGAATGGCGGACCAGTTTTCTTTGACAGTGATTTTTGCTGAGAATCGATGTACGTATTCAGTAAATCGTAGGTACTACCGAATTTATACAACCGTAAGTTTATGTGTTTTAGTTTCGAGGCAGTAGAGAAGTCTACTTTATTTGACCGGCAATAAAATATTTCTATCTGATACTGACTAGTCCTGGCATTGGCTTTCTTGTTGTAGTACTGAAGGGGATCGTAGATGAAGGCCCATAAGCAGGACGAATGATGGATTTAAAAACTGGCATTTTTACCTTGGGCGCCATGTCATAATGAATTCACAAAATGCTGTCGGAATTAATAATCAAATACCATCAGATTATATACTCCTACGTAACGTACGTCCCACTGCTGGGCTCAGACGCAGGCCCTGAGGCACGTCATGGAAGAAGTTCCATGACCAAGAGTGAATCTAGCTATAGCCTTCGCAGCCAGGTATGCAGTATTCCTCAGGATGTTTCCCTTCACAGAAAGTAGTGGTAATCATGAAGTGATGGGTAATTTAAAGTGTGCTAAAGAAAGAAATAGGTCTTTCGTCGGGGATGCGGCCAGCTGTGGACCTGGCTGGCTGTGGCCTTGCTTCTTGACACTGATTGCATTATTGACGACTGACCAAACTACCGAACAACGTCGCATTATAAGCAAACTTGATATTCGCCAAATCATCTTTACTTAGAAGGAAGCCATTTTTAACTGTGCACCAATTTTTTTTGTTTCTTTGTTTGGCCTTATGGCTGACTGGTACAGAATGTCATTTAGCAATAAGTCCGCCATGTGTACATTATTTTGGTTTTGTGCAATAAATTTAAAATAAAGAAATAAATAAGAAGAAAGAAACGAAAAGTCTGAGTCCGATTATATGATTGTATACCACCCTACATCATAACCTCGACCCGAAGACTAGCACAGCTATAGTAATGAGAAAATTATCTTTGTTAAATTACTTCATTACATTAATATATATTTAATATTTTACTCATACCTGTAGAGTGTAGACCAAATGAAGTTGTATTGTTGAAACGTTAAACTGTTATTTTTCTAAGTTATTTTTAAATAAATTTACCTGCCTAAATTATCAAATGAAATAATCTGGTATAAATAAAATAATAATTATTATTATTCGGGACAGTCTTACAAAAATCGACCTAGTCCCAAACCAAGCAAAGCTTGCACTATGGGTATTAGACGAGGATACATATACTTATATAGATACATTGTTACATAATTATATACCTGCAACTACATAGAAAACATCCATGACTCAGGAACAAATATTCGTGCTCAGCACACAAATAAATGCCCTAAGCGAGATTTGAACCCAGGACTCCACTAATTAGACCAAAGCGATCTTCAGAAGAATCACTTCATAATCGAAAAAGGACGACGCTATTTGAATGAAGATAAATAAACACAACAATTATTATAATACACGTCCAAGTCTGGCAAAAAGCAGAATTTCCATCATAGCTTCGAAGTTTCTCAAGAAGTAGGTTAATAAAAAAACAGTGACGGGAAAACGTCAATCAGTGGCATTTACAAACAGTCGGCGAAGAATGTAAAACAGTATCCTTGTGCTTGGTTTGAGAGATGTTTATGATATTTCCCGTAATTACTGTAACTGTAAACGAACCCTTTTAATTGTGACCATTGTGGTTAATTGCTGCCGATATATAACACCATCGCCCCGGCGCTCCTTTACTTAATACCCGTCCACACGTAATGATTACAGTAGTTCATCTCATGAATACCAGTAAAAATGAATTAGCAAAATTAAAATGAGAACCGGTTAATACTACCTACGTATTTGATGAATAAAATTTTTTTATTTAAAGTTTAATATAAACAATGCGTCCGGGTCCATATCGGGTTGCATCATATTTTAAGCCATAGTTTTGATTGGCATAGCATAACTACTGTCATAATCATCATTACGCATGACAGACAAAAGTCATAAATTAGTTCGCATATATATTTTAACCACAATATTTAAGAGCATAAATAACATTTATCATAAATTTATTGTGCATAAAGGCTTTAAGCTTAAATATCAATCGCCATGGTTTGCGCATAATGTTTTCAAATCATAGGTATAAGAAAATTGGTAAAAGAAATTAACGAACGCACGGCAATTATTTTAACCTAACCTAACCGCCAGCGTGTCGATGTCACCCCGCTTGGCGGAGTGTCTTGTTCTGCACTGAGGGACACAAGATAACAATAACCTAACCTACAAAAATACAATTGATTATTTTTTACTCCGGGGAGCCTTGCTCCTCGAGCCCCTCTCCCCCCCCCCCCCCCCCCGCCCCCCTTCTTTTCTAAATACCCTAACCTAGTTAAACGCCAGTCAACTAATTTAATATTTTGCATGTTATTCAATATAATGACTAAAACTTGTATGATATTGAACATTATGGTTTTAAGTACCTAATATGATAATTATGGCAATGAAAGGATTATGCGCAGAATCATTAATGACAAAAGACTTTTATGAGCAACAACTGTATGCGTAAAATTGTATGATAATCGAAATTATGAGGATAGTCATTATGCGACTAGAATCTAGTCTAGTCACTAGATGGACACCCAATGCGTCTTTGAGACGTGATATTGGAGTGGTCATTTTGATGTAATTTTGATTTAAATTTGACATTATTTAAGAAAATTTATAATGGTTTTTTTTTTCAATTTCGTTTATATGCGAAAGCAATAAGGTTCTTTTTGATGTGGACGGATAATGCTTGTTAAAAGCTCATATCTTGAGCTAAGTATAGGCTTCCGTGTGGTGCCGGCACCGATGCCGCCTTCAAGAAAAACAATATTTCCTCCTCGTCATTACAAGACCTAATGAATTTTGAAGTATTTTCGTAAAATTACGCTTACCATCCGGGCTTTAACATTATACGATTGGTGTATAAGACGAGCCTTGTTGATTGGTAATTGGACATTAAATAAAATCTGTAAACCGATCAGTGAAGACATTGGCTCTTACAAAACCTCAACAGTTTTACTTGCCAGATTAGCCTACAAAATCTAGAATAAATGAGGACCAACTGTATATTTTGCTCTATTGGCAAGAGAAACTATACAAATGTATATATTTCGGTGACGTTTAAGCAAAACGTACCTTTCTCATGTTGTTAAAAAAAAGTTTCTGAAAATGCTTGATTAGCCACTTTGCTCCAAAATAAGCTTAAATATAGCATTTACAGACAATTCGAACCGTCCGAGTCACACATTGGAATGATAATGTTTACTAGTTAAATAGCTATAAATCTTTCTTAAGTATCTTTTGCTGAAAATAAAATAACAGTAATTTGACGCATTACGCTGCTGACCTATTTATTAGGAGACTTTAGTGGATATCTGAACTATTGATCTCTGAGATGTAACTTAACTGTCCAATTTTTTATCCCACTATAAAACACCCCACTTTTCAACTAAAGTTACCTGCTTTTGTCCCAAAAGAATCACGTAAGTTTGTGAGACAGTTACATTTCGGCCGTTATAATTATATAGTACTCTTTTGTTGTTTTGCGAATTAAACAGAGAAGAGAATGGAGTTGCTACTATGCATTTAATTTAAAGCTTATTAGGACAAAGATACACAAAAGCAATTATTGTAGACTGGAATGAAGTATTTTAAAGCCAGTTTTTATTGGAAAATCTACAAGCATCTAGAACTAGCTAGTATGAGGTTCTTTGGACTTCACAGCATAATGTATAGGTAATAGGCTAAATGAAACAGGCGCACCTAATATAAAATGTAATAGATAAAATGTAATAAAATGTAGTTTTACATTAATTTGAAATGTTCTATGCCTCTCATTTACCTATTCAAATGGAAAATAATATAGACAACCACAAACAACAACCAAAATATGTGTCCTCAGAACAATACTATATTATCTTTATATAAATCTGTGCTTAGCTAAGTAGTAACATACAAACTACAAATTTTATTTATTGTTTATCGTATGGCAAATGAGTGTTTTGAGAACCGTGAGATCTTCGAAAAGACAGTACGTTTGCTAGTTTTAATTAAAGTAAAATATAATTAACGTAAATAATAACGTATCGAATGTAATCCCTGTGCGCGTACCTGACTTAAGCGGAGCGCTGGGAAAATCTTCGAAAACATAATCTATAATCCATCGACAACACGTGCACGCAGCCATTATTGATTTTGCCGTTTTTTCTATAAAATTGCATGCCTGTCCCGTCTTGGCAGTGAAAAAATATCGACTAGGGTGTTTTCTGAATGGGCCTTATTATATCTTGCGCAATGACATTTGAGTTTTTGTGGAAGGCCTTTAGTCGCGTGGCAACGGCGGAGGAATGCAGCCTGCACCTCTCTAGCAGGTAGGTCGTATATTTCAGATGAGTAACGATATAATACGATAAAAATACAGATGAAATTTCATGTCGACATGACCTCTTACGGCATGTTAGCTCGTTTACCCTCCTAAATATAGAAAATATTATTTTATATCTAGTAAGGTTTTTAACAGTAGGTACATGGCATTTATTGCGAACATGGTGTTAACTAGTATTGTACCTAGAGATATTTTATGTTAAGTATTATTTTATGCACTCAAGAAAGGATTTATTAATAATTCATTGAATGTAAGTGGACATGTAATATTGAATAAATCTATTAAATTCGAAAAGTTGAAGTTACCTACTAAAATTTAACTCTCATCTCATGTGTGTCAAGTGAGATAAAAAATGAGATAAATTGAGTACCTTCTTTCACTAAGCTCATAAATATACAAGGTCTGAATTCTTAAACTGAAAATAGGAACTAAAAGTATATAAGTAGTTTGTTCAGAATCTAGAGTAAAATCGCATTTTTAGATCATCTTCTTACTGTGCCCTAGTAAAAAAAACTGTTACCTACCTACGGCGTATATTAAAATACACCTATTAATTACATTAAAAACTACAGGATCACACGAAAGTCATTGTCTCACTGGGAATTACGGTAGTCCGTTGATACAAGTTTCAACGGATGTCAAAATGTCAATATGGACCTTACTTCGACCCTTTGACACAACGCGGGTCCCGGAAAAAGTGTCTAGGGTTACGTGTCGGTGTTAATGTAGCCCAGAGGAAAACAAATATGAAATCTGAACAAACTTTGACATTTCACTTTCAATGCGTAGGTTTATTTTGTTCCCGGTTTTAAATTACCAGGTAACGGAAATAATTTGAATGTATTCAGTGAGTTCGAAAGTATTTAATTTATTCTAGGGTGAATCAACTTTTTAGTGTCCTCCCCGTTTCTTCTATTTGCTGTTTAAAAGGAGATTACAGTGAAACTCGATGTTTGCTGTTGTTAATTATTGTTGCATTCCTTACTCAATTAATTGGACAACCATGTTTCCTGCTACGTTTTTTTTCCGATATGCAACATATATGTTTATCAATGGACTGTTTATCTGACTATAATAACTTATAGATTTTACCAAATACACACGTGGTGGTAACAGACAATGAAAATAAAACGAAGGGTCGAGAAAAGGTATATTCTACAGGGTCTTCCTCCTATTCTATTCTACAAGGCGTTTTTAACTCTACTCAACGGACAACCTAAACAAAACTGAACTGGTAGATATACGCCCGCGGAAACTTTCTACTGACAATTATATATTCAAATTACCTGTCAATGCTCTGGAAACGTCGAATGTTGCTAGGCCCCTGAAGTTATATCGTCGATATTCCAAGTCCAGTCCAATTCAAATTATTAAACATAGAAACTAAGGGAAATTAAATACTATTTGTCAATATTTCAAAGTAGTGTAGGCCGTCAGTCGGTGTTTTACCGAAAACAGATAAACAAATGATTCGAGATAGAACCTCTGTTAAAAATAAATTTTATTTTGTTTCACATTATAAAATTTTATCTAAGAAAGCGATATCCATACAATTTGTAGGCACTATAGCTGTATGCCTATAATAATAATGTACAACACCGTAACCAAAAGATAGGGAGATACAAGACAGAATCATATAGATAAGATACGAGTGATCAGTCCTACAGGTTTGGGACACGTTACGTCCCATATATGTAGGACGAGAAAGAGATAATATATCGATAGACAACACGCACCATGTCATAATATTTATTGTTATCAAAGGTCGAGGACGTGAGAAAAGTGATTTCATTCAAGATTTTATGTCCGTAATGTGGTTCGTGTTAACATGTGATTTATCGATGTAATAAGTACCTAATGATATGCGTACATCTTTAAAGGTTGGTGACAAATTCAACAAGGGCTTCTATTCTGTTGCTGCTTAAATGGAATTGTCGTCGACACTCTTGCTCGTGTTCACGATTACTTAATCAGACATATACCTAAGTGACGAGACACAAACAATTTACCTCATTTATTTACCACTAAATTTCAACGGTGCATGTGCAGCCATCAAATCCGCATCTGAACTCAAAAACTAAACATTTGTGACAACATTACTAAATGCCAAAAGTAACTTAATTCATAATTGAGAGGTATAGTTACGTGTCGCATATGATACCCAGAAGGCAGACAATTGTGCACCTTACGTAGTTGGATTCAATGAATTCGATGCATCTCTTTCCAACTGAATTTAGTTTGTACTTTTTAAAACCACGATAAAAAGCGCATAAAGTGGAACTCCCACGATCCATTCGGTAGAAATCCACAAAGCTTGACAACGAGCCGACCTACAAGATTGATGGCATAATAAAATCACGTTTTTATAACTTACATATTACTTTATAATATCAAATTTGACTTTTATCTCCTAGAAAGCTTGTAGAGATATAAATTATCTATGGAGACACGATCGCGTTGATTAGGCGGGCATCCTCAATGGCCAGAATGTACGCCACGCCAATGATATGTATACATTTATCGTCTTAGTACGGTGGAATAAGGTGCAAAGATGTAACCATATCTTTGACATAAACAGTAAGCTACGTGTCTAATTAAGACGTATAAATAAAAATAAATTACTTGTTATAAACGTTGAGTGAAGCATTTAAATTTTTACGAGTCATCCGGACACCATAACGTGCCAACTTTTAAAATGTTTATATTACATTTTTATGCATTTTCACTATTATAAACTAATAATTACTCAGTTTATTATAAACTTAATATAAAGAGATAACATTTTGACATCATTAACTTCACAATTTAGACCACATACCTGTGAATTAGACCACATAATGTGGAGCATACTTAGAACCATGTCGCACCAAATTCCAACCAACTTCGTTGGCACTGAAATGTCATATTCTTAGTTTTGAAACCTCTTATAGTGCTAGCGGTACGCCAAAAAATCTGCAAAGGGTTTTATAAGCATGAAAATAGGAACGATTGATATTTAGGATATACGAATCAATTTGACCCGTAGCACGAAAAAAAACAAAAAAGGAGAGGTGTTATGACGACATCTTTTTTCTATTGAAATATCTATTGTAGTCGTAACTTAGTTAACTGTAAAAGTCCGCTGTTATGACATTCAAGTAAAAAGTCTACACTCTTTTGAATGAATGTTATAACAACGGGTTCTAAATTTAAATAGTTGACATCTAACCGTCATGCGCGTCACTCTCCCTTGTCGTGATTGAATTTGACATAGTCCTAAAGTGCTCATCATTTTCATGGGCCGACTTTACAAAGGTTATGTGGAGTTTATTAGTTGAGTCATTCAACTTTTTCTTGTTGTTCTGTAAGCCAACAGTCACAGAGTTTCTTAGAACATAATACTATATATTGGACTCCTAATATTGTAAGGAGATGCCCCACCATGAAATGGGTTTGCCGATATGACATAAACACGTGGTTGGTGGATCTAAACTCTATAAAATCAAAGTTTCAACAAGTGCCCGGAGAAGTAACCTCGGCGACGAACAACAAAAAGTAATTTGGCCCAGTTACATATGTATGTAGATAGTTAGTTTAGACGGTTACAAGAAATATATAGAAAAAAGCCTTTTTTAATACAAGCCTTAAAACGAAAGTTGTCATTGGGGGTGACATTGTTGGCAATTAATCGAGGTTTTAGTGAAGGGTTTACAATAATCAATTAATATAATAAAATAGTCTTTATTGCTGAGGTTTACAAATTTACAAAAACTTATACTACTTAAAAAAAATGAAACTTATTATTTACTGCATTTCTTTTACTACTTTCCATCGACAACCTCAACTTGTCCTCCGACAAAGGCCTCTTCCAATCAATTAGGCATTGAAAAATGTCCATCTTTTGGGTCCATCATCTGATCAACTGATCACCACACAAAGTGTCGACTTGTTGGTATCAATTTATTGTATTTTCATCTGTATTAAGGCGAGGTCCCACGGGCCACAGAGTGTGGGTAACGAAACGTGAGACTGAAAATTACCGCGAAATTTAAAAAATATCACCTTTGTATCAAGGATTAAACAGTTTGAATAGTTTTGCATCAACTAATACAATTAATATTTTCTAATAATGAATGGAAAAGTATTAAAACTGTTAAATCTTTGTTCATTCAAGGATACCATAGCTATATTTTTAAATTTCATGGTAATATTCAGTCTCACGTTTCGTTAGCCAGACTCTACTACCTGTCACGCCTGTATCTGTGCCTGTCCACGCCAGGCCAGACCGAGACGCCATGAGAACCGTCGCGTCTGGCCTGGCGCGATCTGACCTGTGAGAAGGCAGGCCGTGGGATCCCGGCTTTAAAATGTACGCAGGCGCAACGGTACAGGCCGCTACAGCGGCAGCGACTCCCGATGGATAGGGCGGCTGATGACGGGCCACCGCAGGCCTCATCGGATGCGACGGTTCCCACGGCCTGGCGGCTTTATAGTCTCTGCGGTGCAAGATACAGTCGATTTCGGGTAAAATCATGGAATTCGTTCATGGTTTAAAATATCTTGTTAAGGGCCGATTTTTCAATCTCTAGATAAAGTTATCCGTCAGTTAAATTATCACCATATTTTTCTTAAGTCTTGAAAGAAAAGGACAGAGCTAACATGTATCTGTCAGTTAGTTTTATCTGGGAATTGGAAAATCGACCCTAAGTGTACATATAATGAACAGGCTTTCTGCATTTTTCTAGTATCTACATAGGTATAGTCAATATGTACATGACTCAGGCAAATCATGAAGATAACACTTTTGTGTCGGTCTTTTAAAATCAATATAACAGAGACATGAAAGAAAAGAGACCTTAAAACAACTGGAATCACGGCCCAGGTTCTTCACCATTCTTTTGTTTTTTTTTTTAAATAGTTACACAGCATAAAGCTAAATCACTGTGAAACAACATATACGTATATTTTCAACGACAAGCTGTTATTCCTGTGTTAAGTACCGTTTGCTCAACATGTCAGTCTAGGCTCGCGATTCAATTCAGGAACGGGGAGCAGCATCCGTTTCGCACCGATAAATGCTTGAGATGAATGAAACGGTTCGTGAGAGTACTATCTGATTGAAGCTGCCTGCGCCGGACTCGTATTCAGGACTTTTTTGTGTCAGCTTGTGTCATAGCTTTCATATTTCTGATTGACTTGGTTGTGATGCAACTGGCAGTCGGACAAGTTTTTCTATTCGAAGTCATTGACTGTTGAAATCCCCTGGTAGTTTCTTGGTTTGTACGAAGGCTGGCAAATGAGCGTACAGCTCTCCTAATGGTTAAGCTTGGTCAGTAGCCTGCAACTCGATGCCATGCGCGTCTTGTTTCTTTAAATCATCCAGTTGTTATAAAATAAGCTGCTCTGGCGCCATTTCAGACGCGGTCACTAAATGGTCTAGAATACTGTCTCTGGCATGGGTTGCAGTTTTTGCCGTCATCGCGATGTGATCGTGTAAGCCACAAGCGAGCTTACATGCCTATTTGTCATTTTTATGACGTAATATGATTGCTTTCTGAAATGAATTGCACAAAATGTAGAATAGAAAAATATAGACGTGGCGTAAATACATTTTCATTCAGGGCTGTTTTATCTATTCGTAGTGTGTTATTGGTAATCATAAAATTTTGCCTTACGGATGTTACTATCTTGAACTTAGGAATATAAAAAAACCCTGACCTTATATAGTCGAGGAGTAAATAAACTTTTCTGGTTTGTAATCCGAAATACACTAAAGATTGGTTTATTCATCATGCACACACGAGCATAAAAGTCACAGTGTTCAAACAAAAAATGTACAGTTAAAATAACATAAAGACAATTTGGCAATTAAAAAGCTTCTGATTAAAAAACTACTCCATTGATTGCGGCCGAAAGGCTGCCACCTCTTAGCTGTTCTCACACACGTTTTCTCCATTCAAACACAATCTGAGCTCAGTGTCTACTGTGCCTCCATTTTTTACAGCAATAAGAATTTGTTCCTGGTCGCCGAGTGATGGCATCCCGCCTGCTCCCGCGCATACCGCTCCATCATAAAATGTAAATACCGCAGATATTACGCTCATAAAGTGGCGGGACAATAACAAATAACGCTGCACTACAGCATTTACAACATTTTTAACCGACTACCAGCCAATGTGAATGATATCTTTTTCATACACCCAACGGTACCCTTTTTCAGTAAACCTTAAAAATTCCAGACCATGCGCCGCCAAAATTTGGTTGTAAATTATGCGTAATAAATTCTCAATTAAATATATTGATTGGGCGTTTATAAACTTTTGAGGTTTTTTTACAAGGCGTTGCGGACGTGTGTTAAATAAAATAAAAATTGTACTCTGTTCAACGCGGATATCGAATCGTATTTGTATAATAATACTATGAAAAAATAATTCTTCAAAATAGTCATCACAAATATCACAATACACCCTCACACTCCTACACACTCACACATGACACATTTTGTAAAACTGTTCTATAATGTTTAGAAACATTTATTATGTACAACGAATAAGATTTTTCAAGAGAATATAACAGTTACGGAAAAAATGCATTTTAGTTTTTAAATTTCATATTGGCGCTAAAACGCTTGACAGTGTCATGGCGTCCCCAGTAACGTCACGTTTGTATAAACAGAACGCAGACCTTTGAAGTTTGCTACCTAGTTCGCTCAATTGCTCATTGAATGAACATAAATTAAAAAGTTTACAAGTCTTGCGCGGCCGTGCGAGCGAGAAAGCGGGACAATGACGCATGAAGATCTGACAGATAGCATGGTTCTATGCCTGTCTTACTATTCGTTCAGTACGTAAGTTTTCTCTGTAATCTGCTGTGCCGTTATGGGTATTTGTTTATACAAACGTGACGTCATGCGCTCTGATTGGTGTTTAACATAATTATCATGGCGAGCGTCCGTATTTTTCAGTTTATTTTTATCAAAATAAATATTCATCTCTTACTTAATTAAAAAATATGAGCATTTTTCGAATTCTATGATTAAAAATTCACTAAGAAAATACCATATTTTAGTGATTTTCAATTACTGTCATCATGCCTATTCTAAATTCTATCTTTATTTACCTACTGTTTCACCTTATAAAAAATAATACGTAGTTCAATAGTGAGCAGAGGTTTTTTTTTATTAAACTCAATTTTTAACCCCCACGTAAACGGGGGATGTTATAAGTTTAAACCGTGTATTAGTGAATCAAGCGATTATAGACTCTCTATTAACGCTATAAAGTTTAAATCGAACGCAACACATTGTAGGATTTGCATAACCTTCATATTGATGGGATCACTAACGCTAAATTTAACTCGAGACGTGGATAGCAGACGCACCGTCGGCTTTGCGACTCTTCGAGGGACCGATACCCCATTGTTACGCCTGTTACTGTATACTGTTACACCGCCACGGCGTGTTGCTCAATGCTCATGCTTTCATTGTACTTGCGATAAGTGCAATTCAAAACTTTTTTTATTGTATTATACGGTAGCAAACGGGTCTACGGCCCGTCTACTGATAAGCTGACATCTTAGCCTATGGACCCTTGCGACTACAGAGTAGTCCGTTAACTGATTTGAAAATTCGTTGTGTTGACAGCTGGAATATAAATGCAGGACCCTTCACTTTCATACATACAGAGCCATATTTCATATATATATATATATCCTGTGTACATTGAAAAAGAAGTCGAATAGTGACGTTAACGAGTGATGAGATTGGTAATGAATAGGTTCATCAATCCGTCGAAGCTATAGCAGTGACGCGACATTCAACTACTTAATAGATTTGCCAATTATATTATTTCTGCAAATCCATCTGTCAATCAGTAGATAATTTTTTGCAGTTCTTCGGATTCTGATGCGAAAGAAATTAAACAAATCAAGTCCCTGTAATGTCAAAGTTACATCCCTACGACAGATACATATACAATGCTGTGTACACTTTTCAAGAATTTCGCGAGGTGAAATTGTTTTTAAACAGGTTCGAGAAAATTTCGGAATATTACACGTATTTACACGTACTAAATGATTTAGGGCACATCCAATTGTATTATTACAGAAATATTATTTCAACTTCATTGTTTTGTAATACGTCTCAAAATATCGGTAGGTAATTAATATTGACTTCACATATTTTGCCCTATTTTGGATTTGAAAGCTACTTTCCGCTAATACCACAGAATAAAAAATACTAATTACGTACTGAAGGCCTCCTTTTTAACAAAACCGATGGTTGACAGCTTTGCGTGGCATCGGCGTACTGTAGCACAACGCTGCCAGCAGCGCGATAAGTGTTACTGTCAACAGTGTCAAACGCGTGCAGTGGAATTGCAACTCGGAGCACATGGCGCAGCGATTGAAAAGGTGAGTGGACCTTGAAAATTGTATATAGTTCAGCCTGTACTCGCTATTATTATTTGGAAAGTACATGCGTAACTTAGCTGTTCCTACTGCTTTGAATAGCACCTGCGCTGCTTTACACTTCCATAGTTTTATTGACTAATAGAAAACACTATACTCGGCCAACTACAACTTGATCTAATGACGTAATGACTATGACTAGCCCCAGTCTGTATTCATTCTACTGCACAAAAAGGGGTTTACCAAAAATGCAATAACTACAGACCATATCGCTTAAATATCCCATGCTAGCAAAATGTTGCCTAAAGAAGAAAGATATAGAAAGTAAGGGTGTACCACAGCACCTCGTCACACCTCGTTCTCCTCCTATCGATACTTTATAAGGATGGATCAGCAGTACTGAGAGACGATAGTGATTATTACATATCCCATCAGGTGTTTCACAAGGATGCATATTGTCACCGCTGTTGTTCAACACGTACCCATCAAGTAAATCTTGCGCATTGCACTGGATGAATGGCAGAAACGTAAATCAGTTGAGGGATAGGTGATAAGCAATTTGCGATACCATGATGATGCAACTTTTCGTGCACAGACTAAAAAGGATATGGAAGAATTACTGACAGCCTGACATTCGATCTTGCAATAAATAGGGACAAAACAAAAATAATGATAGTCCACCGAGCGTAAGCAAATTGCGAATTTGTGCAAAATACATATACCTCGGGTCTACCATCCCAAACTCTGGAGGATGTGACCATGAACTCAAGCGACGGTGCGCGATTACAGATTGGCAAGAGGCACAACACCGATGGAAACCGAGGACACCATAAGTACGACCACGTCTACTCTGACTCTCTGACAACAGTTTACGACTGACAGGAAGGAGTTTTATTGCTTTTCTCTATAGAAACACCACCACTAGAGATTCCGTGCCTATGTACGGAATCTCTAGTAGCCCCGCTACTCTTAATTTTTTACTTATAAACCTATCGTATTATTAGTCGCAGATAGCTTTTATCAATCAAGGGACTATAGTGATATCGCTTAAGGATCTTAGGGCCCGAGGCATGATTCCATCTAGGCGCTCCATCATAACAGAAGCAGCTTACTTAACAACCATTATTCAATGTATTATTCTAAGGCAAATGTGTTATTAAACGCCATAACGATTGGTGTAATCAAAATCTCACTTAGATAGTTTTATTTTCTGCTGAATTTATGAGAATAATGGGCAGTTTAGGATGCATGCCTGTGTAGTTACTATGAGTCGTTGCCGTTGAGATAAGCATGTTTTCATAATCGTAGGAGTATAATGGTATTTACCATCAACAGACTGTTCGCTCCTGTAAATTATGTAATTCTCGTTGCAAAGTTTAACTCATCTTGCTTGCAGACACTAGTATGAACGTTAGTGAATTTAATCGTATGATCCAAAAATGTTTAACCAATAATATTTAAGTAGTATTTGATTGTATATAGGTTCAATGTGCAGGAGAAGTTGATTGACATAACAACGGCGTAGATGTGCTTAACTCGTTTATCATACATACGCTTGCCTTGGGCATGTAGTTTTGTTCCATCCACCATCCTCTACCACTCGTCACCGCGTCACTAGCATCCTTCCTATTCATACTCATATCGTCTCTCACGCAGTCCATCCACCTTTTTAAGTAAGTAAGTAAATATCTTTATTCGCATAAGACAGAGTACAGTGGATGTTCTTAGATATTAATATATAGAACTTTCTATATCGTCACGCGGTGACATGCAAAATCAAAAAAAAAATTTTTGGGCTATTTCATCTCTTACGATCCTCCATATCAATACATGTAGGAACATTTTCTCATATAGCTATTCAAATTCACAAGGCTTGGAGAGTTTGATCGGACCACCGGGTTGCAAATAAGACGTCAGGCAAATTGAACCGAATCAGAGCGAAAGCTCGTGACGGCATTAGAAGCAACGTTTGCGCGTTTCAAATAAATAATGCGATGCTGCGCTCGCGTTCTGATATTGCTGGAGCCGAGAAACAGGGTGATTTAAGATAATATATAACATAATATAACGAAACTTTAAAATATTTGTATTTTTTGTTATATATCTAACTAAATATGACTACCTCTGTAGCCGAACATGAATTTTGTTCCTGAGTCATGGATGTTTTCTATGTATTTAAGTATTTATTTATCTATATAAGTTTGTATATCGTCGTCTAGTACCCCTAGTACAAGCTTTGGTTAGTTTGGGACTAGGTCAATTTGTGTAAGAATGTTCCCAAGAAAATATTTATTTAATTATTTTATATTAAAATTATATTTAATTACATTCGAATTATAGTTATTTATATAAGCATACAATAATTCTGTTTCTTATTTATTTATCGTATGGCAAATCAGTATTTAGAACCGTGAGATCTTGGAAAAGACAATAGGTACGGTTGCCAGGTTGTTGCACTTTTAGCACCACCCAGGGGTCATTCTGTTTCTTAATAAGCGTCGATGAAAAGGAGCGGAAATAAAGTTAATATGACTTGTGTTGAAGACATCAGTAAATGGTTTTGAATATATTCGACTAAATACTGTACAGTCTGTAAATATATAAATAAGTTACGGAGCTGCAGTTCAGAACAAACTCAAAATTGTTTATATATTTTTAGAACTGTTCGTACAATATTTTTTCAACACTTCATAATCATGCTCGTCAGCATACGCTGAAATCGGGTGAAGATAATAAACACCTTGTATTGCTCGAACAAAAATCAATCACTCCCTAAACTGTCCTAAAAGCTCAATCACACAATCGGTCAGGCCCCCCGTTACATCGCTTTCCCCGGTGGTCCAATCTTCAGGATGATTAAATTAGGGTACAAACGGATATAACATGCGAAATGATATACAATGAACCCGGACCGATTGAGCCGACTCCGCATAATGAAGCAATCAAATAGTACCTACCCTTTGTATCGCCGGTGCCCATGCAGATTGCGCGGTGAACGCGAACTTACGCGTTTTAGACTGCGACTAACTAAATGTGGATAATAAAGACACTAGCCAGTACTGCTTGCAGTACCAACTTTAGCATGACTTTGATATCGTGTCATGCGAACAACAATAGTAGAAAATTCTTGCTATAAGTACCTACGTCCCACTGCAGAAGATACTATTTTTTTATTTATTCTTATTTACTCTGACGCTTTCAACTTAATTGTTGTTTGTTGTAATAATTTTCATGCATCTTACAATTCTTAATTCTAAGACGGGACCGTGGCAGACTTAGATGTTTGCGTTTCAGTAAACGTACCCCAACAAAGCTTGGGCACGCTTTGCATACAGTAATCCCGTCCAGGCTCACAACGTGCAAAAAATTGTTGCATTTTAAAATCCTTTCCGAGCGCAAACATTCGAAGTCTGGGGGAAATCGACCCGTCTTTTTGCCATTCTCAAAAGGATTTTTAAATAGGAAGAATTCACCGTATACTCATGGTTGTTACATATTGATAGCGTCTGAATCGTAAGTTATTGCGCAGAGTCTCAGATATGAGGGCATCATTGATATTGATTTACTTCGATCTCACGGCCGATATGTTATTATATCACCGTCCGGCCGTCCGTTTGTCCGAGACGTTGTCAATAAGGCGCCTTTGTTCACACAAAAATTTATAAGTTAGACGGTTATCCATTGTAAAGCCCGACTGCAGCAACACTACAATACGTAAAGGGATTTTTTATTCTATAAGTAACGATCATATTCTGACATGCGGTCGAAATGTGCTGAAGTGTTCAAGATTTATAACCAAATGTGGGGCATTAGGAGTTTGATTTTTTATTACAATGAATATTTTTTATACATGTGTAAAGGTACAACGATACGTAACTTGTGATTTAGTTTTATGTACTAAACTTACCTATTTTAGTCTACATACAAATGAAACCTAGGTATCCTAAACAATTATAAAAAGGAAATTATTAAGGTTAAGTTAAATCGTAAGTAGTTTCGATAATTTATGACAAAAAATAAGATGCAGTAAGAATGTAATCCAAATACCTATAGCTAAACATGTGGACAGGTACCTATTGCCTTTTTTCAACATCTACGAGTAAGTAATACAATGCAATACATTATGACGTCAGATGTAGGTACTCTTCGAGTAATTGATTCCATGGATTAAAACATACAATTTAAGACATGCGTAATATAGGTACCTACATACGCTCTGTTACGTAGATATCCTATTTTTTATATGTAGTATGACTACAGTTGCACGTACATAAAATTATGCCATCAAAGGAGCTATTTCACGCTTCTCTTGTAGTACGATTAGTTAATCGAATAAATTCCAGTAAATTGAACTAGCAAAGAAATCATAAAAATATAATCACACGCTCGATAACACACAAGGAGAATTCCTAAAGTAACAATCACTTTTACTCTTTGGTGTTATCATGCCGTGATCATTTTGAAAAGTGGCAAAATAAAAGAATGTCCCCAGGCATATACGTCTTTCTTTATTCTAAGAGTATTGTGCGCAGGAGACCCGCCCTGGGTCCCAGCGGTGTCTTTTACCTCCGTTATTGTCACCAAGAGAATGAATGATACTAATTTTATTTATTAGCATCTTTTTATTACCCGTCGAATTGCGGAATAGTAAGTGTATGTGCGTGGGCGGTGCGCTTTTGTGCTGCGGTGTGTCAAATCGATTTGTTTACTTCTTTGAGGCTGTCCCCGATGTGCTAATGAAACATTCTGCCGCGATTTGATGGTTTAGATATTTGAAAGGCAAAGTCATTAGCTCAATCTGGTGAGTAACTGACCCATATTTATGCGCTCAACCTCGACATTGTTTAAAATTCTGCATTAGGTAAGTAGTATTTTTATAGCTAAACCTAGTTTTGCTTCCGCGACCATATATTAGGTTTATTGAAATCTAATATTAATAATTTTATAATAAAAGGATCGATACCAGATTTGATTACCTAAATACCTGTAACATGAAAAAAATACTTCTATAAAAAATACAACTGACTTTAACGACCACCAACTGCCATCTCACAATGGCTTGTTAAGTCTGTCTAGAGTGATGTAATAGACACCCCTGTTTCAAACTCTTTAACACCTTGTACTGGGTCAATAAGTTGATAATGTTCATACCCTATTAAAGCCCATATCAGTTTGGTCAGTGACTGGCGACTTGGAACCGCCCTTAGACTCACTACACACCGTCGGGAAGAATAAAGAACTAAAATAGGTACTCGTAATAATATTATTAAAGTTGCCAGAATAACTATTATATGTATCAGCCGTACCTTATATAGTTGTCCCCTTACATATTTATTGCATCTCTCTAGATTTAATTTTTACTTCATACTAGCTACGCGACTCCCGTCTGCCTATACAAAGTACCGAAGCAGAGCTACGGGATAAAATATAAACTATCCCTTCGAAACGTAATGTACATGCTATGTACTAGTCAGGATTTTTTTTAATTGCATCTGTAGTTTCTGCTATTACCCCATACATAAAAACTTACAAAGCTACAAACGTACATTTCTCAGACGATGGCTATATTATAGATACGTTTAGAGAATGGGATAGCTTCTACAAATATATTGAGGTCGTAGGTGAAAATTATGTGTTAAAACCGAAGTCAGTGTGTGAAGTGTCTAACATCTGCCTACCCCGTCCGTGCTCGCGTAATCAAAATAAAAATATTATTTTAGTAGATTTATTCGATAGTGGCCGGCAGATGTGTCGGTACGTTCTTACTATTTTTGTTGGTGCTTCATTGTGTTTGGGCAAGGGTCTCAAAGGGTCAATATCTACTATGGCTTCCGTTCGATATTCGGTTTATTTCTTGTTTTGTCTGTAAACATCTTAAATATCCCCCGTCAATCATTAAGAAAGGGTTTCGCAAGGCTTTCTCTGTTTATGTATAATCCGGTGACTTGAGTCTGGCTCTGCGGTATTAAATTGATTTCATGGTAGTGGTTTTACTTATTTATCCTTCATTCCGTCGTGCATTTGATTCAGTTAAGTCACGATATGAGAGATGGATTCTCACAGAGCTATTGCGAATGTACTTACTGTCAGTCTCAGGCAGAAGTGTGTGTCCACGTGGATAATTACGTTAGTAGAATTAAATTAACTTCATCATTTTAAGAGGTTGGAAAACATATTGAGAATATTTAGATATGTTATGTATAAAAAAAATTGCCTGCCCGAGCTAAATAATTTTAAATTACTCTAGACATTGTAATAAATAATTATTGATTTTGAAGTTGTAAGTAGATGAACTGGCTACGCGGTCGAAATACTCAAAATAGCATGCTCACAAGTCTGCATGTGTTAAGAATACGTTATATGGGACATGGATTGAACATCCAGGAAAACTAGCTTTTGCCTCAAAATTTCTATAAAAGTCTTCTTGTTCAGAGTTACAATGCGCCCGTGAATGGCCACGAGCACGGCCCCGTATAATGGAGTCCTTGGCTCAGCGCGGCGCCAGCGCAGATCGGATTATCACTATTTACTTCTTGTCTCGCGCCACCGCTCCACTTATCTCTTTAATGTTTAAATTAATTTAAATCGACCTTTGTAGCATGAAATTCCGAATCCATTACGCTGGGACAGGTTAATGCGACGCGCGCGCCGTGAAATCCGCGTATCCCAACACACTGGCTACAGGTGGCAAATTCCTGAAATGGAAAAATCGCCCGCACATCCTACTAGCGTATATTTTTCCACTTCATTACTACCCGTAACGAGCTGATTTTTCATTTTAATATGCTCTTAATTACGCGTATTCGTTTGAGTTGAATGATGGTGGCTTATCTCGCGTCTAGGTGTTAAGGACTAATTGATAATTGAAATAAATGGGTTCCTCTTGGCGCAGCTAATAGCCGCTCGGTGTGAACGGCGCATAATCAGCGGCCACTTCTCAGTTGTCACGGTGACGATAATACCGAGCTCTGAGGAACCTGCTCGCTAACAAAACCCGAGATTACGCGCAATCTCATTACTGACGAGCGTACTGGCCGCTTAATACTCAAGTAATACTGGTATACATTTTAATTTTCGCACCCTCTCGTTAATACGTCGCTCAAGTGTTTTTTTATCCCAGCAGCTCCATCATAAGCCTTATCATTAATTGCCTATGCGTAATACTAAATTGTTATCCTCCTTGAAACTCTTTTCACGTTCTTGATGCGGTGCAGGTTTAAAATACATTATTCGATTACGAGTAATTTTGTATTCTGCACTAGATCGCAGGAAATCTTCGTTATTATGTTTATGGATGACATTTAAATTGATTAACGGCAAGTGGTTGATAAATAGTCAATTGACAATCTTACTAGCGTGGCGACTGCATAAATGGGTGCACGACGGGTGATAAAAAAATATGCCACTTAGTATTAAATATCACAAAAGCGTAGCCATATTTTCAAAATAATTACGACAATAATTGGCACGCAAGTAGAGAGTCCCTCGTAGGAGTTCGTCTCATTATTCGCGTCGGGATTTTACCACCAACCGAGACAGATTAATCGTTTTAACTACATCATAAGTTTGTAATCGCGCGAAGAGCCGCCTCGTGTCAATTACATTGCAAAAATACAACTGTCTATTATTCATGCAGCTCTATCTTGTGTGGAGATAAGTGAAATCCATATCGCCGTCGTGGGAATAAACTTCACTAGTTTACTCCGAATGACATTCCGCTCGGTCCGGCTCTGTATGGTACAAACATTCCTCAGGGTTTTATTTATCAATTAAATAGCACATTAAAGCAAATTACTGTAATTAAGTATGAAACAATGTCTTCAGTAAACTCAAGTCTGTGCAAAAAATATACAGGTACATTTTTAAAGGATACATTACGACAAGAAAAGAACGTTAAAGCCATTAAAGATTTAGTGACAACAGTGAAGCTCAATGGGAAATACATCAATTCTGAATAGTCTCAATGGAGGAACGACCCCGATCAAAGTTTCAAAGCGCCGCGTACAATAGCGTTGAAACATTGAATCATATCTGAGATCAGTCTTTATGAAAGAGACGAAGAACACTCGCACTTTCAATGCCGAGAGTTCGATACGTTTGTTGCTGATATGATCGGTCAAAGCTAGTGAAAAGATTTGACGATTAACTCGCGATATTAAACCTGTGGTCAAAACAGCCAAACATGGGCGATCCCTTGTGGCCACGTCGCTTCGTGATAAAGATCAGAGGTGTCAAAACATGCGGATTTTTAAGAAATCCGTAAAAAGGAAACAATGATACTCTTATTTGATAATTTCTTAGAAAATAGTTTTTCACATCTAAGTTGCTTTTAAACTGTCGTTGGCAAACTGTTAGTAGTAGACGATTCTCTTGTCGTTATTTAAACACCACAGGCACATCTTTACTATTTTAATTTCCTACTTCAAATGAAATACATTTTAGAACTTACTTACCTACTGTAAGTTTAAAAGTTGCATGCCTAACAAACTGCGAATTAATTACTGCGTCTCATACCTATTAATCCTTTTTTAAACTCTTCGCTCACATTACCTACGATATTTATTACATTATATTAATGCGACCTAGCCAAAATACAAACCAAATAGATTCTACCGGTGGCCCTGGCGCCATGAAGTTGACCAAAAAGGAGACTTGACATGACTAGGAGGTTTTTACAAGAAACGGCGGGAACAACAAGCAAACCTTTATATATTTAATGCGGTGAAAAAAAGGCTGCGCCCGCACACAAATGAGTTTCAATAGTAAAAGATAGACACTGACGATAGCTATTTTTAGGATGTGTAATGGCTAACCAATAAATTTTGAAATACGAGATAACACTTACGCCGCTAATTAGGCGTGCCATAGAAGCGGATACCGCTTTTCGTTCCGATTCAAAATTCAAATGCCTATGACATGCCGGGGAAATCGCATGTTAATTCTCAGACCCTTGATGTAATCGAGATAATAAATCGAGTTACCAGTAACCCGACATCGACAAGGGTCAGTAGTGTTCATCGGCAACACGTTTATTTGCATAAGAGTATAACGCTTTTACTATCAACGGCTGGTCCATTACAACGGTCACCAGTATATCTATATGGAGGCAAAGACATAATATAAGGACACGCAGATGACTGACTGTTTTGAACTTCAATATATAAAAAGAACGAAAATAAAACCAAAAAGGACACGTTAAAGATGTTGTCATGTTGTTTCTTCCTTCATGTCGAAACTACCGAACCGAACAGTTTTTGATGAACCTTTTTTACTAATATAGCTCATGCATAGCAATATAGGTTTAATGTTACACGCATCGCGTCCGTCGTGGAAACAAGCTAATTTACTTTATATTCTAAACAATATATAAAACCTCAGAATTCAGGTACCTACTTAGGGTTTAATAAACTTCCAAAAAAAATCTATTTTCTAATATTACCTAAATTTCAGAATTGAAATGGGGCGCTGACACTTAGTGCATACACTGGATGTCATTGCTTGAAACAAGCGTACGTGAGTGTTCAAGTATGCAAATGCTTGTGATTTAGCCAGTTGTATATTAAGAAAAGTGCGCGCTCATAAACTGCCTCATGTTCAAGCATCATTACTTATGGTAATTACAAGCTCAATTTTTCTTATTGTCTGGAAGTATCTTAGGTTTGCACATTTCGATTATAGATTGAACCTGGAACCTTTAAGCACCTTTTTTTCAAGTTATGTAATTGTCTAGGCACGTATCGTGTAATATATGTATTTGTACAACTGGCTGACTTAACAGTTCCTAAATATGTACCTACAATGAAATATCAGGGAAAGTATTTTTATCTGGAAATAAAAAGAGAACAAAACCATTCTATTAATTCGTAAAAAACATGTATTTCAATACCAACTAATATTTTAAATAAGAGGTAGGTAATGTTTCTTAGTTTGCAGCTTTGTATGTGCATAGCTGGATCGTCGGCGTCGGGATGGTAAGCCTTTAGTAGGTTATTACGTATAAATGCGATAGTTTGAATTTTTGGATGTTTAGATGTTCGTTACTCAATCACGCTTAAACGGCTCAACCGATTTATAGCCTTATTTAAAATATAGGACAGTTTTTATCCCGGGTTCATGCATACGAAGTCGCGGGTGGAAGCTAGTAAGCTATATTTTATCCCGTGTCTTCACCCGCGTTCTCTGTATAATACACAGACGGAGCCGGGCGGGCAGCGAGTCCTTTTCAGATGACCGGATTTATTCAAAATATAACGATTGCTTCGTAAAACCATTAATTGCACCCCCTGTTATCTAAATCACTGGTATATCTGGTCTCCCCACATTTACGAGGAATAACTATAGTTATGCGTTATGCCCCAAAATTCCGTAAAATAAGGGGTGCGACACACCTGTCCCGCGCCCTCGCCGACACGCGACTCTTGCGCTAGTTGCACTAGCTCCACCGCCAGCATAACCAGACCTCCAAGCATCACGCCAATAAGTCTACATAAATCTGCGTCAGAGATCTAGTGTAACTGGTGTTTCGCCGGTATAGGGTGCGTTTGAGCATGTTCTCAAATCTGAACATGTATAGCAATGTGCATTGTTATGGATATGGTGCAGTGCCAGGGGTGTTTTATTATTACGAGTAATAATAAAACACCGTCGTTTCGGAGTAGAGAGTAATAATAATTGATTCGATTGGCCGAAATAAATCGTGTTGTTATTTTGCTAATTTCAATAGCTGAAAGCATAATCTGGAGTGTGAAGGTCTTAAAGAGTAGCTTTTATCGATGTTAGCTTGTAACAACATAGTGGGCTTCCTCTCCTCTTTTTAAAAACTTACCTTGAATTATATCAAATGCGTAGTATGAAAGTTTTCTCATAACATAATCCTTCACTAAAAAGCACCATCATCTAATATTATAAAGAGGAAAAGTTTGGTCATGTGCGTCTGTCCGTATCGTACGGGCATTTTACTCAAAAACTATTTATAGTTAATATACCTCTATGTGTATTTTTTTTAGCATATAGTTGTGCAGCTAAAAATATACAGGGGCACTCTACGCGTAGTAACGGACAAAATATTTAAAAAAAATGTTTTCTTCACAATTTTTTCGAAGTTAATCTCTATGGACGCTGACTTTTAAACCGCGGAATAGAAAAAAAAATATTAGGGACATAGTGCTCATTCAATATTTTCAATCAAAAATATTTTACGTCCAAACGTTTTCGATTTATTCCTAAAACCTGCCTTCCCTAAAAACAACGTTAGTGCCGTGAGTTTTCTTAACCTGTTTAATATAACATGTTATTTACAGTTTTAATGCAGTAGTAGTAGTATAGTAGGTACGGAAATTGTGCGTGTTCCGACACGCACTTGGCCGGTTTTTTAATAATATTACCAGCTACAGATTTAGCCCCTATAAGATTCACCTGTGATAAATTCTAATTTCAGAATTATATATAAGTACGCAGTATACACATATAGAAATATATTTACGTATAGCTACATACCCTTTGTTTAATTCCTCTCTAGTGACGATGACGAATAGCCTATTGTGTAGTAGATTCTGAGATGTCACCACTATTTTTATTCTTGATAGTGGCTGCCTTCGAATTAAGTACGTTGATTTTTATTTTTATGAAGCTTTATTTATTACCTAGTGTGTAAAAAAACTTGTCAGAAGATTAAATTCATATGGAGGTTTTACGTTTCTTTATTTCAAACTCAGCATAATGTTTGAATCAAAACTATATTTTTATTGCAAAAAAATATTTTCTAGACGTGTTTTTGCGTCGTAATACAGACTGGATACCCCAACGGGTGATAGCCTAAATCATAACAGTTATTAATAAAAACTAATAAAATAAATAATAAATAAATAAGTAACGAAATGCATCTCACACTCCTGTAAAAAAACCACAAGTTTTCTTAAATAATCTAGCAAGTGTTGTGCCATTTAGAAATTCCAATTAAGTCCCCTTTTTTGAAGTTAGTTGCCAAACTAGTAGTGTAGTCCATTTTTAGTGTTCCGTAGTCGACAAGGAACCCTCAAAGTTTCGCCACGTCCGTCCGTCTGTCTGTCTGTCTGTCTGTCCGTCTTCGGCTTAGCTCAGTAACCCTTACAACTAGAAAACTGCAATTCGGCGTGGGTATATAAACCAATCACGCTGACAACAGTAGAATAAAATCCTGAATTTTTTTTTTTGTAGCTACACGGTGTACCTACCTCCCCTACATTTAAGATGGTGAATTTTTTTTTTCTCGTTAAACCTACGGTGTGGGGTATCGTTGGATAGCTTGTTCAAAAATATTATGGGTTTTCTAAAACTATTTTTCAACTCAGTTATGAGTTTGCGAGGTAATGGGATTTAAAGCCCTAATTTTTGTTCGAGTCATGTATCCCCCCCCCCCCCCCCCTGCCGGCTAAATGGCTACTACTGGGGACGTAAAAAAAATCGTTTTAAGTAGACATAACTAGTTAACGAGTAGTAGACATAACTAGTTAACTGGTAAGAAATGCACTTAATTTCGGGTGCATATACATTGTCATTGGAATTTGAACCTTTTACCGTGGACGGTAGAGTCACCCCCTTTTAAGTCCGCATTCTGTGACTGACGGGCAACTACGGAACCCTACCCTGCGCGTGGCCCGACACGCACTTGGCCGCTTTTTTTAGTAAAGTCAGGGGTCAGTCTTAAAAGCATTTTTCAAGTCAATGATTATTTTGCAAGATATTAGGCTTTTTTTAAAGCCCTAGAAAAAAATCCAGGCATGTGTCCCCAGTGTGTTCTGTTATGATTTGACCGTCACCCGTTTTGGGCTTCACGTTGGCTTATGGGTTGTAATAATATATGTTTTCTGAAAAATCATCGGCAATGTTGACTTTATTGGTAAAAAATCAGGACGTGAAGTGCATAGTTTTTATGGTTAGTCAACATTTAAAAAATAAAAAACCTTGCCGGCTCGATTTTGCTCGACTACAATGTTGCATACAAATTCCCTTATTTGTCTTGGTACAAACTTTTTAAAAAGTTGAAACCGCCATATAAATAAAAGGCATAGGTCCTAAACAGCCAAAACGGAAGATCAGTAGCTGTGACTCATCGCGACTTTTTAGTTGTCTCAAATAACTTATGGCGCTTTCGGAAGAAAAATACACTTCCAACTTATTATTTAAAAAATTAAAAGACGGCAATGCAAAAATAATTCTGTTTTAACATACAGTGGCTAATTTTTTACGGAAAATATAGAAAATTGACGTGTTAATGATTCCAGATTTAAAAGAAGCTGCAAGCTCAGTTATTGATTATTTGTTTAAGTGTAATTTGTTGGTAATTTGCAAAGCCAAAAGACAAATATCGGAAGGCGTACGACAATTTCTTGAAGCGGTGAGAAGAAATACATGCCTTATCATTTTCAGAAAATACATTTTTGTTTTCTTGCACAATTTTTGAGAAAAGCACTATATTTGTCTCAGCTGGAAGGGCATTTACTGGCTTCGTATTAAATTAAACGGACTCCCAAGGTCGTCCGTTTAAAATTAATACTCAGCCAGCAATTGCCTACTTCCCTTGCTTCGACAATAATGTACTATATTTAGAGGTCGGTCCGAGCCTTCGCTTGACCCACCTTGAGATTACGATCCGCTTTTCCACAAGTAATTTGTCCTACGAAGTTCCTATTACTCTACAATTCGGCCATCTTAACTGGCAACACTGGCGTGACTTTACTACCACCGCAACCCACCCACCCCACCAACTTTTTTATTATTATTAGATTTAAATTATTGAACTATCCATATTACTTTGAATTCCCGGGTAGATATTTCGACTACAACCCAACCGATAAAACCTCGCGATCGATTTCATGATCAATAATGCGGTCAAAGCGCTTACTCTGCACCCCGTGCCCTCTCGGCACTCCGACCCTCTCCCTAAATCGTATGGACATAGCGCAGGCGCGCACGCGCACACCTGTCCGCCACGCGCCTGCGATCCTAACGCTATTTAGAATTTAAAATTTGCGATCGTAAGGGGAAAATAAGAGGGGGGTAAGTGTGACGCACAATAGTTGATAATTATTGTTGACCATGTTCGGTCGTGAAGGGAGAGGGTTGGTCGACATGTTACACTGGGTATTTGCATGGTGTAATATTATGAAATGGCCTTGAATTTGTATATTTTTTTTACAGACATTTTATTACACGTGCACGTTTGGTAGACAGCAATAAAAGCAGATATATTTTGCACCGATTCTTGTACCACTGATTGCGGTTTTCATAAAAATAATGATAGAAATTCACTGAAAATTGGTTTTACAGACGACTATGCGCTAAATATGATATAAGCACATTAGCTACGTTATGCAGTGCACGCATAATGTAATAAGTATATGTATAAAGTACATTAATTTATATTTAAGACTAAAAAATATTTCTTCTGTTAGGGCCCAACTGGCCCAAGAAAAAATATGAAAAGCCTGCCTAGGCATTATTATGCAAATTTGAGCACTCGGAGTAGCAATGTAGAAGAAATTCCAATAGAAATAGAAGCTTAAATATCAGTAATTAATGTGTTATATACTCCTTGTTACGAACCAACAAACTGCTCATATAAACTTAAGGTGGTTCGACGACCATACGAAACGTCTTTTGACATTCGAAGGCTAAAGTCGTAATATTTTAAGAGACTTATGAAACAATCTTTCATAAAATGGCTTTCCATTTGCGCGAAATTTCCCTTTTCCTAGAATAAACTTGTATAATCTAGAATAATTTGAGAGTAATCGTTATCCCAAAGTATCACGTGACAAAGTTATTTCTCAAACAGTAGATATGTTTTTTACTCAACCTTTTGGAAGAATAAAAAATATCTTTATCTACGCACATATCATTAGTGCTCTAAAATGCGTTCAGAAACCGTAGGAAATGACCAGCATTACTACAACCGATTTTACTATGAGAACTTTCTTGTCTGTGGTAGTAGGTAAAATCTGTACTGTAATGTCATTACAGTACAGATTTTTGATAAATTTGTATCGTTATGAGTTTAAATTTGGAACAGCTGTCAAAACGCAAGTGGGTCTCTATTCTAGTATCCATAGATATTAAAACAGTTATCGATACGAAACGTCAATTCACTACGTTTTTTAATACAAACCGCACGACATTTGATCTCGAGTGATATAAGTATAAGGGACTTCATTCGGTTTATCTATGATTTAAAAAAAAAACCATTCGCCATGACGGATGATCGAATTGTCGCCATTGCTGTTGTCATTTTATTGTTGGTTTTTTGCTGTTACTAACTACTACTTATGATATGTGTGTAGATAAAGTAGTGTATGCAACTGTACATAATTAGGCCTTAAAACACTCGTGTGATCCTATTATGAAACTCGCTGACGCTCGTTTCATAAAACCACACTCGTATTTTTTTTATTATGGATCACCATTATGGATCAGTCGCATAAACTACTATTAAAAGGGTTGTCCG
Source organism: Epinotia demarniana (assembly GCA_945867215.1). Classification (NCBI taxonomy): domain Eukaryota; kingdom Metazoa; phylum Arthropoda; class Insecta; order Lepidoptera; family Tortricidae; genus Epinotia; species Epinotia demarniana. Next base: position 18,532,525 of record OX244262.1, read on the forward strand.
TCCAGGTCTAGCTAGCTATCTACTTTATTTAATCGTATGGCATACTTTATTTTGGCCTATTAAAGTTTGTCACTCTTTAGTACCACCCAGGGGACACGTGCAGGGTTGTGGTAGGTAGCTCCTGCGGTATCACCTTCGACGGTGCCCGCCTTGTCGGGGCGGGGGGGCTTAGTAACCGTGGACTGGTCACCCATGGTGAAGCTAAGAGGCACCCAGAGCCGGCCTGTTTGGGCTGCCGGCTGGCCCGAGGAGGGCGTACCTAGCGGGCTTGGCTTAGCCCGCTTAGGATGCGTAGGGGAGGGACCGTAGAAGAAGAGGAGTACCGGTATTGCGGTCGCCGTTCTCCCTATCTTCTGTGGCCGAGGCGGGATCGCAGGGGGAGATGAGTGTTGGTATAACGGTGCGCCACTCTCCCTACTCAGCGGCCGAGACGTGTTCGGCGGCGGAACCACAGACTTGATCCGCCAGCGGGTGCTGGATTTTTCCGCACCCACGATCTCTTCGTAGCGGACTCAGGGGGGTCCGCTACTGAACAGGTGGAGATCGAGGAGGCAGACGCGTCCAAACATCTGGCGCACCTCACGTGGAGGGCCTCCGGGCATCCGCGAAGAGCTGCTTATGAGCAGCTGCCGCCGGCGGGGTCGCGGATGTGTGCGCAAGCGTTCCCGTAACCTCGCCACATGGCGGCGAGGCGGCAAATGGGAGGGTTTTTAGTGGGTACACCGTGGGTCTCAGTCTCATCAGCTCAAAGGGAGTCCCACATAACCACTCGGGTCACCCCCTGCGCCCGCGTGGTATGCGTAACGCATTTCCCCCCCCCCCCCCCCCCCTAAACAAAAAGAAGGTAGCTCCTGCGGAAGCGAGTGACAGTTGTCCCCCCTTTGTCAAGTAAGTGGGCAACTCGACTGTAAGGATTTCTTAAGCCACCCGAAGGCCTCTAACTCGGTTTAACGACTTCTGTCATAGACAGCAGCCGGGATCAACTGCTTAGCGTGCCTTCCAAAGCACTGAAGCGCTCATTTATATTTACCACTCAAACATCAGGCCCGTAAATGCAAACCCATCCAAAGACTGACCGCTGCCATCGCTTAACCTGCGTCATCGTTTCCGACTCGCAGGCGCCGCTAGGCGCTAGGCTATGAGCGCTACTGCCAATGAAGGACTGACAAAAAATGGTCTAAATTAACCTGTTCTTGTTTATTATCCCCCGTTAACAAACAGCTAACGAGTCTTAAATGTCACAACGCGTTAAGGCCGACGGGAATAATGGCCTTTCTATCCGCTCATTAGCCAAAATATGTCTGTGTGTCTACAGAGTATACAGAACAAAAAGCTGTTCGAGCATCCGCCACCGGAACACCTCGGGCGAAGGCCGTGTTGTACGCAAGGGAAGGTGCATTTACACCAGATTTATATTAATAACATTCGTATGTGCAAAAAGTTTTTTAACCCCCGACGCTAACGAAGAAAAAGTTCAACATGTGTGTGCTGTGTGTCTGTCTGTGGCGTCGTAGCTCACAAAGTGATGATGTTTTTATTAATGGAAAGTTTTGTCGGTCGAGATGGTACTTAAGTATACGTGTCGGGATTTTTCCCAATGAATGTCTACCTAAGTTCAGATAACATTAGATTTTTAAGGCGCCGTAGGTTCAGCGAAGTTAAGCGAACAGTGTTTTTGAAACAATATAATGCGTCTATTTATATTAATATTGTTTAAAAAAAATACGAATAGTAATCTTGAGGCTTTTCTGCAGGGAAATCAGTGTTTAGAAACATGATTAAGCATTTTTCGCTCGATAGAAAAAAATCACGAACATAGGTCTAAAAGGGTCTAAAATACACTTAAAATATTTGTTACAAATTACGAACAAAAGCTAAAAATATTAAAATGGCTTCTAAAAATCGGCAATATCATGTTTGAGGGAAATCAGTGTTTACTTTTTTATTTATTTAAACGGCCAAAAAATTAAAATAAATTAACATGATTTACTTCCGAGCACGCACTTCCATCTCGCTCACGCTTATGCTCAGTGAGAGGGAGAGAAGACCATGAACCTACGGCGCCTTAACGGTCGATTCTTCGTTTATGGGTGAATGTCTCCTCCACATGCATAAATTTGAAATGGCATGGCTGATAACGCTGGTCAAATATGTTCGTGATATTTGTCAAACTAGATTAGTCGATTTGTAAATAATGCGATTGTAATTAAAATACTATTTAGCACTTTAAAAAAATACGAAGTATAGTTTTATCATCACTGTGAGTAGTCTCTTCTTTTAAGGCAAGACACCTCATAACATAAATCATTATGGAGAAGTATTTAAATTAGCTGACCCATTTATTTTAATCAAGAATAGTCAACATTATCAGTAAGAAATTTTAAAAACACCTCGCCGAAATGAAAAATATTGTATTTAATAAGTTGTAGGGTCTGTACATGTTTTATGTATTAAAGTCAAATATCTTCGTAACTGTTTATGGTATGGTTAACCCTCATTATAAATATAGTAGTCATATATCTGCCATTTGATGATAAACAATAATTAACGAAATACTTGAATCTAAAGGATAAAAATAACAGGTTTGTTGAAATTCACCCTTATCTAAGGACCTTGCCAAAAGGATTTTAATTATTTCGATCATTTAGTGCTTTTCAAACATAACAATACTTAACTTTTTCTTGCAAAATTAACTATTTATTTGTATTTGTATTAGTTTTGCTTAAAATCGCATGATGATTAACGCACGATTTTTCTAATTTTATATGGAACAAGGTACAGTTATAATGGGCAAAATTACATGTGCAGTTTGCAGTTGCATTTACAGACACACCCATTAGTGTTAAAAAAAATACGTCTATACATTCGACGTCTAAAAAGTGTCAAAAATGTTTGCCTTATTACGATCGAATAGGGTACAAAAATATAAACCTATGATATTTGACGTCCACAGTACCTACTAGAAGTGATACCTTGTTTCACGCTGCAAAGTAAGTAGGAGCCCCGATAAAACAAACCAATTGTAACCTTGATTTTCGTCGAATTGAATTGAAGTCGAAGTGGTCCACGAATGCAACATTACAGCGCTATGCAACGGAGCGAGTCTACTCGAATACTTGGAATAGCTGAGAAAGAAAAGATATGTACAAGTAAAGCAATAAGCAAAATAAAAGATTACGTCAATTTATCTTAAGTAAGATCACTTCTACATATAGGTACTCGCCTTTACCTGCAGATACCCCACAGAAAATGAAAAAGATATTCATATTACCATTAAAAGTAAACTTGTCATGTCAAGTTTTAAATACTGGGGTAGTAAATAAATATGCGCGGCCTTGTCCCGGCAATCAGTGCAGATATATTAACTGTAAAATTAGCCTGCCGCCGCGGGCCCACGTCGTGGGTGGAATAAGGGACTACTGAACCAAGTAAGCTACTCGGCAGCGCCGCTAGCAAAAGGTTTACAGGACTGGTAGTGTAGTTACTACTTTTGCCAACAGACCACCTGACGCTAACCAACGATAACGTGACCTTCGATTACATAGTTATATCGTTGAAACTCTGGATCAAGATATATTAGGGGTGAATGGTGAGGTGAGTCAAGACAGTTTGTGAATAGCATAGCAGGCGTTGGAGTGACAAATGGTCACGTAATTATGCTATTTTTGGAGACGAGGTATAAGTATAGATATGATGTACCTATGGATTCATTAACGATAATTATCTTAGCACTTCTGCAACTGTATGCGGAACATATTCAATTATGTTACATATGTACCAAGTCTCAATTCGGTCATTTTTCTCAACTCAGTGTACCTAACTATCTAGGTTATCGTAGTGTTTGTAGTTAAGTAAGTTTTTCATAGCTTTCCTTTATTTTAACTTGAATTGTATTTGAAATCTATTAAAACTAGTCATGTTTAGTCTATTTATTATAATTATATACCCAATAGATTATGGATTATGGATCTGGTGCGAATGTTTAGTGCGACATATCTCAATTATGTTCGTCCTCCTATGTCCATCCTATTCCTGAACTTAGTAACTACACGATTACACGTATTTTCTCTATTTCTACTGCGCGTTTATTTAACTTACCCGTGTTTCATTTCCGTGATTATAATACTCCAAAATCCTACTTATTAGCAAACGGGAGACTTAACTTTTCAAAACAAAAATTATAAAAAACATTTTAAAATTCACAACGAATCTAATATGTCGTAATTGTAAAGTGGTAATGTCGCCGGCGCTAGTTGAGGTCTGCCAAGACGCGGGCGCCAACGCGAGCCACCGTAGAATTAACTCGCATAAAGAAACCCTATAAAGTACACCTAAGACTGCTATAAACCTTCAAATATAAATTAAAATGCTAAATATGTATAAAATTAATTAGATATGTAGGAAAATCTAAACGATTCAACGAATGGAACTATCAAACGCGTTGTTATCGTCATCACTTTAGTATACAATTTGTTAAAAGCAATTAAACATACGAGTATTTAACTTTAGTGTTTTAAAACTGAGTATGCTATCTTCATAATCCATACTTAATATTATCTCTGTCTGTCTGTCTGTTACCTTTTCACGTTTAAACCGCTGAAGCGATTAAGGTAAAATTTGGTACGGAGATAGTCTGAACTCTGGGAACGACATAATTATAATAGTTTATATCCCGAAAGTTATATGCGGCCGAGGTGGCGGGCAGGAGCTAGTTACTTCTAATTAACTATGTAAGATCAGCGGTTAACAGTTTGTGCAATTTTATTTAACACCCTGTATTAAAAATAACTAGGAATCGTATGGATTGCCAAGAAGTCGGTTATACAATATATATCTATTCAGCTATTATAAATAAGCACCAATTTTTACTGACTATTGTATGAATTGTCTAGATCGTACCAATAAACTTTACCGAGCAAAACACATTCCGCATCCCCAGTGGGTTCATGGGTGGAATTAAATAATTGTTTATAATAATTGAAATGTAAAACCAATTACGCAACTAAGGCAATTTCCGTTTGAAGAGATGCTAAGGAGAGTAATTACTACATACCGTGCATAAAACTTTATCTTTCCGCGGTGGTTCTCCATTTTTATACTTACAACTGTTCAGTCTTAATAAGAGTGACACTGATAATACAACGTGTTTAAGAATTAACGCAAAACCGTTTATAAGGGTAACAGGCATTGTGTTCTGATAAGAAAAAAGTAAGAAAAATTCTTTTCTGACGCGATTTTTTTTACATTAGTGTAGAGCGTTTACTATTCGACTTTTTAAAATTCTTTACTTTTTTCTTATCAGAACACGATGCCTGTTATGCCCTTAAAAGGTTTTGCGTTATCCCACTATTTAAGTATAACACTTCGTCATTTGTCTTCTTATCTGTCCAGTTAATTTATAACTACAATATTCCTTGATTTTTTATTAATAATAGCGGTGTAGACACAGCGGTAGAGACTTTTCCCGAAAGTATTATAGTTATTTGTGTCACAAGGGAGCAAAATAGTATATTTACGGCGAGGGCGGTGTATTGAATCCTGAACGTAGCGAGGGATCCTACAATAGAATCCTGAGCGTAGCGAGGGATTCTAACGTAGGATCCTGAGCGTAGTGAGGGATACAAGTGTTTACGCCCGAGACGTAAAGAATTTTGCTACCGAGTGAAACATACTATTTTTCACACCGACTATGAGGAAATTTAAAAAAAGCTATGGTTAAAATATATCTAAATTATCTTAATTTTTATTACTAACTTTTAAATATTACGAAATAATTTTTTTAATAATTTTTTATACAACATTGTTATAGTTAAAACTTGAAATATGTTCGTTTTGAATCGACTACGATGAAATTACAATCGATTATTTTATTAACATCTGTGTTCAATTGGCACATTGCGGACAAATGTTCCAATGCCAACGTATAAATTAAAAAAGTAGCTTGAACAGAAAAGTAGCGTTTTGGTCCCTCTCGTCGTGGAGCAAAACTTACTTTTCCGAATTAAAGGTGTGAAAAAAATATTGTCAAATGGAGAAAAAAGTAAACCAGGGCATTAAAGAATCACAAAGTTATGTGTCCAAAGTTAGGGGGGTATATGCTGTCCCTTTTCCGCAAAGATCACCTTCATATGAAACGATTGTCATTTACTATGACCTGATATTTGCGAGCGTTTTCTCTCTCTAACAAGCTATATGAAAACGGTTGTAGTGTCATAATTATTTGAGATATATGAGATATTTTGCCTTCTTTCTTTTGGAGTACAGTCAGCATCAAAAGTAACTGCGCAATTGACATCTTCAAAAGCTTAACAAAGACTTTTGACGTCTTCGTTTGACCAGTCACTTTTGATGCAGACTGTACATAATAATAAATTTTGAGTCTACACCCCACCTGTATTAATAATGTTGCGTCAGTCGTAACATAATGCTATCGAAACATAATATATCTGGTTTTTAAACCTCTGGTTTTAAATTACCCACTACTAAGTCATTATTTATGAAACTCCTGCTAATTCCCAGTCCCAATTTTTAGGGTTCCATAATCAACGAACAACCCTTACCTATAGTTTATCATGTCCATCTGTCCGTTCGCTGTAATTCGTCATGACTTGTCAATCACGACGGTAATTGGGTAAAAAAAACCTCTCCTGCACGGAATGTGATGATGCAATTGTTACAACCGGCAATAGATATTGCAAGTTAAATAACAGATCATTAAAAAACCACAATTTTGAGAATACCGTAAAATGCATGCAACACGAAATATGGCCATATAAACGGTGCTCTAATGGTACGTCATATGTAACCTAGCATTAAGCGAAAGAGAACCCAAGCTGAAATGACTGTGCAGTAAGTCAAAGAGAATTCTACTCTCGTATAATTAGACACACAGCGTAGGTAGATGAGGTACAGCATTGATGGTAGGTATATCAGAGAAGTTATATACTCTATTGTCGGATGCATTAGGACTTATTTCGTTGTCTTAAAAAACTGTGACAAATGTGGGTAAAAAACAATCAAACTTACAACAAAACCATCGTAGCACTTCAAACCCATTTGTTGGGTACCACGATTGAATTCTCAAGTTTAGCAATTATGGACTTAAGCCATTTCTGTTATAAATATTCGATATTTATTGCTGACTGTAAGCATGTAGCGAACAATTTGCGTGTTTACTGAGCGCGTGGCCGGCTCGACGACTCCATCAGGGAAAATTAAGTTATCAAGTTAAAATTTATTATGATCAATAATAATACGTCATGTGAGCCTCCGTAAAGGGACATTAATTTAAGTGGATACTCCAATCTGCGAAGGCTCCTGAGCTCTACAACATATCCATCATCAATATCAGGTCATATAACGGGGTGGTATTCAAATGATTAAAATACACTATTTTTGCACGAATGGTCTACTTTAACGAACGACATTCATTGGTGCGTGTATAATGCTTAAATCGAAGAATAAATGAATTGGACTTTAAAATCTGAATAGGTTATTCCTGATTTTATGTTAAGCACTTTTAAATATCGAAATAATAGTAGTTTAATAATAATAGTAGTTTATTTTTTTTTGTAACTAACACATCCGGGTCCAAAAACCTGAAATAAATTAATGGAATTGAATTGTATTGAATATGCAACTGATCCATGATGAGAGGCCTTAAAATGTAAGTGTGGTTTTATGAAACGAGCGTCAGCGAGTTTCAAAATAGGATCACACGAGTGTTTTAATGCCTAATTATGTACTAAAGTTGCATACATATTTCTGCTTCATTATAAAAGCTAGAACTATGTAAAATATATCATAAGAAAGCAAATTTCATGTGTTATTGAAGGCTATCAATCAAAATGGCAATTCATAATTAGAACTATATAAAAAACTCGTTTTTCTAAATTAAGTCACGCTGTTTCAACCCTCCTAGTACCGAGGTAAGTTGAAACAGGTACCAAGGTAGGTTGACACACAATGAGAGACTACGATTATGAGAACATAAGCACTCATTTATGTGAGTAATCAGTTCTGTTGAACAAAAATATACATTTTTGATATTGCAGAAAAGTTTGCCTGAGATCAATCAACAATAAAGTCTGTATACATAAGTATAATCATTTTATAAAAAGATTTTTTTAATACAGTTGCTCAAAAAGTGGTACTTTTTGTGGCTGCGTAGCGTACGAGAAGCTCAATTTCTCGAACTAGTGCTTTTTACTTTTTAGTTCCAAACTATACTTTCGAAACGCAGTAATTTTATATTAGATTTTTTACCCGATGGCGCTGATTCCAATAGTATGTTGTCACTGTCAGTGTCATTTGTAAAGTATGGGTTCGTTCAAAAATAACTTCGAAGCAAGCATATTTTATCGCAATGATATATTAATTTATTCTTTTTCGCAATTGTATTAAAAAACGTCGTTTACAACACGTGTGAAATGTCTTTTACCATTCGTACCGAGTCTTGCCACTCGCTTTCAGCTCGTGGCAAGATACCTCGGTACTAGTGGTAAAAAGACATTCTTTTCACACTAGTTGTAAAATGTACTATTTTTATTGTAATTAGTAAGGCACATTTTAAATAGGTTTATCTATATTGAATAGTATTTTAGCATTATAGCATAATAGTATTTTAGCATTAGATTATTATAGTAGCATTTTAGTATTTATCTACCTGATATCCTTATTATTTAATAAGGATATCAGGTAGATAAATACTAAAATGCCACATTTCCAATAAAGAATAATTTGAGTTATAACACTTTGCTACGTACCTAAGATTTTTTTGTCATAAGGTAACTTCTTTGATAGCCTATTCGTATATCTGAACACTAATTTAGCCTCAATTCATCTTTATTCCTTTATCTAAGTCAGCAGTCAGCAAAAACCAAATACAAAATAGTACTACAACATTGCAACCGAGGCAAGTTGCAACAAGGGAGGTGGGTTGAAACAAGGTGTTTCAACTTACCTCTGCCTCGAAATTAACGGTCTTTTATATATCATCGTGATTTTTAGCTGCAAACCATTATTTTATTAAAAAAATGAAGAGACTGCATAAAACCTAATTAACTACCGATGCTTTAAAAATGATCAATGCGCGCCACAAATTATATGACATGTAAATAAACAGCGTTGAAAAAAATATAAAAAACCTACTTTTCGTGAAATTTTGAGCACTGATGCTGTATCTCCACAACCATACGCCTGGTGGCCTAGGCGTGTACTGACGAGTTGATCAACGGGAAGGCGCGGTTAGAAATGCGTTATTGCTAAATTTCTAATCCCTATAGTTTCTGAGATTTTGACGTTGTGTCAACTTACATCTGTGTCAACTTACCTCGGTCTCCCTACACACAGATCATAAGTAGTAGTAATTAGCAGCAAAAAACCAACAAAAAATGAAAACAGCAATGGCAGCAATGAGATCCTGTGTCACGACGAATGGTTTTTTTAATTCATAGACAAACGAATGAAGTTCCTATACTCATATCTCTCGTGTGGTTTATATTGAAAAAAAAACATACTGAATTGACGTTTCGTATCGATAACCGTTTTAATGTCTATGGGTACTAGAATAGAGAGCCACTTGAGTTTTGACAGCGATTCCAAATTGAAACTCATAACGTTACAAAAATCTGTACTGTAATAACATTACAGTACAGATTTTACCTATTACCACAGACAAGAGTTCTCATGTAAGTTCTCATAGTAAAATCAGTTGTATAGTATAAATTCTGTAAGAATGAACTTTTGACAGCTGTCATCCCAGTACAATTTATGTCATCATACGTCATTTTTAAAGTTTATTGTACTGGGATGACAGTTGTCAAAAGTTCATTCTTACAGATTTTATACTATAGTAATGCTGGTCATTTCTTACGGTTTCTGAACGCATTTTAGAATACTAACGATATGGGCGTAGATAAAGATAATTTTTATTCTTCCAAAAAGTCTTCTTTGATTTGAATAACTTGTAAACGCACCCGGTGGTTATCAAGAAAGTTAATAAAAGTAACGTTATCGGGAATATCAAAATTATTTAATATGTACATATATGATATGGCAACGACGGCATTTGCACAAACATGTGCAATGTGCGACAGTCAGCTGGCCACTAAAATTTGGATAAATCAGGTCATCTAACCAGAAGTGCAATAAAATCCATGGCGCCTGGCGGTACTAGATTTATTTTAATTCATTTTATTTAATTAAATTCATTATAAGCGACGGTATGCTCCAAACTTGCTTGCATGTTTGTATACTAGGACAGCGATAAATAAGCATACGGTCTGCTAGATGGTACGAAGAAATCGTAGCCTAAGAACGCTTGCGACTTTAGAAGATTCGAAAGTGCGTTTCATTCACCCTTTATTGATTTAAGGATTCGTTGTGTTAAATAACCGAGTGATTATGGTAAAAAAAAGTCAATGTGTCAAATACGTACCTAGGTTTTTATTTGAGTTAGGTTTTCATAACATTTGTTTCTTATATTTATTTTGAATTCCTTGTTAGAATATTGTATTTAACTTTTAATTTGACCATTTATTTAGTGGTTCATATTCCAACTTGCCCGGGAGATGTGACGCCGCGCCGTTAACTTAACTATGTGCATACTTAATATAAATTCAGTGGGAACTCTAGAGCCCGCAAACTAAACAACGACTAAATATTTAAAGACACGCTCCTTAAGTGAGACAAGCATACAAGTGTGGATAAGCTGTTTTGCTTACAAGACAATAACTAAATAAATTCAACACATTGAAACTGCACTACATTTGTGTTGTTAGTGAAAGATAATAGTGTTCTTTTTAACTAGGTACATACCCGTAATGGCACGTCATATATTCTTATATATCGGTCAGCCGACTGCCCGGCCGGACACTCGGACCCGTGGGAGCCAATGTATTGTTTTCTGCGCTCGCGCAAGATTGATAGCGGAAGCGCGATTGAGATCCAACTGCTTTTATTATTTGTCAAACAGTGCACAATGTAATCGAGGTCATTATTTATAGCACTTATGCTTTACTGGAAATTGTTTTCAGATTCTCCTTTCTTGCTATGGTTTCGATTGCAATTGGCCAATTAACAATTATCAAGGAGTCTAAGGTAGGTGCCAGTGACTTTCTAATCAGATTTAAGTATATACAATTGTATATTCTTCCCAAAATACGAGTAGCCGAACTCAAGTCATACAACCATATTATACCTTTTTTGAAACATTCCCCACGTTTTATTTCTAATTGTGACCTTCAGCCATATTACGCGAAACATTAACTTTAAATTAATCGTTTCTAACACCTCATTTCCTTAATTCCCCGAAGATTGATGAATCCGGTATCTAAAAATAACTAACAATTCGCAATACGTATTCAAATTCATCAATCATTCCATCTATTAGTTTAAAGAGAAACGCAAAAATGTGCTAGATGTCGTGGGTGTGCTCCCACGTCGTTATAAACACATTTCGCTTGCGCGAAAACTAGGCGGGACTAACGCGGACTACATGGAACACCTTCTAAGGGAGCTTAATGAACGAGATTGATTGCCGAGATCCTAATTGCTTCGTGTAAGAAACAATATCGTCACCTGCCAAACTAATTGAATCTCTTTTCGATTCACTGAAGTCATTTTATGCTCTTTCTAAATTATTTTTTATTCATCTATTGACGTGAAGATGGCAAGTTACCTGATAGGTCGGTAGTAAATTAATTATGTAACCTTTAGAGCGGTCGTCCGTTCCTCACCTATTTAAACTTAACCCGACCAGGAAATATGAACAGTGGTGTTTGTAAGAGCTGAAGAATGATCACGTAACTTTTCGAACACATGTTAGACAGGAGTGACATTTAACTCAAGACTATATGTCAATAAAACATAATATATGTGTAAAAATATTTGATAATTGATGAATCGGACGACCGTTTAGTCTAGTGGGCTCTGCCGATCATGGCGATGGCAGGCGCGAAAATGTACACAGTCAGCAATAGCATCAGACACTTAAATACATAGTGTATTTACACTTAAAATCATATATATCTAATACTATTGTGTAATTACTTACTGGTATCTAATCCAAGAATTTATTATGTTTAGTTGGCTGTAGTTGGTTTCTGTCTTTCTAATAATCCAAGAGGCTAGATTGAGAGGGCGAATAGTCCGACATTATAAAGCCTAATGGTAGTACGTATGGCCTTTTTATCTCCGTAATTAAAGTTATCTGCGAGTAAGAGACGTCAGGGCGTTATCAGCCCGTGTCCAGTGCGTGTTATCTTCATTACTGCTCTCGCAACTTTAATTCACATATCCATTAATTTTAAAAGCTGCCGCGTACGTTTGTTAAACCAATAATTATCTACGGCTTTACGAGGGCGTAATAAATCATTTGCAAATCAAACGGTGTCGAACATCTCGCCGTGGGATAATCCTCTATTGAAATTGCAGATTCAAGATGCTCCCGAGGCCTTGGGAATTATTAGTATTACCTACAATGTTTGAGTAAATATGCTGGATCTTTGAAATACTCTACAATGACACGAGAAAACGCAACGTGTTCTCCCTAGAACTCAGTATGAAACGACTATTATAATATCCATCTTCATAGTAAGTTTGATACCATTATTGTAACCGAAACAAGAGAAAAGGAATGCCGTTGTTTTGTGTAGTTCAATACAAGAATGTGAGCTTTGTACATTTTTTCATAAACGAAAAATGCCGTAGAATTACAAATATCTATGAAAAAATTAGTTTTAATGAATAAACGTTTTGATTTTCATGTTTTCATTCAATTATCGAGAGACATAAATTGGAACTCCAAAAGCGTAGGCAACAGTGCTCTAGAAGTTAACATCTTCCTACTATTGCGAGTGTGAAAATATCGTGATGGCTTATGTTACTTCGTCGTAATATACATACATATGTATTTTAGTGTTGTCAGATCAGTATAGTTGTTTTTTTAATTTCCATTAAAAAAAAGCTTTGTTTACTTACGAAGTGTTTCTTTGAGTTCACCTCCAAGACTCTTTACGTCAATATCCCAACTGACATAAAAGTTATTATTTTTAAAACTTATATAGATACTAAATACTCAGACAGATTCATTTTATAACAACCCAGACAATAATTAGAATGGATATAACCATTATACTCGTTTCTACCAATTGCGTTTTAAATAAGTAATTATAATTGTTTATGTTTAAGTAAAAATCTTAATAAGTAAATGTTTACGATGTAATTTACCCGCATACTACTTGAAGGAAACTGCAGGCTAGTAATATGCTGGTAGTTTCAGACTTTTGCATATATGCCCCGACCAAACCAACCCCCCATTTTGCAGTAATTTCCGCGTGTTTAACAGCTCGCTTAATTTTATTGCACGAAAATTACTTTTTACAAGGAAATACTTAACATTTATATTTTGCCATATATTTATTATGGTAAGTAATAATAAGTTACCAGTTTAGCGTCCAATGTGTAAAAAATAGCATGAAATACCTTTTAGGGTTATGTACATAAAAGGTAGCAATTGCATCTTATTATATCTAGTGCTATATTACTATACTATACATATGTAGTAGTTTGACTAGTTTGGTAATAAATAATTTGTCAATTCAGTCTTTGAATTTCAAAAACAAGGACATTATCGCGAGTTCCAAAGCTCGCAGAGCTACTTGTATATATGTGTACTAGCGGCCGCCCGCGACTTCGTCCGCGTAGATTTTTGATGATGACAAAGATATAAAATAGGTAAGTGAATTTTATTCTTAGTTAAAATCGTCTAAGTAGACATTACATTTCAAACAGTGGCAGACACTGATATGCGATTGTTAAAGAATTTTTAAAGATTTTCCAATCAGATTACGGGAATTGTTTGCAGAATGCTTAATATTCCGTCAGTTATCTGATGCTTTAATCTAATTTTAATTTTTGGCAAAAATGACTCTGCAAGATTTAGAGCGACGCATGGATTTGGAGCTAGAAAATGGGGATCTTAGTTATTATGAGTGAGATTTAAAAAAAATCGTAAGGCTGTTAAAACAATCTTAAACTCAGCACTGGAAATCGAGAAATGGAGACAGGTTAATGAAGAGTACATCTCTTTAAAAAAACCGGTGTTCCCCGTACAAAACCTTCAACCTTTTTTAACCCCCATTGGGATAGAATTTTCTTAAACGCTGAAATAACTTTTTTTGTATTTTAATAAGTTTACTTTGTACAAAGTTTCAAGTTCATAGTTCAAAAATTAATGTTTCCCCCATACAAACTTTGCACCCCCATTTAACCCCCTTAGGGATGGAATTTCCAAGAATCCCGTCTTACCCGTTGCCTACGTCATAAAAGGAAGTCCTGGTGTAAATTTCAAGTTCAGTAGTTTCGGCTGTGCGTTGATGAGTGAGTCAGTAAGGACATAGACATTTATATGTATAGATCAAGCATGAAATACAATATGTATGTATATGTATGTGGCGTTTTGATCCGTTTTCAAATGTTAATTGCTGATTATTGAGAATTAAACCAGACATAGCACCGCACTGTTTAATCCGTTCACAGAAGTGGAGATATTCTGCGACTCCGTTGAATAAAAAAAGTTGGATGGAATACGGAGCCTTAACGTGAAAATCCGATTCGCACTTGGATAGTTTTTAATGGAGCTTTCAATGTTAAAATAAAATAAATGTTAAAACAATTTTATGAGTTATTTGGACACTCCATACTTTCATTAACTTAATAATTAAGACAATTGTAAGCCTTACAGACAGAGTTCATTCAAGTTAAAATGAATGCTGTGCAAATACTTCATGGTATGCTGGTATTTTTATAGTTTCCGTATAGGTTTGTTATTACAAGAATCAGGTCATTTTGAGGATTTTTGTTCTGAAAGTAATTGGCATTGCCAATGGCAAGCCTGAAATAATTGGCAAAGACATGCTCTGCATTAAAAAAACTTAAACTCAACTGTTGTTTCTTGTTACAGAGAAATTGTACGAGTGGGGCCGATTTATTCATTTTGCAAGGTTTCATCACGATGGTTTATGATAACAACCGCATACCTTTATAATCACGGAGCATGTATCGTATCCAAGTGTTTCAGTCTGGCCTAAGCCTGAATGTCAACGAGAGATGTGCAAATCTCTCTGGTGGATATTCACTCTAAAGGTGCTCAATAATCAAGAGCATTAGCTTGTAATGAGCATTCTAGCGAATGAAACAGGTAAAAGATGATAGAATAAACAGGAGCGTTATAGTGAGAGAAGAACGACAACAAAATTGGCTTCGCCGAGCAAAGCAATTGTGTTATTGTTCCGCCCACACCTCCTGCACTGTTGTGCACTGCTTCTACTAGAGCGTTTGCTAGAATGTTCGTGAAAATGTTCGTGAAAATGTTCGGCTCTGTGGCTCTGTACGTTGTTAAGTTCCACAAATTTAAAAATGGCGTATATTTCTCGTATATTTGTTAAGAATATTTTCGTTGTTATTATCCTAACCATACAATGATAGGCCAAAACTAAAACGAGCACTCTCGGGTATCTGATGCTTTCTTTTCAAATTATCAAAGCAATATTTATAGTGAAACAATCAAGCCTCTATTCCGTTTTTGAATTATATAGTGACTATTCATAATGATGCACTAGCAGGTGTGAGATAATGAAACTGACTGCAATAGCTATATACGGCTGGTGATTAACACCTTAACAAGCTTCCATGTGATATAACTGACGTTCAACACACTGCGCAAATATTAATAAGATGCATAAACTATGCATACCCGTATTTAAATTGGTAGGTAAATACTTACGGGGGTTAACTTTGTTACAATGTTTATTTTACAATTAATTTAATAGCCATCTGAAATTATGTCACATTATACAACAATCGGTCTCTGCCATCGAGTCTCGTTAAATTCTTTCAATGACTGGCCCAAATAAGGGCCGGTCCGTTCCACAATATTCACAGAAAGTGACAGAACGGTTCATTGACTCAAAAGTAAAAATGTGTAAATAAAATTGGCCCGCCACCGGCACCGCCGGCTCGCTCTGCCCACCCTTAATTGCTTGTCAACAAATTCTTGAATGTACGTCTCTGCGGGAACACGAGATTCCTCTTTTTACTTATCTCCAATACTCGATAAACAAGTCATCAAAAGAACCCTCTCCAAGCTAATAATTACTGCTCGATAAAATACACTTTTGTTACAGTTTACTCTGTAATGAGGGAGCGGACGAATGTCTCGTCGGTCGGTGGGACACCTTCATGGCGGACACCTTTAATGGGTGCTACATTGTGGAGACGTTAATGGTTGACATTGATACGTTTAAAATTGGAGTCGCTCTCACATACTTTGTTTATTTTGTATTTATTTAACGTCACGAAAAGATTGCATCAAATGTTGTACTACTTTAAGTGTACTCTAACACAACGTTAACATGGTTAACAATTAAGTTTTTCAGAAAAATCCATTGATTAAATGAGGAGATTTGTGTTTGGTATAAAATCCTTATGGTACTAATAGATTTCTCCCTTTTTGCAATCCTTCATACACGCAATTCTTCACAACAGCAATGCACATTAATTATTTTACACAAATGTGTTTTTCCATAAGTACATTCACATTCTTTATTTAAATAACAGAAAATACAGACGACATTAATAACACTAATAACCGACGTGAATGAAAATTGTCCAAGCTTGCAAAATACCAACTCTTAATGAATATAGCAGCCGTTTAATTACTGTTTGTCACCTAAGAAATGGTCTTTGAATCTCTATTAAAGTGAAATATATTTGCCGGTGTTAAATGCCTTCTATAAATTTTCGTGATTAAAATATAAATATTTATGCAATACGCACAGGCGCCGTTTCGCTGGCTCTTAATTGAACAGCCAAGTCGAAAGAGATGTTTCACGGCGAGCACCTAAGTACTGATACCTACAGGAGTACCTTCACCTGTTTTATTATGCTTACATCAAAAGCGTATCTGTCTTATAACGCTATAGTCTTGTCACGTAAATTCACATAGCTTTTTAAGTGCCTACCTTCTAATCTTTCGATGTAATGTAGAAAGTTTAATATAAGTACTAACATGAAAGCCTGGCACAGTACCTCAACAGTACCTAAGCTTAAATTATTTTTACTTGTTTTTAAGCATCAGATTAAAATGGCTGTTTCAAACACTGTGTAAGTGATGTAAGTGTTTCAGGTCAGTAGTGGCGCAAAATATTTAATACTGACAGTATACCGAGAAGTAAGCTCTCGGCTTAGATTACGTGGCGCCAAATGCGGAAGTTACCTAAAGGAAACGTCATTGCCTGATACCAATTAATTAACAATTTAGTTTAGAAGTCTTGTCTAAAAACTAACATAAACTCTTTCTTTAATTAATAGGCAGCAGATCAAGGCGTTGTAATTAGCATCTTCCAATTTAACGACTTAAAACTTAACTTACTGTAAAAATTCCCAACTTAAATCTCTTGGTGTTTATAACAAATATAATGAAAACGAGTGGGTACCTACCGCGTTTATTTTTGCTTGGACACCGCGGAGTCGCGTGACCAGTTGCTGCCTGCCACGCGCCGCCCTCAGTGCACGTGCACTGCCGGACACTGAAACTTATAGAAACCCATCATCATCATAAATTTAAGAGTTTAGCTCTTGTCGGTGGAGTAATTTCCAATCTGATCTACATTCTGCCTTTGCCTTTAACTCTCTATAAGACCATATTTTTATCTTTTCTTTTATCTGATCCATATATGCTCTTCTAGGCCTTCCTCTTTTTCTCTTTCCTTCTATCTTTCCTTCTATTATCATTCTGATCAAGTCGTCGTGCCGTAGTAGGTGTCCTATCATTCTTCCTCTTCTGTCCTCAATTACTTTCATCAGTTTCCTCTTTTCGTTTACCATGTTCAAGACCTCTTCATTAGTTTTCTTCTCAGTCCAGCCAATTTTTTCTAGCCTCCTCCAACACCACATCTCAAATGCTTGTAGTCTCTCCCTGTCTCGTTGTGTCATAGTCCAAGTTTCGCACCCGTAGAGAGCTATGCTCCAGATGTACACTTTAACCAGTTTCTTCCGAGTGGCGCTTGATATTCTAGCTGTGAGCAAATGTTTTTTATGATTAAAGGCTTGCTTTGCCATGGCTATCCTGGCAACAATATCAGGTGTACATCTGGAGTCGTCTGTAATAATACTGCCTAAGTATGTGAATCTCCTTACTTGCTCGATTGAGATCCCCGCCAAAAAAATTGAATCTACGACTCTTCTTTTCGAAACAACTAAAAATTTTGTTTTGCTAGCGTTAATTTTGAGACCAGACTCTGAAAAAGTCGTGTTCATTTCAGTCAGCAGTGCCTGGAGCTCTTCTCCGTTTTCCGCAACTGCTGCTATATCGTCTGCAAAGCGTATAAACTTAACATTTCTTCCATTAAATTTGACCCCTCCAGTATAAGAACCCGTTAATTGTTTGATAGCCTTTTCTATAAAGATGTTGAAAATAAGCGGTGAAAGAGGACACCCCTGACGTACTCCTTGACGAATTCTGGCACTTCCCGTTTGTTCATTTACTATTACTGTAGTTTGTTGCTCTTTATACAGTTGGTATATAATTCTCCTGTCACGATAATCTAGGCCTGCTTCTTTCAATACCTCCATCATTTTGTTCCAATCAACTTTATCGAATGCCTTCTCTAAATCTATAAAAGCTATGTGCGTATCTAAATCTAATTCCAATCGGCGATCAATCAATAGTCTCAGTGCAAGTATTGCTTCTCTAGTACCCCTTCCTTCTCTAAAACCGTACTGGTCTGGCCCTAAACAATCTTCAACTTTTGGTCTGATTCTGTTCTGGATTAATTTCAATATAATCTTGCTAGCTTGCGATATGAGACTCAAGGTTCTATGCTCTTCACATTTCAGTGTATTTGCTTTTTTCGGTAGTGTAACGGTTTTGGTAACCTGGAAATCATTTGGAATTATGCCAGCCGTATACATTTTCTGTATCATGTTGAAAATCTCATCGTGTAGAATGTCACAGTTAGCACATTTAATCATTTCTATGTATATATTATCCAAACCAGCGGCTTTCCCGTTCTGTATACTGCTTAGTGCTATAGAAACCCATATTTAATGATAAAACGACCTTACCTGTATCTGAAGTTCTAAGCTATAACTAAGCAAATTAACATCTATTTCACGAGTAACGGCCGTTGCACGAAAACGGATAATGGGGTTAATAGGGGACAGGTAGTCAAAATAGGTACTCTTAATGTTTTATTTTAGCATTTATTCTTTAAATAATCGTGATAATGGCCGTGAATTCGAAAACAGTACTACGTGTAAACATTGGTCGCTTCGTATTGAGCAGCATACATAATTACATGTAAATTGAGTCTTATTTGGACCATATACATTAGTACACTCGAGCGATCTCGATGACTAGAAGAAGCAATGTGCGACGGCCCCCAACAAGGCGAACCGACGATCTGCCCCCCTATTCTGTAACTTGTTTTAAGCTCACCTCAACCCTCACCCATAAATATATCTTGACACCGCGATGCGTTGTAACTAACCGTAGGTAGAGGTCTAGTTTCGTGACGGGTGACCGGCGGGGTGAGCCGCATTAGCGCGTAGCGAATAACAGCCCTAATCAGAATCGCGGCTTGCCTTTGGATGTGGCGGTGCAAGATGGGTCCTTGTGGAGATCGTTGGGGAGGCCTTTGTCTAGCTTGGGTCTATAGGTAATTAGTTAAGGCCCCCTTCAGGGCCCAACTTGGAAATATATGTAAGGAAAAAAAAACTAGCTTGGGTCTTTTGGTGGATAAGGAAGTTAGCACGAAGTACCTTTATTTAGCGTTGGCATGGAAATTTATATTTATTGTAAGGCGCAGAATGAACGCCTTCAGTTTTGTGGGACCTTTCCCTGAAACTGCAAGTTGCTCCGAGAATTCCACTTTATTAATTTATTAGACATTATTGGAGGCAGCTATGTATATGCGTAAAGTGCAAGACTTTACTTCGAGTCTGTCGCTGGCGGTGAAGAACTCTACATACTTGCCACCGCTGTAAACAATTTCAGAGTGAAACACATTCTTGAACACCCAAAAAATGCCTTACCTACAGAAAAGTGATGCTATCACAGACATTTAAATATAAATATGTATAACTAAATACGTAGCTTTATTGTTTTCATTGAACGTCAGTGTGCGTGGCTACTTGCTAGGTCGTCAAACGTTCTTTATTAGGGACCCGCACTGAGGGTTCCATCATTTAAGTTTTCGGTCTATAGTGCTATTGTCTTGTAGTATACTTGTGGGGCATTACTGTTAGGAAGGGCCTAACCTAACCTAACCTAAGCCTTTTTATTGGTAAGGTAATACGTACCAATGGTTAAACCTCCATTCTAATAATTGACATCCCGTTTGTCATCTTTGTTAAGTACAAGGAATTAAGATTAATGGTCAATTAAATAAAAATCAACAAACTTAAAAAATAAAATTATGGTATTAATAGTATTTTATGCAACTGTTGTATAAGTAGGGTCTTAAAACGCGAGTATCGTGAGGCGCGAGGCAATTAAGGCGCCTTGGGTTCAGAGCGAACAGAGTTTTTGAAACAATATAATGCGTCTGTTTATAATAATTTGGTTAAGAAAAAATACGTTTACTAATCTCGAGGCTTTTCTGCAGGGAGATCAGTGTTTAGAAACATGAATAAGCAATTTTCGCTCGATAAAAAAAAATCGCCAACATACCTCTAATTACACTCTTTAAAACGATATTACTTTTTTTTTTAACTTGTTACTTACATGAAACTTGCATCAAAAATTGCGTATTTGTATTTTAGATGGTAATCAGTGAATACATTTTTTTTAAATAAAAACAATCAAAAATAATAATTCGAAAACATCGATAACCGTGATCCTACTCGTGTTCGACCACCGGCCGCCGCCCGCTCAGTGCTCAGCGAGCTGCGTTCGGGGACGGACCTGTGTCGCGCGACTCGTGCTCCCGAATCCGTACGGCCAAGAACATTTCTTACAAAAAATATACCCTGCGTGCTCCCTATAATGGGGAATAAAAAGAATAAAATTAAAATAAGGAGAAGGAGTCACGTTATGAATTGCAGAGCGATTGCCCGAAGAACAAATGAGAAACGGTAAGTGCAATCACAGATAAATAATAAATGCAGTAGTGTAGGTGCCTACTTACTTATTGGCTGTGTGATGCGCGTAAGTTATAATATGTATCTGAAGTGGGAAGTTCGCTATATACTTACCGAAGATATTATATGAATAGTCTTTTTCTTGTTAAATAAGTAGGCACTGTAAATATCATATCAAATTATTCATTTCTGAATGTAATCATTCTCTAAATCTTTTTTAGGTTGTTGGACCGCAACAATAGTACATTACGTAACTAGGGCGGTGAATTCGTGAATGCCCCAGATCGCAGGTGTTTAAATATGCGCTCTGGGGCTTTACGAATTACCGCCCGTGTTGCGTACAAAATTGTACGTCTTCACCTGGTCACAATACGAGTTTTCTCGTACGCGCAGCGTGCAGTAAAACTCGCATTATGGCCAGGTGTGACGTAAAGAAAATAACGAAACCGTGTTCCCATCGAATGAGTATGTAATAATTATTTTAGTCTAATCAGAGGGACTACCGCGAAGTGAAAACGAACTTCGTTCAAGTATCTCCCTCTCTGTCGCTCGAACTAGCAAGTGCGACAGAGACGGAGATACACGAACGAAGTTCGTTTTCGTTTCGCGGTAGGCCCTCAGTACGTGAGCATGGCGGAACCGAAACTCGTGTGACAGTCACACTCTCAACAGAGAGGAGAGGAGTGGAGTGAAGTAGAGAGGAGTGGAGATGAGAGGAATTAGTTAAGCGAAGAGGAGAGGGGCGGGGAAAATGGAGTGAAGGGGAGTAGATTGGAGAGGACTAGTGTGGGGAAGAGAGGAGAATAATGGAGTGCTACATGGGGAGGAACGGCTTGTCCGATTTGGATGAAACTTTGTTTACATATTTGAGTGGGTCCATGGATGGTTTATAAAGGCAATAGGCCCGATAGATGGCGTCGTGATCACAATTGAAATGACGATTTTTTATGAAACTATGTGTTTAGGTTTTTAAGTGGGTCCCTGGATGGTTTGAAAAACAAACAGTTGGACCCGGTAGGTGGCGTTGTGATCGCGATATCTTGAAAAACCGGATTTGCTGAAAATGTGACAACACTGTATATTTTAGTGGGTTGGGAGACGAAGAGAGAGAGAGATGGTATTTGTCTATCTTATATGGCGAGAGAGGAAAAGAGAGATAGTGTGTAACGAAATTTTAAATGTTTATGAAGCAGAAACGTCCGCTAACGAAATTCCAAATTTCGATCATAGTGGAAAATTGAAAAATTATTCGCCACGAGCGGGATTTGAACCCACAACCTCTGGAATCCGTCCATCGCTCTCCCAATTGAGCTACCGTGGGTCCGCTAATGGCGACGAATCTTTCAATCCCTTCCACTATTGTATTTACACCTTAGGGAGGCTCGTAGCGACATATACCGCGAAGTTATTACAACTTCTCAAACGGAACCAACGTCTCAAGTTACATTGAAAATCGTAATAATTTTTCAATTTTCCACTATTATCGAAATTTGGAATTTCGTTAGCGGACGTTTCTGCTTCATAAACATTTAATGTTAAAAATGGGGTAGCGCATTGTTACTAACGATTCTCAATGTAACTTGAGACGTTGGTGCCGTTTCAAAAGTTGTAATAACTTCGCGGTAGATGTCGCTACGAGCCTCACTAAGGTGTTAATACAATAGTGGAAGGGATTGAAAGATTCGTCGCCATTAGCGGACCCACGGTAGCTCAATTGGGAGAGCGATGGACGGATTCCAGAGGTTATGGGTTCAAATCCCGCTCGTGACGAATAATTTTTAAATTTTCCACTGTGATCGAAATAACGAAATCTTATTTATTTATTTTTTCCAGATATTTGCTACAAAACGATTGTGACGATGTCGAAAGAAATAATGAAAACGATTCTGTCTCCAATTTGCGGCAAAAGAAGGACGTGTAAGTTATTACATAGTCATTTATTTACTATGAGAGTACTACTACTACTACACGCCTTATGCTAGGTGGATATTAAGATTTCAGCTATGAAGGATTTCATAATTTTTCTTATAGGTCTTCCCCGCAATTAGTTACTTTGACTAATGTGGAGCCAGAAGAGCACTTCGACAATATTGATAACAACAGCCCTTTATCCAATTCATGGGAAAAGCAGGATGTGTAAGTCATTTCTGAAGGTAATCATATTATTTAGTTTGTTGGACCGCAACAAAGAAAATGACGAAACCGTGTTCCCATCGAATAAGTAAGTAATAATTATTTTAGTCTAGTCAGTACGTAAGCGTGACAGTCACACTCTCAACCACAGACATAAAAGGAGATTGGACATGCCGGGCGATTTGTATTGAACACGCCGGTCGCAAGTTCTTGAACCCACACACAAAGCACCAGTAATTGTAAAGACAAAACACGCACACACCTAAAGCACACCCACTTGTAAATCGACGCTCCTATTGTACGTGTGTACATGCGAACGAGCAGCGAGTCGTGTCATCACACACGCACACAACTATCCAAGCGGCGCACATCGCTGCTGCATTATGAGAAAATGTTTCATTGAGGGAATCGTTATGTTCCTCTTTTATTGCGGCGTAAACACTGCTTTGCAATAATGTTACTTGTACAACTACAACACACCTAGCATATATTTAAGGATTTAATATTTTTTTCACGTCACTGCTCGGAAATGTGGTAAAAGACGGTCAGAAAATAGGCTTCAAAGCTGGGGTTAGTTGGGCATCTGTTGTATGTATTATAGTATACATACAAACAAAGAGGTTAGTTGAGGTTAGGTCTTCGGTGTCCGAATATTTAGTTAGAAAACAATGCCCGGAATTAATGATTGAATGGAATACATACATCAATGCCCGATCTCCAGGTTCCGCGACGTCGGAGGTCCCAGAATGCAGGAATAACAGGTCGGCACAGCTAAATCCCACGAGTAAATGACTTTGCAAAAAAACCGTTTTTCTCGCTGAGGACGACTCAAACACTATGCATGTTATATACCGTTCGATTCGCAATTTCACGTAGAATCCAGTTCCGATAGCAGCGGGACGGATTTCGAAAATAATTTCTAGATTTTATCAGCTGTCAAAGTCAAAAGCTACGTCAGCCAAATCGGTGGCTAGTGACGCGACTTGCGAAATAGCGGTTCTCACTATAATTCAAGATAACTCGTGAATCTGAGGGTCTTGAGGACTCTGGTTGTGATATTAGTAACCTATGAGTAAAGCCTGATAGTTCCCATGTATTTTTGTAAAAAAACGTGATGTTAAATTAGCCATGTTTACCGGTAGAGTGAATGGAATTCGTTAAAAAACGGCATTTTTCCAGACACTAGTGACAGGAGTTATGTCAAATCAGTTACCCTCCGTCCGCTGTACTGACCGCACGCCTGTCGGAGGCGAAAGTGACACTCGTCGTGACAGCTCGTCGAGCTGAGTCGTATTTCGGAACCGAGGGAGGTTCCCGTGTTTTTGATGTGGACGTAGTGTGTGCTGGTGCTTGGACGATCGCCGAATAGCGCCCGTGCGGCGCCTGCGAGGCCACATTCCTATCCCCTTAGAAAATTCAAAAACATTTCAAAAACAAGTACATACATTAATTAAATAAACCACAATTGCTATCAAAAATATAATCAACTTACCTAAAAATATATGTAAAAATTATCTCAGTCCCACAATTAACAAACTATAATTCCCTTATCTCTTAATTTACTAACACCCCGCTTATTTTGCCAAATCTTTCGCTTCACCAACGTCCACCCACCCTTGCTTTAATAATGCTTATATATCCCAACTAACAATAACCCACCAAACGCTGCACCATTCCCATCCATTCCACTAATCATTTTGCCAATTTTGTTAATCAAGCTTACGCCACTAACACAAACCCTCGCTTCTCGCTTATCCCTTCCCATAGAAACTTATTTTAAGAAAATAATTACATAACATGTTACAATTTTGCATAATCAAAATCGCTTTTTAATAAAGTAGTTCAGTACCAATTCATCTAGAGAGACAGTGAATCGATATCAATTATAACAGTACAAAATTAAATTTATAATAGGAATGTGGGCAAATAAAACAATTCAGTAGACCTTCACCTTAGTTATCATATTTTTGTTACAACTTTGCTTGTAAACACGTAGTAAATTTCTTAAAGTCAGTTCCGTATAATAACATAAGGTGATAACTTAGAATACATTTAAATTCAAACTTAGGTGTGTCAGTGCAGTGTGCTGCCGCAATTTATTTCTTTTTAAATACCATTTGCTAATTAAATAACTTTAACTTTTTTTCACCAAAAAAAAAAAACTTGGGAATTTTATTAGACTTTGAAAAAAAAACAAAGGCCTTATAGCAACCAGTCTATAAGACCACATCATTTTACTTCTAAATTCAAGCATAGGCTGCTTGCAATTTAACTTATTTACTTAATATTGTTTGCTAGCAAACTGAACTTTGCTCCGGAAAGGCCGGATACAAAGTTAATTTTTTTTCAACTTTTTTGAAAGTCGATGACTTCCAACTTAATTATTTTGATAAAAGCACATTCCTAAGGCCAAGGAAAAGCTGCACTTCACGGATTAGGACTTATAATTTTCCAGAAAAAAAGAAAATTAAGTTTTCACTATGGCTGACCATGATCTCAAGACATGGTTAGAGTGATGCCAAAGGCACCATTCTTTAGTTGGTAGCTACTAGTATCACCTAGTTAGCTTCACAACATATATATAAATATAAATTTATAATTAACATAGTATAAAAATTTAGTATGGAAATATAAGTCTAGACTTCAGTAGCATGTTAGCATACATGTATACTTAAACTTATTTAAGCTTGTTTAAGTAAAGTAAGTTTTTAAGTATGATAAGCTTATAGTTATTATAGTATGAGTCTAAGTGTATATACTAGCTAATAGGCATACACTAAGTAAAAATATTAGGTAATTTGAATGCATGGGCATACATTGTCACAATACTAAACATAGGAAACCTAGAATTATCAAACACTTGAGTAGGGAGTTAGGACTTCTAACGCATGTTAGGGGGTATCAACTTGTGTATTGGGTAAAATGAAAGATCCCACCGATGGTACCCGTGGTAAAAGGACCAAGGTAGTCTCCGGACTCCACGCATGTTAGCACGTAGAGTCGCTGTCTCGCGACACGAACCCCAGTTCGAAGATTTTTTTTCACGGGTATCCCGGTTGTGGGGTAACCCGAGGTTTACCCTTACCTTGCAAGGGGAGTATTGTTGTATGTATTATAGTATACATACAAACAAAGAGGTTAGTTGAGGTTAGGTCTTCGGTGTCCGAATATTTAGTTAGAAAACAATGCCCGGAATTAATGATTGAATGGAATACATACATCAATGCCCGATCTCCAGGTTCCGCGACGTCGGAGGTCCCAGAATGCAGGAATAACAGGTCGGCACAGCTAAATCCCACGAGTAAATGACTTTGCAAAAAAACCGTTTTTCTCGCTGAGGACGACTCAAACACTATGCATGTTATATACCGTTCGATTCGCAATTTCACGTAGAATCCAGTTCCGATAGCAGCGGGACGGATTTCGAAAATAATTTCTAGATTTTATCAGCTGTCAAAGTTAAAAGCTACGTCAGCCAAATCGGTGGCTAGTGACGCGACTTGCGAAATAGCGGTTCTCACTATAATTCAAGATAACTCGTGAATCTGAGGTTCTTGAGGACTCTGGTTGTGATATTAGTAACCTATGAGTAAAGCCTGATAGTTCCCATGTATTTTTGTAAAAAAACGTGATGTTAAATTAGCCATGTTTACCGGTAGAGTGAATGGAATTCGTTAAAAAACGGCATTTTTCCAGACACTAGTGACAGGAGTTATGTCAAATCAGTTACCCTCCGTCCGCTGTACTGACCGCACGCCTGTCGGAGGCGAAAGTGACACTCGTCGTGACAGCTCGTCGAGCTGAGTCGTATTTCGGAACCGAGGGAGGTTCCCGTGTTTTTGATGTGGACGTAGTGTGTGCTGGTGCTTGGACGATCGCCGAATAGCGCCCGTGCGGCGCCTGCGAGGCGCGAGTCGCGGGAGAACCGCGCGTGTTATATTCGCGCCCTATCCGCGGGATCTCCGCCCGTGTCGAGGAAGCATGGGGTTGGAAGACCCTCGCACGCCAGCGAAGGCCGCCGAGCAACACCGCGCCGCCAACTCGACGGGTAACGCCCGATGCTAGGCGGACCCACGCCCCCACGACCGCAGGATGTCTTCTCAGCGAGTGCAGTAGTGGGCTCCGCTGCTGTACCATACCAAGGTCAGGCGTGAGTCCTCCTACCCTTCGAGAGCCCGCGGCATCTGTCGACGGGGTTTCACCATCGCGACCAGGACTTAGGACCATGTCGCAAGCCTGCGACATTGGGATGTGAGTTCGTTCCTTGGCCAACTTCACTTCACTTGGCCAAGTTTCACACAGACATTAAATCCGTCGGGCTTCCGTATCGCGTTTCCGCGTCGTACGATAAGTCGGCATCGCCAGAGTACTCTGCGTTTCTGTGTGGATGGATCGACCGAGTTCGGTAGCCGAGGAACATTAGGTTTTCCAGTTAGTTTGGAACAGGATATGTTCAACCAGTGCTCGTTCGATCGATCTATAACTGTATTTAGGCCTAAGAATAAGTAATGTCACTGCGGTTACTCGAGACCGTCATGTTCGCGAGGTTTCTTATCTATACAATATAGGGTATAAACTTTAGTATCTTGTTTAATTATCAGCAAAGATCCCCACCATTTAAAGATCTCCGCGGCTCTTGAGCCAAAGGTCCTCTCTGCTAAGATGTTATCCGGTTATAAGAGTTGTTCCGTAAGTATGGTTTAAATCACTAAAAATTACCCACTTTCTTTCGTTACTTACATTCATTTTTTTTTTCTTTTTTTTTACACATAACACATCGCACGAACAGGCCAACTATGAGTTCAAACTTTCCAAAAATATTATTGTTGGACAGTTTGGACAGCGATTCGCTCAGTCATAGCTCCCCCGCCCCCGCTCCGCTCGGCTCGGCACGCGAGCGGCCGCGCTAAAGTGTTTCATATTATGATAGATAGGTACTAGGATATGATAGGTACTTAAATTTGACTTATAATTATTTGCAATTTCCTCGCAGTGGGCGTGAAAAGCACTATGTAATGTCTCGGCTCGGCCAAAAGTGCAATAGATGGACTCGTCTCATTCGTGGTCGTTACCTAGCGACTCGGACCTCGAACCCACTCCTCCATCTATTGCCTACTTTCTAGCCTTTACAACAATGTACTATTGTTATAGGTCTCCCCCGCAATTAGTTACTTTGACTAATGTGGAGCTAGGAGAGCACTTCGACAAAATTGATAACAACCGCCCGGTATCGCATTCATGGGAAAAGCAGGACGTGTAAGCAATATTGCATAGATGTTTACCTACTATAAAATAATGTTCATTCAGTTCAGTTCAACAAGTACACTCAGAATTTATTTAACTCTTAAATGTTGTTGTTGTTTCAGGAACTCACAAGAAGAAGTACCTTATTCAGTAGAACCAGAAAAGCAAGATAGTTACAAACAAATGACTGGTCGCAGGATATTCGACATGAATTATTTTTATAAACGTTTACAAGAAATTTCATCGCACGAGTCCTTGTTTGATTGCAACTTATCCACCTTAGAATTAATTGGTGAGAAACGTACCGGGCTCATATCCAAATTTAAGTTTAAGTGCAAACTGTGCGGCTTGGCGTTTAAAATAAATTCTGACGATTCGGAGAGCGATAACACCGTCGATATAAATACTGCAGCAGTGTCAGCTATAATTGCAACTGGGATTGGATACTCACAATTTGAGGAAATGTCAAGTGCTCTGGATATACCCATTTTCACAGAAAAGTACTATGCCAAGGTACAAGATAAATTATTTGAAAAATGGGAGGCAACTGCCGTCGAAGCCATGGAACGAGCTGCAGCTCGAGAACGCGAAGCAGCCATTGCAGAAGGACGAACAAAAAATGGTATACCAATGATTGATGTGTACGCAGATGGTGCCTGGTATACCCGGTCCTATGGGAATAATTATCGAGCTTTATCAGGAGTAGCTGCAATAGTGGGAAGAAGATTTGGAGAAGTGATCTATATTGGGGTCAAAAACAAATATTGCATTGTATGTAGTCGAGCAAATAAAAAGGGCGTTGATCCCAAAGATCATATTTGCTATAAAAATTATGAGGGTTCGTCTAGTGGCATGGAAGCTGAAATAATATGCGCAGGATTTAAAATATCCGTGGAAATGTATGGCCTCATTTATGCAAATATTGTCGCAGATTCATCCATGTATGCTAAATTACTAGCATCAAATCCATATCCGAATCATGTGGTTGGTAAAATTGAGTGCCGAAATCATGTTTTGAGGAATATGTGCAATAAACTAAAAGCACTTGCAATAGATACGAAATATCCATTGGCTCACAGAAAGCTTATGAATGATGTGAAAGTTATGAGCATGAGAAAAGTTGTAAGTTTGTCAATAAAACAACACAAGGATAGAATTGTCAAAGTTCAAGCGATTCAAGATCTACATGCTAATATATCCCAATCCATAAGCCATGCGTTCGGTGACCACAGAAAATGTGAAGACCACTACTACTCTAAGGATAAATCTCTTTTGGCAAGCACAGCTGCTGAACTGGAACATACTTCTTTGTGGTTGCGAATAAAAGTTATCATTAGTAACGTCGCCAGCAAATCCCGCAGTCTCATAGAAGATGTAGATACTAACGCCGTGGAAAGGTTTAATAGCGTAGTTGCCAAATTCATTGGTGGCAAACGAATCAATTATGCTCTGCGACGATCATACGCATGACGATCATTTAATACAGAAAATGGATAAAAAACGAGAACAAAAGAATATTCAGTCAAATCTGGTGCCCAGGAAAAAAAACAGAAAACGACAATTATTCTCATCCAAAACCATTGATCATGATTATGGTAACAATAGTGCTGCCCCTGACATGCTCCCATGTGACCTGGAACTAGAGAAAAAAAACTTTTTGGATAATTTACAAAAACTCACCTCGAAGCGGGAGGCAATTCAGGAAAATACAAAATTACAACGCGAAAGTAGTGAATGGCTAGAGTTACGAAGAAATATGCTAACGGCGTCAAATTTTGGCCGGATAATAAAAAGAAAAACAGGTAACCCAGCAAATATAGCTGCCCCGTCACTGCAGTGCCTCGGGGATGTTTGCGGAGGCACAGGTTGATGGCTTTGCGGCCATCATGCGTAAACGGTGTGCCTCACTACTAAACCGCTGGCGAGGTAGCGCCAACGGCATCCTGTTGGCGTTAGCGGATAGATGGGACTCCCCCCTTCTACAGAGATGGACTAAGCTCCATAGATGAATAATTTGTTATTATTTATTTATTTATGTGTATTACATTTTAATTTTTAAGTAGGTAACAAATAACACTAGAATATAAGTCTGTAACTAACACCTATGGATTCCGTCCGAAATAAAAGTTTATTATTATTATTATTATTATAGTGAAGAACATTTTATATAAAGAGAACATTGCACATGTTGCATCAGTTGCCCATGGGATAAATAATGAAGAAATCGCTCTCCAGCAGTTAGCTAAACAAGAAAACTTGTGTATCAAGCCTTGTGGGCTATTCCTTGAAAAACATATTTCTTTCTTGGGGAATTCTCCCGACGGAACTGTTGGAGATGATGACATCGTCGAAGTGAAATGTCCAGTGGCTGCGTTCAAGAAAGGATTTGCAGATGCTATAAAAGAGAACAAAATCCAAATTTTGAAATATAATAAAAAAACAGGGGCCACTACAGTGAATAAAAACAGCAACTGGTATTACCAAGCTCAGGGACAGTTACATATATCTGACCGAAAAAGGTGTATTTTTGGAATCTGGGGAGGGGAAAATCAACCCATGGAAGTAATTTATATTAAGCGAGATGATGAGTTTTGGAGTGAAAAAATGGAGAAAAAACTCGTGGAATTTTATATTGGTCATTTATTGCCAGAATTAGTTGACTCGCGGCAAGCGCGAGGAATGCCAATCAGAGGAGCGTCTCCTAATCGATCGACATAAAACACACACACACACACACACACGCACGCACGCACGCACGCACGCACGCACGCACGCACGCACGCACGTACCTCCTCTTCCGCGCCGTCCTCTTTTCTCAACTCCACTCTACTCCTCTCCTCTCCTCTTCACTTAACTCCTTTCCTCACCACTCTACTCGACTTCTCTCTTTTTTCTCTCCTTTTTTAAACCCACCGGTTCGTTTGGTTAGTTTGGCGAATTTACCGGGTGTAATACCGTCAGCGCCCATCGCTATTTTTTTATACCTACAGGCTTGAAGTCCCGGGTTCGAATCCCGGTAAGGGCATTTATTTGTGTGATGAGCTGATGAGCATGAATATTTGTTCTTGAGTCATGGATGTTTTCTATGTATTTAAGTATTTATTTATCTATTTAAGTATGCATATCGTCGTCTAGTACCCATAGTACAAGCTTTGCTTAGTTTGGGACTAGATCGATTTGTGTAAGATTGTCCCCCCAAATATTTATTTATTTTATTTTATTTACTTTATTTTTTAATACACACGTGGTTGGCAACTGGCAACCCATTTACTTTCCGGTCTGTGAAGTAACTACAAGTTTTGCTTTAGTTCTAAAAACCGCTAGTGTGTCTAAACTAGAATATGAATTGCCGCTTCGTTGCGGTACTGTTTACTCTGTACTGCGTGTTTCCACTATGCGCGTCGGCGGGAGACGTGCGGACGGAGCATCCCCGCGCGCGCGGGGGCCGCACCCCCTGAGACGATATTTTTCGCTGAAACTACGGCGCCTTAAAGACGCCACGAGCGTTTTAAGACCAAGTTATACACCGTTGCATACAATAATTTTTCTACGACGCATTTTAAATAAACAGCATTTGACTTTTCAGGCAGTAAGTTTTCCGTTAGTTCTATTACTACTCACGCAATTTCTTCAGCGGTGCGGTTATTTTCTTCTTCGTCCATTTTAATAGGAACGTACCTACACATTTTTCTTCACTTCACAAACACGAATCAAATCTTAAGAAGTTATTAATAACGAATAGTTATCATATCATATTTGGATAATGGATTTGGAGATTGGGAAATTGGATACATGACACATTGACACCTCTTGTTTATGGTCTGTTTTGTTCTTAATTCAACTTGCCAGTACTGTCATATTAAGAATAAGGTTTTTCTTAAGTTGGCAGCAATGCCTTTTGTACAATAATTTCTTTGAAGTAAAAACATTCAGTGGTTTGTTAAGTTGGTAGTACCTAATGTATTTTGTTGTTAAATTAGTGTTGATCACGTAATACTACCCAGGTTTAGAAGCGTATGGCTGCTAAGCGTATCATTTTGGTGACAAAACAGCACGGTTGTGCCGTACTGTTATGTGGAATAGAGTATAGACTTTTCTGCAGACTTATTTTGTATGTCTTTATATTACTGTTCAGGACCATGTAAACGACAGATAAAAGTACAGGAGTAGAAAAAGATATGAATAAAATGAAGTTTGCATATAGCTTGCGGTACAAAATAAATATACTTTAAATAAACCTCCGTTTTTAGAACCATACTAACTTTACCTGCAATCCCTACTTTTCGGAAGCCTTCTTACAGCGGAGGGTAAGGATTAATACTAGTAATATTGCAAATAAAAAACAAATATTTATTCTGCACATGGGCACTTTTACATGTCAAACGGTAATTTACTTTTTATAATATAATAATAATCTTACACAAAAATAATATAAAATTTGCGGCTTAAGGACCGGTATAAACTGTTAACTGCTCACGTGCATGTGGCAGTGCTACCTAGCTGTACCGTGGGAACTTAGAATTTTACCTACACTTTGCGAGCCGCTAGCGGCGATCAAGGCCAGTTGGTACACGCGCACACGGCCGGACGCTGCCGCTGCTTTACTTACACAGCGCACAGTTATTATACATCTCATGTCATAAGATTATGATTGTCAGTTAAACCTAAAAACTTTTTTTAGTAACCGTAGAATATGGCGACGAATTTATTATTTTCGATATAGAACAAAAATATAGTAAATGGTACTAATTTGCATTCTGGCATAAAAGCGGGGATGTGCTTTGCATGCAATGCAAATTGTAGGCACTGTAAAATTGTCCCAGTAAAAATACTAAACAAAACTCACATACCAAGTAAGCTTAAAGATTCAAAAATTACACAACATTTAATATATTACCTACTAGCTATGTTCGCAATACGTGAAGGTAGCTATATATAGCTGCTATATATCGTAGTAAAACCTGCGGGGTACAATAAAGCAGGTATGTAACCATCCAGAAAGTCCATTCTACACGCAGGTGAATGAATTTTTGAAATCGGTTAAGCGGTTCCGAAGATTACCCAAAAATACGAACTTACAAATTTACAATGCTACAATCTCGCAGAATATTCCCCTGTAAGTATAATATTGACTGAAGTTACCCGTATCAAATTCCATCCCCATCAGGCATTTGTAACATGTTAGATAATAGGGTATATTCATGTATTTTTTTATATTTTTAAACGATTCTATAAGTAATTATAAAACCGGAAAAAAATATAACACTTTCAGACTACCATTAAATAAGCTAAAAAAAAATTAATTAAAACTACTATCATTTTCGGACGATTGAAACGCCGCCATTTTGGCGCGCTCATTTTGTGACATCACCGTGCACTTAGAACAAATTAACAACGAAGTGTTTGATTCACAGTTTTAATAAAAGTGAGTGATTAAAGCTTGTAAGATCAACTTATTGTAACGGAAGAGCACACAAAAGCTAATTATAAATATTGTATTGCCCCTATGTGTGAAAATAACATTAAAACTGCACCTGACGTGATATATTTTCATATGCCCAAAGATGCAAATATAAGAAAAAAGCGGTGTAAGGCGATGAGGAGAGATAATGTATCGTGCTTGAGTAGTTTATATTGTTGTGAAGATCATTTCGAAGTGAGTATTAAATATGTTTGTACCTAAAATCTTTTTTATTACGACTCGCGAACAATATAGTTCCAATTTTTTAGTTATTAATGTTACAAATATTATGATTGTTGTTGATCAACAGTTGACTACGTGTGTTGATTTTGATCACGAAACGTTTTAACTAAGTTTCTTTGTTTTTACTGAGTGCCCTACACAAATTTGTTTCATTTATAACTTGACGATTTAAGAAAGACACCTCTACGAGGTACCTACGTACTTAGTCATCATGAACACATTACTTTTAGGCAGATTATCCGACTGTGCCTTGACAAAACCGCTTCCAGTCATTGTAGCGAGTCTTTTTTCACAAGGAGTCACTGCTTTCAGTTAATAATTCCCAAAAAACACTGTTTATTTATCATAAACAACGGCTAAACATGGCGAATAACTTTCAATAATCATACAAACGACCTGTTGACAGTAGACACCGAGTGTACGGTGACGTCACGATTCGCTCCGCCAATAGCGTTGCGATTTGGAGAGAGAAGAGATTTGCGAGAGAATTTGAAAATTACTACTTTTAAATAATTAAATTTGTTGATAGAAACATGATTATTTGTAAAAATAATCATGTGTGTATATTTACTAAGCAATAAAGATTACTCATGATTTTTTTTGTCCATTTCTGAATCATACGCATATTCCCTATTATGTTTAATCCGTTTTTCTCTTTGGCAAATCTCATCTATATCCGTTTGATTGAGTAATAAATATCCAAAAATCCAAATTTATTAACTTTTTTATGGATATTCATGATTTTTATTTTATGTCTAGACATTATCATTTCTATTTTCCAGCACAATAATCCATATTAGGTTAGCAGGTAGGTATTTAGCTATAACTATGTAAGTAAGTAAGTAAACTTGGTAATAAATAGTAGGTAGACTAAGCTTGTAACATAGTTAGTTATATCTAGTTATATGTGCTTCTTGGGGTTTCAATTATTCTGTTCTTATTTTTAAATTTTAATAAAAATTCACAAAACAATAATAAGGTAACTGTAAAATTTCATTCCATATATCGCAAACTAGTTTTTATTCTTGTGCATGTTATTATACGTCACTATACGTTAAGTGAGAGTTGTCACTTTTGACATAAAACGTTTCGAGCGTACTATTATGGAGATCGCTATTTGTTAGGTAACTTGGAATATTAATGAATGATATAATGCAAGAGGGCAACGAAAAACCAAATTCATACATATAATCACACCCGTTTTCCGGAGGGGTATATTTGTACTTGCTTGACAAACCTTTTTTGCTTTATTTACTTTCGTGACATTCTTCATACATGCTCATTGGTCTAGTAGGGTACTCTTGACCCGACCTTTCTTTAGGATTTCTCTGATTTGGTTGGAAAACGTTTCAGACAACTGTACCATCCGCTTTTTCTTCATACACTCTCTTTGTTAATCTTCTTTCGTCATTCCACTCTACCTACATGCCAAACCACTTTTTGACACTATATCTTCAGTCACTGCTCTCTCTTACATGGTATGGAAATAATATTTCGCATGATAATGACATGCTTGGATTTATTTGCTGTGACACTAAAACTTACACAATTGACCGGAGCAAAGCAGTAACATGAGCAGATATTGCTCGTAGTTATTGTATCTTAATATTATAATTTTCACTTCTCATGCTCTTTTGAAATTCCCTTCTGTGCTGGATGTAAGCAACACATAATACCACTTTTATGCTCTAGTGCATAAAGTCATATTTTTAATGACTATGACAATCGGGCCTAACAGCCAGTGCACCATAAAACTTTGTAGAAGAAACTTGTTATTTCATTTGATTTGCTGAAAATCAATTTCACTTCCGTGTTTTATATTACAAAATTAATAAAACTAAATAAAATAAAAAACAATGTTTATTTCATAACGTATGGAATCATTCATACGAGTATGACTTGGCAGTATGAAGTACATAAGTCTATTAATCACATGTCGAAAGTAAAACATACAAAATGTAAAAAGTTAAGTGGCGGGAATGATCTATTATTTAACTAAATATTGCAAACATTTGTTATTTTCTCGCAATCGAACTGAAATGCAGAGTATTTTTTACCCCACGTCTTAACCTAAATAAACTTCTCGGGTAAAATGGCTCCTTTTATGCACTTGTTGTACAATCAACTATTTCATCACACTTATCCGTACAGGTTTGATATAGCGCAGTCATACTGAGTTATAATAGCCTATTGAGAATATTGTTTTTTTTTTCTTAAATTGTGTGTCACTCATAGTCAGTACCTACTTCACTTTTATAGAATTTTGTTTAATAAAATGTGACGTTTTAAAATCTCTCAAAATGTCAATAAAAAACAATAAAACACAATAAGTTGAAGATTTATAAATTAGAATCTAGAAATGAAATGCCTGGTAAATATGTTTACGTCCGATCGGACAAAATTGACGACAGACCATTTGGGATTTATATTTAAAAAATACTTTGCTTATAATGTATTTGTTTCCTGGCAAGCGAGATGAAAAACATTAGATGTGACACCAACGGCAAGAATTTGATAAACACGAGTCATTAAACCCAGAAATATAATAGTCTCGGTTGTAAAATTGTACTAACCTACCTAACTTGTACAAAATGTACAGTCAGCGTCATATAGATTGTAGCAGCCAGAGTAGCCAAATATTTCGTAACACACCCTTATTCTTACAGTAATAAAGACGTGTACCGAAATATTTGGCTACCTTGGCAGCTACTAACTATATGACGCTGACTTTACTCTTGTTGTTCGAGTTAAACTTCTCCAAAGGGCCTCTATTACGTGTTGGGTCTGTATCCCCACGCAAACCTACTAATTGAACGGAATGTAAAGACCCGAAATCAATAAAGACATACAAATCAATAAAGATGTATTTGCAGAAAAATGGTAAGTTACGGGTGTTGGGCTTAACCTTCAGCTATTAAATTTCTTAAGAGCACGCAAATAGTTATTTTTTGTACACATCAGAGAATACACAGAAATGAACATTCATCATCATCCTCCTACCGGAATAAACATTGAATATTACATAATTATCTTAATCTAGGAACAAGACGATAATAGAAGAATCTTAATAGATTTACAGTTAACTCTACAATTGTTTCTCTTAATATCTAAATTATTAGGCAGTACAACACTATAATCATAGCTTTATTATATGTAATAGTATTTTGCCAATGACTGATTCAGTTTTGTTGAATACCATCTTCCAGTAACTATCACCTTTTACCTCCGTGTCCATAATTACACCCTAACTACCGGCCCTATTAAAGTTTCAAAATCCATTTTTAGAGTTGGTCTCTTTTTGCCCTCCGGTGTGGGCAATTTCACGGCACTTTTTGCTGTCACTTGATCAGATGAATGTGCAGAAGCCTAGGCTTGAAGAATCCAGCCCGGGGCGACCTTCGATTACCTATTTGCCGTTCGCCATTGCTGGACAATAACCACCAGTCAATAACCACTGCCAATTAAGTTCGGTAGCGCCTCTGAAACGCACTCGGACGAGTTTTTGCCGCGCGCATGTGCTGGCCAGCCTACACCAGGCTTAATTGGCGGATACTCGTCATTAGGTATGTGCGATGTGGCTTTGTGTGGTTAGACTTTTTATGACGACGCGACGGTCACCTATTTGCTTATTGAAGCACGTAGAAAATAGCTAAGAATAACGCCCAAGGACGTTATGGGCTCACTGACTTTCAAATTACATTACTATTGCAATTAATTACCTCATTAAACACATATTTACATAAAATATTCTCATTTATGTTTCGCATAACGAACGCATGGATCCATCTTGAGACAAATTGTGGCAGCATATTTACTTAGAAGAGGCGAACTTTCCACATCGAGATTACTTTACTAAAACTTTTTCACAGCAGCTAACTGATGTCTGTTGCGTCTTATTAATTTCTTTGAATTTAACAACTCCCCTAGTATTATCAAATCCATTTTGACGCGATTAAAAGTTGTATTCCCATTTAAGTTGACTATCGTACTGCGCTATCTACATGTCGCACTGAGACTTAATACTTATTACTGATAGAATGTCTGTCAAAAACGTTATGCGACCGTTTCTTATCTCCGGTCAGGCTTTCTATCTGGCTAGATGGGTTTTTACTTCACGCAAGCTGTCTCGGGCTTTTTGCAGAGCCAGGACTGTACCCTTGCTTCTTTCTGTTGCGAGTCTCGTCTGATCCATGCCAAAACATAACCAATTACTTCTCCTGTCATTACAAAGTTATTTACAGTCTTGCTTATTCAACAAGCCGGTTAATTTTTAAAAAGAATGGAAGGGCGACAACGAGAACGCCGTGTTGTTAAATTGTAGTGATTATCATTATCACATCAATACCGACGTCGATCTTCAATTTTTTCTCAAAGTACACAGGCCGAACCCAATAGCTGCACGAACACAAAATGCTGAAACTGACTTATTTACAATCCTTACGACGAAACCATGTTAAGAATGCGATTAAACGTTTAAAATACACTAATGATACAAATGGCAAACACAGCATAACACAATATAAGCTATAAATTAACCAAAAAAAATCCGTAAATGCATTGACTATGGTCGTCACGTGCTAGCCGGCAGCGATGTACTGTGCCGTCGTTAATTAAGCCTCGTAGCCTGCAAGCGGCATGCCCCATAACTTAACGGCACACCAACAACTACGGCGTTTGAGTTTTCTATCTGCCCAGGACCAACACTTCAAGGGCCGTGGACGCAAACGCGCGCGTTACTCCCCTTCAAGCATTAGCCTATAATGGATGTGATCGGAAACCTGCTGTGGTCACATACTCGCATTATGTCCATAGCTCCCCGAACTGGTCCCAATATCGCTTATTATGTATCGCCTTTGTGTTAATCATATCTTTCGCTCAGTAAGGCGACCGTGGAGCTACCGGTCTATTAATAAAAGCGGGCTTCGAACTCGGGAATGCTCGCAACCTGCTATTGTAGTCTAGTGGTTAAGGAATTTGTCTTTTTAATCGCGCTGCCTCTCCACTGTGCACAGAGCCTATTATTAGGGTTAATTGGAATTATTACAGTTTTTTTTTCATGGCAGCTAAGGGTTTTAGCAGATCGCGTTGATGCATGCGAGATAGCTTTCGGAGTAGAGCTTTCAGACTAATTTATAGTTAGAAGAATTGCATCGTATGTTATAGTGATTTTAATGGAATGTAAAGGGGATTTTAAAAGGCCTCGTATATTATCTAGCTCGTGACTGTCATTAAGTATTTTATTTGCGAAAATTATTAGCAGTTTGCATTAGACGTTCTAACACGAGGTAGATTACATTTAGTTTATCAATGAATGCGATTAATTCCAGCGAGATTGAATGCTTGTATTATTTTCTTACAATTTTGCTAACTGGTCTGGTTCCGATTTTTGCGTCAATTTAATACAATACTTAAACAGTTTCAGTACCTGTGAAGAGTAAGTACCTATTACTGGTTTGAGGCTTGATTTAAATATAAAGTCACTTACATAATTATCGTTCATTAATTTACCGTGACGAAGGTAAGTAAGGCTGCCTGGCATACGGGGTCGAGTTCGTGAATAATTTAATTATATTGCTAGGTGGTCAGCCTCTTCATTTACCTACTATTCTTGTTGGTCGAAAAGTAAATAACGGTTAGATAATATTTGTGATTGTTTGAAATTATGCTATGCTCTGTATTTGTATTTTAAGAATGGAACATGTGCGTAACACCTTGTAATCAAATGATTCCGTAACGTAAGTTATCAAACAATTGTTAGCCCTTCCCGGGATTTGAACCCAGGCCCGTCAGCTTCTTAGGCACGGTTCCTCCCACCCACTAGGCTATGCCGGTCGTTTAAAATACAATACAAGTACTCTTTATTGCACACCTCACACAAACAAAGCAGACGAAAGAGAAGCAATACAATAACATGTAGGTAGAGGTAGACAACAGGCGGTCTTATCGCTGAAGAACGATCTCTTCCAGACAAGCCTTGGGTATCGGAGAAAGAGATAAAACTAGATTATGTAGTAGGTGGTACAGAGATAATTAGTCAAAAATCAAAATTATTACATAAATACACGTACATAAATAGCTCTATATATAAAGATACATGCATAATCATACATAAGTATATACAAATAACATGGTCAGCGAAAAAAAAAAGGTAATATTATCAAGGTTAGGGGAAAGACAAATAGATATAGCCGATAGATTTTGCTTGTCTTAATGACAATGCGTTGTGATTTATCAGATGAATTGAATCTACTGCTACCATAAAGTTTGTTTGGCTTCAGTTTAGATATGAAGCATCCTATATGTATTGGACTATTACATGTCAATATACCATTACCGACACAAGTCCTCTGCATTTACCATAAAA
Source organism: Epinotia demarniana (assembly GCA_945867215.1). Taxonomy (NCBI): domain Eukaryota; kingdom Metazoa; phylum Arthropoda; class Insecta; order Lepidoptera; family Tortricidae; genus Epinotia; species Epinotia demarniana. Next base: position 18,573,114 of record OX244262.1, read on the forward strand.
GTGGTCTTAGCATGACTATATTGCTAATTAACATGTCCTCCAAGGCCATGGCACGTGGTCTTTCGAATAATAGTTCGGCGTCAGGCAGGAGGTTTATTTTGTATGTATGTATGATGTGATATTCGTATTGGTTTGACATATGTTGCACGCACTCGTTGTGGTGGTTGTGGGTTTAGAAAACTTTAGGAGGTTTATTTATTTAATCTTTATTGCACAAAAGAAGAATTTATCTTCTAAAAGGCGGACTTAAAGCCTTCAGCATTTGATGTATATGACTTTATTTAATGAAGTGACAGTAGGACATCATGTAGAATACAATATGTAGTAGAAGAAATATAAATTCAAAATTTTGATTAGCCAGTATTACAACATACTCCCCCGTAATCAAAATAAGATTATAAACATAAACCTATTCCTTTTACACAATTCTGATGCTTAATGCGAGCTAAAGGCTTAGTGAGCACATCAGCAGGCTTAGTGAGCACATCAGCCCACATCTCCAAAGTAGGTGTATAGACAACACTAATAACACTATTAGCTAACAAATCTCGTATAAAATGAAATCTTGTGTCTATATGCTTGGTTCTATTGTGGTGGACCGGATTCAATGCCAATTTTTGGGCAGACTGCTAATCATTGTAAATTGTGACAACAGTTGACTCACCAGTTAATTCGAACATCAATCGCTTCAGAAACACAGCATCCTTTGCCGCACTCGCCAAGCTCATGTTCACTCTCACTGGAAGATAAGGCAGTGGTAGTCTGCTTTTTACTCTCCCACGAAATTGCTCCACCAGCCAGGGAGAAGTAAAATCCAGTATATGAGCGACGATCCTTAGGACAGTTGGCCCAATCTGCGTCCGCAAAACCAACTAAACAGCCTCCGCCTTTCCTGTAAGTAATGCCCAAATCGATAGTTCCTTTCAAATATTGTAATACGCGTTTCGCTGCAACCCAATGACTTTTATCATATTTAGTATTAAACTGGCTCAAATATGATACAGCGAAAGCAATAGGGTATATTCATGTATTTTTTTTATATTTTTAAACGATTCTGTAAGTAATTATAAAACCGGAAAAAAATATAACACTTTCACACTATCATTAAATGAGCTAAAAAAAATTAATTAAAACTACTATCATTTTCGGACGATTGAAACGCCGCCATTTTGGCGCGCTCATTTTGTGACGTCACCGTGCACTTAGAATAAATTAACAACAAAGTGTTTGATTCACAGGTTTAATAAAAGTGAGTGATTAAAGTGTAAGATCAACTTATTGTAACGGAACAGCACACAAAAGCTTATTGTAAATATTGTATTGCCCCTAAGTGTGAAAATAACATTAAAACTGCACCAGACGTGATATATTTTCATATGCCCAAAGATGCAAAGTGTCAGTGTCGGAGCTGTCAAAAAACTAGGAACATCTTTTACCGATCGGAACCACAAAACGAATTTAGCAACATCAAATATCACAGAAACCTTACCTTACACCCCAAGCCGGCTGGTCACCGTGGGGAATGATGACCACTACCCTCCATCAACAGAAAATACAAATAAAACTACTCCTAATCAAACATACATTGAAGGATCACTAAGAACTAAAAAGCAAGTATTACTTGTGGGAACATATAACGTGCGGTCACTGGTGACTCCCTCCAGACAGACCGAGCTAGAAAATGCCTTAACAAACATACACTGGGATATCTTAGGATTATCAGAAGTTAAAAAAAGTGGGAAACACATAGTTCATAATGATGAGTATATAATGCTACATAAAGGCAATATAAGTGGCAGAAACGGAGTGGGTTTTATGGTCAAAAACTATCTGAAAGACAATATAACAGACTTTATAGGTATATCAGACAGAGTCGCCAGACTAGACCTACAATTTGCAAAAAATGAAGCCTACAACATAATTCAAGTTTATGCACCAACAGAAAAATATACAGAAGATGCCATTCAGATATTCTACAGCGAGGTGCGTAAGGCTATGAGCAACGCAAAAGGCAATATCCTGCTAATCGGAGACTTCAATGCCAAAATAGGAAGTCCAACTGCGGAAGACAGATATACTATGGGTCCGTGGGGATATGGTCAAAGAAACAGCAGAGGTGAAACACTAATAGAATTCTGTCTTGAAAACCAATTTAGTATAATGAACACCTATTTCAAGAAAAATCAAAAGCGAAGGTGGACATGGTCCTCACCTGATTTCAAGACAAAAAACGAAATAGATTTCATAATAGCAAGAAACACAATAACTATAGAAGATATCCAGATTATTAATACATCTCATCCTACAGATCACAGACTTGTTCGAGCAAAACTGATATTGAACTGTGAAAAGAAAAAGTCTCGAACATCGTATAAGCACAAAACAACTGATCTCACGCCGATAGAACAAGAATCTATTAAAAACATATTTGCTGAAAAAACTAAAAATTTCCAAATGCAGACAGTTCAAGAATCATATAAAGAACTAGTTAACAACATAAGATACAGTTACAACAAACTACCTTCAAAACAAACAACAAAAACCAGGGACATAGTAATCACTCCGGAGGTAACAAATCTAATTGCAGAAAGAGAGTGGCTGAAAGGAAAGAAAAACAAGACAAGAGGAGACAAGAAACAATTAAGCAAACTATATTGGAATATTGGTAATAAAATAAAAAAGAATTTGAAAAACTACCAGATGAAAATTATAGAGGAAGAATTACGTCAAAGGGGATCAGCCAAAAGAGCCGATAAACGCCTGAACACAACAAAGACATGGATAGTATCTCTGAAAAAATCACACGATTGCAATACTACAAGTAGAGAGGCTATTGTAAACATAGCCACAGAATTCTTCAAAAACCTTTACAGCAGCCATAACGAACAAGCGAATCATAATCACAACATAACTGACAGTAATCAGGACGACGACATCCCGGCGTTGTTAGAATGCGAAGTACAGTACGCAATCAGATCTCTTAAAAATAATAAAAGTCCAGGAGAGGATGCTATAACAAATGATATACTCAAAGCAATCACTGAGCCTCTAGTCCCGATACTCACAAACATATTCAACAACATAATACGCACATTACACATACCCGAAGAATGGGAGGTATCAATAATAACACTAATATATAAAAAAGGAGATCCTCTAGACATCGGAAACTATAGACCAATCAGTTTGCTACCCACAATCTACAAGGTATTTACCAGGACTCTACTGACCAGAATTTCACCAACAATCGAATATAATCAGCCAAAAGAACAGGCAGGATTTCGAAGTAAATACTCAACTATAGACCACATCTTTACCCTTACACAAGTCATGGAAAAATATATAGAGTACAAAAAAGAGCTATTTATAGCCTATGTAGATTATTCTAAGGCATTTGACTCTATCTCACACAAAGCACTATGGAATGCACTGATATCACAAGGTGTAAACAGGAAGTACGTAGACATACTGCAGGTACTATATAGCAAAAGCAAAGCAGTCGTCAGATTGGAGAGAAGAGGTAGCAGCTTTGACATATTAAGAGGTGTGAGACAAGGCGACCCGATATCTCCAAAACTTTTCACAGCACTACTGGAAGAAATCTTCAGAAAACTAGACTGGACAACAATGGGCCTACGAATAAGTGGAGAATATCTGAGTCACTTACGCTTCGCAGATGACATTGTCGTCCTAAGTGAAAATCATCAAGACCTAGAAGTAATGCTAAAAAACTTAGAAGTCGAAAGTCAAAAGTGTGGACTCCTAATGAACACAAGTAAAACCTGTGTCATGACGAACGGAGAGCATAGACCAGTTAAAATTAACCAGGGTGTCTTGACATATGTTGATGAATATATCTATCTCGGCCAGAGCATATCATTCCAAGGACGAACTATGTTTGAAGTAGAACGCAGAATAAAAAAGGCTTGGAATAAATACTGGGCACTCAAGCACATATTCAAGAGCAAACTGCCACTGAAACTTAAAAAGAAAGTGTTTGACAACGCAATACTACCAGTGATACTATATGGATGTCAGACCTGGGCTTTTACTAAAGAGATAATTAATAAGCTGAAAGTCTTCCAAACATCCTTAGAGAGGAGTATGCTGGGTTTAAGACTGAGAGATAGAGTAAGAAGCAGTCGAATAAGACATAAAACAAAACTAAAATGTGTGGCAGAGGAAGCATGCAGAATAAAATGGAGATGGGCCGGACATGTGGCACGGTCACAAGATGGCCGATGGAGTGAGCGTGTGCTCCACTGGTGGCCACGCGAAGATAAGCGCTCAAGGGGCCGCCCACGCCGCAGATGGTGTGATGATATCATCCAAATGGCAGGGCCAACCTGGCCTAGACTAGCCGCGGATAGAACCGGCTGGCATATGATGGAGGAGGCCTTCGTCCAACAATGGGCAACCCAACAAACTTAAATTTATAAACAACTATATTTGTAATACTCTAAAAATATGGGAATAAAAAGGCTTATATTATTATTATATTATTATTAAAGATGCAAATATAAGAAAAAGGCGATGAGGAGAGATAATGTATCATGCTTGAATAGTTTATATTGTTGTGAAGATCATTTCGAAGTGAGTGTTAAATATGTTTGTATCTACCTAAAATCTTTTTTATTACGACTCGCGAACAATATAAACAATAACCTAACCTAAAAATTTAATTATATAGGTAATTATTCATAAAACTATTCTGAGTCCCAATTTTTTAGTTATTAATGTTACAAATATTATGCTTGTTGTTGATCAACAGTTGACTACGTGTGTTGATTTTGATCACGAAACGTTTTAGCTAAGTTTCTTTGTTTTTACTGAGTGCCCTACACAAATTTGTTTTATTTATAACTCTTGACGAAAACAACCTAAGTTTTTTATGTTCATAAAGATGTTCTCAACATGTAACATACCTAATAGCTACATATCTTTGATTATATAATATAGATATGTAAGTACCAGTTTGTTATTACACTTACTTAGTCATCATGAACACATTAATTTTAGGCAGATTATCCGACTGTGCCTTGACAAAACCGCTTCCAGTCATTGTAGCGAGTCTTTTTTCACAAGGAGTCACTGCTTTCAGTTAAGAATTCCCAAAAAACACTGATTATTTATCATAAACAACGGCTAAACATTGCGAATAACATTCAATAATCATACAAACGACCTGTTGACAGTAGACACCGAGTGCACGGTGACGTCACGATTCGCTCCGCCAATAGCGATGCGTTTTGGAAATTTGCGAGAGAATTCGAAAATTACTACTTTTAAATAATTAAATTTGTTAATAGAAACATGATTATTTGTAAAAATAATCATGTGTGTATATTTTCTAAGCAATAAAGATTACTCATGATTTTTTTTGTCCATTTCTGAATCACATGCATATTCCCTATATCAGGTCGCGTATTAACGGCGAGAAACATCAGGCAGCCGATTAACTTCTGATATGGGTATAATGAAGAATCATCATTACCTTTTTCACACGGCAACAACTTTTTAGTTTCCAGTGGAGTAGGCATAGCCTTACAGTCGGACATTTGAAACTTTTTGAGCAAATCGCATATATAAGTTTCTTGCGACATTTTAATTACGTTAGGTTTACATTTTATATTTAAACCTAAATAATAGTTTAAAGGGCCTATGACTTTCAGGCTAAAATAATTCTGTAAGTCAGATATGACAGTGTCAAGCGTTTTATTTTCCTTGTAAAATATGACAATGTCATCGACGTGAAAGGCAAGCATTATTAACTCGTTACCAACCTTTTTAGTATAAATACACGCTTCGGAAGGAGTTGGGTTAAAACCTATGCAATGTAAAATTTCCGTTAATTTTTTATACCAAGCCCTTGAAGCTTGCTTGAGGCCGTAAAGTGAACGCTTAAGTAAGCACACTTTGTCTTCTTGGCCAGGCTTAGCAAATCCTTCTGGCTGACTCATGTAGACTTCTTCCTCCAAATCTCCGTTTAGAAATGCTGTGTCCACATCTAAATGGTGCATTTTCATTCCTGCTTCTGCAGCCAACGCAAACAGCATGCGAAGAGAAGAGTTACGGACGACTGGGGAGAAAGTTTCCGAGTAATCAATGCCATACACTTGATTAAATCCTTTCGCGACAAGTCGCGCCTTATATTTGATAACGTCACCATGCGCATTTTTCTTCAACTTATATACCCATTTGCAAGGTATGACCTTTTTATCTTATCTATTGACGAGAACCCAAGTTTTCTTCTCAAGTAGCGACTGAAATTCATCTTGCATAGCTTGATACCACTTATCTTCATCTTCTGCATTCATAGCCTGTGAATAACTTGTAGGTTCATCCATATACTGAGGGGATGAAGTCTGCATGCATACACAATTGGCAGCAGAATTAGGTTTTCTCGGTCTCAAATTGTACCTTGGTTCTACAATCTCAGTATCAGAGTCAATTTCTTCTGATAAAGGTGAAATACCGGGTTGAACTGACTCATCTTCAGTGGCAGTATTATACCACTGTTCTGCAGTACTAGTATTCGCCTCAATTTCTTCTGATATGGGTTGGGCAGTATCGGGTTGAATCTGCACATCTTCGATGACAGCGCTCGTCCGTTTTGAACTACTCGACGAGTTCTCTTGTGAACTTAGCAGAAGGGGTATAAATGCTGACTCAGGTAAATTATCGCCAGACTGACATGTATTACCTTTACCTTTCAAATCTTGAAAATAATTTTCAAAAAAGGTTATATCTCTGCTTTTCACAAATCTTCTTGGATACGTAGCGTCCCTAAAGTAATAACTTCTTGGATCTTCTGAATATCCGACGAAAATATGTTCAGACGCTTTCATGACCAATTTCTTCCGAGTACAGTCGGGGACATGGATCAAAGCTCTACATCCAAACACACGTAGATGCGATAAGTTCGGTATTTTACCGTACCACTTCTCGTACGCTGTCTTGCCTTCAAGAGCACGATGAGGGGATCTATTCTTGAGATATACGGCCATTTCAGCTGCATCCTGCCAATAGGCTGGAGACAGTGAACTATCGGACAGCATTGACCTCACTTTCTCTATAATAGACCTATTGGTCCTTTCTGCCACACCATTCTGATTTGGAGAATAGGGAACCGTAGTTTGGTGTTGAATTCCTTCATTTTGTAAATACCTCGAAAATTCAGCATTAACGTACTCTTTCCCGTTGTCACTCTTCAGTGTCTTAATCTTGGCTCCCGTTTCCCGTTCTACTAAGGACTGGAAAACACAAAACTTATCCTTTACTTCAGCTTTTGAAGAAATAAAGAAAACAAAAGTCATACGAGAAAAATCATCTATAAAAAATAAAAGATATCTATTGCCTTGAAACGACGTTTCAGGCAGGGGACCACAAACATCTGCATGAATAAGTTCCAGAACTGAAGTTGATCTTTTATGCGAAACTTTCTTAAAAGGTTTCCTATTCTGCTTACCTTCAATGCAGGGGATGCATGGTTCCTTATCGACATCTGAGTAGTCGACGCCTACCGCGTGACCTTTCTTTAGTTGATCCATTCCGATGCGGCATAAGTGACCTAATCGTCGATGCCATAGCTTGAAGCTAGAAACATCGGAGTGTGTCTCAAAAGCGGTTAATCGACTCGTGTTTGGGTTAACTGTACAATCTAAAGAATACAGTCCACCACAATGAGAACCATGTAAAATTACATCACCTTTACAAGAAAAAGCATCAGAATCATAAAAATTACAACCAGTTTTATCAAAAACTATGCTAAAACCTTTATCTACCGCCTTCTTCACTGAAATAAGATTAGAATTCAAGTTTGGCACGTGAACGACATCTGTAATCTTCTTAATATCAGTATTGTGACCACAACTGGTAATGGAGATATCTCCAACTCCTTGGCTCGGCAATTCATCGCCATTGGCAATGGTCACAGTCCCTGTATGTGAACCTCTCACGTTTTCCATCCAATCATCGCGTGACGTCATATGGGCCGACGCACCAGAATCGATATAAAACTTATCACGCTCTAGTCTGTCATTGACATTTAATGCGCATAAAGAATTCTTGTGATTCATAGGTTTCTTCTTCTTGTCCTTCTTATGTGGACAGTCTGGACGCTTATGTCCTGGCTCCATGCAGTCATAATAAACAACAGGTTTCTTAGGTTTGGATGTATTCGTAGGTCTAATTTGGTTCATTCGGGTACGAAAAGCAGTATCAGGGTTTTCTAAAGCTGGCTTATTAAGTTCATTCAATAGTTTAGTCTTAATCAAATCTACAGTAATGTCTATATTGGAGTTTTCCAAAGCCATTACTAAAGGTGAATACTAAGGACTCAAACCTCCTAGAAGTATTGCAGCTATTGAAGCATCTTCCATAATTTTGCCTATATCGGCTAAATCCTGAACAGTTGACATGACAGCGTTTATATACGTCTCTATGTTGGAGTCAAAATCGTCAAGGCAGTACCTGTACAGTTTCCGTTCGAGGCTTATACGTCGGCCTAAGCCTTTGTCCTCGTAAGCGGACGAAAGAGCATCCCAAGCCTCCTTGGCTGTCTTGCAGGACCTTACATGGGTGATCGCCATACCATCTACCGTAAGACATATTTCGATAACGCCTTTTGATCGTTACGTAATTTCTTTTCAGCAGATATAACGTTACCTTCAGGATATCCGACGATAGTTTCCCATAGTTCTTCATGCATGAGGTACATACGGATTTTGAATTTCCATACGGAATAACCGTCTCTATTTATAAGCGGTTTTATACCAGAAATAGCATTATTTGACATATTTACATACGCTCAGCTGTTCGATGTCACAACAAAAATATCTTATGAAAATTATGTTCGTGAACTATTAAAAATTTTCACGGATTTTCACAAATCATACACGTACACATTGGAAAAACTTTCCTATTCACTTTTAATTAAATAAAATGGAGTTTTATAAGTGTATACTCAGTTAAATAGAGTTCTCGTGCTCATAACGAATGATGTATATGACTTTTCAACACAATTGCTCGTAACGTACCTCTTATTGTGTCGCTTTTAGGCTCATAATCCTGGATATTAAAAACGCGTGTTTTATAACATTACAACACTTGTGTGTTATGGTTATATCCCGATTAAGTCACGTTGGCACCTTGCAGGAAGATATATGCATGAACACGGTGCATTCTTAAATTAACCGGGTTGTACAGAATGTACAGCTATTTTTTTAATTTTCTGCAAATGGATTCTTACTCGACTAATCAAATTAAATCCTTTTTGTTAATTAATTGACTATTTATTTATGTATATAATATGGAAACGTTTAATTTAGTAAAACTATTCACTTTTCATAACATTTTACATGAATTAAATACAGATAACATTTTAAAACGAAAATATAATTTCATTTTGTATTGGCTGTTTAGAGATTTCTGTGCCCACACTGCGCAAGCTTCACGAAAAAAAAAACACTGTTGGGCGCCCTTATAGGATAGGTTATTTATTTCACAAATATTTGTAAAATTTATTTATGCGTGTTTGGTTATTATCAAACATGTTGACTCGTGGTGACTAGAAAAGTGATAAATAGAATGGACGCCACTGGAAATTCTTGGCGATGTGCAATTGTGAGTAAAAACCTGTTGTCATCTTAATGATTTGGTTAATGTAAAGTAAATAATTTGGCAGGCCTATAACATTTTCATCTTATGAAAATGATTTTTTCCTCGCAAAATGTGTTGAAAAACGTCGTATGATACGCGTGAGCTTTGATAATTACATCCTCGGCTTCCTTATCACGCTCACCTGCGGTTCGCGTGAACAATTTCGCCTCTGATGTAATTATCAACCTACCTCACTTGTATCACAATGTACTATTATTTAATGAAGTGACAGTAGGACATCTACAATATGTAGAAGAAGAAATATAAATTCAAAATTTTGATTAGCCCTTATTACAACAGCATTCTCTACCAGTCAACCTCTGGGTAAAGGAGGCAGATTTATCACTTTATCAGCGATATAACCTAATAATTTACACCAATAGTATAAAGAGGAAAGATTTGATCGTTTGTTTGTTTGTTTGTATTCAATAGGCTCCGAAACTACTGGACCGATTTGAAAAATTTGTTTACCTATAGAAGCCGACATTATGCCTGATGAACAAAGGCTACTTTTTATCGCGGGAAAATGCTTTATTCCTACGGGAAAACGGGTAATCCGTGCGAAGCCGGGCCGGGCAGCTAGTATGTAATAAGCTGACTACCGCATCATCAAAGACGGATGTTCTCCGCACCACTCATTCAACGCCTATGACGCCAAGAAGTACAGTGCTATGGCATCCTTCATGCATTTACCTAAGGGTTTAACTCTGCACTAAATATCATGTTGACATGATTGTCAACTTTTCTCTTTACAGAGCGTTCAAAGGGTTAAAATGTTCCAATCGATATCCATGACAGGGCTATTATATATCGCCCACACGATAACCATTACCCTGGGCAGACTAATCTGTAGAGAAATGGGTGTAAGGGTAATATGGTGATCTTAAGTTGTGCATCAGGCTCAAATGTCATGAAATCGAGTCAGATAGGCCGTCAGGTAACTGACGTTGGGTTATCGATTTATCTCAATGGATGGATAATGGCAAGTTTCGTACTGATTCAATGAATGTGGGAAATGAGATGCTAGCAACAGAAAAACAGGTATTTGACCTTGGTGGGATTATGACGGGTCGTGGTTCTGGGACCAATACGACCCTATTCAACTGTGATATTAATTTTAGACCAGATGGATAGATGACTTGAGGAGGATGGTAACTAGATGGCGATAACAGGAAGAGCGGGTCTTATAAGCAGCGATCGGATATTCGGATCGATATTTACCTAAACTTGGCAAAATCCCGGAAGTTGTTGGGAAAATATGGAGTCGGCTTCTTTTTGTTATAAATTTAATAAATATGCTCAGGGACTCCGGAATCTCACAAAATGGCATAAGATGGCAAAAATTTATCTACATGTATGTATGTATGTATGTATGTAAGCACTTTATTGTACACAATAACAGGTTAAGGAATATACATGTCACACAATAGATCAAAGTACAAAGGCGAACTTATCCCTATAAGGGATCTCTTCCAGCTAACCTTTGAGCAATTGAGAGGAAGGTAGGTAGAACGAGATAGGCAAACTTATACCGTGTACAAAAACAGAGAAAATGAAAGCAAATCCTAATTAGTATTAATTCTAGACAAATAAAAACATGCCAATACATATATAAATATACAATATAAAATATAATACACACTAACATATGTAACATATATATCGCAAATATACAATAAATAAATAAATACTATATTCAACCAATTCACAAGTCATTGGAAAGCCACAACTTCTTCAAATTCATCTTAAGCGACGCAACAGACTGCGACTGTCTCAGCGACAAAGGCAACTCATTCCACAATTTAACAGCGCGCGCAGTAAAAGATCTGGAGTATGTTCGCGTCTTTCTAGACGGTACAGCAAGAGTAAGGTTAGTACTCGACCGCAAGCGGTGGCCACTGCCGTCTGCCATATAACTAAACCGCTCAGAAAGGTAAGGAGGGGAAGTAGGGCTGAACAGTGCATTGAAAAGTAATGACAGGATATGCACATCCCTGCGCCGGCGAATCGGTAACCATCGAAGCTTAGAGCGGAATTCAGAGATATGATCATACTTGCGTAGACCAAATACATATCTGATACATACATTTTGTAGACGCTCCAGCTTATCAAGTAGCTCCTCGTTGAGGTCCAGAAACGCAATATCGCCATAGTCCAGAAGAGAAAGCAAAAGAGATTGAGTAAGGGTCAACTTGGTACGAAGAGGAAGGAAATTCTGGAGACGTCTTAGGGAGTGAAGGGATCTAAAGATCCTCTGACTCACCTCAGCTAAATGGGGTGACCAAGAAAGCGTCTGGTCCATGGTGATACCCAAATTCCTGACAGTAGAGGAAAGAGGAATAGAAATTCCATCAAAAATAATGTCAGGCACCACCACCTCTGAGAGCTTATCTACATAGTAAGGACTACCAATAACAATCGCTTGCGATTTCTTCGCATTAATTTGTAAACAATACTTACACGCCCAGCAGCGTATAGATTCTAGGTTTCGATTGACTGCCGAAATTAATGCGGAGACATCATCCACAGTAGCCGCTGCATAAATCTGTAGGTCATCTGCGTAAAGGTGATATGATGTAGTTAGGGATTCGGTGATACTATTTATAAAAACAGAGAACAATAATGGAGAAAGCACCCCGCCCTGTGGCACGCCAGCGGAGAGTTCGCACCACTCGGACATCTTGTCATCGAACGTAACGCGCTGGCGCCTGCCAAAGAGGTAGCTGCGAAACCAGGATAAGGGAGTTTCATAAATGTTAAGAGAGCGGAGAATACCTAGCAGAATATCAAAATCTACCGTATTAAAAGCACTGCTAAAATCAAGAAGAACAAGGACAGTGAGCTTTTTGGACTCGATATTGAGACGAATGTCATCGGTGACGTTAACTAAAGCGGTGACCGTGCTATGCCCGGGGCGGAATCCGGATTGGAAAGGATTAAACAAAGAATTTCTGTTAAGATGAGAAAGGAGACGACGATTAACATAATTTTCAATGATCTTTGACAAAACTGGGAGAATAGAAATAGGGCAGTATTGAGTGAAAGATACAGCATTAGGGATTTTGGGGAGAGGAATTACGTGAGCATACTTCCACGATGCCGGAAAGGTTCCAGTGGACAAGGAGAAATTTATAATATCCGAAAGGGTAGGAACAATAAAATCCGCCACGAGCATAAGCATATCCACACTGAGGCCATCGTCACCGATTGCCTTCGTCTTAATAGATTTGAGAAGGGCAAGCGTCTCCTGCGGTGAAATCAAACCAAATTCAAAGGGAGATAGGTCGGGGTGTGTAATATTGGCAAGAAGTGAAAGAGTGGATTGCTTAATGGATGGGTCAAGAGTAACCGGCGACGTGCTGAAATGTTTGTTAATAGCGTCAATGTCAAGAGTATTGGAAGAACATTGCTGAGTTTTGCCGACCCCAAGAGACTTTAAAAATTTCCACAACTTAGAAGGGGGACACTCCTCTATTGATTTGTGGATATGGAGGCGTTTTGCTTCCCTACAGACTTTGTTGCAGCAGTTACGTATGGAAAAATACCTCTGGCGATTTTCGTCCGAAGGAACCAGCCGGAACTTAATACGAGCTCGATCGCGCTTGGCCATGTACTGTTTGATCTCCGGCGTGAGCCACGGTGCAGGAAAGTGTTTAACTCGCGTTGGTTTCAAAGGAGCATGCTTATCAAAAATCGCAAGCAATATGGCATTGAAAGCCCCTACTTTCATGTTAACATCGTCATGACGACCTACACTGCTCCAATCAGCATGTGAAACATCATCCCAGAGCGCTTCCAGATTTACATCGCGGAGATTTCTACGCATGATTATCTTCTGTCTCTTCTTCGGGGGACGAATGTTAAAAGAGGCGTAAATTAAATCATGATTGGAGAAACCTGCAGCATTGAATTGCCCGTGGAGGGATACCAGATTTGGAGAAGTAGTAAGAATGAGATCTAAAAGAGAAGGAGGGCCGTTATGAGGAAAATGCGTAGCATCAAGTGGCAACACGCTTAGATTTATAGAAGTTGCAAGAGAACGGAGCTTAGCGGAGCGATGGTCATTTTTAAGGAGACAGGTGTTAAAGTCACCCATAATAATGCTGTGATCAAACTGAGGGCTAATATTGACTAAAACATTTTCGAGGGAATCAAAATAATTAATTTGAGATGAAGGGCTATAAAAAACGCCAAGAAGAACTTTGGAGTGATGTAAAGTCACGTCTAAGAAAAGATACTCGGAAGAGTTCGAGTAGACTGATGGCGACTGAGCAACTACTTGATAAGCGAAATTACTTTTTATATATATGGCAACACCGCCGCCCCGCACAGTTCCCGAACCGCCATCGCTAGGGCCAATCCTGTCATTACGAATCAGAATATACCCAGGCAAGGGATATAAAGTTGAAGGAAGAGAGGGCTTTAGCCATGACTCGGAGATAAGAATTGCATGTATATTGTTATTGGAGCTGAACGATGCAAGCAATTCAGTGTAATGAGCCGGCACACTCTGCGCATTTATATGAACGACATTGAAGTTTTTAGTAGAAGTTTTAAAAGTACAGTGCAAGCGTTCACTAAGATCAGGCATATCTGATGCGTCACTCAAGACACATGTATAGTTTATGGCTATTTTTGTAAGGAAATAATATGTTGTTGTTATATAGATCTAATAAGAACAGTGTATGTAGTGTAGCCGCAGCGTGAATTGGCAAAGTAATGTAAGCATTTCTTTATACATATCTTACATAACTGGTATAATGAGTTTAGATTGTCACATAGTTAAGAAAACCCGGGAAATTTATTACGAAAATAAAGTCGAGTCCGTCTCCATACCGTTCACGCCGCCAAAGTTTAGGTAAATATCGATCGGAATAACCGATCCCTGGCTTATAAGGTACCTTGCTGGGGAGGCCTACATTTAGCAGTGGGCTAGTAGACGGGTGTATCTAAGTTATCATTTTAGTTTCCGACTAGGAACAAAACCATTAAGCGCATTAAGTCCACCTTTTGTACGATAAGTTGTGCAATAAAGATTAAATAAATAAATAAATAACGGCAGTGGAACCATAGATAGGAGTCAGGGCAAGCCCTGTAAGCAAATGTGTAAGGTAGGTAAGAGAGGACCGGAGGGCTGGCTGACGCCTCGAAATGTCTATGGCCTGCTACTGTGGGACGCAGTCGAATACCAAGACTTTGGCTAAGATCCTGCGACGCCCCCCTTTACAAGGCGGAGCTGGAGTTGGTTAGTAGTTTTCAAACGGTAGTCCAGCTTCGGTTAGTCCGTCATAGCCGTTGGCCTCCCGGACAGGGCACGAGGCGTAAATGCATTTCCCCGACGTTAAAAAAAGAAGGAACAACGTCTCTGGAAATTTGTTATTACTAGCTACTAACATTTTATGGTAGGCATTAGCGCAAACATAGGTACATACTTAATTTATTAATACAGGCAAGCGTTAGTAGAAAGTGTGTCTGTAATTTTACATCACTATTTGCCCGAACAATTAAGTTAATTATGGTTATATTTTGCGTAATAATAGCAAATAAAGAATCCTGAGAGGTTTCTGAGCCGGTAAAATAGCTAGAAGCTGAGAAGCTAGCTGCAAGAGAGCGCACACTTACAAATAACAAAACAAATATAAAAGCAGGTACGAGGAGCGTTTCTAAACCAGAGGCCCATACAAATTCATTAATAAATAAATCATTACATAGGATATTTTAACCTACGCTACGGCCGTTAACGCAGTCCAAGTTATCTATTAAATCTCAGTCAAATACACTCTTTGTCATTAACGCAACATAAATATTTATTTATCGATGGAAGATCGGTTACCAAATTCAGAAGCGTAAAATATTAAGCATACTGCACAATATCCGGTCCGATTCGATTTTAACTTTAGCCTTTGAACCTAGTTACATTTTTACGTACGTAGTTAGGCAAAGATGAGCGTTGTTTAACACCTAAGCCACCGCTCTTGTGAACGAATTTCTGTAATTTTAATGGCATTTCCGAATATTATAGTAGAGACCCACAACTTACCATAAAACATCAGGTTTAGGAATCAGAATTTGCGGTTTCTCATTTACACTGTTTTCGTCTTAACGTTTGAGTTTACCTCAAAAGGCAATACATTTTCATACAATGCGTAAGCCCAACAATCATCATGTCAAGTGCATTTTTTACATCACATTGTCTTCATTCTGGCCATTTTGTAAGCGCCAAATGCCCATACGTAGATAAGAACTGCGAAAAAAGATTCATGATGAATAACTTTAAGTTAACTAGTGAAGTATAAGGATTACGGTGAGTGTACAGGCGTCTTTATAAGAAGTGAAGCACTAAATCCGACACCTCATTACAGGGCCGAATTCGTTATGCGCCCGCGGCGACGGAGTAAAACAAACAACTCTATTAATTCCCATCGAACCCTTTAAGGATTACAGGTTAATGTTATACAAGCATTCGTATCAATCATCGAAAATAATCGATTTAGACGAATATTCAAATAAGGGTTTAATATGAAAATATCGATGAGTAGTTAAGCCTATTTAATCTTAAATATTTGAATGAATCCGTCCAGCTCATCTATAACGTGTATTGATGTTCAAGCATTTCAATACGGAAATAAAAGGCAACAGCTAGGAAAATAAGGCAGTAGCAATGCTCGGCACAAATATTTTCAGCACCTTGTCAAAGTACACGTCTGTATATTAAATTTTCATATTGAAACAAAATATCTCGACTGCTTTATTAAGACAAGGTATTGAAACTCTAAATTAAATTCTAGAACTAGAAAATTCTTCTCACTGTCGTCTTTCGTACAACTTTATTAATTTATAATAAATTAAATAATTAGGTACCAAAGCAGGCCCCTGGACAACCGCCCCAACGCTAGGAGGGTGATGATGATGTTATAATTATAAGTTTCCGTGCAGCGTCCGAGTAAAATTATAAAAAAGCCTAAGGAAGATTCCAAAATAGGCAGCCTTAAACAAATATACGGCTCAAGCTAATTTAAACCGTTTAAAAATTTTGGTTTCATGTAGTCTTTAATGCTATAATAAGCTTTCGAAATAAGTTTACGCTTCACATAGTTCTTGAATTTATTTATTTATTTATACTTAAGGAGTACCAATAGCTGCAAAATCATGGTAAAAGTCTTACTCGTACGAGTACATAGTAATACAAAGCCAATTAAAAGAACTCACAGATATAAATGGCATAGAATAAAGAAAAATGTTAAAACTATTTTGCCTGTAAGTAGATAATTCATTTAAGTGCGATATGGGGAAAGTGTTTTTTAGATCGAGTACGCGTATTATATGAAAGTTTATTGAGTAAATCCGGACAGTCAATATTCCCACTAGTGATATTTAAAATATAAGTCGTATTCAGCTACTTCTCGCCGTTTCTATAGGGGTAACTAATATAATATGTGTTGTTTTTTGCATGTGCTTGAAGTAATTGGAGGATACGTATGAACATTTTAGTTTAAAGCACAGGTGTTTGAGAAACCTTTTCTGAATACGCTCGATCCTATCTATATAAGTGGTATAGCACGGATTCCAAATTCGGGATGCATAATTCTATTTTACTCCTAACAAGTGAGCAGTAATTAAGTACTTTGAGTGTTTTTGCTTACATTAAGTGAGCGGAGTTACGCATTATAAATCCTTAAGGCTTCAAGGGCGCTACCTACAATACCATCAATATGTAAATCTTTAGCTTGGAGTCATTGTAGGTACCACACCTAAATCCTTCATAAAACTAACTCTACTCAGGGATTGGTATTGAAGTGTATAAGAGGAGGATATTAGGTTGCGTTTGCGTGAGAACGTGACTGAGAAGCCATCGAAATGGATGGATTAAGGAAGTTTGTTATAAAACCTTACACAATTACTCATTAATGATTTTTAGATTTTTTGGATTCGAGTGGTGGGCACCAAGAGCTTATGCCTATTTCTCTAACTACAAAGAAAGGAAATATAGATGGGAAGCGGGGAAGAGGAAGACCTAGAATAAACTACATAGAGCAGCTCAAAAAAAGAATTGACGTTAGGTAGTATCGAGATGTCAAAGAAGTTGCCTGGGAGCGAAGTAGATGAAGGGCCTACTTTGCGCTACACCGACAAGAGCTTAGCTCTTAAACAAGCGGAATAAGAACTACAAAGACATTCTTATTAGAAAATGATTCTTATACGGTAAGTACAGTCAGCATCAAAAGTAACTGCACAATCGAAAACGTCAAAAGCTCTTATTCCCTTTTGATAAACACTTGACGTCTTCGTTTGTGCGGTTACTTTTGATGCTGACTGTACCTGTTGTTGTTGTAGCATACCGATACCAGCTACTTTGCCGGAAACTTACTAATGCCTTTTGACACAGATACCTGACATCTTACTGATGTAACTACCCAAATGTGGAATTTTATTAAATGTATTAATATTTAAATTAAACTGTGTACAAACACAGATTATCAACTACAAAATACTTGTGGCTTTTCTGGTTACCATAACCGACTGCAGTAAGCTGCGCTCGTAAAAATCGATGATAAAATTTATTTTCTACTTAATACGAAATCCAACTTAACATAACATATTGTTGCAACTGCGGCGTCCATGTCACATGTAAAGAGCTAATGTCTTAAATAAGTCGCGAATCGGCGTAAACGCTCCATTAAGAAGTTTTATGTCGACTTAGAGGTCATAAGTCGGATGAATCGACTTTCTATTACAGCTTTACAATTTTACCACGGAGATCAGTAACTCTGGTTTTTTACAATATAATCAGTAAGTATTTATTATGTCGTTATTATTAACAAATCTTGTGTGAGTTATTTATTACATTTGCACGAATCGCGCACTTACTCGTATTGTCGTTGGGTGGACTTAAATTAGAATGATATATTAAACTAGTGCACTGTAAAATAAATATGCGTTATAGAACAATATAACTCTATCTCGTCTCCGTTGATTTAAATTGTATCTATAATATCCTTTTAAAGAATAGTCTTCTTCTTAGAAGCATTTATATAATCGGTAACAAAAACTCCTCTTGAACTTTCCCTCTCGTATGGTCGTTTTTTAACAATGGAGTATTTACAAAACAAAAGCCGCCGAATGATAAACGCATTGCAAGAGCCTAAAGGCATCTCGTTCAATCGATATGTGTTCAGAAAAAATCACTGTTTTATCGTTACTCCCATCGAAAAAATATTGATCAATATAAAAAAGTGCTCTAAAAACAATAGGATGGATAGATTGAAAGGGTTCTCGCGTTAGATAATGAGCCAGTTGGGAAAAAGATATGTATTAATAATAGCTGAAGAGGCGAAGACGGCGGGCGCTGGTCATTTCAATAAAATGTATTTTTATTTGAATAAAAAATATCCATTGGCCGTCGAAAAAACCCGTGAAATCACTATAAACGCCTTGTTCTATAACTATAATGTCTGATTAAGTATACTATTACCATTAGGTACTGGCGGTTTTTACGACTATAACAAGCTAGGATCGATTACGTGATTTACGGTATGGATAGTTTTGAAACTATGGAAGCAATCCCATGCAATGAGTTTAACAAATTTTTACCACTAAAACCATACCTTAGAAAGTGTATGTCATTGGTTTTAATGGGCATTTCCATTGCTTTTTGATCTTTGACGCTACGCATTTTATAATATGATTTTGAATTTTCTCTGGCTGGAGGTCTGCTATATGGGTAAAGGAGTCCCTACTTATACAAAACGAATAAACATTTTTCCCATTCATTTATGGATACAAACTATTTAAGTAGCAATTCTTTATTCCAAAACGTTTATGTCGATTATTTAAGTATATGGAATAATTCACTAATCACGAATGTAATAGTAGGAACCCTTCTCGGTCTTGAAGATCTTTGTTCTTTTTCTGTGAAAGTTTATTTTTTAAGTGTGTTTTAGAAAAGCTAACGTTTTATTTAGTTGTCTTTATAGAAAGAAAGAAGACATTTATTCACTACACAAAAGACACACAGAGACGAAGGGAGTATACATACAATACCATTGACACATATTGCGTGTGTCTTCGCGCCTACAGGCTACTTTACTGTATTTAACGCCTTCGTTAAGATTAGTTGCAATCACATGGAAAACCGATTTAGCCTTGAGGGTAGGTACTGATCTTGCTCAAATCCTGGTAAGGTCAAATATTAAATATAAATTATCTAGTAACCATAACGTACGCCTTATTGAGCTTAAGGCTTTGATTTAAGAGAGATTTTCCGCTAGCATTTATTCATTATTTATTAAAAAAATCATGATAAGGGTGAACACTGCACTCACTCCTAGCTTAATTAATTGCATTGGTAATTTCAATTTCAACGTGATTAAAGTGTTACAGGCATTTCTGTTGAATGATCAACTCGATGTTCACATAATTGTAAAA
This sequence comes from Epinotia demarniana, assembly GCA_945867215.1. NCBI lineage: Eukaryota > Metazoa > Arthropoda > Insecta > Lepidoptera > Tortricidae > Epinotia > Epinotia demarniana. Next base: position 18,593,199 of record OX244262.1, read on the forward strand.
TCGTCTTTTTGGGTTGAATTAGGTTAGAAACGCAACTTAGTTAATTAAAACATTTAAATGTCATTAAACCTTGTTTCATCGCTACAATTAATTGCGAATGGCCAGTATTATCGCGCGACCTACCATAATTAGTCGAATGTTAATGTGCTCATGTCAATATACCAATATTTTAAGTTACAACGAGCCTGTTTGTAATCGAATAACTTAATTTATAATCTTACAACTAATTTGTAATCTAATAACTAATTAAAAAGATCCGATTAAGACGTCAAAGCGCGCTACGGTCGGCAAATAAGATCGAGTTTCAATATTGTAACTGACACCAACTAGAACGGAGTAGTGGACTTTAGGAGGTTATTAAATTTGATAATAGAAAAAGCGGTGAGCCAACCACCAGCTATCTTCGCTTTAATAACCAAATTATTTTTACTTAAATGTAGCTCTGTTTATTTATAACAAACCCATCCTTAATACTTTTAAATAGTAGAAATACTATATATTTATCTGTCATATGCATATCCTCAAACTAAGTAAAGTAAAGTAAAGTATATTTATTCATAGTAAACTGTGTACATACAGGTGTTAAAAATATATAGAAAGTAACAACAGTTGCTCATTTCGAGCGTACAATGTTCAATCTTAAAAAATAAAAGTTAGTAGCGAGTAAGTGATTTAGAAATAAAACATTAGTATTCTAGTTATTTTTTATTTAGAAATACGCAAGCATTGTTGGCCCACTGTCAAGTTACATGCGGTAGGGACAGTCATCTGCAGAGAAACGTGACCCCCCTGCACAGAAGTTTGTATGCAAGGGGGTCACTATACTCCACGGCTAGACTGTTACATTTATTTCACATAAATCGAAATAGGTATAGTCGGGTAATTTAAGCTATATATCGAAATAATTTACCCGCTACACTTCGATTCAAGCTTTAAATCATTAAAGCTTCAATTAAATTAAGCTTTCGGAGCCTGATGCACATTCTTAGTTAAGATTTTTTCTGCATACTGTACCCCTATTTGCAACACAGGAAATACCATCCATACCTGTTAAAGTATGAATTGGTTCCAATCGGAACAAAAGAAAAAGGAATCGTATCTTGGAATTGAAACAATCAAGTTAATCGACGATACGTATGCAACTAATATCATCACCACCGATTAGCTGTGAAATGATACTCATTAACTCTCGTTAAATATTCAAAATAGCAAAAACCCAGTCAATACCCAAGACTTTATTATATCAATACAATTTTGCATGTTTTTGTCAATATTTCAATACAAAATTAGGTAAAGTTCTTATTTTTGGTTCCAGTGATTAAGAACGAAATTATTAATTTTTATCATATGAATAAAACAATATAGACTTGTTAGTCTCAATATAATGATTATTTATTATATTAGGAGGTGGATTTTCTCGCACATTTCATGATTACGAATCTAAATGGACGAGTTTTTGTTACAGCTCCGTGAAAATATGGCAAATATCGTGATTCCGCTGCACGCTGTCATAATATCGATCGTAGGTATATCGACGCACGTCGCACGCATCGTTCGCAGTATTTAAAAAAGTTGACATCTCAGGCAAAATTACTTTTTAAACTTATATTATGTGCTTATGTTACAAGACAAGAGAAATTAAATGCGATAACACCTTGGCAAATACCGCTTCACCAATAATTGATTTCAACAGAGCTTTTATTATGATATTTTCACTGTTTTGAAATACTTGCCAGCTAAACGATCACAAAGCATTGTCACTCATCAATACCGTTTCTAAAGCAGACGTAAAGGCAGACAGTCATAAAACACATAATGAGTGTAGTTCAGCCGTATTTCAAGTCATCAGCGTTGAAGGTTGTCGTAATAAGTTAAAAAGATCCGATCAAATACTCAGTTTCGGCAAATACTCTAAAGAGCCTTATCTCTCAACCAGAGGCTTATCAAAGTTTCCCTTGTTTTGCGGTGGCTATAAATTGTTTAAATACACCATAATTCTTTGCTCCCTAAGATGGTGAACTGATAAGTGGTTATTAGAATATGGGTGGTAGAAACTCGTGCGATATCCACGCAAAAACAGGTGAATGATAAAAAACGCCGATGTTTTTTTACCCGATGTCGCAAAGTGGGACTTGTTTAGTCGTGTTATCGGTTTGTTTAGCAAATAATGAGCGGCCGTCTTATGTTAACAAGTTGCTAACTTTCTGGCACGATGCGTGTAAACGGAGAGATCAGTCCGCTGTTATAGTTTATAATTGCCACAGAAATTTGAATTGTTTACAGATGAATGAGGTTAGCAGGAAGATGTTTGCTGCTGTGGGTTCTGTGAGAAGGCTTCTTAATTTCCTCCCCATTGCTACCAAAGCTGCGCTTGCTCAATTGTTTTTCCTCTCTATTGTAGATTATGCTGACATTTCCTATATTGATCTCTCTGAGGAGCAACTTAACAAGCTTGAGCGTATTTAAAACTTATGTATCAGGTTCATATTTGGGTAACGCAAATATAACCACATCCAGTTTCCGTTCTCAACTCAAGTGGCTTCCTATCCGATCCAGAGGTAACTCTCACATTCTCGCCCACCTTTATGGAATTCTTTTTAACCCTGAACCTCCTCGCTACATTAAGGAATGCTTTAAATTTCAGCTAGGTCTGCTCAATTCAGAGACAAACAGCTTTTAACAATTACATAACATGTTAAAAAAAGAGTAAGTAGATAGAGATAATTTATTTGCATTTGTATCCCGAATTTGAGATGCATATCATTGTAAAAATACAAGTCAAGTACAGCTACACTCCTCAAATATTAGGTACATAGATATTAAACAGCTTTTCACACATTCCCGTAAAACGTACAAGTTTACCTAAAGCCTACTATGGTGGGCGAGCCCCGCCCACCTGCCGCATGATCGCTGTATTAAAGGGGGGTATAACATCATTGTTATTTGCATAAAGGATTGCCGGTTACCGCTTGTGTGGGCAGCTTCCGTAGATGTCAGCATTTCAGGAACATCGTTAAGATCAAGTACCACAGAACGTCTGAAATAAGAAAGTACTAACAGTGTATTAGCTCCATATAATGTTATAACTTTTCTGTATAATACTGCCGCAAGCTAAGGCTGGATTTCAATTGCAACGATAATGTTGGACCACGTCACTGTAATTGCCGAGTTGGGTTTATAACAGTATATGGGTTCGTGATGGCTTATGGCATGGCTTCACATTTTTTCTTATTTAATTTATTTTATCGCTACGTTCTATTTCAATCTTCTTTTTTGTATATACATTAACCGCCAAGCCCGTGAAACCTGACAAGCCTTTGTTAAAAAAAGGTGTTGTCTCTTTCCTATAATTACACAAAATTTGTGTCAAGATGATCAATTTTTGAAATACTTTGGTGTATTTTAAAACTTATAGTGAAGATATAAAACGTTATGTTAGTGATTGTTTCAGGTCCTACTTTGAGGATTTGCATATCACAATACCTACCGAACTTGGTTCAGTTTTATCCACAGCCTTTTTTCTTGGGCTTGGTACTCTTTATCGGTCTTTAATTTTATATTTTTTTACCTCTCTGAGCAATTATATCATTGATGTTTCAAAACACCGATGCGCTATATAAATATAAGTAATAAGATAAATGCGACAAATTACGCAATAAAGACATCAATGAATTAGAGTCCAATACCGACTGGACTGAATCAACGCGAGATATTTATGGTACGAATTTGTCTTCTCCTTACGCGTCTCATTACGATGCCGACAAAGCGGGAGATATTTGTCACCTGAACAGTTGCAAATAGCTATATTATTTATTAATTAAACTTATTTCAGATGATTACTCTCATCTCGTGCGCTGATAATTAGGAGATAGAAGTTTGTAATTTTTTGCTCACTGGTAATCATGATTAATTGCTTACAAGTTTAATCGTGCTTTTTATCTTAGGTCATAGTTAAAAAAAATTGAAATACATTTACAAGACATACTTATGTAATATGTAGACGCATGTTAGTATTGAAAATGACTGTAGGTACAGGTCGATTCACGAAAGCTGGCGCGAGATTTCTACTAAGTGACAGCTATTTTCATAGAAATTCTGTCAAATCTCGCGCCAGCTTTCGTGAATCGACCTGTACACTGCTTACTGCTTAAATAATATATCACATCACACATAAATTTAAACATTGTTTTTTTTTGGTGTAGATGTTTTCAGGGTTCTGTACCTCAAAAAGAAATAACGGGACCCTTATACGCTCACTTTGTTGTCCGTATATCTGTCTGTGTTATGGAGGCATCTAGTTGAAATTAAAGCCATATACTCATGTCTACAGTCCCTTGAAGCTGTGAAAAAAATAAACTTCTAAGTTAATGTAAAAGAAAGATAGGTACGGTGAACGATGCCGCAAAAAACGGATATTTGGACACTCTCAACTTGGACTTTCGGTTGATCTATGAAATTTGGCACGTAATATCTTAATTCTTTTTCTACAAGTATTACAGGAAAAAAACTGAAAACTGTACATATGTAATTAAATCATAAAAAATATAGTCTTTATTTAAATTACTTAATAAATCATCAAGGTTGGAGGTCATGTGACAGAAATGTTTAATCTTATGTAAACATCACAATAACTAAACATGTTAAATACCTATTAATGATTTAGAGTCTTAACTCCAACAATGGAATCGATTCTCTCTCAACAATCGAATAGACTCCATTTGTCGGAGAACGGGGCACTGCGAACTCATATGCTGGACTCTTCTCAGCTAGGCTAGGTTTTAGCGAACCAGCGATAAAACTCCCAGTAGTTCGATACCCCTTACACCCCAGATTCGGTTGATACCGTTCAACCAATCTCACTGGAGCGCAAACTCTAGAGTATTCCAGTGAACAAAACTTCCTCGCGTGGTCGTGCTGGAGGCTTCCCCTGGATTTTCCACCCTACAATTCCTAGTCCTATTATAGCAACAGTCAGGTTCAAAAAAGAAAAAAACCTTTTATATAACATGATATGTATTTTTTTGATAATTAGCTTTTTGACTATTTTATACTATCATCCATTTCGGTATGACATTGACTTTTGGGACACCTGTACTAACAATGTGAAATAAAATTCATGCCATAAGTAGGGCCTTAAATAGAAATTGTATAGGTAACGTGAACAAAAAAATCATGTCAGAAGTAGGGCCTAGAGCTAATACGGTAGCCTAGTGGTTCAGGCATGCGGCTGTCAAGCGGCGGTCGCGGCTCGTACCAATGAGTTTTTCGGAACTTATGTACGGAATATTTACCGTTAGCTTTTCGGTGAAGGAAAACATCGTGAGGAAACCGGTCTACTCCCAATAAGGTATGGCTTTCCCTCTGGGTTGGAAGGTGAGATGGCAGTCGCTTTCGCAAAACTAGTGCCTTAGCCAAATCTTGGGGTTAGGTGTCAAAGCGAACTCCGGGCTTCTTTAAGGGCACAACCGGTATTGCCTAAAAAGTGTATTTCTAACTATTCCTAACTATGGTTTTATTTTGTAGGCATTCTCTAATGCTGGTGATTTTCGTCATCGTTAATCACCGACTTCCGTTTATCATCGTTAATTTACGACCTTAATTTATAATTAAGTATGTCATACCTAGACTCCTAGACTTGACCTGAAATGTCCTTGCAATCCTTACTCATAGAGTACATCTGAATGTATAGAGTATACTTAGGTATATATTAATTTATTCCTTATTGCACAAAAGAAGCACTATCGAATGTACTTATCACACAAGACGCGAACTCAATCCCATTACTTATTTTGTACTAGTAACTACCTACATACAATATATTTATTTTGTCTTGGCCACAGCCCACAGAACCTAATAAAGGGCAAGCTCGCGTGTTATGTATGCTTCACATAACTTTACCACCTAGGTATATCACTAGTAATATTGTAAGGTTAAAAAGCTGTATTAGAATACGAACCTCTAGGCATAAGATCATTTTAATAACATCAGCGTTCCAGCAAGCGGGCCAAGCCAGACGCTACCTTGCATTTTCTATAAGTACGATAAGCCGCGACCATGGCGACATCCGCGCAGCCTGGCCGATCGTGAGAGCGCCGATCATTTATTAGTCCTAAGATATTATTCGAACATGTAACATTGTAACTGAGAAAATGTTAATTAAATGTAGTTAAACAAAGGACTCCTACATTTTTATTTAATACACTCACCGCGAGTGTATAATTGGTGCAGTCGGTAATTCTCACTGAGCTGGACAACCGAAAATCGTGTTCAGTGTCCGTTTTAACGGTTTATGGTGCGAACTATTTTTCCCGAAAGTGAACTTTTTATTTTTGTGGAAGCTGTGAGGCCCTGGGGGACACAATTCGCCTTCGTGGGACTAATGACAATGATTGGTTTGCTGATAATACTGTGAGTACTCTTAGATAAATATTTATCTAAGAGTACTCACTCAGTTCATAACTTATCCTATCCCTCATTCCAAGAATATTGTATTATAAAGTGAAGTGAAAAGGGATAAAAATAAAAACTTACAACTTGACTTTAATGCTTTAAGTCGTAAATAAATACCTTAAATAAATAGTTTTTTTGTTAATTGTAAAAACTTTTAAACCATGGCAGAGCAACAACAATTACAACTTTTTGATTTAGCGCTAAAAGTAGTGCCAGAATATGACGGTAACGTAAATTCGTTGTACAGATTTATCAATGCTGTTGTCAGTAGTGTTGTAACTAATGAATAAAATTTTCAGAATGTGATTATTATCAATGGCATAATCGGAAAATTGCGCGGAAAAGCTCTAAACTTAATTGATGTAAATTCCGCCAATACCTGGGCAAGAATCAAAGGAGTTTTATTTGAAAATTTCTGCGATCAAAGGGATGAAAATTCCCGTAACCGTGAAATTTATACCAAGGCAACGAGAGCCCGCAGCAATTTTACGACAGAGGCGTCAGCCTGTTGACGACTGTAATAAATTATATTATTATACATAACGAAGACGAGAACTTCATTTCTTGGAAACGTGAATTTTTCACTGCTCAAGCCTTGAAAACATTTTTGGCAGGTTTAAAAGAGCCCCTAGGCTCTACAATTCGCGCTATGCGACCTGATTCCCTTCCAGCAGCCCTTCAATATATTAAAGAAGAAGCTAATATAATGTATTTACAAAAACGCAACCAGCCGCAAAATCAACCTTCAAACCAAAATTATGGATATAACATCCCGAGGTTTCCTCCAAACCAGCTTCAACAAAGAAATAATTTTATGACCTTGAATGAAAACCGCCAATTCGGAAATCGTAACAATTCACAAAACGTTCTAATGCCAAGGCCAAATAACAACAACCAAATGCAAAGCCAGCCAAATAGAACTAACTACTTTTATCAATATCCAAATACAACTCCAAAGCCAAGGCCTACCCTATGAGTGGAATTTCGCATTTAAACGCGCCTAGGAATAATATTAATGCTCCCCGTATGAGTGGGATTTCACATCAAAGCGCATCTAGAAATTACGCCCCAAGGTTCATTCCGAACCCAAATTTCCGGCCACAGCAGCCTAATCCGAGACAACCAATTTATTTCCAAAATGTAGGGCACTATCCTGATTTTGCTTTTGAAGAGATGAACCTGCATGAAATCGAAAATACCGATTTATCTGATCAAAACAACCCTAATAACTACCAACCGCAACCTATTCCAACCACATACGAGCAAGCCTACGAATGCGAGGTGTTGCCAGAAAATAACAACGAGACAGAATCACTCACCTTTACCGACCCAGAGGCCCGTTTCTCCCCTGTACCTCCTGATGATGATACCTCGTCACTCTACAACAACGTTTCTGAAACACCCGAAAAAGAGAATTTGGACTCTGGTTCACAACAATGTGAAACCATCCACACCAACCAAGAACAGCCAATTTTCGAAATTCCTATAGTGGACAAACCAATAAACAGCCAAAATAATCAAATATTTATCAAGGTCGTGCTACACACTCCTAAGACAAGTACCAAAGAAATTTTTCCAGGTAAAACTCGAATAATGGCTCAGATTGGCTTAAACAACTTTCAAGAGGAAGTAATCGACTTCTTCAAAAAATTTATTAAACCTAAATTTAAATAAAGATTTCGATTATTTACCTGACCTTACCAAGACCCTGCAAGGAAAATTTAAGCACTCTGCATACGACCTTATATTTTGCAAAGAAAATTTATATGACGTCACGGACACAGATGAACAATACCGTCTAGCGAAGGCACATCATGAAGGCAAATCCAATCACAGAGGGATTCTGGAAACCGAAAAGCAAATAAAACGAAATTACTACTGGCCTAATATGACAACAGTTGTTACAAAAGTTATCAATAATTGCTCAACATGTCAAATTAATAAATACGAGAGACATCCAAATAAACAAGAACTCCAGGTAACCCCAGTGCCTACAAAACCGTTCGAAATCGTTCACATGGATACTTTCCAAATAAAGGGTCAAAAATTCCTCACGATAATAGACACATTTTCAAAATATGCTCAAGCTTATCCCTTGGAAAGCGTGACAGGAATTAGCGTCATCAATTCACTCACTATCTGGATGACCCACCACAACTTACCTATCAACATCACGGTTGATCAGGGCACAGAGTTTAAAAACCTTCCCTTGAAAGAATACGCCGCCTTACATAAAATTAATCTGCATTTTACTAGCTTCCACAACCCTCAGTCTAATGGAGCAATCGAAAGATTTCACTCAACCATCACGGAGCACATTCGCTTACTCCAGGAATAACATAAACAATCGACAATCACAGAATTAATGATTTTCGCCGTATTAGCGTACTGGCTCGATTCTTTCAGCCACAGATAAAAAACCACTCGAAATCATTAACGGACATTTGGTTAACTCAGACCCGTTCGACCTTGATTTAGAAAAACAGTGTCTACAAAATTACATAAATAGGCATAAAAAAATATCAACCGACTTATATGCAAAAATTAACGAACGTCTTAATTCTAGACAAACAACCACCATTCATAATCGTAACGAAAAATTAGAAACCCCTTTAGAATATGAAGCAGGACATGCATTTTATTCTACAAACCCTCTAGCTGCTCGACATAAAGAACAACCGCGTTATGTAACAAGGAATGTCAGTAAAAATTACAGATTAAAAGTCACCGATGTTAAACAAAACGAAGTTAATAAACGGAACATACGAAGACCTCTTAAAATGCAACATTCATTGTTACAGGACGACGGCGGCCAACCTGGCACAAGCCGAGGAAGCAATCCTGGCACCAATAGCAAATAACCCCGGAATATTACCGTTTAAATTGGGTCCAGCCAAAATTCGACAATCTGACCATGTATTCCTACACCTTATTGATCTTGAACCAATAAGAGAAAACATAAAAACAGTTAAAAACCAAATTATCACCCTAGATGCATTCTTAAATAATGAGTTCAAACTAAGATTTCTGGCTCTTCATAATTATATAACCGAGAAATATCACACTATTTCGGAGAAATATAATTCTTTAAGTAAGAATCGGTTAAAGAGAAGTCTTATAGATGGATTAGGAACTATAATTCACAGCATCACAGGCAACCTGGACCAAGAGGATGCAAGAAGATACTACCAAGCAATAAAAACCTTGCAGAAAAATCAAAATAAGATAACTAACCACATAAACAAGGCAATAAAGTTAAATAAAATATTTGTAGAAAACTACAATGCTACATTATCGGCTATTGTATCGAATCAAGATCAACTTAATTCTAAAATATCTGAAATTATAAGACAAGTAAATATATCAGAGCAGGAATTTATTGGCTTTGTGAAACTAGACAGTGCGTACAAATTACTAGAAATTAATGTACAAATTTTATTCGGTACTCTGTCAGATCTTGAAACTGCTAGATCTCTTTCTACCAAGCATATAACCTACCGGAATTTGATATCGTTTTCAAATCTTGAACACTTTATTTCCGTTCTTCGGAAATATTACAGTCCTGAGCAGCTGATAACTTCCGACGTGACTGAATCACGCGTCTTTTATAATTTCTTAGATGTAAGTTCTTATTTTAGTGATAATAGGCTAGTGTTCGTAGTTAAGATACCAATATTCTTCAAAAGCATATTTCTATACTACAATTTGTTCCCAATCCCCACATCTAACAACACCATTATTATTCCTAATAAACCCTACCTAGTTATGAACGAAAATGAGTACCAGTATCTCGAAAATAAATGCAATAGAATCGGAAATACTCACTACTGCCAAGAAGAAGCATCGATACAGGACCCAAAGCGAAGCCCCGATTGCGTATACACATTGATCAGAACCCAGCAGTCGTCACCGCAATGTCAATACCACCAAATTAAAATAGATCACGCCATATTTGAATAAATAAACGACGAGTACTACGTCTTAATCAGTCCCCAATCTACAAGACTGCACATACAATGCACCCACGATGAATACCTGAATATAAATGGCGCACATTTACTGAAGCTTCCTGAAAACTGCAGCGCAGCTACCGGGAAGGTCACTTTTACGAACATTCACAATCGCATATATGGAACACCTGTTAAACTCTTTACCTTTAACATTTACAAAACAAACGTGTCGAATCGGCTTCAGCCCCTGAAACTTGAAAACGTGAACCTGAAGGAACTTCACAAAACAGTTGGACTCATTGAACGAGAACAGCATCCCATCCAGCTGGAAAATATAACTCATCAAGAACATCTATACTGGACTACACCGCTCTACATTATCATATTTCTGGTCGCCTGCTACCTCATATATGTCAAGGTGAAAAATATGAATCGAATAACCTGATACAGAGACTGGCACTGCCACAGCTGCAGCTGAAGTGGAACCTCCGATTCCGATACAAATAGGAAACCTTCCTCGGTCTTTCTTGAGCTAACTTAAAGAAAAGACCTCAGTTTGTTCGGGGAGGTGTTATGTATGCTTCACATAACTTTACCACCTAGGTATATCACTAGTAATATTGTAAGGTTAAAAAGCTGTATTAGAATACGAACCTCTAGGCATAAGATCATTTTAATAACATCAGCGTTCCAGCGAGCGGGCCAAGCCAGACGCTACCTTGCATTTTCTATACGATAAGCCGCGACCATGGCGACATCCGCGCAGCCTGGCCGATCGTGAGAGCGCCGATCATTTATTAGTCCTAAGATATTATTCGAACATGTAACATTGTAACTGAGAAAATGTTAATTAAATGTAGTTAAACAAAGGACTCCTACATTTTTATTTAATACACTCACCGCGAGTGTATAATTCGCGCGACCATGTGCGTCGATGAATAATTAATTTAAGTACTTACACTTTTTATACCTTCTTCGTTTCTTCCAAAACAAACTTTAAGACAAGGCAATAAGACGTTGGCAGATGCAGAAATATGCATTCTGTCGAAATATAACAAGATACAGAATCTCTTGTAACGAGCCATGCTACAAAAATCGACTTGAAGTGACAATAATAGTCAATCACAGGATTCACAGGTGGTAGAAATGACACTTCGTCTCAGCTTCCCAGTACAGTAGGTACAAAGTGGTGTCAGGAATTCGCTTATTAAGTTGAGACGTCTATCAATCGCAACGAAATGGTAGGAATTCAGGCAGACGGTCGTAAAATACAATAGTGGTTAGAATAACTAGTATTTGGACATGGACACTTGGGTACCTCAATGTTTCAGTGTTTTGAAATAAAATTGGTGTAGTGGTGCAGTTTTGAGCTAAAATGATAAGGCTATAATACTTTAAACTAACTTAGTTTAGCGAACTAAATCGAATGGTCCAAATGCAAACTACCTACGTATGAAATCCATCAGAGGTGAATGCAAGAAACATTTATTTAAAAATCTTCAAACGCTAACTAATGTACTAAATAGGGCCCGAAAGTAAAGTGACTGCCTTTCTCATAATTGGAACAAATACTTTAAATCTTCTGAAGTATATGTGATTGAGAACAAATATTTCCTTCGCACTCAAGTAGATAGAAGTATTTTGGCACCGCGCTGCTTCACCACTCGGCTGTTTAACATTCTGTGAGCACACTCTTCGACACCACCGAACGAGTGTGCTTCCGTGCTCATTATTCTCCAAGGGCTCCTCTTGTGACCCACGGTGTTCCACCAGTAAGGTGAGATGAGGTGAAATAAGTAGTTGAACCAAACAAACCAATTTGTAAAACATGACCTGTACCATGTAGCATAAATTATGTTTTTTATAACTTTAATAGCCACTTTCATCTTAAAACAAATATTTATACACATGACCGTAATGACGAGGGCGGAGCGTACGAACATTTTTGTCACGTTGGAAAAGACCTGTATCTATGTGACTACTCTGTATGACGTTGATTGAACCTCGATTGAAGGAAATAAACTGTCATAAAAGCAATTTTAAATTCACTGGTCACTATTGACACTGAGTTGAATGAATTGGACCCGTAAGGCCATTTTACTCATACATATTTAGTCGAACTCACCTTTGACATGCAAGCTAATAAATGTGTCACTGCATCACAATTACTTTTGCATAATATTTCCGGATTTTTTTCTTATATTTAGCGAGAATGAACAAAAACCTGTGTAAAAATTCTTCATTTGCTACGTCTAAAGAAACTTTTTATTATCCATGACTAGAGCGTCTGTATGTTTGTGTTCACCTCACCAGCTCGGTAAGTCGTACTTTATCACTCAAAATCTGCGCCCAAAAGTTAATTATATCCGCTAGCGTCGAAAGTGTTTTTGAATTTGGAACGTGACGCTCTATCGTTTGTGATGAAATTGGGCATGGTGTAACTGGAGCCTCGAAAGGATATATAATACGTTTTCCCTGGTTAACAACCCCTATAGAGGTTATAGAGGGTAGAACTTTGTATATGTGTGGATTAGGGATAGGTACCTAATAGGAGTTCTAAGTAAAAGACGTCTCGTACGTCTATAATCTATATAGCAGACGCTTGATTAAGAAAAATTAACAAGCATAAGTACTATAATCATACCACAAAACTGTCACCCGTCAAGAGGAAAGTGAAAAAAATACTTACAAAAGGTAGCCGAAATTCGAATCGATTGACGACACCTCCTTTATCAAAATCGGTTCAGTAACACACGCTAGTACACAAACTACAAACATACACTGCTAGAAACATATCCCGTCTTTTCGGCTCTGCCGCTGCTATGTATATATATATATACTCGTATATATAAGTTTAAAGTATGGTAATGAGAGGTATGAGTTCGCAGTGCCGCGTTCTCCGACAAATTGGATCGATTCCATTGTTGGAGTTAAGATTCTAAATCGTTAAACGGGTATTTAACTTGTTTAGTTATTGTGACATTTACATAAGATTAAACATTTCTGTCAAAAGAACACTTACCGACTTCCTCGCAAACATGGTTCCACAAGGAGTGGTCCTTTTAAAGACTGGTAATGGCCCAGCGCCCCCATTTCGATATTGCCATTATTAAACGTGCTGCAAATTGCCACCTGTAATTTTACTTTAGGGTAAGCAAAGTTGCTCAAAATTATATGCAATACAAAAATATACTCATAACTTAGGTACAGGTCCTATGTAGACAGCTACAGTATGTGTAATTTATTATTAGTAGCTTCTGCCCGCGACTCCGTCCGCGTGAAACTCGTCTGAATCGTATAGTTACATACAAACTTTCAATTCAATTCAATTCAATTCAATTCAAATTATTTATTTCAGACCATGTCCATAGTGTTAGTACTTATACATTTACTTATCCTAAGTTAGTTCTATCTAAATATTAAACAATTTTATATAAAGAGCCTCTCGCCTCCATATGCACCGAGTCCCAGTGCTTCCCTCCACACCCTCCATTCCCTCCTTAGGGGATGATTTCCAGGATAAAAACTATCCTATAACCTTCCCCGGGACTCGAACTATTTCTATACTAAATTACATCTAAATCCGTTCAGCGGTTTAAGCGTGAAGAGGTAACAGACAGACAGACACACTTTCGCGTTTATAATATTAGTATGGATGGATAGTATGGATTAGTATGGAAATGGATATTAGTATTACTGACGCTAGTGCGGACTAGCTGTACCTGCGACTTCGTTTGTATGGGAATGTGGGGGGAATAAACGTTTTTCTTCTTTTGGGCATAGGAGGACACAACATGCAGTTCTCATTTAACCCATTAAGTAGGTAGTTAAAAGTTTAGTAGATTTTTGTGCAATAGATCAAAGATTAGGTAGGCCGATACATTTTGTCTGCGTATTTTCTGCAGCATTAAATCTTTATATTGACCTTCTTCTCTACAGGAGTATATCACTGATTGATAATAAATGAATAAAACCGGTGATGACAAATAACAGTAGTGAAATAGGTTACCACTATTTATATAAAATGGCGCGAACAGATATTTTTTCTGTACCTTGTTTCATGTTTTTCCGTTTATGGGAAGCTGAGATCCTTCGTGACAATACAATGTCTGATATGATTTTCGCTGATTCTTTTTTCAAAGACATTTGACATAAGGTAGATAAGTCTTATACCGGGTGGAAAGACACGACGATCCTTCTCGCAAAGGGGGGTTAGTTTAAGTGACGGAGAATCGATTCGCAATGTTTAGATTTTTGTTACGAACAAATAGTAAAAACATTAAAATTAATTAATGTTCTTCTTAGTGACAACCCTACTATTACTACGTACTATCTACCTACATGTAAGTGTAATGTTACACTTTATGTTTACAAAAATATTATATTCTGCATGTATAACTTTAGTCTCGATTTATCTATGGTTAGTTAGATTATTGTTTTGATAGAGGTCACTGACCCTTGTATTATTGTTAAAATTTGACTGAACTTAATAAAGGTAGTCACTTGCAGTATTTTGCATTAAAAGTTAACTGCCTATAACTTCAAAACGCTTACGAATACCTAGCCTAGTTTCTTTAGAGGAAATGCTGTACTCAAACTAAATAATCCCCCTTTTGCGGAAAGGATCATCGTGCCTTAACAACCTGTATATCTACTCCATATGCATCATACATGAGGAGTATAAGTATCATATTTTAGTGAGGCCATCTAGGGGTTAGGTAGGTACATATACGATGCCTTAAAATATCTTTGGCAAATACTTATTTGGATAGTTGTTTACTACGTGAGTAATCAAATATAAGTTATCTTTTATTAGCTGGGATTTGGCTAGATCCCCCAACTCACAGTAAAATAATTGAAGTCATTATTTGTCATCATCTTCAGCAAACATCTCAATAATCTTGAGGCATTCATTGGCTGACGTCTTGTAATGATTGTCCGTGTTATTAAATATGCTTGTTCGGCCCGAGGGCGGCGCGTGTGCGTAATTACGCTCATCGTACCAAATTGTTTAAATTTGTCATTAAAGTCGCTTATAGTGAATGCACTCAGGCAAAACAGAGACGCATGAAATAATAAGTATTAGGGTCCAAGAAACAAAAATAATCACGTCCGTGTTTGGCTGTATCCCTTAATACCGCCTCGGGCCTTATCACCTAATTACAATAAAGTTTACCATAATCTATGTTTTGTGGGACCCAACGATTGCACATATTCTGTCAGAGTTGTATGGTAGGTAAAATTGTAACGTGTGTGAATTATGGTATTTTTAAGTATTCAGGGTGGTTGACCGATTTGTGGCATCGAATAGCTCATCGGCAGGATTTTGCAAACCATATTTGACATATCACATATTTCAGCATGCATTGCAGGATGTCACAGACAGTTGAACAATGGCTAAGTTGTAGCATGTTTCAATAAACACACGTTAGTGCACAAAAGTATATTGACCACTTAACGTGGATTCTCAAAGTGTCCCGTAAATAAAGTATCTTTACGAGCACTACGCCGTGAAAGCAGTATGCCATTGTGGCAGGCTTCGAACGCACTTTATTGGCTAATTTTATTCAATTAAATTGTTCTCGTTTCGCGCCAGGATCTTTTAACGCCTCGGGAGTTATGGCGGCGCGGGCGGCGCGATTTACTCGCCAAGCTTTAATAGATAACATAATACCCCTCTTGTAAGTAACTGTAGCAGGGTTTTAATACGACATGTAGTTCGTTTTATAGGCGAAGTTAATCTGTTTGGAGGTTAAAGCTCATCGACAGCTTGACGACGTTGCCCGGGAGTAAGTATATCTATACCTATAGAGGTACATCGTCTCAGTTCGAAAAGATCTGCGCTAAGTAGGTAAGAACGCTTAAGAACCCCAGGGAAGGAGACAATTTTCTTTGTCCTAGGACGAGCCATACGCGGCGAAGCGCGAGGGGGGCTCCAGTGCGTTCAGCATGAGATCCTGGAGTCCCCTGCATGAGAGCGCAGATACAGGGCACCGTGGACGTGGAGTTAGTGGATAGAAATACCACATAACCCAGTCATCTCCCGGTAATTGGGGTAACTGGTTCGCAGGTTTTCTCTACAAAAAAAAAGGTAAGAGACAGGAAAAAGAATAGGTACCTACATCGTCTCAGTTCTAAAAGAACTACGCTAAGCAGATAAGAGACAGGCAAACAAGCAAAAAGCAAGAGAAGTAAGACGGAGATCCACAGGGCAACAATGTTCAATTAAATCTTTACAATAGGTACCCATAACTCCTACGCTTACAATCTTGAACACGCTTCTTCTTTTACGACTGTTAAAACGGTAGACATATAAATATATATCTTGATCATAATGTCAACAACTGTCTAATTTCCATACGACAAAGGGGTTGGTTATGATTATTAATATTTCAATTCTCTAACATTAAGGGACGGGCGGTGGCTTCCAGCCAGTGAGCCACCACATGCTGGGAATCCTTTAAGACATTTCATCACAATATTGTCCAGACGACAAACTATTATACCCAAATAGAAAAAACTCGATTTCACTTAGCGCGTCTCGCGTCATGCTGACAAGGCATATCACAAGTCGTTTATAATGAAAATAATATGCGCATGCTGATAGTATCGTGCCGTTATGCAGGAACAATCGGGTTGAAGGGTTGATTCTATGAATAAAAGGCAATTAATCGGCATGATACTTTTATTTAAACTGCTTGCGATAAAGAATCTAATGGGATGGGTCTATAAGATTTTGAAAAAGGTAAGTTTGGCGTTTATGAAGAAAATTCGGTTAAAATTATCAATAATGTACTTACCAGAGTCTTTACCCGTAGACAGTCAATTTATGCAAAAATATTAAGGCAGATATGTCCCTTTAGGCTTCCAGTATTGGTAATCAGAAGATCTCAATCCCAGCACAATAAATGTGGTACGGTTAAAAACACGTCTAAATTATGCATCCGAGCATATCGACTGTATTATCTCTTGTCGTCTATTGGACTAGATAAATCTTTATAAGTACGTCACAGGGATAGTCACGTAACGTTCCGAACGTACGCTAGGACAACTCAACTGTAATTACCCACCGGACGCGTGTCGTGCGCGGCGCGTGTGCTGCGCGGCATACGCGCAAGTTGTAAAGCATTGAAACTACACTTCAAACACACATCGAACGCGTTTCGAAGGCGGGCCCGCCTGCTGCTGAGTAATATAGAGATAGTAAGATACATATTAAATGTGTTGGTAGTGAGAGCGATATGACTGAGCTGCAGCGCAGCAGCCGCGCGGCACACGCGCAGCACACGCGCAGCTCACGCGTGGCATACGCGCAGCAGCCGCGCTGCACACGCGCGGCACACGCGCGGCACACGCGCAGCACCCGCGCGGCAAACGCGCAGCACCCGCGCGGCAGCGGCGCGGCAGCAGCGCTGCACACGCGTTGCTACACGCCGCCCACTTCCGGTGAATAAACCGCTTCAAACGCGCCCCACACGCGCAGCACACGCGTCCGGTGGGTGGAGGCCTTAAAGGCCTTAGAGAGACGTTTAGATCTACCCGACGCGCGTACAATGTGTTACGTGATCGACCTGCTGGGAACATACAACAACGTAAATCAAACTGTAACCAAATTAAACATGTCCAATGTAAACACGAAAGGTTGACGTCAGAAGCAGCGGCAGAAATTTCCGCAACAACGCAAGGACGTCACTAGACCAATAAATTTTATGAAAAACAAGCAAACTTTAAAAAAATGCTCAGAAATTATATTTTTAATAGCCTCGTGAGAACTGTCGCCCACCACCCACTGAGGGACGTTCGTTAAATATTTTAATTGCGCCGCTAAAACGAGCCCAAATTTTTATTTGTCGTAAATCAATGCGATGTCCACGGTAGTCGTGTGGTAGCTTTGGTTTTTTGTTTGACTTGATATCAGGGACGTTTTCTGATGTGCACAAGTCTATATTAACCTTAAATATGTTTCAGCCCGTAAGATGCTTTGAAAATCACGACTAACTACTTAGCAGTAATTTTGTATAAATAATAAGTAATTGCAACTACTTTCTATTTCCTTAAAGTAGGTATAACTATGTATTTTTAAGTTTTTTTTGTAATGTACTGTAGCTATTACAAGTCTATTAATAAAACGTTGTAGGAATAAACAGATATGAAATAAAACGTATTTACGGTACTATTTAGTATGAGTACCTACTCGTGCTCAGGAAGGATGAGAAGAATAAAAAATTATGAAAATAAAAAATCGTTTTAAGGATAGTTTATGTAACTAAACATATCTCGTTGTGATGTAAGAAATAAGATTTATAACCACACAATGGTTGTAAAAGGGTTTTTTAGCGTAATAGTAACGTCACCAGCGAATCGTGAAAACGTTTGGAGCAGCTCGATCGATTAGGATGGCTGCTCATGCCCCGTCAGCCCGATCTTCCGCTTCTCGGGTTTAAAACCTGATATATTTACCACAAAACGCTACTGATCAACTGATAATGGAAACTTAACCTTCGGTAGTTTTATTAGCGGGATTCTTTAAATTCTACGCTTTGTTACCTGTGATATTTGGCCGAATTGATGTCTGAGTTTTTGTCAGAGACTTTTTTCCTGGTGGTCTATCTAGTAAACAGTACGAGTACTTATAATTTTTTATATGCATTGTATAATTATATTTAAATTTTATTGGGTAAGAATAGACTTTACCTTTTGCCGGCGACAAATTTCATCTTCATCTTTCCAGCCGTTTTATTGGGATTAAGTAAACTTCTGAACATTACAACTTTTGCTGTTATATACTAATTTGAAAGATCGTTTTATTTCCAAATTATTTCGTTTGTTCATCAAGCATACGTTTTCCTTTGCTTCAATGATATCGTTATATAAAATAATGTTCTACCCACAATGCATTATACATGTACTCGTATACGATGCCATGCAGTATTTTGGGAAGAGTATGTTATGCAAAATGTACAGTTAACTATATATATGGTGATATGGTATATCTATATATATGTATTATATATATGGTCAAATGAAACATGACCTATTTGTTGAACAATTTTTTGCCAGATAAAAATTGGGTACTTAACTGTAAAATTGCGATAAGTTGTTTTGACTAATGATTTTTTGACAAAATATAATTTGAGATAAACGATATAAGTACTTTGGGAAAAGCTTTCTGCCCATACATTAGTAATCCATGTTTGCCCATACATTCAGTACGCTTCCTCAGGACTCTATATAACTACATACAAGGTGTGCACAGTGTTTTGTTACGTGTTTTCCCATGTCTTAAACGGATTCTATAAATCCCCAGAGAACCTATTACCAGCAGTTTCCAAAAGACTTTTCGTGTTCCACTTTTCTCTTAAGGTTTAAAGAAGTTTCCCTTACGATAATCTCGTGACAACCGTTTCGAATTCCTGGCATTGTTCACCTCGTCATTAAGTTTGGGCCCCTCGCACTCGGCATTCATAATATTTTTGAACAAGCTATCCAACGGTACCCCACACTACGGGTGTAACGAGAAAAAACATTACATCCCCACTTTAGGTGTCGGGGAGGTATACACCAAAAAAAAATATTTTCAAGATTTTACTGTTCTGTTAATTGTCGGCGTGATTGATTTATATACCCATGCCGAATTACAGTTTTCTAGTAGTAATTTGGTTACTGAGCTAAGCCGAAGACGGACGGCCAGAGACGGACATGGCGAAACTGTAACTGTTATGCCATGCATTTTTGATTTAATAAAATTACATTTCTACTACCGCACACTAACTAGAACAAAAATAATGTACCCGTACTGGACAGGACAGTACAATGTACAATGCCTTTATATGTAAAGTACCTTGGTTTTCATATATATTTTTTTACATTTGAAATAAATACGCGTACATAACTATTGTAATTGGCCGCACAGTTAGTTTTTTATTTTTTATTATAGCTATTTTGTTTATGTCTGGTATATGGCGGTAGTGTAATTTGGACCCATCAAAGTCGGAAGCTCCTCCGTGAGTTCGAGTCATTCGAAATCCATCATTCATTCGCAACTAGACAATAAAAACTGGTATTTCCGAGTCAATAAACGTCTATGTTTGTTTTTCTAACAGGAAACCTATTTACGTGACTGTAAAAACTAAAAAGATTTGTAAAAAAATGTAAAAGGAGCGTGGGTGGCGTCCTGACGACAGTTTAAGTAGCGTAACTTGATACAAGTCCAGAAGTTTGTTTTTCTTTACGCTCTCCAAATTGTCGGAAGCCAATGAGTTGATGATATTATTTTGTGAGGACCGCCCCATCTAAGTTTATGGGATTTAGTCGGTGGCCTTTGTTTACGGAAGCGAACCTTTATTAGCCACTTAACTGTAATGTTAGTTTTTGTGCCCAAGTTTAATGAGAGGGTCTTAAATTTGTGCAACTAACTTAACAAGCCGCTAGTCGGTACCTATATAATACTAACATTACTCGCGAAGCAGCGAAGCCTTCTTGCCTCTTTGTTCAAAATTATGCATATACGCATATTTTAGTGCATCTTTAGAAGATAATTCCTGTGTTAACTATTTGGCCAGACATTATTTACAACTAAAATATAATGTTGTTTCGTGTATTATTTCATCTCATCAAAACAATAAGTCGTAAGTAGGTAAGTACAGTCAAGGTCATATAGTTAGTAGCAGCCATGGTAGCCAAATATTTCGGTACACGTCTTTATTACTGTAAGAATAAGGGTGTTACGTAATATTTGGCTACTCTGGCTGCTGCTTACTATATGACGCTGACTCTACATACCTAAGTATGAGCTTTCATGTATCACAATTGCTTAATTGTTTACATTACTATGCCCCTTATTACTAGAACTTTAGGGTGCTCAAAAACATCTGAACACACTGTATCTAACCTATCGTCTTGACAATAGTGAATCATGATCAGATCGTTTTGACCACTTGTACTGTCCGTTATATCTGATGATGACTGTACCTATAATATCCAACGATGTATCCGTTGCC
Source organism: Epinotia demarniana (assembly GCA_945867215.1). Lineage (NCBI taxonomy): Eukaryota > Metazoa > Arthropoda > Insecta > Lepidoptera > Tortricidae > Epinotia > Epinotia demarniana. The sequence continues at coordinate 18,614,599 of OX244262.1, forward strand.
TTGATGGCTTCAATACTCAGCGCATCAACTCAATAAAATTTGAATCTAATGCACTGAGCTAATGATAATTTCGAAAGATCGATGAGATTGATTGATACTCCGTCAGTTGTCTGTGTGCAGGCGCAGGGAAGAGGTCACGTGGCAAATCCGTTGGTGCAACCCCTATTCGATCTACGTACCTCTCTTTCTTTTGATACCGAAAAGGTTAAGCTAGAATGAGACGGCTGCTTGGAATAGTGTGCGTGAAGACGCGGGCGTCATGGACATCTGCCATGGGTCTGATATTTTTTCGTCTCTTGTTGCCTTTAAAACCGAATAATAATACCAATGCAATTTCAAATCCGTGTATAATTATTTTTAATCCCAGAGTTTGAAGTAAATCCACAGATACAACAAACAATACGAGTATATCCAGGGGATTTGTCTTGAGTGCTTATTTTAGTGCTTGCCTTTTAAAGTTATTTTTTTACAATAAATCCAAATGTCTCACATGATTAGACTGAGAGGGAAACGCAGGTCGTATTGCTCGTCACTCGTCAGGTTACTTACTATACAGGGTGTACCAAAATTGGGGTGTGAACCGATCAAGGGCCTGACAGGTATAGTGTTCTGATAAGAAAAAACTAAAATAATATTTTTTTTGACGCGTTTTTTTAAATTTGTATGGAGCAGGTCGCCCCGGTCGGCCAACGTTGTATTGAACAAATGGCAAGAATTATTGCGATGTAACGGTGATTTTTTAAAGTTTTGATTCAATGTTGTAAAAAAAAAAACGAATAAGAACGGTGAAATACTGATTGTGCGTTGAATCACTTTAAGCACAATGAATGCTCAAATTCACATGTAGCGTGCCATTCAGCTGTAACTTCAATGCCTTGAATGCACTCAATAATTGAACGGACCAACTACCACCAAAACGACTTGATCTTACTCCATTACAAACTTAATCTTAGCAACAAACAGTTTTCAATAGTGCCTTATAGTGATATAGTACGGCTGATATTACAATACGTTTGATATTGGGAACAGTATGGAGCAATAGGTGTGTGAGTTAGCCAAGAGTTTATTGAAAACGAATGCAGCGCAGCTCCGAAAAGAAGGGGCAGGTTTGCGTCTGGAGTGAAACAATGAATGAACAGCGTATTGTGCGAAGACCACAAAGTAAGGTCTGGAACAGCTTTATTATTCAGGGCACATGAACATGTTGTGTTTGATAACGGTTACTTATGTTTACGTCTTCATAACTACAACGTGCAATTTTATAATAAATAGACCGACATCGACAGAACGACACACAATAAAGGTCACAGCTCATTAGATCCACCCGGCACCCGACCCGCACCGAACTGTACTAACTACGGAGTTGATGTAGTAAGCGTATGCCCATACAAATCCATATAAAGAATACTAACCGCTCGAGGCGAGGCAGTGCGGGTCGGGTGCTGGGTGGATCTAATGAGCTGTGACCTTTAGAGTGACATTCTGGCTGCTGTGATCTACCAAAAAGTGTTTATTCCAAGTGACACCTAGTTCGTAGCAATCAGCCGGAGCTTTATTAAGCTACATACCTAATGCCATGAGTAGGTACAACTAACTTAGCACGTCATATTGCTACCATGAACCGATGGGACAATCTGAGAAGTTATACTTGTATTTCAATTTGATAAAAAAATCGTCTGTTAATTCTCATACCACAATTTACCACATGTCACTTCGGCGCGCATGGTAATTAGCGCGCATTGAAATTAAAATGTAACGCGAAAGGAGGTCGGACTCTTAGATTGACCTCCAAATTAATCATTTTCAGTCTGTAACCATCTAAATACCTGACTGGTACTGCTAAGCGCAGGCCTCTTTTCTACGACGATTTAGGGTAAGATGGGGGAATGGCGGTCAGCGGGCAATAGCGGTCGCATCAAAATCTAATACTTCCAAAAACATTCTGCTATCTCTACTAGTGTCGCCATCTAGTATGCAGCCGAGTAAACTTATTAACCAAGCGGCGGCATTTTACTTCGCCCGCAGTGAGTTTGACAGCTGCGTAATGGTTCGGACGTGTTTTGATGTAATAAAATCGAAAATTCAGTGAAAGGTACGCTTAAAGTGATTTAAATCTATCAATATAGTTCTTAAGGTTAATTACTATGTATTTACTACTGTATCCAGTGTGCTATTTAGATTTAATGAATGTTATTTAGATTTTTCGTGACTAACCAAAGAAACCGCTAACGTATTTTGGGGTAATGGCAATAGTTTTTGGCGGGTAATACCGGTCGGTGACCGGTATTACCCCGTATGGAATTTATATGCTAATTTATAATTCGCTTGTCTATATTATACTGATATAATATGATAAAATATGTTGAGATTTTTATGAAAGAATGAGTTATTTTTGGTTAAAATAAAAGGATGATATAGTAAGAATCTAAATAAAAGACAGTTCCTATGGGATATATCTGTGATTTTAGAAGTACAAAATATTAATTAATAATAATTATGTTTAGTTTTTTATACAAAAGACTTAATTTTGGTATAAAGAAAAGAACAATATAATTAGAATAAGTCCTGCGACGCAATCGGTGATTATTAAAGACTATAAAAGAGAAATATAAAAAATAGTAATATGTTTATCTTTTTATGAAAGAGAGTTAATTTAGGTTCAAATAAAATACTAATATTAGATAGAGAGGTCCTATGTGACCCGATTTGTAGTTTTTAAGTATAAATAATGAATACTGTCTTTGTTTTGTCCTAAAAAAACATCATCATAATTTCAGAGGAGCGCTCTTGTAGTTGGAAAAAAAATTGATTTATTTCCTAATCAAAAAGGTTTAAATTTGCTTCAAATATAAACATGTTTTTGTTCTGATTTGATAAATAATAAAAATAAATAAAGATAATATGAATAAAGTTCCGTTTTATTGTGTCTTACTACATTTTAAATGCAAACCTGTATTAATTTTGAATGACCGGTAATACCCCAAAGGTATACCGCTATTACTCGCACCGGCGGGTAAAAGTGGTCAAGGAAGCATTTTAGAAAATGATTAAAAACTAAGATACCCTCAACACATTGATAATATATTTAATATATATCTGTAGCCCATTACATAAGCTATGTAAAAAGTCAGTTACCTATACCGTAAGTCCCAAAGATAAAATAAAAAATGGATTACTGCTTAAGTGACCGCCATTCCCCCATCTTACCCTACCCTACTTGTCCTGGTCTAGAGCTAATCTAACCCGTTGCGGCGGTGTACTAAATAAATGAATGCGGACGTAAAAAGTAGTCTAGTGTTAATTCTACTAATGCCATTGGTGGCGATGATAATGCCTTATATCTATAATAATCAGTCCTAGTTGTGTTAATAATACAATTTAAACCAATCAAGAGCAGTAATTCCTTTACTAATACTGCGTCTAGACTACACAAATGAACGCGACAAACTAACCTGCAATCGCGGACACAGCTGTGTGCCAGAATGAATAGCTGGCCGAGTTACCTTCAAATGCTATAACCTATCTCAATGCAGGTCGCCTTGTAATAGCTCGGCTATTCAGGGTTTCCCCAGACGCCTTTATTTCATCTTAGATGCCGTACAAAAGGGAACCTTCAACTTGATGTAAGTTAAGGTCAAAGCACAAAGGCTCGGGCCGCGGGCGGTGGGGCTTAGACTGCATCTAGACGACTAGGCATGATCCATTCATTCCATTGCAAAGGGGAATTCTAAGGGTATTAATATCCTGCATAACGCTTTCATGCGTGCTCGGAGATTTGACGCGCGTCATTGTGCGCATGAAATACACCATGATGTGCTCCATTTTATAAGGGAATTAGGTTGTTTTTTTATTGGTTTAATACCGTTCTAGTTTTCTATTTCAATCAGTTACATTGAAAAACAATAACAAACGTGTGAAATGCTAATACACTCATTTTCAATCGTGCAAAGGTTAAAGAAGCAACATATGTTTACACAACAAACATATCGACTTCTTTCATTGTTCATAGTTCATTAATGAAAGTACCTAACTCTGAAAGTTTTTTATCGAAACGAATGTAATAATAAACGGTTTGCCTATATAATACCCATACCCATGCAATAAAGGGCAAATTCGAGGTCCTGCTTGTCGGCTAGTTCCTCCTAAATGTAACCTCTGTAAACCACATAATAATGAAAATAAGGTTGTCCTCCAGCTTTTATTGATATTACTTTTATAATTACTAAGAAGAGAGAGGTTTGTAAATAATTAGCAGCTTTGAATGAACCTTATAGTTGGTAGGTGCATATCACAAAAACTGACGCATTTTGTAAAATGTGCCCCAAGAAGCTCAAGCTTCACTTTATTTCCACAAAACGGATTCAGGAACTGTTATATTACTGCCTCATAATGCAAAGAGTTAAACTCAAATCTCCAGATTTTGTTACCCAGGCGTCATTAGGTTAATGGTTTATCTAAATTTAGCTCAGAACTCGAGCGCATTATATCACATACGGTGCCACATGGTCTCAAGATGTCGCCCTGAGCGGATTGGCGGGAAAAAATCACATCTTAAGTTACAGGATGCCACAGTAAAGTTAGGAACGAAATCTTCAAGAAAAGGCGTTACTGTGTATGTGCTCCATACATTGTTACTCCGTTTTGCGCAGGCAGAGTACTGAAGAAGGCACGGAGACTAATCCTCGAACAGTGTTCGGTTCCCCTTAATCGTGAACTTACGCAAGATTTAGGCTAAGTACGTATTTTAAAGAATCAAATTTATTTTACGCTCAATTGATTTCAGTAGGTGTATTATGTAGGTGTATATTAACGCTAAAAGTGGGCTTGTATCAAGAATATAATGTCAATGCAAGTACAAGGTTTAACTTTTGGAGTAAATTCACATTTACCTATACAAGACACACGATAGATATTTAAGTATTGGGTAGGTACTTCTTGATTATTTTTTCATTTATAACATGAATTGCTAGATTTAGTGTAATAATAATAAAAACCGAAAAGCATAACCAAAGCTGCATTAGAATTGCCTGTCTATCCCTTTCTGTTACACTTATTGAGATTTTTATGCTATCATCTCGCTCGGACGTGTTATTATTATTACCATAGTTTCTCCTATAGGTCTATGTTTCTACGGCGCATGCGAGATAAAGTCAACGCCTTCGGTAGGCTCTTACTTAAAACGAATTGGCCAGCTTTGCTGTCAATTCTTTGTAGGCGTTGTCTATTGTTGTTTTTTAAACTATTAAAACGGGCGAGGATGAATTTACGCAGATATACCTAATGATAAAAAGTTTATGTTCAAAAAAACATTTATAATTTATAATACTTTTGTACACAGTCATCAACACTCTTTGATAGCGCATATACAGCGGATTCTAATGAGACTGCTTTACTCGTACCTGCCACACAGGGTTATCCTGTGTAGTTTAGGAGTTGTTTTGGCTACCTTCTGGCTCTTACATCAGGCCTTGCAGGACTTGCACTGCAACACAACTTGAGCGAATTTCGGGAAGGTAGAAAATCTACGTGCAAATATATTGAGTTCAAGCTTACCTCATAGGTTTTATAGACCTTCGTCTATAATACATATTTCACTAGTCGTATAAGTCCGAAACATATGCATCTTGAAAAACCTAATGATTAATGATGTAAAAGGTTAAAATGGACTTCATTCCTTCCAATGAGGTTTCTTAGACAAAAAAAGGTTTGTTCCATGCTGCGCTCACCATTCGTAGATAACGAAAAACTAACTCCGTGGTTCATTTATTCGACGTTGTGTAACACATCGCAGTAATAGTGTTTGTGTAGTTTAAAAATAGGTTTATATTGATATGTATTATGTGCTCTGTGTGTAAGATAATTATATAATATGGGCCTTTATTGCCTAGTGCATATAAATAAATTAAATAAATTTATATTTATACTAGCTGTACCTGCGACTTCGTTTGCATGGTTATGTAGGAGTTAACGCATTTCTTCTCTTGGAAATAGGACACATGCAGTTCTAATTTTAACCTATTATGTAAAACTTTCAATAAACCTATATATTTTAGTTATAATGATGTTAAAACCTGTCACTCTGATATTTAAATTATTAAGAAAGGGACAAAACACGTGTTATTTATCAGAGGTATTTTAAGTTTTATGAATAATGGGGTAAAAGTTTAGTAGATGTCTGTGGCAATAGATCTAACAGGTAGGACACACGCTGCAGTATGAAATGTTTATTGATCTTCTTTTCTACATATTTTTAACACTGTGTTATGTTATATTATAAAAACGTGATGGATGACCGAAATGATCTTGAGTTCTTGAGTCACTCCGACTCTCAGGTAAAGATGTGTTTAGGAATTAATAATAGATAATCCTTTCGAGTACCCATTGACCGGTAAGTGTTTACGTGGAACAAAAGATCTCTTTTTAATTTGACAACAGACGGCCAATTTATATTTTCCAAGCTATACCTAACCACTAGGTAAGGTCTACAACTATAACGCGAGTCCGAGTCCCTTTCTAATAAAGGAAATTATTTAAAATGTTAAAGCAGTATGTTTATTTTTTTCATATTGCAATGTTTCAGATTGCACTATCACATTCTGGCAAATCTTGTGTATGTTCCCGCCCTTGCCAACATAATAATGTGTGTTGCAGGCTTTATGATAAAAGTATTTTCCTGTATGTTGCCCAATTTCTGTGTCTCTATTGTGGTCTCTATATTGGCTGAATGGCAACTTGAAGCCGCCTTAAGGCACAGCCACACTGGCGCGGCCTGCGGTGGCGGACAATATTTGACAGCGGCGGACAAGTTTACTATTGTCCGCCGCGGCCAGGCCGCACCAGTGTGATGCAGGCCTAATACTGACGCGCTTCATAATTAATGTTTATAAAAGGCCCGTTGATAAACCAGCGCGGCTATCACAAAACGGCGCGCGAGCTCTCTCGATTTTTCTCCAACTATCCGTCTCTCTCTTGTCAGATAACTTAGAAAGAGACATAAAGTGCGAGAAAAATCGAGAGAGCTCGCGTGCCGTCTTGTGATAGCCGTGCAGTATCGTGATAATTAAATACTCAGTGTGTGATTCAATCTTGCAGAAACTCAAATAGACTTTGGCTGAACGCAAGGACAGCGCTATCGCCATGCCATTAAAAAAAAAGGAAGAGAGTCAGACTTTTGACGTTTGACGTTATGTTGTTGAAATTTGTTGATACATTTATTGAAATTACACCTCAATACGAATTTATCGCATATAAGTTTCCATATCAGAATCGATTATTTTTTTATGCTTTAGAATTTAATATGCGTTTTGTGAAGGTCTATCATTACAACACCGGATCGAAATTATTAATATTCGATAGTTATGGCAAGCCCGCCATTTTGACGTCACTGACAGTTGACAGATATGGCGGCTACGATTTCAAGGAAAAGAAATTAATAATTTAATGAGGTCAAATGTTTCCGAAAATTAATTAATCGTCGCAGTCGGATAAAACCTATCCTAAACGGAGGCCAGAGTAATAATGTGCTTATGAAAAAAGTTACATATTTTTCCGTTCATGGGAATCTGAAATCATCGGGGGACACAAAAATGGTTAGTTTGATACTGGCTGATCCTTTTTTTAATTTAGAGATTTATTATAAGTGAGAGATAAGGTCATCTGTCTTACTTCAATTTTGATATGGATATCTAGAAGGTATACTATAATACAATATTGCGAGACAATACTTTGAAAACCAAGTAAATATCCAAACGCCAAAATTTTTATTCTTAATTACAATTGGTCCAGATATCAGACTAATTGGTTAGGTAATCAAATCATTATATCCAAGCCGGGATCAGTGTGGAATGGATCAACCAGGGCACGTGCCAGAACACAAAAGCGAAGGGGCAGCTGGCGTGGGCGGCTGCCAACTAATTTATGCTATACACGTGGATTAATCAAAACTGAACCTTACTGTTCATCAACAAAAGCTTTAACAAGTACACTCTGGAGATAATAGAACTGCAATAGTATTATACGCAGTAAACCACGATTGTTTTGGTTGATACAGTCAACTTTGATCTATTAATCTATTATTTTCTATCGAATCAATATATATATTTATGCAGGTAGAGGCAAAGATGAAATTGTCGATACCGAATGTTTAAAATGTATGTATAATGTTGATGTACTCACGATCATACCATGCATTAACATAATAATCGAGCGCTATAAATGCAGTGAGAGAAACTCATTTCTAAATAAAATACAATTTTTTTTAGTGTGTCACGAATGTAACTGCAATTCCAACAATTAAAATTAGAATTACATATTGCATTAATGATAAACGTGAATGAAATAAGGTAATACTTAAAATGCCTACAATTTTGAAGGAATCCGAACACCGTTGCAATTCGCGCTATGCGTGGAGTCGGAGCACTGCGCCGCTCCTGCGCAACTTCGCGAAAGTAAACACGAAGTCACGACAATTTAATTTTGCTCTCATTTTGAAGTAGCCATATTTACGACCAAGTTACTCGAGGTTAGGGCGACGGTAACTAGAACCTCGCGTTGCCTGTTGTAATTTAGCACCGCTTTCCATAGGTGACTTTTGGTTTAGCTATTTAGTTGATTGTTCGCCGAAATAATTATCGTGACAATTGTGTTCTCCTCTACGGATCGTATGTCTCACTCGTAATTAGGTATGTAGATATTTTTTGTCGACTCAGTCCCTCGAAATCTTAATTTTATTTTATTAAAATCAGTCTCGCGAGTTCTACAGCTAACAAAGTCACTAGTTAGTAAATATGGCCGAGTTCACATACACGTAGGTATATACAATGAATAAAAAGAAACATAAGTATAGCAACACAGCCAGCTCCTGTCTGTTGCACTCTTAGGCAGTTGGCATTTTTATTACGAGTGAATACATGTAAATAAATAAAATATTGTTTGCATTTAAAATCTTAGAAAATCGACTAATATAGCGTTCGATACGTAGATCTTCAAACTATTTAGATCCTGCGCACAGTTCCAGAACAACCCCCTGCGCTGGCGCATTCGTTGTTCGAAATGCCATTGAAGCACGCGAACGGTTTTACCTCATACATGTGTGTATAATCGTGTGTCTATAAAGTTATATTACGAACGTGTGTGCGTTATAACACTCACACATTGACAGCTGGGTGGAACGTTCCTCCTTCCCCTCGAAATTATTGTCCTCGGTGCTACCCACGTTATGGGTAGCGTTATCGTTCAGATTTCTATGATGTTGTGTTAAGTTTACTGACTGGAGTGAGTATGTTTCACTAACGATGTGAATTCATTTTCTTGCATTCATTAAGTTCTAATTTATAAATCTAGATAGATATTGCAACTTAATTTGTCATGCCCAGTTGCCCTAAATACTGTTCAGTTTCATTTCAAATATAGATTGGTCGACATAACATAACGAACGACATACCTACAATACGATATAGTATTTTTAATACGTAGTCGATAAAGCAACATAAGATAGTAAATACTTCTAACTACATAATCATGTCATCACTAAAAAAACTGTGCAAGTTATATGTATATTAGCCGTGTTCCTGTTAGAAATACTTTGAACGGCAGCGCTACCCCATTCCGCCCTTTGAAAGGGCATGTGTGCAACTAGTAAACGTAAGTACCCCTGTTGATCCCCCCGCCGGCCCCAGGTGCGGCCGCGGCACGCGCCATTCCCGCCGCGGCCGGCGCCCTGACGCCATCTAAACAACTGCCTTCAAATCCCATACCAGGATACTCGGAATGTGACTCAACCAACATGAGCTCAATCGGTGTCGTAGTCTTCCGGAATTCGCCGCTCGGCAAAGCGCAAGTACTCCAAGACTCCGTCAGCAATGCAGTCAACATAAACAATAACAATCACGGAATCAGAAGAGAAATCATCATAGTGAGAAAGAAACCGAAAATCCAGTCTCCACATACGGTATCAGTGACTTCTATAGTGCGTGCATCTGATCCTTCGGTTTCGAGTGTGCCAGCTAAAAGACCGCGAGTCCGTGAAAATGAGCCTGAAGAGATAGCCCGGTCGCCGACACCTCTCGCAGTGGCACGGCGTAATGCGAGGGAACGGAACAGAGTTAGACAAGTCAACGATGGCTTTGCTGCTCTTCGAAAACACATACCCGAAGAAGTGGCTGCTGAGTTCGAAAATACAAACTCAAACAGAGGACCAAATAAGAAGCTAAGCAAAGTAGAAACCTTACGCATGGCTGTAGAATATATACGAAACCTAGAAAGCTTGCTAAATATAGGTCACGCTGACAAGGAAAACGCATCTTGTATGTCAATGGAATCGTTTCCTTCGCCAGCGTCTTCATCACCGCGTGACAACAGTCAGGAAAGAAGTTACTTCGCTCTCAACTCCCCTGCATTAGATGATGATTGTCTTGAAGAAGATGAGTTAGATGGAACGCTGCATCAGTTACCTCATCCTCAGTATATGGAACTACCGGCTACAGAAAATTTCCAGTTAGTTTCCACTCCGCATTTATACGAAGAAGAAGATGGTGCTGGGCAACCTTTGACACCGTCTTCTGATTTGATCGCTCAAGAAGATGTCAATCCACATCTACTCGACGGCCACTTCCCATTTCCTAATTCTGCTGAACAATTCACAGTGATCCCGGAACAAAACTTTTGTAGTGAACCCGACGTGCCATTGAACGAAAGTGATTTTGAGGTCAAATATGCCGAGTCTATTCACCATCACATGCATAGAAGTTTTAACGACGAGAACGACCTGCCTCTCGAAGCCATCAACCCCGATCTGATCATGGCTCATGAGCAATATAAGTTCAAAGAAGATACTTTTTTGGACAATACGCAGTACAGTGACATTGAGCTGAAAAAGGAACTCCCAGACATCCACGTGACGCCTGAAGATAGAGAGCAATTCGAGGAGACTTTGAAGTGGTGGCAGGAGAAAACAAGACAGGCACGACCAAGCAGTAAGAATTGATTAGAAAAGTTGTGTAGCTCGATGATTTTATAGAGTAGTAAATATTTATTGTGATGTACGTACCTATAAGTAATGGATAACATACAGCTGTCGGTGCCAAAGTCGATGCCGGCACAAGGTGCGCGGTAACGGTCAGTTAGTTTAATGAAGCCACGCACGTTTCTTTATCTTTATGTTAGTCTTAATAGCCAACGAACACAACTATTTGCTCAGGTTAGTTAAACAAAGTCTTGACACACGTTGAATCGATGACTGACTTTTATAGCCGTTTTGTATACGTAGATATAGAGTAAGTTATTGCATTTATTGGTGACATCATTGGATATTTATTGCTCTAAATAATAAACCATTTGCATTGTAAGCTTCTTCCAACCGTTGTCTAGGCTAGTCTACTTTATTTTATACCTAATCTACCTAGTAAAATTCTTAATAGGATTAATTTATAGTCAAAATATCTGTGTAGGTATTATCTTTTCGTTTATATTTAAGTCAGTAATTTCGTTTATTTATTTTGAATATGTGGTTTAATCTTTAATAATTTTGTCGTTACCTGCTTTGTACTCTTGAACCTTCCAAACCAGATAACGACCTTTGATTACCCAGTATCAGTTATTTTATATCATTTAACGGGATTATTTCGAGGCTACGTTTAAATGATAAAATAGTACTCATTGTATTTATAAAAGTCTTAACCTTTGATTTTATCTGTAAATATTGTTTACAAGGGCACCTAATCATAATACAAATTATTATTAGTGTAACTACTTACTTAATTTAGTGCCTTAGAGATAATAATGTGATGTTAGTCTTTAGTAATTTTATGTCAATAAAATGTTTTCATTCTTTAACAAATTCTTTTTAAGCTCTTGATTACCTATTTTAATCCGTCGTTAGTTAAATGAGCCTATTGAAGTTCCTTTCTCTCTAGCCTCCCCATTAACGGCAGCATCCCTTATGCTAATTCAACCAAATTTTTGACATCAAATGACCCACTTTTGCGCTTTGCCGTTGGATAAATGCCGCAAGGGCTGGTAGAACAGCGTAAATCTATAGTAAATTATTAGATTGATAAATAAAAGTCATTGCGCTTATCTTTTTAATACTAACTGATATAGTATTATCAAATGTTTCGATGTAGTAAATGCACATTATTTTTGAGCAAAGCACAAGCCTCTGCAAAGGAAATATTTCCTCAACTAGAACTATAAATTTTAAGAAATCGTAGAATTATAAACTGGAAATAAACAGCCGAATTCCAAAATATTTCATTCAACAATGTCGATTAGGATGCGTGTATTTATAATGCACACGATTACGCGCACTACCAGTTCAAGACCGATTGATAAGTTACTTTTAAATAATAAAAAGTAAACACCACGCCTATTAAACACGACGTTCCGCTCCAGCACCATCAAGCGCTCTAACAAACATTTATCTTTACAACTTAAACGTTGGTTAGCGGGCTTAAGTCCCAGTTAAGTTTTCGTTTCCAGGCTGGGGACCGTTAACGGTAAGCCGATAGGGCTATTGTGATTATAATGCGCCGCCGTTACCCCAAAAAAAAACTTTGTGTGAGATTCGGGCATTTGGGATGCACGGAGGGTTCCATTGAGAACGGTTACTACGACAATACAACTGGTCCCAGAAGTACCGTCTTAATTTCATATGAACGAGGATAGGTGGCAATATTTCGATCATAACTCTATAACAATTTTTCCACTAGTTAGTAGAGGAGGGAGGGGCAGGGATTCCTTATGTTGATTTTCCAATCCGCTACCTTGACTGACACATGTAGTATTAAGGTACAGAAGGTCCTTAGCGAGTAGAGAAATGTTACGCCATAAATAATACAAGAGTGAGTGAGATGGCGCAAGGGGATGGTCGACAGATCAAATAAAATATATCTAGTTAATTATTTGAGTTCTTACGTAATATTTCAAAATAATTAGTAAGTTTAGTAATCTTATAAAACTTGAAAAGTGGTACAACCCTGGCAATTTAAGGCGTCCACCCACCGGACGCGTGTCGTGCGCGGCGCGTGTGCTGCGCGGCACACGCGCAAGTTGTAAAGCATTGAAACTACACTTCAAACACACATCGAACGCGATTCGAAGGCGGGCCCGCGCGGCCCCGCGCGGGCCCGCGGCGCTAAAGTTACAACTCGGCAGCGCGGCCGCGTGTCGTGTGCGTCGCGCGAGCTGCGCAGGCCCGCGCGGGCCCGCGTTGTTAACGCGTCGCCAAGCGTGATAGAGTTAGTGAGATACATATTAAATATATTGGTAGTGAGAGAGATGTGACGCGCGGGCCCGCGCTGCTGCGCAGCACACGCGCACCACACGCGCAGCACACGCGCGGCAGACGCGCGGCACACGCGTTGGTAACGCGTCGCAGCCGCGTACCCTCGCGTTGCTATACGCCGCCCGCTTGCGGTGTGAATATACTGATTCAACCGCGCCCGACGCGCGCCGCGTCCGGTGGGTGGAGGCCTTAAGACCTACAATGTGGAGGTTACCAAAAAAGAATGTTATTTCGTGCCAAAATGCAAGTCGGATCGGCCAGGTAATAATCCTAAATACAATTGATAGACGTTTTGATGAATTTGCTTATAGAAATTATTTAGACACACTACTTATATTAGTTGACTAGTTTCCAAGACATACGGAACCCTAACTATCTTTTTTAATTTTTTAGTGGAGCCCACAACGGACTTATTACAAATTCGGGTTAAGTTTCATCTGATTTTATACCGTCCACGTTAAGGGTGCCGATGACAATAAGGGTAGGATTTTTTAAATCTTATTCATAGGAGCTTGATTCTTCACCTACCTACTACTACGTTACTATTTTGATAAAAACTCTCACTGTTGCATAATTGTACATAATTCGAGACACAACATTACTTCTTCTTCTTAATTTTAGAACTAAGCTCTTGTGGGTGTAGCTCACACCCACTCACTCACACACACCCTACAAATCATCCTCCTAGCGTTATTCCCGGTTGTGCCCCTAAAGGAGCCCAGGGTCCGCTTTGACACCTGATCCCAAGATTTGGCATAGGCACTAGTTTTACGAAAGCGACTGCCATCTGATCTTCCAACCCAGAGGGAAAACTAGACCTTATTGGGATTAGATCGGTTTCCTCACGATGTTCACACACACCCTACACACACAGGGCTGTTATTCGCTACGCGCTAAAGCGGCTCACCCCGCCGGTCCGTCACGAAACTAGACCTCTACCTACATTTAGTTACTACGCATCGCGGTGTCAAGATATATTTGTGGGTGAGCGTTGAGGTGAGCTTAAAACAAGTTACAGAATAGAGGGGCAGCTCACAGCCTACTTAGGCCCTCCATCTACTCCGATCCCAGGCAACCTCTAACATTTCGATACGACCTAACATCAACTCTCTTTTTGAGCTGCGCTATGTAGTTTATTCTAGGTCTTCCTCTTCCTCGCTTTTCCTCTATCACATCAACATTACTAAAATAACATAATATATGACTTACTTCCAAGCATCAAACTGTCATGGTTGCGCTGGCGCAGCACAGGAAGATTCAGTGCAAGGCACGGTGGCATCATCATTCTAGACGATCCTGTACTGGGCACACACCGCATGGGTTATCCAGTAGCCCAGCTAAGTTAGGGCTACATCGAAACCCCAAAGTTTCTTAAACAAACAATCAGTTTTCTGCGCGATCACTCCTAAATGAAAAGTGTCTGAAGCGAATCATAACTTTGCTGTCTCAATGTCTTATAAGATTTGAATGTAACAGGACATGTGGCATTCTTCTTTTAGGGCTGCTAAATATTTACTCATAATAGGAACGCAAACAATTTCATAGTTTACAAACAAAAACATAGCGGTTATTCCTTGCTTCGTTCCGCACGCTCCTTGTTTCCGGGCGCAGGAATTTTAATTTCTTCTCATTTTTTCTATCAGAATATCGTCATATTTTACGGAGTAAACGCCCTGCACGCTATTTTGGCTTCCATTTAAATATTTTCCGGTTCATTCGTCAGGGGCTGTTTTTGGTGATTATAGATTCTGATATACATGAGCGCACAATTTGGATGATATTAGAATATATGATCAGATAGGTAAGTATGATCAAGTAATCAAAGGGTACAATACAGTTTTCCAAGTTTTACTATCAAGGTACTTTAGTCAAGAATAAATTTAATGTAACTTTGATAGTTAAAGTAACGAGAACTTTAAACATATTTTTATTTATTTATGTTTATGAGTCTTTTCTAAGCATGTGACTCTTCCTATGGAATGTTTTAGTGACGTATGTGGATCAGCCCAACTGGGGAAGTACCTCCCCTCCGCCTTGCAGAAGACCACAACCATAATAACACTACTACTTACTCTGTAGTAGTGTTGTGTTCCAGGAGGTGAGAAAGGTCACCAGAGCTCCCGAGGATGCGTTGTTTTGAGAGCGAGGGAATTTGTTCCTTCAGCTACACGGCGAATCCTCAAATATGTATATCAAGGGTCGGCAACCCCCCTGTTACTGCTTTGGAGTTGCATGCGTCTATAGGCTGTAGATCCGCTTAGGAGGCGGGCCGTACGCTTGTTTGCCACTAGCTGTGATAGTATTTCTTTTAGATTCATTATGTTGTACTGCCACGGCTTTAAAGCCCTGATGGGCTTTAAAGCCGTTAATGTTACTGATGTAACACGCAAACGGATCACTGAGTTGAAAAATGGTTTTTCGCACCTTTCATTCGGAAAAGTAAGTTTTGCTCCACGACGAGAGGGACCAAAACGCTACTTTTCTGTTCAAGCTACTTTTTTAATTTATACATTGGCATTGGAGCATTTGTACGCAATGTGCCAATTGAACACAGATGTTAATAAAATAATCGATTGTAATTTCATCGTAGTCGATTCAAAACGAACATATTTCAAGTTTTAACTCTAACAACGTTGTATAAAAATGTATAAATATTTCGTAATATTTAAAAATTAGTAATAAAAATTAAGATAATTTAGATATATTTTAACAATAGCTTTTTTTAAATTTCCTCATAGTCGGTGTGAAAAATAGTATGTGTCACTCGGTAGCAAAATTATTTTCGTCTCGGGCGTAAACACTTGTATCCCTCACTACGCTCAGGATCCTACGTTAGAATCCCTCGCTACGCTCAGGATTCTATTGTAGGATCCCTCGCTATGTTCAGGATTCAATACACCGCCCTCGCCGTAAATATGCTATTTTGCTCCCTGTGACACAAATAACTATTTCAACACACACTTAGGATTGAACGAGAAAAAAAATACATCGCCACTTTAGATGTAGAGGAACCTACCTAACTACCCTAAACAAAAAAAAATCTACCGTCTTGTCGACATGATTGATTTATATACCTATTCCAGCTTTCTAGTATTAAGGGTCACTGCGCTAAGCCGCAGACGGACAGTTGGACATGGCGAAACTATAGGGGTTCCTTTGTTGACTACGGAACCCTAAAATCCGATGGCTTACTACGTTGATGATAGTAGACAGTTCAGGGTTCCACTTAAGGACGCAGCTCCGGCAGCAAGTGGTTATTATCCTTCATAATTACAACAAGGGTCCTCTCCAGCGTTGTTATCTTTAGGGTTAGGCTTGCCGCCGTGGCTTCTATCGCTTGTAGATTATTGCTGTACTACCTACTCGAGACAACAACTCGGGTTTGTTGGGTATTTATAGCCATTTATTGTAATGTAGATGTGTTTTATCGTATACTAGCTTCCGCCCGCGACTGCGTCAGCATAGACCCGGGATAAAACTATCCTATATTTATTTAATCCAGGCTATAAACTATATTCGTGCAAAATGTCATCCAAATCGGTTGAGCCGTTTAAGCTTAAGGTTCTCATTTTAAAACGGCATTCTGGATTAAGGGGCTCCCATAGTTGGCGTATGGGATCGTACCTTCGATCTGAATCTCGTAGTTTTCTTAGGTTTTTTGTAGCTTATTATGTTAACAACAACGGCTTTAAGCAATATAGTATCCCATATTTACTTCAAAGTTCATTGTTTCCGAGATATTTGGCATAAAAGTTGAACAATTTTAGGCCAAAAAACCGGTTTCTGGCCATAACTTTTGTGTTAATTGGTTTAAAATGAAAACCCTGGACCAGTTTTTAGGGACGTCACAGACGAACCCAAATATGTAGATTTCGTATGTGTTAGATCTTTTACGTCAATAGAGATACAAAATAAGTGTTATTTTAGACAATGTTTAAAAAGATCATACAAAATTAATTATTCATTTGTTTCAAAATCCGGTAGAACAAAATGGAGATAAAAGATTGAAGAACCGATAACCGTTTTATTTATACTTCTATCTGTAGTGCAAAAGTAGGAGATACGATTCAAAACTTGTCAAAAATCAACATGAAACCTTGTATACTTACACAACTGCTAGAAATTATAACATATTCTTAAGGTTTCGCGAGGTATTATTTATATATGAGATAACCACTATATTATTTTTAATTAGTCGTCTCACAAGATTGTATTCTAGAGCAGTAACTGTTAGATAGTTAATGTCGAACCTCAAAACAAATTTTAAATAAACACCTCTAAATAGAGGTGATTCAATTTTAATGATGCAGTAATATTTTCATAATTTGTGCACAACTGTGTGTCTCATTATAAACACAATTTGGGAAATTTAGTAAGGACCTATTCAAATTAGCTCAAATACATTTAGATGCGTGGGAAAAGAACTCGCTTTAGCATAACAAAGATTCTCGATGCTACGAGGAAGAGCTTCAGATCGACTCCGAAAAAGTCCGTTACGGCACGATACCGCTTTTGTTGACTCGAGCCTTAGGATAAAGTGGTCTTGGTACTTGATTTTTTGCAAACGAGCATTACTTCGTCTAGCATTAACCATCCCTTTCTTGTGGTAAGTATAGGGCAGGAGAAAAGGGTAAGTAGCTATATGCGACATGTAATATTTATATTATAATATTATGAATAAATGAGTGTGAGTAACTATGCCTACCTATCCAAAAACTGAAATTGCGATCAGATTTTCTCGTGAGCTGTCTAAATTCAGAAATTTAATGCTAATAAGCGAATTACAAAAAAGTATCAATAAGAATGACTGTGTTTACTGAGAGTGTGTTAAAAAAAAATTGTTATTCCTAGTTGCAATACAAAGAAAAAGAAGTAGGTTATCAATAAACGGGGAAACAGACAACCTGACACAAAATTAATCCGAACTATAAAACTTGATCTATTTTTTCTGTAGGTATGTTTACCAATGTGTTGTACAATGAACAATTTACATACATACATTAATTCGTGCACATATGAACAAGTATCAAGACACTGCAGTCTACCAACAAAAGCATGGTAAAGTCAAAGAAGCTACCCTATTGTTGTACAATATTTATTCTTGCGTGGATCTCGACGGTCTTTCAGCGAGGTCGCTCCTTTGTCCAGGGTTCATGGGAACGGGCAAAAAACCGCGTTGCCTTTAGGGAACACCGAACTAAACTGAATAAGCACTTTTTCAACGCATCGCTCGCATAAAACGTACGAACCACGTGTTCGTCGAAGATTAAAAATTTTGTTTATAATCTCCACGTCTTATGCGGGGCCTTTAGCTGTTAGTTTAGGGACCTATGACTTACTGATTTATCAAATACAGGGAGGTATCATATTGTAGTTGTTTCAAAAATATCCAAATTATAGGTAATTGCGATCTCAGTTGACGCCGAACAACATACAAAGTGTAAAGTTTAATGATCAGTGTGCCTACATAACATATTTTAATGATCAGTGTGCCTACATAACATATTTTAATGATCAGTGTGCCTACATAACATATTTTAATGATCAGTGTGCCTACATAACATATTTTAAGCAATGGTTTTTGCCCACACGAGTACACATTT
Source organism: Epinotia demarniana (assembly GCA_945867215.1). Classification (NCBI taxonomy): domain Eukaryota; kingdom Metazoa; phylum Arthropoda; class Insecta; order Lepidoptera; family Tortricidae; genus Epinotia; species Epinotia demarniana. The sequence goes on from OX244262.1 coordinate 18,633,484, forward strand.
TTGTCTTCTCAAATTATGGCACACTTTTTGATCAGATTTTTGCACGTAATAAATACACAAAGATGCTAATTTGTAGCTTCAGTTAACAATTTATTCTAAATATTCGTATATAATCGTATTTGCGTATTCGTTCAAGATAACCTTTGACTTTCTTATAAGAACATCTGCAAAACAACTGGGAACGTATTTTTAAACTATTCCCTACATCCGAGACAGATTGCTCGAGATAGTAGACAGTGAAATTGCATCGAATCCCAACGAAGTCTGTTCCCACCATACGGCATGCGTGCGGCCCATCTGTTCCTGCCAGATTCTCTACACCAAACAGACATAAATGAAAAATGAGCGAAATAACACGGCAAAACGTGAAAAGTCACGGTGACGTATTTAAATTCACGCATGTAGGCACACTAAGTTCCATATACTGTGAACCCAAGTTCAGCTGTATCTATAATATTAGACATCTTTAAAATGATAGAGCCATTAGAGGTTCTGAATACGTTGGCAATTACTTAAGATAATAAAACTGAACTTAAGATTATACTCGTGCGACTAATTATAAGGCATAAGTCATTAATTAATAACTAGCTCCGCCCGCGACTTCGTCTGGGTGGCGGGAGATAAAAATTACCCTATATTTTAATCTAGGCTATTAACTATCTTCGTGCAAAGTAAGCGTGCTTGAGTAACAACATGCAAACATCTTAACATCCAGACTTTCGCATTTATAATATTAGTAAATAGGATATATACATATTATATGTCATCATTCTACAATTTAAAATGCATACGAAGTGCTAATTGACGATCCGATCGAAGCAAATAAATAATCTATTAAAACTAACCCCGCATCATGGTCGGCCTTATCACGCGATAAGTGACAAGGTATAGGAGCGTCGTCTCGTTCTATTGAACGGTGTCAGCCAGTGACGGACGCTCTATCCTGTCACTTATCGTGTGATAAGGCCGACCATGATACGGGGTCTGATCTGTGCTGCCCCAGTGCTGAAAACATTTGAGGAGCTTTGGCAGTGTTTAGTCAATCAACCAACTGGGATTAATCGAATAAAAATATCCTTTCATAATATTTAAATTTTTATTTGGCGAATGAGACACTGTGATTAAACAATGAATACGTATTTCCACAATGAGACACTGGGCTATTTATGATGATAATGTAGTGACGTTAGAGCAATCTACAAAAGACTACTAGGTCAAGATTAACATTTCATGCATGTATCTGAATTACCATCCCATACTTCACGAGTATGTATTTATAGCTTTAATTTGGTACTTGACGGGGTCGATTCAAGTCCCCTCATATTTGTACCAATTAAAGGACGGCCTTTCTATAGCCAGTTTGTGAACCTGCGATCCTGCAGTTTATTATCCCATAAATTCATTATAGGAAAGAGCAGAAAACTTCCCTGTGTATAGATATATCTTGTAATAGCAAGTTGCATGAGACTAAGTTTCCTACTTGTCGCGACAGCCGGTGCCGCCCCTCATGCATGCAAGACCCAATTATAAAACCAAAATAGAATAGTTGCGGGAAGTGTGTCATATGGCGTATAACCATACGCGGTATAATAACTGCCTGAAAAACACCGACACGCTGCACATGACAAAAACATAAGTAAAGGGACGCTATTATTTCAAACCCCGAAGAAAATATTTTTATCGTGTGTTAATAACAAATCATGCTCACGCGTTTGTTCCTATTCTGAAATGCTTTTATTATATTATATTATAGTCAACCTTACATTTTTTTATTCTTAACAGCAGCTGTACTTATTGAAGTAAAAACTTCTTTAGCGGCGCTGTGCACTTTTGTGATGGGGAAAAAAATGTATGTTAAACTCGCAACAGGTCACGTGACCGTAAGATGTCACGTGACCGTTAGATTCGACATATTGAAAATTCGTAAGACGGACACGTGACCTGATCGAAAAACTGTTACAATGTCATTGAGTTTTCACTTCTGCCGGCACTCCCGGAGTGCAACCCGGTCTTATTTAGGGTTCCGTACCTCAAAAGGAAAAAACGGAACCCTTATAGGATCACTTTGTTATCCGTCTACCTGTCTGTCTGTCTGTCAAGACCATTTTGCTCAGGAACGCGTGGAGGTATCACGCTGAAATTTATATCAAATACTCAGGTCTATTATACCTTACAGCTGTAGCAAAACGAAACTTTTATGTCCACGCAATCATAAGAAATAGCAATATAAGTCACATAATTTAAAACTGAGTAGGTATAATCTCAAGGGTATCAAAACCTAAAGGTACTTCCCGTGAACTCAGAACACCGTTCGGTCACCGTTTGATTATTTTGGGAGACTTCAATATCGATTTTAGAATGAATCCCCAAAATGGAATTTCCACATATTTTTCATCCATAAACATGTTTCCGTTAATAAGCACCAGCACTACACGAAGTAGTAAAACTATAGATAGGTAACGATTTTTCGAACTTCAATGTGCAATGTGGTGGTGGTTTACACAGTGTTACATATTCTTTAAAAAATAAAACTTGCCACTAGAAACATTGTTTTTTTCACATAACTTGCAGTGGTAAACAGCAGAAAGAGACATTTTTGTGTGAACCCGATTATAATTCTAATTATCTCGGGTTCAAATCCCGGTAAGGGCATTTATTTGTGTGATGAGCATGAATATTGTCCGTGAGTCATGGATTTTTGTATTTAAGTATTTATTTATCTATTTAAGTAAATATATATTGTATATCGTCGTCTAGTACCCATAGTACCTACAAGCTTTGCTTAGTTTAGGACTAGATCGATTTATGTAAGATTGTCCCCAAATATTTATTTATTTATCTATTTAGATAACGGCACATCCGTTGAAAGTGAGAATTTATGCATTCAATTAAATATTTGAATTGCTTCAAATTCTAATAATGAAAGAACCATTTTTTATTATCTACATATCGACACAGTATCCGTTGAAAGTAAGAATTTTTGCATTCAATTATTCAATAAAATCTATATTTGAATTGCTTGAAATTCTCATAAAGAAAGGACCATTTTTTTCGTTCCCTGATATGCCATAACACACAAAGACAATGACACACTTATGAGTTATAGACTATTTGTTTAGTTCTTTGCATTGTTTGGGTATTACTTGGTGTCATAAAGATATAATGTCGAGCTATATGTTGTCGCAAGACATTTGTTGCAGCCACCAAAAATCAACTTTATTGAATTAATTAATTTCAGCTATCGCTCATTATTTATATATTACCTAAATATTTATTTAGATGCAGCACACGGATACGGCTACTGGCACTCGTGTTTGTACGAACCTAGCTCTCCCGATTTGATTTCGATCAGTAGTTTGTTTTTTATTTAAGCAGTAGTTAAAATGAAACTAGGTAGCAAATTTCTAGAGGTTTTACGTTTCCATCTGTCCGTCCGTCCGTCCTCAGCTTAGCTCAGTAACCATTACTACTAGAAAACTGTGATCCGGCATGGGTTTATAAATCAATCAAGCCGGGTACCTCCCCTACACCTAAAGCGGGGACGATATTTATTTTTCTCGTTAAACCCATGATGTGGGGTATCGTTAGTATCGTTCAAAAATATTATGGGTTTCCTAGAACCATTTTTCAAATCAGTGATTCGATTGCGAGATATTGGGCTTTATTATCCCTAATACTTACAACTAATATTATTAGTAGGTACATCATACTGTCGTACGAATAGCACCCACAATACAATACAATAATAAGTTTGTGTCAAAAATTTCATTTTTGGTAAGTACAAGCTTTTATTTCCAACTGTACTTTTCTGTAAACCATCATCAACTACTCATTGAGACGATTCTAACGGGGTTACGTCCGTTAAGTACTGAATTCGCATGGCCAACTTCTGTCTCCATCATCAGATCAGCTCGATGGTACCATAATATTGAAGTGTCATCAAAACTATACTTATAGGTACCCAAAATTTCAGCTCAATCGGTCATCGGGAAGTGGGTCAAATTTAACTTGCAAGATTTGGCTCATACATACTAACAATTCCCATGGCTACCTTCTGTCTCCATCATCAGATCAGCTCGATGGTACCATAATATTGAAGTGTCATCAAAACTATACTTATACCCAAAATTTTAGCTCAATCGGTCATCATGAAGTGGGTCAAATTTAACTTGCAAGATTTGGCTCATACATACTAACAATTCCCATGGCTACCTTCTGTCTCCATCATCAGATCAGCTCGATGGTACCATAATATTGAAGTGTCATCAAAACTATACTTATACCCAAAATTTTAGCTCAATCGGTCATCGGGAAGTGGGTCAAATTTAACTTGCAAGATTTCGCCCATACATACTAACAATTCCCATGGCCACCTTCTGTCTCCATCATCAGATCAGCTCGATGGTACCATAATATTGAATATAAAGTTTGTAAAAATAAAAATTACAGCAATAATTAAACTAGTCCAAGAGTTGGGACGTATGTGCAGAAGACAGGAGAAAGCAGTATTGCATTATCTAGTCTAAAATATGAACTAACCTGAGTATCTTAAAGACAATAAAATTATTTAAATGTTGAAATAATCATTGTAGGAATTCTCTTGACAAACTACTAGATTTTTGCACACATTTCTTTATCTTTTTAGTTTAGGTATAAATTTTATTTGTCAAAGATAAATGTCGCAGTGCTTGACACTGACTCAATGCTTGTCACTTTCACGTCAACAATAAGTAGGTGGCACGAATTAAGTTGTTAAACATTGTGACGTTTGCCTTGTTTTACCCGGCAAATGTCTCACAAAATCTGTAGCATAAAATATGTCATAAACATGTTCTGATTAAGAAAATAAACAGAAATCACTTACATACTAAGCAAAGCGAATTAAGGAATGACTCAAAATGCTATCTTAATCTCTCAGAGTTGTCTAACGATGTTTGCTCTAAGTCTATATACTTACTTAGTATCTTTATGATCAGACACATTGTCAACAACCATACTGGAAAGAACCCGTCTGTATAGGATATACCAATGAATTCACAAAACGTCTTGTCTGTGACTTATTTCATGAGTTTGTGTCTTGTATATTTGACCCCAACTCTTACACATTTTATTTTTACGTATAATTGCAATCATAATCTTTATGCGACTGTCATGGCCTGTGGTAAAGATTTTTTCACAATATCTGTAAATATTATTACTATAGATCGTTTTATAGTAGGCATGTCCGTATAAATATGTATTTATTTAGGCATATCTATAAATATGAATATATTATACTGATATGCCTACTATAAAACGATCCCTAGGCTTTGTGAACTGGCCTAAGTAACACACACATATTAGTGTGAAACCGTTTAATTTATATTTTATATTTATACTATAATGTTTCACGTACAACATATACATTGATTACACGGACAGTAATGCCAGCCGGCTCCTACGCGATATATTTCACAAAATCTTGGTTGTTTCGAGAAATTCACTTACTTACATTGGTGTCTTTCATCAATATACAATTTAAATTGATCATGTTGTTAATTAATGAAGCTTTGTGTCACTTTATCGCTATCAGCTGAGCCAGAGCCAGTTCATGGATAAAAGAACTTGGTGTATATTTACAGTTATTCCTCAATTACTCAATTTTAAGTTAGTAAAAAATGGCACAAGGGTTTAACCTAAAACCTAGGTAAGCACCTATCTACCCCTAGTTTTGTATAAAAACAAAACGGTGTATGTCATACAGAAAAACCATTCATGTAGAAAATAAAACTTGTTCAATATCAATACATTTTGAGTACTTTCACCCCCCGCTAAAAGCCGGATGCATGGTACCACAATGTTCGAGCATATGCCAGTTCCGCAGATCGGTCCCAATTCAACCCTGCTTCCTCCAGACCTCCAGCCAAACGTAGCGTTCACCTAAATTATTCAAACACCTATGAATAATAAATAAATAAATGGAAATTACAATAATTGAATTATTTTTGAAGTCATAAATTAAAGCTACATTGTCCATTGGGCACGGCCATTTATATTTTAAGGTTCCAAGTCGTCGCAATCGTGTAATAATTGGTACCTATGATATTTTCAATGTAAATAAACAATAAATGATAGGTTGATAATGATAATACTAGTAGATATTCTTGAAATGATCTCATCCTAAATTGTAATTGTTTTAGACTTTTATAAACCACCGTATAGTTATTAAATCTAATATTTATAAATAAAAAACGCCCATCCTCAAATTAAAAACTGAAAGTAATATCAACGCCTAAGGATAAGAATTCAATAAAAGGGTGAGTTATTCGCTTTCTATCATTGATAGCGACTCCCACCGGGGGCGCGCTTCGAGCGATCTAGTCAAGTATTTTTTTTACCTTTTCCATTTCTAATTGGGAGCACGTGCAGTGTTTCCGTTCAGCCACGTGGCGCATGCGCATTCAGATATTAAAATATTCGTTCCGCTCGTTCCTGGCCACTGCGTACTATCAATTGATATCATAAATAGTATAAAGGGTACACGGGTTGACATGAAAATAAAGGTAATCTGATTTTTTATCATTGTCTATGCCTCCGTCAATGTCTGCTATGCTAATGTAATGGGCAATCAAGATCTGTGTGAGGGCCAACACGACATTGTTTTGTTATTGATTTGCCCTATTTATTAATGTACTTTTTGGTAGCTGTGACTGGTTTGGCGTTGCACAACTGATGAAACTTTGGTTTTTTAAATCTTCCCAAACACATATTCACGAAATAGAATTAAGCTCGTTTATTTCATAACCTGGAAACATTGAGCTAACCACTTTTACATAGTGGTCGTTATTATCACACGGTACACACAATATTGAACATGCTAGTATTGTAATGATAATCACCGTGTAAAGTGGGCTATGGAGACCTTATCGACACATCAAGTAGCAATGAGAAAACGTATAGGTATCAAGACTTCTGACTCTCATTATATGCGTTTATGAGTAATTTCTCAGAGATATATGCACTTTGTTTCATGAATGTTCTTATCTTCTACCAATGTCATTGCCCGTTAGTCATTAGAAGTCATGTTAACATAGAGCAATGTTAGTCACAAGGTCTTTATTATTGTTACATTCAAATATGCATTTATTTGAGTCACTCATGTCTGTAATCAAAAGCGCTGAAGGCCTGTAATGAAATTTGTGGAATTTACAGTTCCATTAACTATTGCGCGAACTTTAGGTTTAACTATCAGGTAGTTTCATAATTGCAGTTACGAACTAGGGAATAAACTACCTAATGACTACACGATGATGTTCACACGGTACGAAATCTACAAAACGGACAGGGCCTACCTCCACTCAGCAATGCAACTTATAAAGAATATCAATAAGACATCAAGACATTGGTAAGAAATATAGTTTAAAAGTAATTGTATTTTTTATTATTGCTGTGATACGATCCAAAAAAATCGATCCAAATCACATAGACTTTTATAATTTAGCTGCATTGAAGAAAATAGACATACGAACATTCTGTTCTGATTAAAATCATATTGGTTATGATTTATAGAATGTGTTAAGCAGCAAACAACATGAAGAATACCGGAAATCACCGACAGGATAACATGTTTCTAGACCGAAACTTAATCGGCTCATTATTGACACTTATTTATTAGTTACTTACACCACAGCTTAGCACATCTAATAAGATGATAGATGTGCAGCCTTATGTAGAATATCTAGAACACGGCTCATGCTATTGCTAAGAAACTTCTTGTTAAATGAAAAAAAAAAACTGAAAACTACTACACGACGATGGAAGTTTACAGAAAACACAATTAGTAAGACAAAAAAAAATATATTCAATCAATATGAAGTAAAATTGAATGACTGGATTACGTTTTTATGTACAAATTTCGAACCGTTAATGTATGTCACATTGTCAACCATTCATTAATAACATCCGCACACTTTACTTCATAAACACTCACCGAGGCTACTCCAAAAATACCCAAATCCACTCTCCAGATGTGTTCCTGGTGGTTTTTTGTCGTGCGCCAACAAAAACTAGTCGCGTACCACATCGAACGTGGGAACTGTGTATGCCCCAGATGGTACTAGAAGGAATCGTCCACGTGTCACAACACTTTTGGGGTTTCCGCGCAGCACCGGCCTGAGCAGTCTGTGTTGGGACTCAAAGTCGAGTAAGTGTGTTTTTTTGGACCTAACTTGAACTTGCTGTTCATTTTTACTGCACCGTTTGCATTATAAATATATGTTAAAATGCACCAGCCACCACCAGCTGCCTGCTTATTTTAAATAATCAAGGTGGAGCCACGGGACAAAACATTACACTCTTACGTTGGGCTTGGGCAGTCGTGTAAAAATAAGCCTAAGACCATTCTGAAAGTCTGTTCTGTATACTGGTGAAAGAATTAAAACATCATATGTTGATCGAATCACGTAAGCATTTCTTTATGAAGCGTCTGAAACGCTCTCACGACTTTATGTCATCAAACAGGGTCCACTTTGATATCTATGTATTTAAAATAAATGGATATTGGTAGGTAGTAATGTTAAAATGACCGTACTGTTTTCATCTGAAAATATATGAAATAAATATGTTTCCAAAATGTATAGAGCTGAGAATCGAACACGAGATACACTTCTATTAATTGATAAACACACCTTTTGTTTCGTGCCAATGCCATTATTCTGGAAGGTATACGTGGGTTATTTAAAATAAAGATTTATGTATTTTACAAACATTATATTTACATTTTAACGAATTTCTTATTTATTACCTACATTATTTATATTTACCTATATTTTACCTATATCTTTGATTCATCTCAAGATCATGGAATCATGAATTAAACTATGTCAACAAAATCTCTGTCTTACATCTAATTTCCATAAATAATAAAGCTAATTTGTTTTTGAAGGAGCAATGAGGAGGACATCAAAATATTTTCGATCTATATTCTATATTCGACCTCACCTAGTTTAGTACGCTATTGCGTAGACGCGAGGATGAGTACATTTTACTATATAATATAATAATAATAATAATATTAAAATGTATCTATTTTGAAAATACTTACATGCTCGCATCCACTGGGCTGAGAAAGACGCTGACGTCAAGAAGTACACTCAACCACATAAACATTACTAAGCATATATAGCTCTTATAATATAGCTGCTACAGTAGGTATCTTTTAATTAATGAACACTTTTAATCATAGCCTAAAATCTTTGGGTCGTAGGACGAACAGCTGTGTAACAATGGCACGTTTGTTTCTTATCACTGACATATATTATTATCTATTTAATATTGACTGCATCATACTTTAATTTATTACGTAGTATAATTAGTAATATTGGCAAATAATTACAAATACCGTTTCTATCTTACTTTAACTACGTTATGACAAATAATAATTGAACCAACTACTTTTTAACATGTGCTTGATAAGCATATAGTTGACAGTAGGTTACTATTTCGACAGCTTAAATGAGCTATTTAAAGTCAGAGATCTTCAATTTTATGACCTAATAGATAAATAAGATTATACAGTTTCATTATCAGGAATCGGTTTTGTTTTTATTTTATTACCGTTCCTAAAGTACTCTTCTATTTCTATCAAAGTTTTCCCTCTCGTTTCAGGTAAGCAGAAGAATAAGAATATAGTTCCTAGTAAAGTCGATATCCCGTAAAACAGGTAAGTTCCGTGGTGTCCCATGCTTTCGAACATTGCAGGCGCTGTTTTGATCGTTCCAAAGTAAGCGACTGAGGTGGTCATGACACTAAAACCTGAACCTATACCCCTGGTCTCAGTGGCAAATAATTCACCTACCATGTTCCATGGTAAAGGTACAACACCGAAATTAGAAACGATAATATAAATAGCTATGAGGCCTAGTGAAATGAATGGTGAAATATGTCTAATAACATGGTTGCTGACTAGGTACAAATACCCAGATAGTGCTATTAGTGTAATACATGTAGCCGTTCCACTGAATAAAGCCATTGGTCGCCGGCCAAGTCTTCTGAGCAAGAAACAGGCTGCAACCAGGGACACGCATCTCAGAATGTCCACACTCAGCATGGCAGCACTTGATGTATTTTTGTTAGCATGGTTCCCAATAAGTTCTTTCATCATTTCTGTGGTGTACGCACAAATTACATTTACTCCAGTTAGCTGCGTTAAAATAAAGAACACGATCATTATGCACAGTGGCTTCCAAAACTCAGGCTTCTTTATATTTGCCAGTAACGTCTTCAGCTTACTTTTCGATTGATCTCTTTGAGATTGTTCAAATATAATTTTGTCAAGTTCTGTCTTCATCTCAGGGTTTGTTCCGCGATACCACTGGAATGACTCTATGCAGTCATCGATTCGGTTTTTAGAAGCTAGCCAAGTGGGAGATTCTTTAACACAGTAAGTCAATACGCCTCCAATCAGTGGAAATAATCCGCAAAGGAGAGCTGCATATTTCCAATGCATTAACGTGCCAAATAAATGGGACATGAATACACCAAAAGCTATCGCCAGAGACAAGCCGGCTAAAAACAGCGATCTGTTCAACGGGCTGCTGATTTCTCCAACGAACACCGAGCCCAAAGGGCCAAGCCAGCCTTGGCAAAACCCAGTGATGAATCTTCCCAGTAGCACCACGTATATATTGTTAGCGAATCCAATAATGGCCCATCCGGATATGAACGGTATTGATAGCATGATCTGAGAGCTTCGTCGGCCGTAACTTTCCATCAAGTATCCCGATATCAGGTTGCCAAATATGAGCGCAAATGAGGCAGCAGCAGCTAAAACAGAAAATACGTAAATATTTGAAAAGGGATAACGACATAAAAAAAAACGAAAACAAATCATGTAACTTAACATGAAAAAACAGCAATTTTCATGCTATGTAATTCATGACTGAGTGAATATCAACACCTTCCAATTATGACCCCCAAAAGTTGCGTCTGCATGCGGTGTATAATTGGATATATGTCGTAAGATTGTGGACTTATAATCTCACACGCGATATTATAAACTTTCGGAAAATTGTAAACTCCCAAACCTCTTTAACGCATTACTTTTGGTTAGTTTATAATCTGTCAAAGTCAAATTGTGAACTGAGATAAAAATTGCATTCTACGGAATGCATAACAAAGATTAATAGGTTAGGTTAGTTAAGGGCAAACCGCCCAGGAATAGGAGCCCCGCTTAGCGGGATTCCGCCGACAGTGACTAAATAAATTTAATAGGATGTTCAGTTACTAAAAACAATCGTATCCTTATGTAAGTGGGACCTGACGTAAGTAAGATGTTCAACCAATCAGCGCATATGGTGCGTTCCGTAGCATGCCTATTTTATTTATCGTAGTTCACAATTTGACGACTTGTATTTGTATGTGTAAGTATGACATTGATAGATTATAAACTAACGAAAAATAATACGTTAAATTGTGAAGGGTTTTGAAAGTTCACCATTTTTCGACAGGTTATAATATAGCGAGTAAAATAATAAACTGAGGGCGTTCATAATCTGACGGTAACATATACACTATACTATTTTTTAATTAAATGGTGACACTTCAATGCAGATACACATACCTACCCAAGACTCCATCTCCGTGTTGAGCTTGTGGTCGAGTCTGTTGTGCCCGTGCTTGAGCTGGGGTATGAGGACGGCGGAGAACCCTGCAGTGGCGCCGACTCCGCAGTTCAGCATCACCGTGCCAAGCGCCGCCAGAGCCTGCCAATAAAATGTTTAGGGACATTTAGGTACGGTAATTAAAAGTGCTCTCGAGTGCAGGAGAGATATCTCCTGTACTCGAGAATTAAGGGCACTAACTTAATTTCTGGCTATGGAGTAGACACGTGTCTAAGTATGTATACCCAAGCGTAAATAGCCCCTGACTTTATTTTGCATGTATTTTTTTTTATATAATGCTCCGATAACGTTACAACAAGACAAATTGGAACCAAAGTTGTTGCTTTCTTTGCTTGTACCAAATTTTTAAACTATTACTTGTATAGTATACGAGATAGTAAGTAACGTAACGTCTGAAGGGAACATCTGTCGGCTTTGAAGACGATACGATTGTATTCCATCAATAAATATACCTACCTACTTCCCTACAATAATTTAAGGAGTTTAGCTGATACCTCATGGTTTCCGTCCAAAATTGATCATTCATTAGGTACAAGCTTTTTCAATCTTGTGTTCTTATGTTTTAATTAATGGAATAAAGACAATTAATACCTACTTGTTAGTATTATTGTAGATATTTAAAAAATAAAGTTCCAATTATAAAAACAGAAATAATCGAATGAAACAAAATTGATGATTTCATGTAGTCGAGATGCCAGTTATCAATAGGGAATATGCATGTGATTCAGAAATGGACAAAAAAAACATGAGTAATCTTTATTGCTTAATAAATATACTCACATGATTATTTTTACAAATAATCATGTTTCTATTAACAAATTTAATTATTTAAAAGTAGTATTTTTCAAATTCCCTCGATTATTGAAAGTTATACGCATTGTTTTGCCACTGTTTATGATAAATAATCAGTGTTTTTTGGGAATTGTTAACTGAAAGCAGTGACTCCTTGTAAAAAAAGACTCGCCACAATGACTGGAAGCGGTTTTGTCAAGGCACAGTCCGATAATCTGCCTAAAATTGATGTGTTCATGATGACTAAGTACGTACTTACCTTGTAGTGTCTTTCTTAAATAAGTGGAATAAAAAACAAGTACATATGTATATTATACCGGGTGTGCAATCCAAATGGGTCAGTATGGAGAAGTCGGAAACTATGAGAGATAGCGAGATCTGTTCTTAGGAACCATGACGTCGATTTTAGATTTAATAATAATTACATTCAAACTTTTTTATTAACTGACCCATTTGGATTGTACATCCTGTATAATCAAAGATAGGTATTTGGAATGTTAATATACGTTGAGAACATCTTTACGAACATAACAAACTAGGTTGTTTTCGTCACGGCTTATAAATAAAACAAATAGGGCCCTCAGATTCTTTTAACTTCGATCAACAGTGCAAACAAAGAAACTTAGCTAAAACGTTTCGTGATCAAAACCAACACACGTATTCAGCTGTTGATCAACAAAAATCATAATATTTGTAACATTAATAACAAAAAAATTGGGAATCAGAATAGTTTTATGAATAAGTATACTTATAATTAATTTTTAGGTAAGGTTATTGTTTATATTGTTCGCGAGTCCTAATAAAAAAGACTTTAGGTACAAACATATTTAATACTCACTTCGAAATGATCTTCACAACAATATAAACTACTCAAGCACGATATATTATATCTCCTCATCGCCTCACACCTCTTTTTTTCCTTATATTTGCTTCTTTGGGCATATGAAAATATATCATGTCAGGTGCAATTTCAATGTTATTTTTACATATAGGGGCAAAACAATATTTATAATAAGCTTTTGTGTGCTCTTCCATTACAATAAGTTGATCTTACAAGCTTTAATAACTCACTTTTATTAAAACTGTGAATCAAACACTTCGTTGTTAATTTATTCTAAGTGCACGGTGACGTCACAAAATGAGCGCGCCAAAATGGCGGCGTTTTAATCGTCCGAAAATGATAGCAGTTTTAATTATTTTTTATTAGCTCATTTAATAATATTGTGAACGTGTTATATTTTTTTCCGGTTATATAATTACTCATAGAATAGATTAAAAAAATACATGAATATAGGTATCCTATTCCTTTTTAACCAAATTGAAAATACAATTTTTTCAAAAGAACGGACATTCCGCCTTTCAAGGTAGGTAATATTTGTAGGATTTTTTTTTTAATTTAAAGAATTACCCGTCATCGGTTATAAAAAAAAACAAATAAAGTTAGTATGTTACTTTACTCTGTCATATAAATAAATGTATTACAGTAACAAGGCTGTGACTAAAACATATGTAAAGTATTAGAATTATAATATTGACGGATACTTAATTATATTTACTTTATAATCGTATCAAATACCATACATTGTATAAGCCAACAACGCGCCGGCACGTGTAGGAGATATCAATTGAGGATTTGTAAACTTGCAGTTTCATTATCTGTAGTTCGGTGAACTTAGGTTTATTGGGATGTTTTCAAGTTTAAGTTATGTAAAACTACATTGCCACTGTCACGGTCAACTTAGGATTATTAAAGGTACAAGGCGTGATAAGTCAACTGTTGCGCTCGATGCAGAAGGAAGTTGTTTACCTAAAAGTTTTGAACTTTGCTCTTTCTGCGCTAAAACCTCTGACCAAGTAAAAAAAAATATTCTTTAATCCTTTTATATCCTTATTCATTGCTGAGGCTAAAACGAAAGCAACAGAGTATTGGTTTTTTTTGCTTGCAATTTGTCGCGATTGTGTATTTCAAGCCTTTTTTTATTTAATAGTTTATAATATTTGACTCTCAATATCAATCTAGAATATGTATCAATTGGTACCTATTTAAACTGGTATACTTAGTAAGTAAGTAAGTAAGCAATTCTCATTCATAATTACTTATATTATTTAAATGCCGTCAACTCGATATAACTGGAAAACCGTTAATAATTCAATTTACAGCAACTGTAGTACAGTTACAATTATTTCGTAATTACGATGCAAACGAGGAATGTCAAGGAAGTCCGGTCGGCCGCCGGCTAATCGTAATTCAATACCTATTAACGACTACTTTAGGTTAATAAATGCACGGGTACGAGTTCAAGGGCTCAATGACAGTGACATGCAAATTACACTAAGACTTGATTAGGGCCGGAATTCCATTCGAGATATTTGACATTATCCTCGCTTTGATCTCTGTGATTCTGATTTTGAAAGACAGAGACAGGAATATGTCAATTGATGCCATATATCGACGTATTTGTGTACTGTGTTGGTTGTTTTGGCAGGAATGTTTTAATTACTTAACGTTTCCGAATAGATAAAACCTGAAGACAGATGTATTTTTATATAATGAATGTGTTCAAATCTTTATTTTATTTATGTATTTTTTTCTTTCGACTATTATAAAAGTCAAAAGAAAAAAATACTTATTGTTTATATTTTTTGAAGTTGTGATTATGGTTTGATAATAGTGTTGCCGTCAACAAGAAGGATTTTCACCAATGAGGAGAATCATTTGTGACAGATAAAAGAAAAAGACCGCAGCCTATTACAATAAACTAGATAAATCAACTCATTTTTAATATACTTCGTCATAATATTTTAAAAGATAATACTGTTGTACCAGATCATTGTTGTGACAGTGAAGAGTTCGAAACATGTCGCCTGTCGTGACATTTAATATGTGAGTTTAACCGTGGATTTATAAATGGTATTTTAATTACCTATAGTATGAGTGGCAAGTACTTGGATCTTTTATTAAACATTCAAATAAATCTTACAAACTGTATCATTTCCCATAAATCACACCGCAGCTTTCACTTCATATATTCAGAGATCCGTTAAAATACAGATAAGCTCGCCTTTGTTCAGATCTTTTCTATAATCCCTTTTTGGGTTTAATACATACAATAAAATGCTTTACTACTATGTATTTCTCAAATTCATTTTGAATTTTGCTGTTAGAGCGGACTTTTTAAATACTTATCTATGCAGAGTGTAGCAACAATGGGGTCAGCAAAAAAAAAATGGCCCCAGTCGTCCAACGCTCCATACAATGCAATAAAAAAAACGCGTCAAAAAATATTTTACTTTTTTCTTATCAGAAATCTGTCATGCCCTTGATCAATTCACTCACATCCCATTTTTGGTACACTCTGTATATTTTTTCATTACCGATCCATATACTCGCTTCCGCGCGGCAATGTAACATGTCAGAATCAGTGCGCGAGATATTCATTTAAAATTGGAACTCTATGGGGCTATTTCATTGCTGGCTGAGGCCCTTTTCATGACATTGTAATGATCGAATCGTGATATATCGCCGATGTTGCGTTACAACAATAATTAATTATCACTGCGAACCATATGGAAAATATAACATTAATAAACACTTTTATCTCAATTTTAAATAAACTTTTCCGCCACACATATTATGTAATAAATAAGCTGATGACCTTTTTTAGGGTTCCGTACCCAAAGGGTAAAAGCGGGACCCTAATTACTAAGATTTCGCTGTCCGGCTGTCTGTCACCAGGCTCGGTATCTCAAGAACCGCGATAGCTAGACAGTTGAAATTTTCACAGATGATGTATTTCTATTGCCTCTATAACAACAAATACTAAAAACAAAATAAAATAAATATTTAAGGGGGCTCCCATACAACAAACGTTTTTTGTATATAGTAATGGTACGGAACCCTTCGTTCGCGAGCCGACTCGCACTTGGCCGGTTTTGTATTTAATAATCACGACTGTAGAATAAAGACTTACCCTTATTTATAAACTGCCATCAATCCTATTTAAGCTAAAATTCCGTTTAAATTCATTTGTCTTTTACCTATCACTTCGAAGTTTTTGGTTAATGAGTCAAACAAACACATAAGTTAATAGGCTGGAGATCTTTTAAGTTTTATGATTAATACATACCTACTAACAACAACATGATTGCAATAAAGACTTGAATACTAGTATCAATGCAAAAAAAACTGTCAAGAACTCTCGTTGTGATAAATGAAAGTGCCTATTGGCTAAAATTTACCACATTGCAGCTACACATTCCTACACAGCCTCATTTCCCACATAATGCACTCTACGATACCTATATAAACACACCTGTCTTCGGTACGGCGCTTTCGTATTGTAATACACATGTTTGACTTCACTGTCCTTTTCCAATTTTTGCTTATGAATTTTCTCCAGCTCGGACGAGATCACATCATTTCCGTGCGCCATGATGAGGCGCCTGGTCAACACTGTATCACGCTCGAAACAAAGTTTTATGTTCATCGGAACTCTTAATAGATATGATACTATCTTATCACAACTAAAGCAAGCTTGTCGAGCTCGATCAAATATTAATAAGAAAGTAAACTTAGTAATTAAGTAACTAAGGCTGAATGATTGTTTGTTAGGCCAGAAAATTACCTACTTGATTTTGACGATTATAGAACGCGTTATCGATTGTGATCAAGACAACACTAATGTAGGTTTTTGACTCATTTTATTACGATGTAGAGTTTCCTATCCTATTACTTAAGTTTCTTTTATTTTCCTGTCCGTAACAGAAAAGCCTGTACGTGTACCGATAAAGGTAATATAATAAGGAATTTCACACTTTTATACGTCTCGTAGATGTGAAGTAGGTATGGTAAATATTGCTTCTCCGAGTTCATTAAGTCCTAGAAGAAGATGATGAAGGGACCAAATCGTTTTGTGACGGCGATATCACTAGCTTAGAGCAAATAAAAAATACAGACAAAGCAATACGAGTTGTCTAGTGAATCCCAACAAAACCATGCCCCTGCTTGATTTCCTTTTATTGCGATTGCAAACCTTTTGAGAATGAAATGGTTTTAATTATTTATAAACTTGGTACAAATGATAAACAGTTAGTCTTCTTAAATAAATATTTTCTTTTTCATTTTCTTTTTTATGTAACACGTTGCAATGTATACAGTCGGGTGATGTACTAGAAGATAAAAAATGATATACTAACATCAACGACAATTTTTTTTGTCGAGGGTCAATAGTATAACGATTCTGAGAAAGAAAAACCCAAATTCTGCAAAAATAAGTTCATGTACACTTTTTAGAAAAATGTCCATATGAAGCAACAGTGATACCAGAGTATGATTTTACCCCAAACGGACAAACAATTACAGATCATATATAATTTTCTGTGGTAATAAAAATGGATGGGATTTGACACATCTTTTTGTTTGTTACGTTATATATGTTTTTTTATTATTAATTATATTTCTACGCGGCCTTTTTATTTCCTTCATTACAAACCAACACCAACACCAGTCGATGTCGAAGCGAGTCAAGTGTCGTATTGTTCTGACGCACCAGAGGGGGGTTATAAATTAAGCATGCATATGTGCATGTTGTTAGTTGGCATCGTGGCTCCCAAATGTATGAACAAATTGTATTGCAGTTTTTTTTATCGAACTCCTTGTTGTCGAGATGATTCTTGATTGTTTTGTAGAGGGTTATTTAATATTTAAATATACCTATGAAGTTATATTATCTGCAAAAAATAAATATACATAAAAATTTCGCACAAAATAAATCAGGTCGTATTCCCAAAGTGATTTTTTTGCTAATGTCCAAAGTTTTTACAACATAGAAAATTAATATAAATTACTTGATTGTGATTGTGGGGCCGCGGTGCAAGACATTGAGCACATCATCAAAAACTGCCCGCTCAGTAAATATGACGGCAACCCAGCAGACTTGTTCACCCTCGACAGTGACGTAATCCCATGGATACAAAATTTGAAAATGTTGTTATAGTATACGACTGACTTAATGCCATACGAATAAATAAATAAAATATAAATTACGCGATACTGAGTGCCTCATCAAGTTTGGTGACTAATGCAATAATAGTTAATAGTTTATCACCATCACTAACCTTTCTTGTTATTATTGTGGCCTGTTATATGTCCCACGTTATAGTTTAAAACTCCACCGAGCTTTTGACGCGGGCACCGATTTGCCATTTGCACCTGTGTGTGCGTCATCACGCACACTACTGCCGGCTATCGGTACGGCCGGTCACAAGCTAAAAGGTAGTAGCACATTATTTTCTAATAATAAATCTCAACTCCGCGTCTAAAACCATGGATAGTATAATGAATAAAATACAAAATGCAATTATTATTTTTATTGAAATTTGTCCGTTAACTAAGGAAAAAGAAAAAAATAAGCAAAGTAATAATAACGCAAATTATACACTCGCAGTGAGTGTATTAAATAAAAATGTAGGAGTCCTTTGTTTAGCTACATTTAATTAACATTTTCTCAGTTACAATGTTACATGTTCGAATAATATCTTAGGACTAATAAATGATCGGCGCTCTCACGATCGGCCAGGCTGCGCGGATGTCGCCATGGTCGCGGCTTATCTATATATATAAAAGAAGGATACCTGATCTACCATCAACGCACAGCCGAAACTACTGGGACTAGAAACTTGAAATTTACACCAGGACTTCCTTTTATGACGTAGGCAACCGATAAGACGGGATTTTTGGAAATTCCATCCCTAAGGGGGTTAAATGGGGGTGCAAAGTTTGTATGGGGGAAACTTTATATTATGAACTAGAGACTTAAAACTTTGTAGAAAGATTACTTATTAAGATACAAAAAAAGTAATTTCAGCGTTTAAGAAAATTCCACCCCTAAGGGGGTTAGATAGGGGTGAAATGTTTGTATGGGGGAAACATAAATTTTTGAACTATGAACTTGAAACTTTGTAGAAAGATTACTCATTAAAATACAGTAAAAGTGATTTCTGCGTTTAAGAAAATTCCACCCCTAAGGGGGTTGAATAGGGGTGCAAAGTTTGTATTCAAAACTACTGGGACTAGAAACTTGAAATTTTTCCAGAACTTCCTTTATGACGTAGGCAAGGGATAAGACGGGATTTTTAGAAATTCTATCCCTAAGGGGGTTAAATAGGGGTGCAAAGTTTGTATGGGAGAAACATTATTTTTTGTACTAGAGACTTGAAACTTTGTACGAATATTACTTATCAAGATACAAAAAAAGATTTTTCAGCGTTTAAGAAAATTCTACCCCTAAGGGGGTTAAATAGGGGTGCAATGTTTGTATGGGGGAAATATTATTCTTTGAACTAGAGTCTTTAAACTTTGTAGGAAGATTACTTATTAGGATACAAAAAAAAACTTTCAGCGTTTTATAAAACTCCACTCTTAAGGGGGTTAAATAGGGTTGCAAAGTTTGTACTCAAAACTACTGGGACTAGAAACTTGAAATTTACACTAGCACTTCCTTTTATGACGTAGGCAAGGGATATGACGGGATTTTTGGAAATTCTATCCTTAAGGGGTTTAAACAGGGGTACAATGTTTGTATGGGGGAAACATTATTTATTGAACTAGAGACTTGAAACTTTGTAGGAAGATAGTTTATTAGGATACAAAAAAGTGGCTTCAGCGTTTTATAAAATTCCACCACTAAGGGGCTAAATAGGGGTGCAAAAAACTACTGGGACTAGAAACTTGAAATTTACACCAGAACTTGCTTTTATGACGTAGGAAAGGGATAAGACAGGATTTATGTAAATTCTATCCCTAAGGGGGTAAAATAGGAGTGCAAAGTTTGTATGGGAGAAACATCATTTATTGAACTAGAGACTTGAAACTTTGTAGAAAGATTACTTATTAGGATAAAATAAAAGTACTTTCAGCGTTTTATAATTTCCCCTCCTAAGGGGGTTAAATAATAGGGAAATATTATTCTTTGAACTAGAGTCTTTAAACTTTGTAGGAAGATTACTTATTAGGATACAAAAAAAAACTTTTAGCGTTTTATAAAACTCCACTCTAAAGGGGTTTAAATAGGGGTGCAAAGTTTGTATTCAAAACTACTGGGACTAGAAACTTGAAATTTACACCAGAACTTCCTTTTGTGACAGAGGCAGGGGGATAAAACGGGATTTTTGAAAATTCTATCTCTAAGGGGGTGCAATGGGGGTCTAAAGTTTGGATTGGGGAAACATAATTATTGAACTAGAGACTTGAAGAATCTTTGTAGGAAGATTACTTACTGATACAAAAAAGGACTTTCAGCGTTTTATGAAATTCTACCCCTAAGAGGGTTAAATAAGGGTGCAAAATTTGTATTCAAAACTACTGGGGCTAGAAACTTGAAATTTAAACCAGAACTTCCTTTTATGACGTAGACAAGGGATAAGACGGGATTTTTGGAAATTTTATCCCTAAGGGGGTTAAATAGGAGTGCAAAGTTTGTATGGGAGAAACATTATTTTTTGTACTAGAGACTTGAAACTTTGTAGAAAGATTACTTATCTATATATATAAATGCCTTTGTCCTGACTGACTCACTCATCAACGCACAGCCGAAACTACTGGGACTAGAAACTTGAAATTTACACCAGGACTTCCTTTTATGACGTAGGCAACCGATAAGACGGGATTTTTGGAAATTCCATCCCTAAGGGGGTTAAATGGGGGTGAAAAGTTTGTATGGGGGAAACTTTATATTATGAACTAGAGACTTAAAACTTTGTAGAAAGATTACTTATTAAGATACAAAATATATATTATCAGCGTTTAAGAAAATTCCACCCCTAAGGGGGTTAAGTAGGGGTGTAATGTTTGTATGGGGGAAACATTAATTTTTGAACTATGAACTTGAAACTTTGTAGAAAGATTACTCATTAAAATACAGTAAAAGTGATTTCTGCGTTTAAGAAAATTCCACCCCTAAGGGGGTTGAATAGGGGTGCAAAGTTTGTATTCAAAACTACTGGGACTAGAAACTTGAAATTTTTCCAGAACTTCCTTTATGACGTAGGCAAGGGATAAGACGGGATTTTTAGAAATTCTATCCCTAAGGGGGTTAAATAGGGGTGCAAAGTTTGTATGGGAGAAACATTATTTTTTGTACTAGAGACTTGAAACTTTGTACTAATATTACTTATCAAGATACAAAAAAAGATTTTTCAGCGTTTAAGAAAATTCTACCCCTAAGGGGGTTAAATAGGGGTGCAATGTTTGTATGGGGGAAATATTATTCTTTGAACTAGAGTCTTTAAACTTTGTAGGAAGATTACTTATTAGGATACAAAAAAAAAACTTTCAGCGTTTTATAAAACTCCACTCTTAAGGGGGTTAAATAGGGTTGCAAAGTTTGTACTCAAAACTACTGGGACTAGAAACTTGAAATTTACACTAGCACTTCCTTTTATGACGTAGGCAAGGGATATGACGGGATTTTTGGAAATTCTATCCTTAAGGGGTTTAAACAGGGGTACAATGTTTGTATGGGGGAAACATTATTTATTGAACTATGAACTTGAAACTTTGTAGAAAGATTACTCATTAAAATACAGTAAAAATAATTTCTGCGTTTAAGAAAATTCCACCCCTAAGGGGGATAAATAAGGGTGCAAAGTTTGTATGAGGGAAACTTTCCCTTTTGAAAGAGAAACTTGAAACTTTATAGACAGATTACTTATTATAAAACAAAAAAAGTGCTTTCGGCTTTTTAGAAAATTCTAGCCCTAAGGGGGTTAAATAGGGGTGCGAAGTTTGTACGGGGGAAACATTATTTTTTGAACTAGAGACTTGAAACTTTCTAGATAGATTACTTATTAAGATCCAAAAAAAGAACTTCCAGCGTTTTAGTACATTGCACCCTAAATGGGGTTAAATAGGGGTGCAAAGTTTGTATGATGGAAACTTTTCCTTTTGAGCTAGAAACTTTAAACTTTGTAGACAGATTACTTATTTGTATACAAAAAAAGAATTTAAGCGTTTTGGAAAAATCCACCCCTAAGGGGTTTTAAAAAGGGTGACATGTTTGTATGGGGGAAACTTTGTTTTTTAGGTAGAGTAAAAATTTTGTAGAAAAATTACTTATTCAAAAGTCGTTTCAGTGACTTAGAAAACTCCACCCAAGGGAGTGACATTGGGGTTTAGAGTGAATATGGGGGAAACTTAGTTTTTGAGCTAGAGACCTAAAACTTTGTAGAAATATTACTTATTAGATTACAAAAAAAGGACTTTTTGCGTTTTAGACTATTCCTTCCCGAAGGGGGTTAAAAGGCAAGGGTTGTATGGGAAACGCTTTTTTTTAGTAAGATACTTGAAACGTTGTAAAAAGATTACTTATCAAATAAAAAAGTACTTCCAGCGTTTAAGAATATTCTATCCCTAAGGGGGTTAAAAGGGGGTGCAAGGTTTGGATTAGCAAAACTCTTTATTGAGCTGGAGACTTAAAGCGTTGTATTAACAATTATTATCAGAATAAAAAAGATCTTTCAGCGTGTTGGAAAAAATCCTCCCCGAAAGGGTTTAAAACGGCATTCAAGGGATGGAGACCAAGAAAATATTATAGTAAGAGATTTGTAACTTCGGTCTTATAGTCTTTATCTTAAAAAATCACAAAACTGATTATTTTGAAATTCATCCCCTATGCGGGCAACATAATTTAGACTGCTTGACATGGATTCCATAAGGGGGTTAAAAACACTCATCCCCAAAATGAGCTAAAAGGAGTTGGATGTTTGTACAGGGAACAAGACAATTTTTAATTAAGGGATCTGGAACTTCGCTAAAAGACTAGGTAACAAATTACAACATTTCTTGAAATTCATCCTGTAAGGAGGTTAAAAAGCGTTGGAAGTATGTATGAGGAATAAGTATTTTTTGAAGTAAGGGAATTCATAGGTCTTTTATACTAATTATATGGTAAGCCAAAATAAATAATCCGACTGGTAGCAGAGAAAGGCAAGGATAAATTAGAACCACGACCCTTACAGAACCGAACAGCTTCCAGTTCCCATAACCGAAAAGAAGGTAATGTTTCATTTAAACTGCGGATTATTTTGTTAATTTATAAAGTTTATTTTAGATAATCAAAATCATGTATGCTCTAACAACACCGTTAAATAGGGACAGCAGATGGAGATGGAAAGTTCTACGTCTTTTAGCATTAGATAGGTTTTCATAACTATACAGGTAGCTCGGACTAACGTGAACTACTAAACGGATTTAGGCAAACATTTCCAGTAATGTAGCTTTCTTTAATACATTATAAAAAAAATACAATTTTAGCAGAAATGTCTGTTGATGATTCTTAAGATATTTATATTTCTAAAAACGGAGTTTTCAATTTAAATTTAGCAATTTAAACTAATGAACTCAATTCACTGTTACCTTTTACGCTTAATCTCTGAACGGATTTAGATGAAATTTTCCGTACGCTGAATTTGACACCCTTGGAAGGATATAGGATAGTTTTTATCTCTGAAATAATCCCAAAAGATGGTAGAACTTTGTTTGGGTCGGCGATAATTAAGGTTCCACCTACAATAATTTAATACCAATCATTTTTCTAAGATACAAGTTCTACGCGGACGAAGTCGCGGGCAACAGCTAGTCGTATAGAAAATGCAACGCAGCGTCTGGCTTGGCCCGCTCGCTGGAACGCTGATGTTATTAATATGATCTTATGACTAGAGGTTCGTATTCTAATACAGCTTTTTAACCTTACAATATTACTAGTGATATACCTAGGTGGTAAAGTTATGTGAAGCATACATAACACCTCCCCGAACAAACAGGTCTTTTCTTTAAGTTAGCTCAAGAAAGACCGAGGAAGGTTTCCTATTTGTATCGGAATCGGAGGTTCCACTTCAGCTGCAGCTGTGGCAGTGCCAGTCTCTGTATCAGTTATTCGATTAATATTCTTCACCTTGACATATATGAGGTAGCAGGCGACCAGAAATATGATAATGTAGAGCGGTGTAGTCCAGTATAGATGTTCTTGATGAGTTATATTTTCCAGCTGGATGGGTTGCTGTTCTCGTTCAATGAGTCCAACTGTTTTGTGAAGTTCCTTCAGGTTAACGTTTTCAAGTTTCAGGGGCTGAAGCCGGTTCGACACGTTTGTTTCGTAAATGTTAAAGGTAAAGAGTTTAACAGGTGTTCCATATATATGCGATTGTGAATGTTCGTAAAAGTGACCTTTTCGGTAGCTGCGCTGCAGTTTTCAGGAAGCTTCAGTAAATGTGCGCCATTTATTTTCAGGTATTCATCGTGGGTGCATTGTATGTGCAGTCTTGTAGATTGGGGACTGATTAAGACGTAGTACTCGTCGTTTATTTGTTCAAATATGGCGTGATCTATTTTAATTTGGTGGTATTGACATTGCGGTGA
The DNA here is from genome assembly GCA_945867215.1 of Epinotia demarniana. NCBI lineage: Eukaryota > Metazoa > Arthropoda > Insecta > Lepidoptera > Tortricidae > Epinotia > Epinotia demarniana. The sequence goes on from OX244262.1 coordinate 18,658,351, forward strand.
CGACTGCTGGGTTCTGATCAATTTGTATACGCAATCGGGGCTTCGCTTTGGGTCCTGTATCGATGCTTCTTCTTGGCAGTAGTGAGTATTTCCGATTCTATTACATTTATTTTCGAGATACTGGTACTCAATTTCGTTCATAACTAGGTAGGGTTTATTAGGAATAATAATGGTGTTGTTAGATGTGGGGATTGGGAACAAATTGTAGTATGTAAATATGCTTTTGAAGAATATTGGTATCTTAACTACGAACACTAGCCTATTATCACTAAAATAAGAACTTACATCTAAGAAATTATAAAAGACGCGTGATTCAGTCACGTCGGAAGTTATCAACTGCTCAGGACTGTAATAATTCCGAAGAACGGAAATAAAGTTCAAGATTTGAAAACGATATCAAATTCCGGTAGGCTATATGCTTGGTAGAAAGAGATGTAGCAGTTTCAAGATTTGACAGAGTACCGAATAAAATTTGTACATTAATTTCTAGTAATTTGTACGCACTGACTAGTTTCACAAAGCCAATAAATTCCTGCTCTGATATATTTACTTGTATTATAATTTCAGATATTTTAGAATTAAGTTGATCTTGATTCGATACAATAGCCGATAATGTAGCATTGTAATTTTCTACAAATATTTTATTTAACGTTATAGCCTTGTTTATGTGGTGAGTTATCTTATTTTGATTTTTCTGCAAGGTTTTTATTGCTTGGTCGTATCTTCTTGCATCCTGTTGATCCAGGTTGCCTGTGATGCTGTGAATTATAGTTCCTAATCCATCGATAACACTTCTCTTTAACCGATTCTTACTTAAAGAATTATATTTCTCCGAAATAGTGTGATATTTCTCGGTTATGTAATTATGAAGAGCCAGAAATCTTAGTTTGAACTCATTATTTAAGTCTTTGACTAATGCATCTTAGGTGGTAATTTGGTTTTCAACTGTTTTTATGTTTTCTCTTATTGGTTTAAGATCAATAAGGTGTAGGAATACATGGTCAGATTGTCGAATTTTGGCTGGACCCAATTTAAACGGTAATATTCCGGGATTATTTGCTATTGGTGCCAGGATTGCTTCCTCGGCTTGTGCCAGGTTGGCCGCCGTCGTCCTGTAACAATGAATGTTGCATTTTAAGAGGTCTTCGTATGTTCCGTTTATTAACTTCGTTTTGTTTAACATCGGTGACTTTTAATCTGTAATTTTTACTGACATTCCTTGTTACATAACGCGGTTGTTCTTTATGTCGAGCAGCTAGAGGGTTTGTAGAATAAAATGCGTGTCCTGCTTCATACTCTAAAGGGGTTTCTAATTTTTCGTTACGATTATTAATGGTGGTTGTTTGTCTAGAATTAAGACGTGCGTTAATTTTTGCATATAAGTCGGTTGATATTTCTTTATGACTATTTATGTAATTTTGTAGACACTGTTTTTCTAAATTAAGGTCGAACGGGTCTCTGTTATCCAAATGTCCGTTAATGATTTCGAGTGGTTTTTTATCTGTGGCTGAATGAATCGAGCTATTGTACGCTAATACGGCGAAAAGCATTAATTCTGTGATTGTCGATTGTTTATGTTTTTCTTGGAGTAAGCGAATGTGCTCCGTGATGGTTGAGTGAAATCTCTCGATTGCTCCATTAGACTGAGGGTTGTTGACGCTAGTGAAATGCAGATTAATTTTATGTAATTCTTTCAAGGGAAGGTTTTTAAACTCTGTCCCTGATCAACCGTGATGTTGATAGGTAAGTTGTGGTGGGTCATCTAGATAGTGAGTGAATTGATGACGCTAATTCCTGTCACGCTTTCCAAGGGATAAGCTTGAGCATATTTTGAAAATGTGTCTATTATCGTGAGGAATTTTTGACCCTTTATTTGGAAAGTATCCATGTGAACGATTTCGAACGGTTTTGTAGGCACTGGGGTTACCTAGAGTTCTTGTTTATTTGGATGTCTCTCGTATTTATTAATTTGACATGTTGAGCAATTATTGATAACTTTTGTAACAACTGTTGTCATATTAGGCCAGTAGTAATTTCGTTTTATTTGCTTTTCGGTTTCCAGAATCCCTCTGTGATTGGATTTGCCTACATGATGTGCCTTCGCTAGGCGGTATTGTTCATCTGTGTCCGTGACGTCATATAAATTTTCTTTGCAGAATATAAGGTCGTATGTAGAGTGCTTAAATTTTCCTTGCAGGGTCTTGGTAAGGTCAGGTAAATAATTGAAATCTTTATTTAAATTTAGGTTTAATAAAATTTTTGAAGAAGTCGATTACTTCCTCTTGAAAGTTGTTTAAACCAATCTGAGCCATTATTCGAGTTTTTCCTGGAAAAAATTCTTTGTTACTTGTCTTAGAAGGAGTGTGTAGCACGACCTTGATAAATATTTGATTATTTTGGCTGTTTATTGGTTTGTCCACTATAGGAATTTCGAAAATTGGCTGTTCTTGGTTGGTGTGGATGGTTTCACATTGTTGTGAACCAGAGTCCAAATTCTCTTTTTCGGGTGTTTCAGAAACGTTGTTGTAGAGTGACGAGGTATCATCATCAGGAGGTACAGGGGAGAAACGGGCCTCTGGGTCGGTAAAGGTGAGTGATTCTGTCTCGTTGTTATTTTCTGGCAACACCTCGCATTCGTAGGCTTGCTCGTATGTGGTTGGAATAGGTTGCGGTTGGTAGTTATTAGGGTTGTTTTGATCAGATAAATCGGTATTTTCGATTTCATGCAGGTTCATCTCTTCAAAAGCAAAATCAGGATAGTGCCCTACATTTTGGAAATAATTTGGTTGTCTCGGATTAGGCTGCTGTGGCCGGAAATTTGGGTTCGGAATGAACCTTGGGGCGTAATTTCTAGATGCGCTTTGATGTGAAATCCCACTCATACGGGGAGCATTAATATTATTCCTAGGCGCGTTTGAATGCGAAATTCCACTCGTAGGCTTTGGAGTTGTATTTGGATCTTGATAAAAGTAGTTAGTTCTAGTTGGTTGGCTTTGCATTCGGTTGTTGTTATTTGGCCTTGGCATTAGAACGTTTTGTGAATTGTTACGATTTCCGAATTGGCGGTTTTCATTCAAGGTCATAAAATTATTTCTTTGTTGAAGCTGGTTTGGAGGAAACCTCGGGATGTTATATCCATAATTTTGGTTTGAAGGTTGATTTTGCGGCTGGTTGAGTTTTTGTAAATACATTATATTAGCTTCTTCTTTAATATATTGAAGGGCTGCTGGAAGGGAATCAGGTCGCATAGCGCGAATTGTAGAGCCTAGGGGCTCTTTTAAACCTGCCAAAAATGTTTTCAAGGCTTGAGCTGTGAAAAATTCACGTTTCCAAGAAATGAAGTTCGCGTCTTCGTTATGTATATTAATATAATTTATTACAGTCGTCAACAGGCTGACGCATCTGTCGTAAAATTGCTGCGGGCTCTCGTTGCCTTGGTATAAATTTACAAGGTCACGGTTAAGGGAATTTTCATCCCTTTGATCGGAGAAATTTTCAATTAAAACTGCTTTGATTCTTGCCCAGGTATTGGCGGAATTTACATCAATTAAGTTTAGAGCTTTTCCGCGCAATTTTCCGATTATGCCATTGATAATAATCACATTCTGAAAATTATGTTCATTATTTTCATCATAATATTGCGTTGCATTGATAAATCTGTACAACGAATTTACGTTACCGTCATATTCTGGCACTACTTTTAGCGCTAAATCAAAAAGTTGTAATTGTTGTTGCTCTGCCATGGTTTAACAGTTTTTACAATTAACAAAAAACTATTTATTTAAGGTATTTATTTACGACTTAAAGCATTAAAGTCAAATTGTAAGTTTTTATTTTTATCACTTTTCACTTCACTTTATAATACAATATTCTTGGAATGAGGGATAGGATAAGTTATGAACTGATCATATTTATCTAAGAGTACTCACAGTATTATCAGCAAACCAATCATTGTCATTAGTCCTACGAAGGTGAATTGTGTCCCCCAGGGCGTCACAGCTTCCACAAAAATAAAAGGTTCACTTTCGGGAAAAATAGTTCGCACCATAAACCGTTAAAACGGACACTGAACACGATTTTCGGTTGTCCAGCTCAGTGAGAATTACCGACTGCGCCAATTATACACTCGCGGTGAGTGTATTAAATAAAAAGGTAGGAGTCCTTTGTTTAACTACATTTAATTAACATTTTCTCAGTTACAATGTTACATGTTCGAATAATATCTTAGGACTAATAAATGGTCGGCGCTCTCACGATCGGCCAGGCTGCGCGGATGTCGCCATGGTCGCGGCTTATCGTATAGAAAATGCAAGGTAGCGTCTGGCTTGGCCCGCTCGCTGGAACGCTGATGTTATTAAAATGATCTTATGCCTAGAGGTTCGTATTCTAATACAGCTTTTTAACCTTACAATATTACTAGTGATATACCTAGGTGGTAAAGTTATGTGAAGCATACATAACACGCAGTGTTACCGGTGGACTAGTGTTGGAATTGAAATAGCAATCAGTAGTGGCGTGCACAAAGTTTTTAGACAGGATAGACAAAAAATATGTATTTAGCCCAAGTCCACGAAAAGCGAGTTTCCCCAAAAAAACCAACAATATCAGCGAGTCTCTGAAAATATTGCGATTTCGGTCTACTTTTGCATTATGTCTGTCTATATCTATTTGTAGTTAAGAATTTAGACGCATCTCGATTAGATTTTTTCCGATCGTGTGATATTTAAGGTATGCCTCTAAGTGTTTTTGCAGCCTTTGTTAAGTTAGGTATGTACGTCGTTGTACACCGGCGGCATCATTCCACACTGTTTAGTGTTTGCAAACAGTAAACACGGAAAACAGTATAAGCGATCGTTGTGGATGCAACCTGTTAGCCAAGAATATGCGTTTTATTGTTGGTGGTAAATTTACGATTTAATTTTCCCGTTTGCAAACTCGACTACAAATTGAAAAATCAACTCTAAAAATTTTTAACGACTAAACTTACAACTCAATTGCTCAAAGGTTAACTGGAAGAGATCCCTTACAGGGATAAGTTCGCTTTTGTACCGATCAAACTTTTTTGTCTGTATTTTTACCTGTGTCTTGCGTACAATAAGATACTTACATACTATACTATACATCTTGTGTACAATAAGATACTTACATAATATACATTACTATTTACATACTTACATACATTTGAAAACTAAACCTTATTACCATAGATTCAATGGGGTATATTGGACGCTGCACTTTTCCCATTCTTATTTTTTGTTCCCAATACTCTAATCGGATTATTCATTATTAAGAATGGAAAGGAAAAAAATGACAAAGTAAAAGCACGTCAAAGTTGGACCCTGACGTCAGTTTTAGTAAAAAGTGTGGCACGGTGTGACGTCACGCGGTATTTTAACGGGCTATATCTTATGTAAGTGATTACCGGACTATACTTAAAGGGTCGGCAACGTGCATGTAACACCCCTGGAGTTGCAAGTGTCCATAGGCTACGGTAACCACTTACCATCAGGTGGGCCGTAAGCTTGTTGGCCACCGACGTGGTATAAAAAAATGACTATACAGGAATAAGCTAATTATCTCTAAGTACAAGTACTAGACAAAAAACGTAATGAGAAGTACTGAAGATATAACAAAGGAAACGAGCCCAAACTCGACTATCTTAGCACCTTCCATCATAGAGTTCCACCAGCCATCTTCCGGCTTCGTCATGAGACCCTCGCCATCATGTTTAATGGTAATTACTGAAGATAACAAAGCAAACGAGCTCAAACTCGACTATCTTAGCCCCTTCCATCATAGAGTTCCACTCCACCTATCTTCCGGCTTCGTCATGAGACCTTCGCCATCATGTTAATGGTAAGTACTGTTGATAACAAAGTCATTTTTCCATATGAAAATTGACATTTAGATCTAACTGACGCGTGTACAATGCGTTACGTGATTGACCAGCTGAACTACGAATTAATTGTATCTGTTTAATGCTTTATTCTTAGGCCCTAGAAGCTTATAATATCAAAAAAAATACTTACCTCGTTTTGCTGCGTATCACTGCTGTATTCATACACAATTGACATCGAAGTGTCACCGCTCCGCATTCCGGACCGCTCCGGACGTGCTCCCTCTCCGAACTCTCGTGGGTGACTGAATAATGAATATGTCATGCGTAGCTCGCGTATTATATTTCATCATTTTGTTCCATAGTAATTTTGTACGGCGGATTTGGAAGGCGTTTAAAAAAAAACATAAGTAAATAACCAAAGCACTTTGAAATTTAATAATTGCATTCTCTTGCAATTAATTGGAGATTTGTGTGAGTAGGATTTTGAAACTATACTATCAATTTTTTTATTGAATTTTACCTAAACGCCGACACATGTTCTTCTCATTTTTTGTGCAACTTTACGGAATTGTATTTATTAACCTGTAGATGATTTGAGAATATTTATAGCATTCTTTGTAAGCACACTCTTTGTTATTATATTTACATATAATTTATATTTTATTGTAAAGAATTGTGAACTCCACCGTCTGAACGGTGACTGCCGTTTTTGCCGATTATGCTCGGCGCAGTCTTAAGAATTTCAACAAATCATAATTAGAGAGCTTTACATATATTTAGTAAGTATGCATAAGTATTTGTTTACAAAAATAAGTCCTGTTTTGCATGTGATAGTAACAAACAACAAATTTTTTGACATTAAGCTACTAAAATCTAACGATTATGTGTATGTCATAAGAAGTATTGAATATAATGGTATATAATTTATAATATTTTAAATTACGAAAAAGAGCAATGCAATAATGATAGTGAATTTTCCAGATATACAGGGTGAATTTTTAACCCTTTGAACGCTGAGAGCCACTAAAGTGGTCGAGTGCTGTCGTGACCACCACGCCAACAACCGTTACGTTACCGTCGGATAAGTTTCATATTCGCTCTTTAGCTGTCAAGATGCTGGCGTGTACGTCACATTTTGACACGAAATTAAAAGCGGTCAAAGGGTTAATGAGTGCCCAAATTGAAATATAAGATTCTTTAGCAAAAATACAAAATTCGTGTATTTTTGTTTCATATCATTCAGTACTAAAACTTTTAAGTAATTGCTGCTTAAAGTTATCCCAAAAAACCATACCGCGCGGGCATCTCAGCGGGCAGTAATAGTAAGGTTTGCACACGGCACGCCTCCCTCTCGCTCGCCGCCGCACCGTTCCGCGCTGCACTGAATTCCGAGTAACCACGCTGTACGGATAATTCTTTTAGGATAGACAATTTATAATTAAATTGGGAGTTACGTTAGCCTAGTGGTTCAGGCATGCGGCTGTCAAGTGGCGGTCGTGGGTTCGAATCCCGGCTCGTACCAATGAGTTTTTCGGAACTTATGTACGGAATATTTACCGTTAGCTTTTCGGTGAAGGAAAACATCGTGAGGAAACCGGTCTAATCCCAATGAGGTCTAGTTTTCCCTCTGGGTTGGAAGGTCAGATGGCAGTCGCTTTCGTAAAACTAGTGCCTATGCCAAATCTTGGGATTAGGTGTCAAAGCGGACCCCGGGCTTCTTTAGGGGCATTACCGGGAATAACGCTAGGAGGATGATGATGAATTTATAATTAAAACAATACCTACCAGTTTTTTTAAGTGGAGTCTATTAATGATACCAAATGGCTACAAAAAATTTGGACACTTATTAAAAATTTGACGACCGCTTTAGCCTAGTTGGTAGTGACCCTGCCTACGAAGCAAGAGGTCCTGGGTTCGAATCCCGGTAAGGGCATTTATTTGTGTGATTAGCACGAATATTTGTTCCTGAGTCATGGATGTTTTCTATGAATATAAGTATTTATTTATCTATACAAGTATGTTTATCGTCGTCTAGTACCCATAGTACAAGCTTTGCTTAGTTTGGGGCTACGTCGATTTGTGTAAGATTGTCCCCTAATATTTGTTTATTTATTTATAATTTATAAATTCACCCTTTATTTAATTCTACTTGGTAACATTTTATAACTTAATTGATATTTTGATAAATTGTATTCATCATCATCATCATATCAGCCGAAAGACATCCACTGCTGCTGGCTATCCTGGCTGCTGGCCTCCCCCAAAGAGTGCCACAATGACCGATCCTTTGAGCCTCCTTATGAGGCCCATAGTAAGCGACCACGTTTCCGTGCCATACGTCATCACTGATTCTCAACGGTAGACCTACCTAACTGATATGACTGACTGACTGACTGAGACAGTCTGTCCTAGGTATATATAATCGTCTACAACTTCGAGCATTAAGTGTCCTATTGAAATGGGAGTTTGTACTACATGGACGTTTGACATTATCGTTGTCTTATCCATGTTCATCCTTAGACCAAATTGTATTAAAAGATAAATATTTTGAGTAACTGTATTATGACTTATGACGTTATAAATTAGAATTTATATTTTGCATGCCATGGCGGAATACGCCTTCAATGTAAATTTATCCTACTGCCATGTACATTTATAAGTTTTATAACACTTGTATATGTTTTGTAAAATAAATCATTTCATAATTTATTTCATTTCAAACCTACTTACTGTACATACTTACAAATCTAACTATCTATGCATTCAGAGACAGAATCAACATACTAACCTTCATAAATGGCTAACGCCTACTGCATTTCGTTAAGCAAAGTGCTAACACTCTGTATTTGTTGGAATTTATTAGGAACTATCTGCTTTTTAAGGTCAAATGAAAATCCTTTTTTTATTTTTTATTTATCCAAGTTACTTAAAACTATTACATTGTGGTTTCGAACAGCGAGCGAAAACCGCTTACGGTTTATCTGTCGCTATTTATCGCTCGTTTTATTACAATTTTTTGTTGTGATTTAGAAAGGGTAGATTCCCTAGTTGTTACATTGTGCACCGCTCGGGCGCGCATCGGTAGTTGACAAGTACATATTTTTTGTAATGATTTTTACATTGTTAGGATTATGGATAAGTTTCTGGAAAACATCATTAGGCCATTCGTTTAATATATAAGGTAACAAATACTCCCACATTCTTTTTCCGTATGCATTGTTATACGATGGCTGTACGTATTTAGGTAAGGTACTTATGTTTCTCAATTTCTGTGACCTACATCGATTTTGAAGGTTGGGTAAATTTGAAAATTTAAATCTGAACTCATCCTATGAGAATACATGAGACAAGGAAGTGTGTAGGACTGGCAGTAGTACCAGATGAAAATCAATTGCGATACAATGGTGGCGAACAAGCGTATGACCTGGCTGATGGTAAAAGAGAATCATAAACAATCTTATCGTTACTTGCATCTTCTTCTTCTTCTTCGTGTCGTTACTTGCATCTACAAAGAAGTCACGTGCGCGTAGCTGGCTGGATGCGCTGTGTTAATAGCAAGAGACAAATGAAGGTTCCTAATGCCCAACTTTCAATGAAGCGCAACATCGTCAAGAGCTCTGGTGACCCATCACTAGGATAACGACTATAGGTTAGGTATTGTAGAGGTTGTCTACGTAATCTCTACAGTGCTGGCTGGACAGCACTGCGAAGACTTTCGGAGTTCAAATCAAGCTGTCTGGAAGTCTATAAATAGAAATGAAACCGAAGATGTCAGGGATTGGCCCCCGAGGCTTTCATATATGTAGCTAGTTATCAAATGAATAAAAGATGTAATATAATCTAAATAAGTCTTTACCATCTGAGCCACCACCCCTATAGTATAAATGGTAAAACAAATTTGGCCATTAGTGGTGTTATTTGACGCCTAGCACCTCTGTAGCCTAGTTGTTGCCTACGAAGCAAGAGGTCCGGGGTTCGAATACCGGTAAGGGCATTTATTTGTGAGATGAGCACGAATATTTGTTCCTGAGTCATGGATGTTTTCTATGTATTTAAGTATTTATTTATCTATACAAGTATGTATATCGTCGTCTAGTACCCACAGTACAAGCTTTGCTTAGTTTGAGACTAGGTCGATTTGTGTGAGATTGTCCCCAAATATTTTTTATTTTTTATTTTATTATGGTGGCGGTCTTCGGTAAGATGGAATCTTTGATGCCGGTAATTTCCCAGTCTTGCGGTTCTGCAGCTGCATGATATTCCGGGAAATCACGTAATTGTCATCTCTATACAGTTTTAGAAGCGTTTACGTGTAGAGTCTACACGTAAACGCTTCTAAAAATAACGAATGTGATGATGGTCGAAATTAAGTGAATGTGACGAAAATTTGCAAAGAAAGTCATCATCATCATATCAGCCGAAAGACGTCCACTGTTGTACATAGGCCTCTCCCAAAGAGTGCCAAAGTGGCCGGTCCTGCGCCACCCGCATCCAGCGGACTCCTGCAACCTTTACCAGGCCATAACTTATTCCACCTTGTGGGGAGGGCCTACCCACGCCGCGCCTTTCGAAACTTGGTCGCAACTCGAAAACCTTTCCGCCCCTACGGCCATCGGTTCTACGTGCTATGTGCAAAGACAGTAGGTAGGTAAAGATTTTATAAAATACAATTGGAATTTGTGGGCCGTAATGTTGATATTTGGGTGGATTAACTTGTCACAAAATTAAATGTTTCTCTTAGATAAAAACAGAACTAAAGGCTCACGCCGTTAGAACGCCTTGAAATTCACTGAGAAACATATCGTAACAATGATATTATCTTCTCCACTCATAAGAAAGAAGAAAATTCTCTTCGTAAGAAATTTTCAATAAGCGGGACACACATACTGAAAGGATAAGTATAGAGGCAGTCACACACACACACATATGAGTAACAAAGATCTAAGCATAGACAATACCACAGGTGGGAACGAGATACAATGTCGTATCTCCTTCGTCATCGCGTACCTATAGGGAAATAACATCAGAATCGGTTCAAGCGTGAAATGGTCACAAGCAGACAGACAAACAGACATGAAAACAGCGTAGCACCGGGACACCCGAACATGAAAAAAAAGCCCGGGTATGTATTTGTCCATTCTGTGTGTATGTATTTAGGGACAAAATGTTAATGTTGAAATAGTTCAAGAAATACTTTGACCTAGCTCCCTACAATTAAGGTTCAGTTTCAAGCTACGACTGCCCTGACGTGCACAGCGCCGCTCGCCCCCGCCCCCAAGCCTCGTCCCGAATATCTCACCTATATACGGTCACGTGACCTCCTACGCTCCTACGCTCCTACACCTGTGGCGAGTTTCATAATTTTTCCCCATCCCAAAAAGTGCACAGCGCCGGTAAAGAAGTTTGCACTTTCAAAAATTGGTTATGACGTGGTATTCAACGGGAATAGTATAGGCGCACTATTAGACTGAACGTAATATCGAATTGGAAACGGTTTGGCATATCTCACGCCCGATAAGCTTAATTAAACGTATTAGTATGAGCAAGATGCGGGGCAATGGTTTGACTCTTGCTTTATTGCGGAAAAAGGAGCCTATTAACACGGACTTTTTTCACAGCCGTATGTCATCTCTCTCATTTTGGGCGTAAGTACATATTCCATGTGTGATATTTTAGAAGGAGACATTCCCTTACTTTCATGTCTCTATCATTCTGGTAATAAAAAGAGGGACGTCCCCTGCTTTCAAATATCACAGATTGTATACTGGCCAGGGAAAACAATCCGATTACGATGATGTTTTAATCAATCGATATACGGCATAACCACGACCATCATACTCGTGTGGCAATTATTTATGATAATAACAAGCCAAAATTATGTATTTGGTTAACCTACTAAGCGTTCAATTACCGCAACTGTACAGACGTGCCCTTATTTCATTGTCCATTGGCATGCAATGTCAAAGAGTCATCATATAAAATGGTGCTATGCAAAAAATGGAAATCACTTTACAGCCGACCGCCAGACGGATCGAGTGTGTCACATATAGCGCCCTTACCATTTTATTTTTGCCAACGCCACTAGGAAGGTGAGTACTATATAGGCAGATAATATTGATACATGGGTTTTCCATCTATATTCACAAAAAGTAGTATGTAAGTACTTACTTTACTTTTACATTTACAAATTATTCGGATGTATTTTACTTGCAAGACTGAAAAAATAATTTGATATTGGTATATTAAGTAGGTTCGAATCCCGGCTCGTACCAATGAGTTTTTCGGAACTTTTGTACGGAATATGATTTCATATTTACCGTTAGCTTTTCGGTGAAGGAAAAACATCGTGAGGAAACCTGCATACATCTGCGAAGAAATTCAAAGGTGTATGTGAAGTCCCCAATCCGCACTGGGCCAGCGTGGGGACTACTGCCCGTTCCCTATCATACATGAGAGGAGGCCTGTGCCCAGCAGTGGGACGTATATAGGCTGATAATGTGATGATATTAAGTAGGTATATAGTATTTACCGGAAACCCTTGGATTTTCCTGCGCTATGCTTCCCTATGCCAAAAAAAATACATATTATTAAAATACATTTGCAAACAAATTACCTTAGCAATACCCGCTAAAGTCTGAAATCTTAGTGTTAAAATTACCTTAATTGCCGGCGATTGCATACGAATTTTGAAACCCAAGATTGAACACCTGTACAAAATTATTTTTTCAATTTACTGAATCAGGCAATATGTAGCCTCAATATCCGCTTGCGAGATGTTTAATAAGTTGTTATAATTGGCATGATTACGTCATGAAAAATAAATAGCAATTCTATGAGGTTTCTGTGTGGCAGACCTTACCAGGGTTGCCATTCAGGATCGTGAATTATATACAACTATAGTTACCTACTGTGTAATCGAAACCGACTCTTTTATTATTACTTTTTATTGTGTCATGTTGAAAACTCCTCAATTAAATCGATGCAATTCGGGTGTACAGCCTCGTTATATTCGAGTACACCCGTATATGGTAAGTATTTTAAAATTTCAGTGGACTCCACGGACTCTCCTCCGCTATACTTGGAAAAGATATCAAAGGTAATGGCGGACTCGGGCTTTTTAATTTGAATTTCGTTTTTTTTTTTTAATAGGCACGAGAAAAAGAATTTCGCGGCCTATTATCAAGAAAAGAAATGATCAACAATATTTTCGCGCATGTTGGAGAAAAAGCTTATTAAAGGGTCTGACATATCGAACTGCGGATTTAGACCTCCCTTGTTTTATTCCTCATGTCAGGGTGATATAATTAATATTGTATTTTGTAGAAAAAATGTCGCCAACGGTGGGAGGGTTGCCAGAGATACAATACAACACCAATGTGTTGTTTTATCCCCTGCTAGTGCTGGCTTCTGGTCTCTGGCTTTTGTACCGATGGCAGCAGAGCTCTCGGCTCCACAAAATGGGCAATAAACTGCCTGGACCCATGGCAGTTCCGATATTTGGCAACGCTCTTTTAGCCCTTGGGAAGAAACCTGATGGTGAGTTTGTTTTATGTATTTATATGAGTATTATTAAAAGAAAAGTTTTGTAAGTTTATATGTAGGTACAACCACTGAATCGATTATAAAAGTCATTTCACCTGTCCTATACACAGGTTGACATTTTTGTATGAACTTGGGCTATATTTAATCTTGCGGGGTCTACGTTCTTTGCAATCCTTGAGTGAAAAGCGGAAGCAGCTATTCTAGTACGAGTAGTATTTATTATAATAATTTACTATAAAAACAAAGTTTTAACCGACTTCAATCAGGTACTCCGCCAAGCCACGAGAACATTTCCTATTTTTTTACAATTTAGGTACCACATAAATTAATTTCCGATAGCAAATGCGTTGATTACTGTAAAATAATTTACTTTAAAAACAAAGTTTTAACCGACTTCAATTTAGTACTCCGCTAAGCCACGGGAACATTTCCACATTTATTTTCCAATTTTCCACATGAACTGATTTCCGAGAGCAAATGCGTTGGTTATTAGAGAGAAAAACCCAATCGCTGTATGTGGGCCGATAACATTTGAGGACTTCCGTCGATTCCACAAGGATCACCTTTGGCACTTCATTAGTTGCTATTTCAACGGAATCTTATCAGAATCTGTGACGTACTTTTGTATTCACTTCATCATCACTTCCACTCCACCAAATTTATGATTTCCGGGTGTAAATACTCAAGTTTTAGAATATACCAAAATCACTTCACGCGTGCCTAATAAAAGAGTTCCCTCAATTCCTAATTGTTCCCATCATCTAACTGAATTTTGAAAAAAATGGGACCCACCTGGAAATATATACATACAAACAAAAAGAATTCGAATCGGCTCATCAATGACGGAGTAATGTGCTGAGGTAACAAACATTGAAAAAAAAATACGACCGAATTGAGAACCTCTTCCTTTTTTTGAAGTCGGTTAAAAAGGAAATAATGTTTGTGTTTTTTTACATAGAACGTAATCTACTGAACTTTTTAAACGCTTTTTTAAATTCTTTCACTTGTGTATAGGAGTGACCTTCAGGATGGATAAAGGCTAAGTTTGGACTGCGGTTTCGCTTTCGTTCTTTGTAGTAGGGGGCGGAGCCACGAGGGAGGGTAGTATTAAATAAATAAAAAAAGGAATTGATACAGGCGGCTTATTTTTCTCAAGTAGCAATGTCATAAGTAGATAACGACACTTTTTAAATGGAACAGTTGCAGAAAAAGCGAAATTGTAATAGGTACTTTCGTGTGGCTAGGAAGATAACCAGTAATCTCGAAGGAGAAAATCTTTATATCACAATTTTTTTGATTACCACTACGGAGCCAAACAAGCATGGGGCCTGTCTGATGATAAGCAGACACTATGATATGGACGCTAGTGGCTCCAAAAAAGTCTAAGTCGCGTTGCCGACCCTTTGTTGAATTGAGGGTTAGACATTAGAGACAAATCTCTCACTTTCTGCACAAAGCTCCGTCAAGAAAGCTACCTTACTTACTGCCTAGATCATATCAGGATCACACATGATCACCTCCATGGAAAAAGAGTATCTCATGCGGTGCTGTCAAGGGGCTCTATTGCGAATATTGTTTATGTTTTTGCTTGCATTGCACAATAAGGGTGAATCTTTCTATTGCGTAATATGCGCGGGTGATAGGACCGACTTATTACGAGCATCTATCCGCCAAATTATATAATATAAAAAAGAGGTAGATACGAAGTGCCATGTTTAAAAATTGCCACTAAATCTGCCTGCTGACATGCGTCACATAATAAGTAATAGTAAATACACGTTTGTATGTCTCCTTTGAACCCGCCAAATTAAAATACGAATCATCTGACGAAGCATTCAAACGCGAAATTTACAATCTTTTTATAGGAAAATAGCTATTTATTGTGTTAATGACGTTATTACAATGAAATATGATTGTAATTAATTTGTATTGGTTATAATTTTAAATAGTGTGATTGTTATTGTAAAGTTTTGACGAACGTTTTTGGGGTGCCTTATTTTAGTAAGTACTAGCTTCTTTCCGCGACTTCTTCCGCGTGGAGCTCGTTTATATCGCAGCTCCATATAAACTTTCACCCCCCCCCCAATTTCACCCCCTTAGGGGATTTCGGGGATAAAAACTATCCTATGTCACTCTCCATCCCTTCCACCACTTAAAAAATCACGTCAATTCGTCGCTCCGTTTTGCCGTGAAAGACGGACAAACATACAAACACACACATACACTTTCCCATTTATAATATTAGTATGGATTAGTAAAGTAAAGTAAGAATAAGTATGGATATGGATAAATTAACTTTTATATTGACATTTATAATTTGTAATTTTATATTTTCATACTATAGGTTTTATTTGACGATCATAATATCTAGCCGTGTAAATTGACCCAGGGTAGTTTATACTGTATTTTTATATTATGAAATAAAGAAAACTAATCTAAATCTAATCTATTAAAGATCTCGTCGACATTGGCCTCAAGTACGGAGAGAAATATGGAAGCGTCATCCGTGGCTGGCTCGGCTCGCAGCTCATCGTGTTCCTGACCGACCCCGACGACGTGGAGGTGATCCTGAACAGCCATGTTCATATTGACAAGGCTTCCGAGTACAGGTTCTTCAAGCCGTGGCTAGGTGAAGGCTTGCTCATTAGCTCAGGTACCTGCAGTACGATATCGAGAGAACCCCGATGACAGTGGTTTCATTTCAGTTTATAAGCCGGCGAGTAAGCGAGTGTTACTACGTGCTACTCGCTCAAGCGAGTAAAAGCAAGTAAGAATTACTATAAGAGTACTCGCTACTCCCCAGCGGTGGGACCAATGCCTTATCTACCTTGGCCTCTAATAATTAGTATTATTAATTAATTATGTATAGCGAACGCAAGAAAATGCCTATAGAACCCAACAAAGGTTTAACCACTTTTTACAATAACATAATATCGTCTATATCACCAATATAAGGAGTAATATAATAGAATATAACGTTAAATCCTGTTCTTTATTATTAAAACAGCAGAAACATCTCCAACGTGATTTAACATATTTCAGGCGAAAAGTGGCGTTCACATCGCAAAATGATTGCACCTACATTTCACATCAATATACTGAAGTCTTTTATGACAATCTTCAACCAGAACAGCGTGAACGTGGTCAACAAGATGAGGACAGAAATGAACAAGACCTTCGATGTCCACGACTATATGAGCGGTGTCACTGTGGATATATTACTAGGTAACGATGCTTAGCTGAACACGATCATGTCTCCTTCGCTTTCGAAATGGTGACCACCATAAGTCGCATTATATTGCAGTGCTCTCCGCCTGGGTAACCTATCGCAATCACTAAAATTTATTGACCGAATATCGTTTGTCCGAAAATTTTTTCATTTACCATTTGATGTTATCCAAATGTTTTAGTTGTCCGAATAACTTTTACCGCTACAGTCATTTGGGCTTTGGCTTGTTACAACTTTTGTTTCACAGCCAATTTTTTACTTATCCATCATTACTTTCCGCATTTCATACGTTTAGCCAAATGTTCATTTTGAGGGAAATTCAAAAGTAGTTTTACTGAGACTCTAAGGCAGGTCGGTGTAGGTAAGACGACGAGCGAAGTGAGGAGGAGTGTCAGGTGAACTGCGACCCTACAGCGGGCGAGCTGAGCGAGCGTAGCGAGCGTGCCGCGGCAGCGGCCACCGAAGCGCCAGAACCGAACACTTTTTTACTACCTAATGCTTACATATGTACCTACTGTATAAGTATGGGTCAGGTCGGAAGAAATAACTTGAAACGCCGCCATTTCATGATATGCCTAAAAGTTGGCCAGGCTTATCACGATGTGCCTGATAAACAATACGGCAGATCGATGAGAACAACGCATTCGTCGATATTCCTAGCTCTATACCAGGCACATCGAAAAGTAGTTTCTTTCTTGTCCACTGGTGGCGCTGCGTATGTGATGGCGGCCGTGTTTGTTGGGAGCCAATAATCAGGGCGGACAAAATGACTTGTCATAAGCGAACTCTGTCTTAGGTCGGTTAGGTTAGGGTTCACTTGTGCCCCTCAGACCAGAAATAGACACCCCGCGCAGCGGGGTGGCGTCGACTCGCTGGAGATTATCAGTCCGCACGCACTCCTTTTTTTTCATTTACGTACCATGCGATATGCGACGGAATTTCGTGATCTGGCGAATTTTACAGTCGCCCGCCGACATATACATTATTTACCATAAATACAGCTTTAGGAGGATAACCTTAGTTTAATTTAAAACATTTTGCTAATGTTTTTAATATTGAAAATGCATAAGGTAACAACCATTTTCATAAACAAACATGTGAATTAGTAACATATGTGTGCTCCGTATAAACAATAATATTATGTCAAATATAATAAAGCCGCTTTGATAAAATACGAACAGATTATCAACCGAATCGTTACGTCGGTATAACGATATTGCGGGTATACCAATAATTGGGAATCGTAGATTTGTCAAACAATTACAAAAGCTAAATCATAAAATGACTAGCCGTAAACGTCGCGAACTAAAGTGTCGGACAAACGAAAAAAAAGGCAAACGGAGTTTGTCGAATAGTAAATGCTGAAATGAAAATAGGACAAAAAAAATTAGTGATTCAGATAGGTAACCCTCCGCCTGCCTTCCTTTAAAGTACATTTTAGGTAGTACCTACTAGTTTCAAGTGCGTAATTTTCGTCACCGTCCACCGTCATCTGTCACGAATCACTATATGATACGAGTATTGCTGAAGTAGTAGGTAGTTAGGTCGCAGTATTGACCGGTTTATAATGAACAGATCCTAGGTGCGTGATACAATAAAGAATTAGCGCAGTTGAAAATTAGGTGACTGACCTTGTCTTTTTAAAGTTCACACCGTGTTAATTTGCGTGCGCTGGTCGGTGTTTCTCATAGATTCGCATTATCAACATAATTATCGCAAGAAATCATCTGAATAATATTGATTTACGTAATAGGCTGATAATTAACGTACAAATCATTCTGGTTTATGAATATTGAAGTGACAAACAACTAGCCTCATTATATAGCTGGTCATGTCTTAATCAAGTGCAAAGACAATGCATTTTATTTCCGTAATAATGTTATACTATGTAAATTTACTGACCTTTATTGCATAAATCAATATCGATACAAATCGGATTGACGCAGTCCAATAATGGATATCTATTTCACGTTGTGTTACAGAAACCGCTATGGGAATCACGAGAAAGACGCAGGACGAGTCTGGATTTGATTACGCTATGGCAGTCATGAAGTAAGTGCATTATAATTTATAATTATAAGTAGTGACTCTGTGCGTTCGACAAATCACGTACCTGTCTTAAAAAAATATATTTTATAAATTCTGAAAAATTGAATCGACACAAAAAACTATAATATAATTATTGAGCCTGCTCACAAAATGTCACGAGAATCGGTTGAGAAATGCGACCTGTATTTAGAGGAGAACAGCCGGTACGAAATAATTTTTGCCCAAGCTGAAACGGATAATTTCGCTTCGCTCCCTCGTTTAACACAGCTCGTTATACAGGAGCATTCAAAATTGAAAAGCCTTGAGTAATCTTTGTAAATGTTCTTTTTCAGAATGTGTGACATCATTCACCAGAGACACTACAAGTTTTGGTTGCGATTTGACTCCATTTTTAAATTAACTTCATTTTTCAAACAGCAAGTTAATCTTCTCAATATAATACATGGGCTTACAAATAAGGTAATGAAACTTGGTAATTTATCCATATTTTTATTTTATTAAATTTAACGGTGTCTTCAAGTTATATTTAAATTTTAGGTTATCAAAAGCAAAAAACAAACGTATTTGGAAAATAAATCGAAAGGTATCATTCCTGCTTCAATTGAAGAACTAACACGTTCAAAAGATAACTACGATACGGGACTAGCCAATGACTTCAAAACTTTAGCCGATTCTGTTTTCAAAGGGTATCGCGATGATTTGGACTTTAACGATGAAAATGATGTTGGTAAGCTTACTCGATCGGATGTAATAGGTGGTTGATTACTGCTTGACTTTGCGTCTATAAATAGAACGTACTTTTGCAGGGGAGAAGAAACGACTTGCATTCTTGGATCTTATGATAGAATCAGCTCAAAGAGGTACAAATAAAATAAGTGACCATGAAATTAAGGAAGAAGTTGACACTATAATGTTTGAGGTACTAGTAATATAATTCTACCAGCTCAATAGTAAAAAAAACTTGGGAATTTAAAGTCTCAAATTCGATCTGATGTGTTTAGGGTCACGACACTACAGCAGCTGGTTCCAGTTTCGTACTCTGCCTACTCGGGGTCCACCAGGACATCCAAGATCGAGTATATGAAGAGTTGTATGAGATTTTCGGGGACTCCGACAGACCAGTTACATTCTCAGACACCCTGCGAATGAAGTATTTAGAGAGAGTTATTTTTGAGTCTCTAAGAATGTATCCGCCGGTACCAATTATTGCAAGAAAACTGAAGCGGGACGTCAAAATTGGTCAGTACACGCATGTTTAGTCTCATTTTTTTACTTACCTTCATGCAACACTTACGTCGTTTTATGCCTTCCTTCATTTATTTATACTTTTGTTACAGCTACGAAAAACTACGTGCTCCCAGCTGGATCAACCGTCGTCATCGGCACTTTTAAAGTTCATCGCAATCCCAAGTACTACAAGGACCCTGAAGTTTTCAATCCGGATAACTTCTTACCTGAGAACACTCAAGACCGACACTACTACAGCTACATTCCCTTTAGCGCTGGCCCCAGGAGCTGTGTTGGTGAGTCATAACTAGTCGAACGTGCTGTTAACACTTTCTTTCCCAGTCGTATTTCAAATATTGCAATGGTCTATTTAAAGTGAGAGTAAGGTGAGTCGCAGGGTTGGAAATTAATATATAAGGACCTACTCTCATATTTTTTTCTTTCATTACAGGTCGTAAGTACGCCATTTTGAAACTTAAAGTCTTGCTAGCAACCGTTTTAAGGAACTTCAAGATGGTATCAGACATTCCTGAAGACAAATTCATATTAAAAGCCGACATTATATTGAAAAGATCAGACGGATTCAGAGTTAAAATTGAACCCAGAAGAAGAATCCCCACTAGTGCGTAAATAATGTGAGGTACAAACGCCGTGTTTTTCTATGTAATTTTTTTTGTGTCGTTCTAAAGTAGTTGAAAGTGTCACACTTTCTGTTAGTTGATCAACTAATATTTCCCCCAAATTGTTTCTCTTATATTTTCTTATCACAGCTGTACTCCATCCATTAATTCTGTATATAAAACAGGACTCCAAAACGTATTATATTAGTAATCGTCTTAGTAGTCTTTTACCTACGTGTATTTATCGATATTATACGAGACAACCTTTGGAGAGTTTGTATTCGTGTTAGATTGTTGTATAAATGTAATATTCATCACAATGTACATTTAAAATGTAATTTATTGTTTTTAGCTTTATATCCATTATTACTATTAACTGTAGATGTAAGTGTTATGATTCTCACTAGTTCCTTAACCAGAACTCCGTTGATGGCGTGGTGCGCTGGATAAAATACTTGCTTCGTGTTGTTTAATGATTTATTATTAAAGATTTTTTAATACAATTGTATTTATTATTTAGCATAAAATATTCACGCTTATTATCAGATTAATTTAATCAAATGAGACGTTATACAAAGGTTAATAGGTTGATTCATTCGTTGCAATCTGTGGTGGCTACCATTTATCTAGCTAGCTAGTTAGCTAGGGGTAGCTGATGCATTAATTGATACGTAGTTACTTGATAATATCTCATTCATTCATAGATTCACGCCTTTATTCCCAAAAGGGATATGCAGAGCACATGAAACTTATGTTCCAGTGCCTCTTTTAGCATAAATGTGGGTATAAAAGATCGACGAAATGTTATGTTTATGTCGCAGGTCAAGTGATAGGTCAAAAGGTGATAACATCTATTATGCATTAATAATCAAACTAAATTGCTTATAATTTACAACATTTTATTGTAATACATATATATAGTAAGCATGTTATATGATATATTCATTATTTAATTTAATACTAAACTTATATTAGCTATTACCAGCTTTTTCCCGCGACCTCGTTCGCGTTGGCTTCCTTTTGTTGGACTTTACTAGGATAAGAAGTATTAGGTTAATCCACGCTATAATTTATTTGTATGCTAAAATTCATCTTAATCCGGCCGCAGCCGTTTTCCCCGCCAAATATTCAAACTTTCGCATTTATAATATTAATATGATGTAGGAATTTATAGCAGAATAAAAAAGCGGCCAAGTGCGTGTCGGACCACGCACAACAAGGGTTCCGTGCCTATTAAAAAGGTCGTATCGTTACTGAAATCTTATGGCACGTACGTCCTTTTCTTTAAGGAAGGCGGTTTTGTTCAAAAATTCGGAACCGATCTTGTTCAAAACAATTTTCGCTGACAGAATTTAATTAGCTCTATTTGCATGATTTTTTTCATATTTTTGAAATACACGGTTCATAAATTAGAGGGGGGGGGGGGGACACACAATTTTACTGACTTTCGGGGCGATTATCTCCGATCCTATTCACTTAATCAAAAAAAATGCTGGGAAATCTTATTTTCAAAGTCCTATCGATTGATGTGCCACACGTGGGCATCCAATGAAATTAATTTTTGACTTTCAGTTTTACGTATGGAGTGCACCCCTAATTTTTTTTTGTAATTTCATTACATAACTATGTAGCGGTTAACAAAATACACCTATCCTCAAAATTTCATTCAAATGCACCCTATAGTTTTCGAGTAAAATGCCTGTGACATACGGACGGACAGACAGAGACATGACAAATCTATAAGGGTTCCGTTTTTTGCCATTTGGCTACGGAACCCTTAAAATTACATCACACTTAAAAAATACCCAGTATATAAGTACCAAAATTATTAGATGTCTAGTTTAAATATATTTCTACTTATCCAATAGATAGTACCTAGTTCTTAGTTAATATAAAGTTCAGCAATTCGGACGGGCCTTCGACTAAACTTACGAAAAATTAAAACTTCAACAGCACTTTGGCTTTTGTTTAAGTACCTATACTAAGGTAAGTACTTCAGACAGAATTACCTGCACGTTGAAAGGAATTAAGTTATTAATAAGGCAAAAAATGTGGCAAACTGCAGCGGTAGGGTGATTTCAACTTCTCCATATACAATTATGCATTCAATACTCACCGTAATTTACTGTTATGGTACTGATTGGAAACTAGACTACAATCGGAGTCCCGTTCAGGCCAAAAATATGTATGAATGTATGCAATTATGTCATTACCGGGTTCAGTTCGAATTAACGGGGCATTTAACGGGGTTTCGACTACCTTCCCTCCATAGAGAATACTGCATAAATTTAGTCGATACATGACCATATAATTAACGAAATAAGAGAGTTAGAAAGAGCCGTTCTGGAGAACGTGATTGGAAATATGTATACAAATATTGCTCCTTTAATAGTATAGGATAATCAAAGTAGATATGAAGTAGAACAAGATTTATTAAAAAAAAACGTTCAATTCAGACAGCCACGGGTCCATAAATGTTAAAGTTATATCTATAGGTACCTAATTACTAGTGTTAGTTATGACATGTCAAAAACCAGGTCACTCACGTGTACGAGGTCACTATCCAGTGTACGCTAGTCCAATGCAAAAGAAGCTGACTGTCCAGCCTGTCAGCTATAACGGTCAGGAGGCTGTTGCGGCCGTCACGCAGGCGCCGAAGCGCGGCTGCGCATCGCGCACGCATGATGGCCGGGATGGCATCCACACGCGCGTGCGCGAACATACCGGACGCGCTACACCAGCGTGGCAGCCTCAACAGCGCCCTGAACGCGTTATTACTCGTATACTGGACATGGAGCGCACTCAGCTCCCTTCGCGAACAGCTGGTCCACAGGGCACATGTATAAAACGTTGTACAAAAAGATCTAAATAAAGTTAATTTAACAGGTAGTGTACACCGCCTAAACCTGTGTGCCAGCATGTTCGCTCTGGTTGGCCAGGGCCCTCCGCTCCCTTATTGTCGTTGGTGAAACAATTGCGATAAAATTACCCCTAGCCGAGATAACTCCTTAAACTTGGAATAATTTCAAATACCTACCTATTTGAGACACTTGAGACTCCGAGGACGTATCACTTTCACAAAATTAGTCAGACTTGTAATTTTAAAGATTGTGTCAGCGTTACCTACTCAAACCATAAAGTCTAGTATTATCAAAATAAACGTATTGGCCATCGACTAGTATTCGCTCACTGAAACTCAAAAAAAAAAAGCTTACTACCTATTTATGGCCTCTTCATAATTAGGTGTGTACATTAGGGCAAAACTTATGAATCAAGTTAAATGTGCAAATAGATATAAATACCTACAATTAAGTAGGTAAATACATATTGGGGCATAATCTTACGCAAATAAATACCGCCCCAAACTAAGCAAAAAAGCAAAACTGGTACAATGGTAACAATGTGTTATAATACTAAACAATGTGTTATAGGCCTCACAAATACAAATAAATGTCCTTACCGGGAGTCAAACCTGGGAACGCCGACTAAGCCGGCTTCGTAGTGCCTACGACGTAGGCAGGGTGCAGGGCCACTATCAAATAGCCAAAGGATTATTTCATGACCACGTAGGTCATGAAATAATCAAACGGAGGTAACAGACATGTAAGCGGGCATTTTTTTTTAAATTGTGTACCTAAAAACTTAGCGAGAGTTATAAACAAAAATTAACACGGTGACAGCTTATTGTGACGAAAAGTAAGCATACAAATTATGGGAAAATTAACTTGTTTCACATTGAACTAACGTGTTTATGCGTATGATTAACACCCTCAAACATATCAAGGATCGGCAACGCCCATGTTACTCCTTCGGAGTTACATGCGTCTATAGGCTGCGGTAGCAGCTTACCATCAGGCGGGCCATACGCTTGTTTGCCACCGTCGTTGTGTAAAAATAAAAAAGTTTAAAAGCAAAAGTTAAAAACTTTTTACAAACGAAATACTTAATTGTCGTCACAAAAGTCACCGAGTTAGTTTTTGTTTGACGACTCGTAAGTGGCCATTGTATTTGGTGGAGTTGTTTATCTTAAATCATATGATATCTCTTTAGTTAGGATATATTGTCTCGTTAGTGCTTAGGTAAGTACTTACGGAAACTACGATGGACAAAGGAACTTAAACAATATATTTAAATAAACGATTATGCGCTTGCCAAACTTTTTTACTTAAAAACAAACATTTCTAGTAACACTTAAATCAATTCAATAATTAACCTTATGTCGTGACGATTAAAATTAGTGCCTTAACGTGACACGCGAGGCTATGTAGTTCGTAGGTACATAGCTGCTATTATTATATAGGTAGTTTGTGACGACTATTAAAAATATTTACTTATCCCGTTTATACCGACGCCACGCCTTATTGGGTCGGGACTACTGCATGGGGACAAATGGGATACCTACTTATATTATTTATCTGGTTAGACTTTATTTTTGTAAATTAAAACGACAATTCTCCAAAATTAATTATAGCTTTTAATGTACATATTGGGGCGTTTTGGGCATTTAGCTATTCTATTAATAACTTATTGTTGCCAATCGAATTTTGAGGAATAGGTACGTGAGTTTTGATCATTGTCTATTTTTACGGTAAATTATGTATTCTATGGTCCAGAGGACAACACAGATCATGCAGCAGAAACTCATCGCGAAGAAGCAGTAGCTATAGCTGCCCGTGGCTTCGTAGATGACACCTGTAAAATGAACGATAATTTCTATTTATGTATGTTTTACATAATGTGTGAATAACATCAGCAATGGCACTTTACAGAGGTAGGGAACAGCGGAATATGATCTCACTTATATTTGGAGCGGCCCAACTGGGGAAGCACCTCCACGGCATAAAAGACCACATAATAACACCACTAGGTACTTGTAGCAATCTATATGGTGTTGTATTTCCTGGTGAGTAAGGTCGCCAAAACTGCCGAGTGTGTGCAGTGTTGAGAGTGAGTGACCAGCATTTGTCTCTATCTGTACAACGTGACGAATCTTCAAATCAATAAAACGCTACGTTGATTGCATACTATCAGGCTGCCCGAATGCTTGATTGCCACTGACGCATTATAAAAACCTTCCTCCTTCCTCTCTCCTTCATTGAAATGTAACGTATAGACATGTGTTCTATTTTCGTACTCCTAAATTAGAGGTCGTGAAACATATTTAAACCAATTTGTAATGCGAAATGTATATCACTGAACTTTACAAAATGTCTAGCGATACTTACTTAAATTTTTGAGGTAGACTAATTTGGTTGAAGCCATTTGATTAAAATGTATCAAAAACTCTTAAGATACATTTGTAAAGGCACTATCCTCCTATACCTACAAATCTCTTTCGCAGATTCAGTGGGATTAATCTTAAACTCTAAGGACATGTTTAGGAATGAGCAGGCGGTAAGGTTAAGGAACGGCGTGATAAAAACCAAATTTTCCAAACCAATATTTTCAGGAAGAAAAGGGTTTTTTTTTGTTTATCAATCTACATGGGTATCACCGAGCTAGGAGTGAAGTTTCTTTATGTTTTGAACAATGTATACCTATTAAAGGATCCGCCATGAGCATGAGTACTCCAGAGAAGATAATGTGCAGCGCCAGCGCGGCGGGGAAGCGGTCCGGGGCGGCGGTGGCCAGCACCAGGGGGAACAGGACTTGAACGGAGCACCGGACCACGCCTGACACCACCGTCACCGCGAACACCCACCACAGCTCGCTCGAGCTCACCAGGGCTGTAGAGGAAATCAATGCTCACTAAGATAGTACACTCAATGTCGTCTTTGTCTTCGTCTTCCTCATCGTCATGGTTATCGGCATGGTCATCAACATGTTAAACATGTATTTATGTTAAACGAAAAAAATACGAATTATCTATGAATTAAACTATTGTATACTATTTATGCCCCGAAAAACCCATGCAGCAGACTTCACATTACTTACTTACTTACTTACTCCGTTGGCTCAACGACCCAAAATGAATCTTGGCCTCCGACACGAGAGTGCGCGAATTGCAGATTTGGAGCTCGCGCAGCCTGGAGCATGTCATGGCTGTATGCCGGATATCCGGTTCAACCAAAGCTCGATTCGTAAAGCACTTCTTTCCCTCGTCACTCACAAGTCAAGTGGGCCTGACGGTATCCCTGCGATTGTGCTGAAGATGTGTGCTCCCGAGTTGGCTCCGGTCTTAACGCGTCTCTTTCGGCTCTCGTACTCTTCTAGCGTAGTCCCGACCTCGTGGAAGTCAGCTTTAGTGCATCCGATCCCTAAAAAAGGCGACCGCTCAAATCCGTCCAACTACAGGCCAATAGCTGAATCCTGAATCTCTAGCTGAATCAGGCAATCCCTTCTCTCGAAGATAATGGAGTCCATTATCAACTGCCAGCTCCTTCGGTACCTAGAGGACCACCAGTTGCTTAGTGATCGACAATACGGCTTCCGTAGAGGCCGCTCGGCTGGTGATCTTCTAGTCTACCTGACACATCGATGGGCACAGGCGATCGAGACTAAGGGTGAAGCATTGGCTGTTAGTTTGGATATAGCGAAGGCCTTTGATCGGGTTTGGCACAAAGCACTTCTTTCGAAGCTACCATCCTATGGGCTTCCTGAGAGATTATGTGTATGGGTCAGTAGTTTTCTAGCAGACAGAAGCATTAAGGTCGTAGTTGACGGTGAATGTTCCGACTCCATGTCTGTAAATGCTGGTGTCCCTCAAGGCTGTGTGCTATCACCCACGCTATTCCTTATGCATATTAATGACATGCTGAAAATCAGCGGTATTCATTGTTATGCTGATGATAGTACAGGTGATGCCTCTTACACCGGCCGTACCAACATCTCTCGGGAAATTGTCATCGAGAGCCGGAACAAACTTTGTCTGAAATTGAGACTTCCCTAAATGAAATCTCTGAATGGGGTCGACTTAACTTAGTCCGTTTTAACCTTACCAAGACACAGGTTTGCGCGTTTACCGCGAAAAAGTTAAAGTTTGTCGTGTCACCTCGTTTTGAGAGCACTCCCCTGACTGCCGCAGCCAGTATCGGAATCCTTGGCGTCGACATTTCGAGTGAAGTCCAGTTCCGCGGGCATTTAGAGGGTAAGGCCAAATTAGCCTCAAAAAAGCTCAGTGTGCTCAACAGATCGAGACAGTATTTCACACCGGCCCACCGCCTGCAGCTTTATAAGTCGCAGGTCCGCCCACACATGGAATACTGTTCTCATCTATGGGCAGGGGCACCCCAATACCAGCTTCTCCCTCTGGACCGCATCCAACGACGAGCAACTCGAATTGTTGACTGCCAGCATATTTCGGATCGGCTTGACTCCTTGGCGCTGCGTAGAGATGTGGCTTCGCTCTGCATTTTCTATCGCATGTATAACGGGGAGTGCTCCGAGGAATTGTTCGGATTAATCCCTACCGCTTCTTTTCGCCATCGTCCAACGCGACAACATTACCATCCTCACCACTTAGATGGTTGGCAGTCCTCAACTGTGCGCTTCTCCAGAAGCTTCCTGCCTCGCACAGCTAATCTGTGGAATGGATTGTCGCCTGCGGTATTTCCGGACCGATACGACCTTCAAACCTTCAAGAAAAGAGCGTACTCCCATCTTAAAGGCCGGCAACGCACTCACAACACCTCTGGTGTTGCAGGTGCCCATGGGCGGCGGTAATCGCTTACCATCAGGTGATCCGCCTGCTCGTTTGCCTCCTATCACATAAAAAAAAAAAAAAAATGTCACTCCAGCGGGGCCCGGCCACATGACCACGGTGCGGCGTCGTAAACGTGAAACGTCGCGGCGTCAGAGCATTCCACGTTATCGCACCGTGCGAAAATACGTTGCCGCGTCGTGCAGATACACGTTGCCGCGCCGTGCAGATACACGTTGCCGCGTCGTGCAAACACACGTTGACGGTGCGACGCGCACGGCGAGACAACGTTGCAATCCTTTTAAGGAACCCGCACGCGGCACCGTGTTCGATGTTTCATGATCAGTTCAAGATGGTTGAGGATATAGATGCTGATTTGTTGATTTCTTTGGTGGAAGAACGCCCGGTCCTCTGGGACAAAACAATTGACGATTTCAAAGATATTTTTTTTAAAACTAGTGCGTGGAAGGAGATCTGCCAAATCATTTTTCCAGAGTTTGACAACAACACAAGCAAAGAAAACACAAAACTCGGTAAGCATATATTTATTTATTTCTTGAAACTAAACTAACATTAAAATTCCCCATTTCCTAGAATAAACTTGTATAAACTAGAGTAATATGAGAAATTAGTTTATCACGTGATACTTTGCGAAAACGATTATTCTCAAATTATTCTGGTTTATACAAGTTTATTCTAACAAATGGGGAATTTCGCGCAAATGGGAAGCCAATTTATGAAAGATTGTTACATACGTTTCCTAAAATATCACGCCGTTATCCTGGGAATGTCAAAAGACGTTTTGTATGGCGATCGAACCACCTTAAGTGTCGATCGCCATACAAAACGTATCTCGCCAAAAAGAAAATCCTGCAGTTACTTTTGATAAGTTTTTAATGTTAGTTTAGTTTCAAGAAATAAATAAATATATGCTTACCGAGTTTTGTCTTTTCTTTGCTTGTGTTGTTGTCAAACTCTGGAAAAATGATTTGGCAGATCGCCTTCCACGCACTAGTTTTTAAAAATTTATCTTTGAAATCATCAATTGTTTTGTCCCAGAGGACTGGACGTTATTCCACCAAAGAAATCGACAAATCAGCATCTATATCCTCAACCATCTTGAACAAAGGCTAATTACTAACTGATCATGAAACATCGAACACGGTGCCGCGTGCGGGGGTTCCTTAAAAGGATTGCAACATTGTCTCGCCGTGCGCGTCGCACCGTCAACGTGTGTTTGCACGATGCGGCAACGTGTATCTGCACGACGCGGCAACGTATTTTCGCACGGTGCGATAATGTGGAATGCTCCGACGCCGCGACGTTTCACGTTTATGACGCCGCACCTTGGTCATGTGGCCGGGCCCATACCTTGGACGTCCGACAGGGCGTCGACCTACCGGACGGCCTCGGTATGCTCTCTTGACTTTGCGATCTTCCTCCATTCTCTTCAGGTGACCAAGCCAGCGGAGTCTGTGAGATTTGATCTCTCCTAAGATGTTAGATTCAGCCACCAGACATTCTATCTCCAGGTTCTTTTTGACTCTCCAGCTTCCGCCAGGTCTTTGCTTTGGGCCGAGAATCTTACGAAGGATCTTTCTTTCGGCGACTAGTAACTTATTCTCTTCTTTAAGCGTCAGTGTCCATGCAAATTACGCTGTTTTTCGTTGGGCAGTCGTGTAAAATAGGCACTTTAGAGTTAGGGAGAGAGTGTAGGGAGAGTTTCTTTATAATAGCTTAAAGAAACTGACTCTTTTTAAAAAACAACACGGATAATTATAATTTATAGGATCTGATTACTTTTATTTAAACAAATGATTTGTAGACACTTGACGTCACTGACGTCACTTGTCCTAGGGCATTTGGGGTCACCAGGACGATAAATTGCAAATTCAAGTATTATCACACAGTTGCGGGCCTCTCTAACTATCTCTATCACACAGTTGCGGGCCCGCGCTACTGCGCGATAGAGACGCCGCGCTACTGTGCGTAAGAGATAGAGATACCGCCCGACCCGACCCGTGCACGACCAGCGTTCGGTGTGTGGAGGCCTTAAGTTATATACTTCGTCGAAAGAATATTACCCCAGGAAAATGACGTTTTTTTTTCAAACATTAATTTATAACAGCAAATTTTTTTTGTTTGTTTAATTTTCAAATGTTATTCTAAGATGCCTTATCCAAGAATCCTACAAAATTTCCATCGGGAAGTAAATATATAAAAATAAATTACACATCCATTATGTTTTTTGTGTGATTTATTTATTATTTTTGAAGTGCTCCTCTTAATTAACCAAAACAAAAATTAGAATATATAATAAATTTCCTCTTTTTATGATAACAAATATTTTGGTGGATTTTGAGTCTACGTAATTACTATTTTTTTCCATACTAATGAAAATAAAATGCTTGGACTATATGGTCTTGAGGAGGATAATGAATATTTTATTTTTTCCAATTAGCTACGTCAACCAAGATATTGTCAAACACAACAATTATACTCATTTACCGCAATAGACCATCATGATCCATTTATGTATAGAATTAATTAACTGACCTGTAATTGCGTTTTCAATGAAAGATTTATAATTGTCTATTATATCGTTAAATTTTCTTGCACCGGACAATTAAGTAAAACAATTCAAGTTCAGGTTCAACAACGGCTAATTAAACCCTTTTGAATCTGGATTCCTGTCATTGATAGATTTTAGCATCGATTTTAGGGCTGGCCAAATGAGACCGCTCCAGTTTGGCTGTCCTAGACCTTAATACTATTAATTGATACAAATATCTATCAATCATCGACCCACGTCACAGTATCGTAATATTCGTTGCTGAGGCCAAAAAACATTACACGGGAAAAACATAAGGATGCTAATTACTTTACGAATGTACCCAAAAAATTGCATATTCTCCTCAAAAATCTATGGAAAAGGAACAGCAATTTTATGGAAACTTACCGATTCGTAGAAATATTGTTATACAAGTGCCACCAAAGAATATCTTCCTACTGTCAACGGCATAGAAGAAAGTGAATATGGCAAGAAAGAACCGCGCTAATAAGTCCGCTATGGCGCCCACCATAACGCAAGTGGCTACCTCCATCTGAAATAAATAAAGCATTGTATTAGTTAACGTTAGTTGCGATTCCTTTTTTGGTCAATGGTGAAAAAAACGTGAAACAATTTTAAAAATGCATGAGAATTTCGCTCCCTGACGATTTTTTGATCATGTTCTGGTGGATATTTAGAATAATACGTCTAAGTTCTGCTTCTAGCTCGTGGAGACTTTTATACTAGTTCATGTGAACTATTTTTTTACATAGCCCATAAAACACGCGTCATCATTTACGCATCTTTCGGCAGATTCATGATACGGCAGAAACTTGATCGGACAGAAACTCGATTTGTTGTATACAACCAGGTACCTACTAATTGCGTACCTATCATTTTATCAATATGTTAATAAAATACCCAATATGTACATTTTTATTTTTTTGTCATAAAAACACACACAACGGACACAATACTATATGACCACGACCACTGCAAATAATAACATACACAATACGAGCGCACTAATGTCGTCAAGTGAATGAAGCAAGAAAGGTTTATCAAGATTCTATTCTATTCTATGTAATGTCGTCACAAAAGCCGCGTATGCACAAATATACGTCGTGTTTTTTCCAACCACCCGCTTGGTATAACTATCAACATGATTTCACTAGAATTGCTTATTTCGGCAGTCGGGTAGCCCCGTAGTGGAGTCTACCCACAGGCCAGTCAAGACCCGCAGCTACAGCCCTACAGGCTGCTGCCAAAGAACCGAGGTCCAAAAGAAAAAAAACTAGAATTGTAGGTAACTCGTACCTTACTGAATCCGTAAGAGAACAGCAACATTGGCTCCATAGCCAGGTAAGTTACGTCAGAGACGAAGGCGAAGCCTAGCCCCGTCAATGTGCTCACAAACCGAGGATCCTTTAATAAATCCAGTTCCACATTCTCGCAGATCATTTTACTGTAAACAACAATTAATATAATATATCGTAACGAAACAAATTATTGAACTAAATATTCTTTGTTTCGTGTTATTTTTGACGAGGAAGTTACCCCGCATTTTAGACGATATGATACACAGCACGAATATAATGGAAAAATCTCTGTAGCCCCCGACAGGACTCGAACCTGCGTTCTCTATAGAGAGAACGTTAATAGTAACGCTAGAGTACTTTGACCACTAAGCCGCAACTAAGCACTAAGCGCTAGAAGGTTTCAGAGCCTTTCAACAAAATACAGAGAGGTCGCTATTCGTAGCGGGAATATAGTTGAAAGATACGCGACTTCAGTCAGTGTCCTTGTAGCTTAAGGTCAGCACTTGATAAAGCGTTAATGGATAGATCGCAGGTTCGAGTACTGTCAGGGGCTACAGACGAAGATGTATCATATATTGTTTAACAATTAATATTTTAGTACTTAATACGTTATTTGCTAATTACATCACCTGTACTACTGAACATAAGTATACTTATTGAACTCTAACTCCAAATATATGTTTAGTATAGATATATATTAGGGTGACATGTCTGCCTGTTCCCTTTTATTTATATATATTTCAGCAGATTTCATGTTTCATTTCAAAAGTGTAAAAGATATATACTTAAAAGAATATTAACCGTCTTTTCGGCAATGTCTGTCTGAACATCCTCTTTCACCGGCTTTATGTTTTTTTTCAATTCAATTCAAATTATTTATTTCAGACCATGTCCATAGTGTTAGTCCTTATACATTTACTTATCCTAAGTTAGTTATATCTTAAGTTAGTTATATCTAAATATCATACAATCTTATATAAAGAGCCTCTCGCCTCCATATGCACCGAGTCCCAGTGCTTCCACAAAGCGCAGGCGGGAGACTCCAGCACCAGGCATACGAGGCTATTGGAGCTGACACACACGCGGCGGATCAGGGAGGCAGTTCTGTTCCGTATTATCGCACTGAAACAATCAGTACGTGCCTCCGCAAACATACTCGATGCGCTACAGAAGCGGGGCAACCCCAACAGCATCCTGAACCCGTTGTTATATTGGATGCGCAGGGCATTGAACGCCTTCTTAGTATAATTGGTCCACAGGCTGGACGTGTAAAAGGTCTGACAAAATGCCTTAAACAGCATTATTTTGACATTCCAATCACAACGCGCAAACCTGCGGGACAACATATTACACCGTACTTCCAATGCCCTGCGCTCCCTTTCATTTCAATATCCGCGTCATCATGGAGATTGTCGGTCACCCGATGTCCAAGGTACTTAAAGCGAGTCACTCTTCGGACAGGAGCTCCACACAAGAAAACGGAAGGAAGTGAGTCAAAGGCCTTGTTACCTGCTTTGAATACTAGCAGCTCGCTCTTACTGGTGTTGTACCTCAGACCATGGGCGACCGCGTACCCTTCACATACCTTTAATAGCTTTACGAGCGCACTGGTCGACGGGCACAGCAGCACCATATCGTCCGCATAGCTGATATTATTGACCATGGTACCACCGATCGAACACCCGAT
Organism: Epinotia demarniana; assembly: GCA_945867215.1. Classification (NCBI taxonomy): domain Eukaryota; kingdom Metazoa; phylum Arthropoda; class Insecta; order Lepidoptera; family Tortricidae; genus Epinotia; species Epinotia demarniana. Next base: position 18,692,053 of record OX244262.1, read on the forward strand.
ACCTGTGCTGCTGAGCCTGACAATCAACTCGTGAGACCCCCCTGTCTCACTCCGCACTCCAACCTGTACACATCCGAGAGCGCTCCTGCCCACCTCACCTTTTATCTGACCGGAACCGTTTGACGCCACCGAGGCTTGAACTATAATTTCAGGTTAATAAAGGTAGTATAAAAATCTAAGCTGAATATATGCGTAAACCGAAAATTTTACGTAGGTATTCCTAAGTTAGGCACGAGCCCTATTATTGTTACCAGGTCATAAGTCCCCCTTGTGGGGGCCTACCCACGCTGCGCCTTCCGGTACGTGGTCGCCACTCGAGAACCTTTCCGCCCCAACGTCCATCGGTTCTACGTGCAATGTGCCCCGCCCACTGCCACTTAAGTTTACCGATGACAAGTATGTAACGTAAATGTTACAAGTTTATATAGTATAAAGCATACTCACATAATACTTTTCTGTATGGATTCATGCCGCTTTGGTAGCTTCTGCTTCACTACGGCATCTTCTCCTGGCAACATTTTTACGATCGCCTCGTCATTTTCAAACTTCAGTCTCGTAACATTTAGGACATCACACTTAGACATAAGCTCTGAAAGTGTTAAATGACGTCACAAATGAAGCGAAGATAAGTACCGCTACAGTAACACAATAGGCGACACTTGATATGTGAATTAGGGTATACATTTACAAGTATTAGTGAAGGGGCTATTGCAAAACGACGAAAATAAGCATCAATCATTACGACATACACATGAATAAATCCCATGAAAATCAATCATTATATAATGTCACCCTTGTGTATAATGATGTTCGTCTCCGGGAATATGTCTGAAAGTCTCCTATGAGTATCGGAAATATCACCGATGTTTGGCGAAATAATGACGCATAAGACACGTATTATAATTCTATATTATATTTTCATCCTTGTGTATAATGAATGATGTCTCGTCTCCGAGAATATTTCCGAAAGTGTCCTAACAATGTGTCAATGGGAATATTGCCGACCAGGGAACATTACGTGGCAGGCTCCGGTCAGTCGGTCCAGTGGACGCTCCACATTAATAGAACCTTAAGCATGTCATAAGGACCGTGCTCACAACTGCCTGATCCGACACGGCCTAAGAGTGATTTGGAACCAGAGTTAACAAAGTATTTCTAAATCGTTATAATCCACTTAAGCTACGCTACGATGATCCTGAACGGCCTGCAGGCAAGTCTGCACGGCTATCACGCGACGGCGCGCGAGCTCTCTCTCTCGAGCTCGCTCTTCGAAAAATCGAGAGTATGTCGCGGCCGTCTCATGATAGACGTGCTGATATGAGCACATTAAACCCCCATAGCGTTGAACACCAAACGTACCTCTTTTGGTAGCCTCCGGGTTCTTAATCATATGCCACTGGACGGGATGCATGACTAGCATGGCGAACACTAGATGCAGGTCCACTGCCATGACTAGCGTTAGCGTCCATCGGAAGCCGTACTCGGCCAGGAGGTACGTCACGAGCATGGGGAAGGTGATGGAAGCTATACTGCTCATCGTCTGGTTCGCGCTCATCATGGCGGTGCGTTTCTTTGTGAAATAACAGTTGAACGCTGTGAAGCTAACGGGAATCATCACGCCGAATCCGGCTCCTGAAAATGGGGATATAATTAATACAGAAACTATAAATATATTTTTTTGAGATAAAATATATAGTATTAACTTGATAGAATCATAAAATAATGTATCGTTTTAGTAGGCTGAGTGAATAAAGGAAAATACAGGCCCAATTTTGTTTTTTCTATAGAGGAAAATTTAAGCACCGCGTATCGATCAAATCAGATAAACAATAATACAGTCAAGAATTTTGACGACTGGTTAGCCTAGTGGGTATTGACGCTGCCTACGAAGCTGAAGGTCCTGGGTTCGAATCCCGGTCAGGGCAAATGTTTGTGTGATGAGCATGAATATTTGTTTCTGAGTCATGGATGTTTTCTACGTATTTAAGTATTTATATCTATTATATATATCGTCGTCTAGTACCCGTAACACAAGCCTTATTGAGCTTACTATGGGACTAGCTCGATTTGTGTAAAGATTGTCCCCTTATATTTATTTATTTTATTTTATTTTTATTTTATTTATTTAAGAATTATATATCTGAAAATCGTACCTTATTGTTTCTTAATCTAGTCAGAACGGGGTTTCAAAGCACGCGATAATTTCCAATGCTCCGCCGTGGGACTTTGTTGCCTTTGTCGCTGAGACAGTCGCGGTCTGTTGCGTCACTTAAGATTAATTTGAAGAAATTGTGGCTTACCAATGACTTGTGAATTGGTTGAATATAGTATTTATTTATATATTGTATATTTGTAATAATAATAATAATATGCCCGCGGGGGCAGCTTGTGGCGAGCTGACGATGAGTGGCGACACCGCGGACCCCTAACCTCTAGAGGGCCCGAGTGATCTAGCCCTCGCCTCTGTGCTTGCCTTAACCGGCCGGCCAGAGTGGAGTCGCAAGAGCGGAACCTATCTCATCTTATCTTATCTTATCTAGATGAGGGCCCCTTCGGATGCACTTCGACCCAGTGGGATCTTTTGTGCATTTGCCTTCTCCTTATGTCTACTCCCAACCTCGCTTCATCATTTCCACAAAGCGGATGATGCAGGTCAGCGGGAGTACCTTGAATTCCTTTGGTTGCGGATAGCCGTTACCAAAGTAATTCATTCTTTGTCTGGCAAGGGCATGAAATTCACACAATAAGTGTTCCATAGTCTCATCCTCCTCGCCACACATTCTACAGTCTAAGCTGTCCGATAGTCCCATCTTGGCCAAGAGATCCTTGACCCCGAAGTGACCTGTGAACACCCCAGATATGGTTCTGAGCTGCTTCCTGCTGAATTTCCAGACTTTGTTAGTCCAGCCCGAGTCCACTCCTTCTATGAAGAGCTTAGAGTGCCTTAAGCCCGCCTCATTCCTCCACTCTTGTTGGTGTTTGGTTTTGGCGTGGGCTTTAAAGGCCGAGATTATGGTTCCCTGTGAGAGTCCCACAAATGGTTCTGGGCCTACAAAGTGGTTTGTTGACCCCCCTCTTGCAAGCTCATCCGCTCTTTCGTTGCCAATGAAGCCCTCGTGCCCTGGAATCCAAACCAGTTGCACCTTATTGTGCTTTCCAAGCTTGTTCAGTGCCTGGACGCCATTATAGACAAGTCTAGAAGTCACTTTCGGCGCTGTAAGCGCTTTAAGAGCCGCTTGACTGTCGCTGAGTATATAGATGGTCTGCCCTCTGGTTTGCTTGTCTATATTCTCCTGTGCACAGGCAATTATGGCGTATGTCTCCGCCTGGAAGACGGTTGCCAAACTACCCATGCTTACACTACTACAGTAGTCGTTCGCATAAATGCCTGCTCCCGTACCGGATCCCATTTTCGATCCGTCCGTGTACCATATACTGTCTTTGATACCAGACCTCGGTGGTTCTAGACCTTCGGCCCATTCAGCCCTGGATGGAACTTTTGTTGTGTAGTTCCTGTGGAATACAAACTTGGGTAGCAGTTTGTCGCTTCCCATGTTTGTTATTCTGTCTAAGAAACCATCAGTCTCCATGTTTGTGTGTGTAGTCTTTGGTTTACCCTCGCTCCACAGTCCAAGGGTTCTTAATCTGTAGAGCGATTTGCGCGCCTCTGACTTAATCACCAAGTGAAGTGGCGGTAGGTCCAGTAGGACTTCTAGCGCCGCTGTGGGCGTGGTGCGAAACGCCCCTGTTATAGCCATGCATGCCGATCTCTGTACCTTCATCAGAGCATCTCTGCATGTGCTCTTTAAAGTCCTTGGCCACCATACCAGGCTACCGTACAATAATATGGGCCTCACCATCATAGTGTAGATCCACTTAAGTACCTTTGGGTTCAATCCCCATGCTTTGCCATACGCTGATCTACACATTCCAAATGAGCGGAACCTATGCTCCAGGTTGGAAGTGTAAAATGTCATAACGCCGGCGGCCCTTGAACGGATTACCGGGGTCTGGCGCACCACAGACTCACCTCTCGACAACCTCACAGCCGCTCAGACGTGTTGCTCCATTGTCGCACTGTGTGTGTGACTGTTTGTGGGGCCCACTTAACGAGTAGGCAAGTCACCGCCTGCCTTTTCACAATTTTGAGACTAATTGTCACGGCAGGTGTCCGCTAGTCTCCTCCCATAACCCATTTTCCAGACCACCCACCATTCAACCCAATAACCCATGACCTTAATTTCCATCGCAGCACAGAGTTGCACTGCAATAGTCTTTGCACCTGGCGGGGACCATCACTGGGTGTATCATGTTGTGTGCTCGGAGATGGTATCCGCCATGTGTATCCCTCGCTTTATATTATATTTGTTTTTTTAAAGGGCCTCTTCGCCGTTGGCTTCGGCCCCACGCATGCCTTCCAAAAGTCCAGGACGGTAGGGATGTGACGGCCCCATTGCCCACCAGATTTCTGGTCAACGTAAGGCAGCTTGTGGCGGGCTGTTAGGGAGTAGCGACCCTACGTACCTGAGTGCTCCTGGAGGTGTCCTGTGGTCAGGCTGAGCCGATCGGGTGGTTGGTTGGACAGGCCCTCCGCCTCTGGCTTGCCTTTATTGGCCGTCCAGAGTGGAGTCGCAAGAGCTGTTGCTCGAGGGTAGATGTGGACACCTAAGTGGCGAGTTGGATATATGTTTAAAGTCCAGTGCCACCTCTCTACCCCCCAGCTCTCTGACCGGTGTTGCCCTTAGGCCATTTTTTAATGTCGTTATTAATATGGGCCCATCTAGCAGTTAGCGAGTCACCGTCTGCCAGAGATAAAGATTGAAACAGTTTTATTAGGCAGGCGTCCGATGTTTCACCCAATAGCCCAGCAACTAGTCCATCATTTCAACCCAATAACCCGTTTTATTTAGATTCCATCAACCATCAATAGTCCCTATACACCCCAGCGGGTGCTGTCTCTGTGTGCGTCCCATGACACGGGCAGGGACAGCATCCGCTCGGTGTACTCCTTGCATTTCATTAAATTGTCAACGTGTTGGCTCAGTTGGTACTTTGTAGGTACCTAGCTCCACGCACGCCTCCCAAAGGTCCGGGACATCATTGTCCCGTGAACGGGAAAGACATATATAATAATAATAATAGATTAGGGTTTATTTTTATTTTCTCTGTGTGTTTTTGTACACGGTATAAGTTTGCCTATCTCGTTCTACTTACCTTCCTCTCAATTCTCTCTTCAAAGGTTAGCGGGAATGGAAGAGATCCCTTACAAGTTCGCCTTTGTACTTTGATCTATTGTGTGACATGTATATTCTTTAATCTGTTATTGTGTACAATGAAGTGCTTACATATACATACATACTCCCGGGCAAGAGGCCCAGAATACGCACTAAACCCCAACAATTGTCCAACCGTGTCGCTTCGAGAGAGGGTAAAAGGTTTGCTTGAATCATTATTTGGCCTCTGCGACTGGCCCGCTTTATGCGGCCATGGCCATGTAATGGTCCGGGACATTTTCAGAACGCGACAATTCCGTGACTTATTGCATAGACAACTATGATCCCCCGACCCTGTCCCCACCTGCCCTGCCCTGCCACCCGGTCCACTATCGCGGTGCTAGTCCTGCGGCTACCTTCCGCATTCGTCGGGGTATTCTAGACACAGGCGAAGCAAAATGCGAATGGCGAATGTACCCCATAGGGTACAGTACAGGACATATCCGCGGGGGAGCGTTTGCCGTAGGTACCAAACATATACAAGTCTCTTTTCCGTGACAGCCGTATTCCTGGTACAAATGCCGTGATATCGGTTTATATGTTGTGAATGCTACATAAATTAAAAAAAAAACAACACCACACCAAACATGGACTAGGCATAGCCACCCACAGACAAGACTTTCGATTTAAGAAAACGCGCACAAATCTTATCTCTTTATCCGTTTGTGAACTTACGATGCCACAGACAGACACACATACGCACACACAAATACACTAGTAAAATTTAAAACATCCCTTTTTCGTCGTAGGTTAGAAAGGAAACAAACATTGGAAATTAGTAACGTTTAAAAAGCGGAAATGCGCCACTAAGGTTTCTACGAGACCTCAAAAACGGACAAAGCGTTTAAGAGGCGAAGAGTAAACTGAAAAGAGTAGGTATACCTATATGTATATGGAAAATTATTTGAGTGATAATCTTACGTGCAAAAACCGGATTGCATGTGCCGGATATCAGTATGTACCTAGTGGCATTTTTTTTAAATATCCAAGTCCGACGTAATTTTAGCATTTCAAAATGTAAATGAGTATCTATTAATATGGTTTGTTTAGTTATGGAACGTTGCTTCATTTCATTAAATATTGGACACTAATGAAGCATCTAAATTTAATTATGGGGATAATTCAAATATTTCAAATAAATGTTTATTTATCGATGATCTTATTAGGTACTTAATCACTTAATTCTTCACTAATACATTCTTTATCCAAAACAAGAACTGATATATAACTTCTTAAATAGGCAACTATTTATGAGAAATATGATGAGATCGAAAGATGAGAGAGAAAGAGATGAGAGAGAGAGAGAGAAAGATGTAAAAATATGTTGGTACCTATTTGTCAAACGTATTACCTCTTATGACGCCGAATGTGAAAACGAGTTGGTAAGTCCGCTGCACAAAAATTGTCAGTACATCTCCCAGCACGAACAGCCCCGCACCCACCAGACCCACTTGTCTGAAGGAGTATTTCTTCAGAGCTATGCCACTCAGGAAACCTGGAAAATACATAATTTTTGTCAGATTTATTATCTGCTGGTAGCTCCCAAAATCGGAGCAAAATATTTGTATAGGTACCTACTGAAATGAATCGTTACGGGTTTGGCCTAATAGGTAACGACTATGTTAGTTTAAGGTTTAAAATAGTTCTACAACTTGTACCTAAAGTCAAGGTCAAGCCGAAAACGGGTGATAGGGCGAACTCATAACGACATAACAGGTATCAAACTAATTGAAAAAAAAAATGTTAAAAAAAAACAGGCATATTTTTTTATGCCTGTGGTTTCACCCCACAGTGTTTGATTGTCACGTCTGTGTTTTTGCTCTTTGGAGGCAGTTTAAAACACATTCGCAATAGGCAGAGCGGCCCCGCGTTGTTATGGTCTATACATATTTACTCGTATTCAGTAATCTTAAGTAAAATGGGGATGTTCACTGATAGTCAAAACAGCAACCTATTATTAAACTTTAAACGCTCCGTTGCTATTAAAGTTGTAGGAAAATAGGATATCAATGCTTTTATAGATATAATCATATTCACGCTTACTAGTTTTAACGTTATTTTTATTTAGTTTTAGGTCATTTAGTGTTTATCTTTCGTTATGTTTTTAATTCTAGTAAAAATGTCAGTAAATACATTATCAATAAATTTATCAATCCTATTTCCCTAATATTATTTATTTCTTCAATTCTGACGTCACGAATATTCTAATGTCAGTCGTAGTGGAAAAACAAAACTTTCAATCAGATATCTGGCATATTTTCTTCTCTCTGCTTTAAATCTGGGAAAAGGCAAATTCTCCTAATGTCAATGTGATAATAATAATTTTCTTTATTGGACAGGCAAGACACCCAGGAAATGTACAATAAAATAAAAGCAAAATGCAGAAAAAATAAAAGTTAAATACAATAGAAAAATGATTAAAACCTACTTACTAAAACACTGAAATAAAACACTCACACATATAGTACTACACTATACTTGGCCGTTCTCAGACCTGTGCAGTTTGCGCCAGTATTTATTAAATTCGTCACTCTGATCATGAGCCACTAGTGACAGTATTTCATTTTGCAGAAGCGTGGCAATTTCAGCAAAATACGAAAGGCATTATTGTACTGCACCCTTAGCGCGTTGAACGAGTGCCTGGTGTACCTATTCCAAAGCTGGCGTATAAAAACATTGACAGAAGGCTTTAAATGTCACCTTTACCTCACTCGAACAACGCGCAAAGCGTCGAGCCAACATATTTCACCGCACAGCGAGAGCCCTGCGTTCCCTCTCCATATCGGCATCATCTTTCAAGTATTCGCTTAGGATGTGTCCGAAGTACTTAAAGCTCTTTACAACCCGAATCGTCGCCCCGCTCATATACACTGTAGGAATCACCTCCGGACCACTTCCAGACCAGGTTGAGAAGCACCATATCGTCTGCGTAGCTCAGATTGTTAACACATAGATTACCAATATGGCAACCGACGTTGGAGCCTCTCAGCTCTTCGATAAGGTCATTGACATATAGGTTGAAGAGGTCCGGAGATGTCAAACCCCCTTGGCGCACTCCACAGCCTAGCCTGTAGTCGTTAGACTGTGAGTCACCCCATTTTACATTATTTGTGTGATTCTCATACCAGAACCTCAACAGAACAATCTTGGGAGGTGTACCAGTCCTTAGGAATTTTGCCCACAACACATCGTAATTAACTAGGTCGAAGGCGCGACTTAGATCTAAAAAAAACCGGTTAAGTGTGAGTCTGACTCGCGCACCGAGGGTTCCGTGCAAACTAACAATTAACTCAAGGTAAAGTAAAACTCCCAATATATTTGTTAAGTTACTTATTTTAACCCAACATAATAGAATTCAATTTAAAACAACGAGTAACTTTTACACCAAGACAATTGAATCGCGATCTTTTTTTGACCTGCTATTGAAAATAAATATACGCGTCCCAATCCCAACCCCATTAATTCTAGAAAAATCTTAACAGTGCGAATGGGGTCAGCGCCATCTATCGGCCCCATTTTGTACTAACGTGCAAGGGCAATCGGCTTAGTATGTATGTTGGTCTTTTAGCGATTCTTGTTTATCACGTGAACTGATATCGATTATTATTGTTTTATTTGATAGAGAGTACTTCTATTTATAGTTTTATAGGAATTTCAAAACAAAAAAAACTTATAAAGATGGTTAAATTGCAAATCTAACTAGGAAATGGTTTTTGAAAATAAAACAAAAAATATGCTAGATACAGAAAAAAAAATTTATATATATGTTTATCTTAATCACACGTAATTATTTCAAATTTTTCGCTTGAATAACTTCGGTGATAAGAAATTGTAAAAAAAAACACCATTCCCCCCCGGAATGGTATTTTTTTTTACAATTTCTTTCATAGATCAAAATTTTCCGAGTGTAGAAAAAAAAGAAAAACTGCTTCAAAAAGTGCAACCCTTTCGAATGATACCCCACTTGACCCTATAGTTGAATTTTTTTTTTGCCCCCTCTTCATATTCGTAAGTTTTTATAGAAAAATTAAATGTATATTTAATTTTTTCATTTTCCATGCACGCGGATAACTCTCATTTATAACCATTCCAAGTTTCAAGTTGATAGCTTGAGTAGTTCGTGAGATATTTCACTTTGTGACGGACAGACAGTAGACGGAGTCGCACCATAAGGGTTCCTTTGTTACCATTTTTGGTACGGAACCCTAAAAGAATGTAGAAGTTTTAGATATATTTAACACACACACATAACAATCACGGTCTATTTATACCAAAAAAGATATCAGCATAAGAGACAATCCATTCATGCATTTCATTATAGTTGGTGTATTCCTATTTGCGTCATGACTGAGCTGTCATCCCAGTACAATAACCGTCAAGTTTGACATAATTTGTACTGGGATGACAGCTCAGTCATGACGCAAATAGGAATAATTCTACTATAGTCATTAGTAGTCGCGAGAGGCATAGTTATCCAATTTTATCCGATTGGCACTCATTCTCTCGATGTAATAAAATCGACAAATTGAAACAATCGATACATCATACACGGTCAATTAATAGAAATGTCTCACGCGCATCTACATGAGAATAAGCGTCTATAGGTACAATCTTGTGGCATCGGTCCTTTTGCCCAATCAGCGCCGATCAACCGATTTGCGCTAGGCCGCGGCCGGTCTCAGCAATTAGGGACAGTAATTTGATCCCCAAAGACATTTGATCTAGATTAGACCAAGAAAGTACCTACCTATAGCCGAAAGAAATTTAGTTAATTAATCTTCGGTCAAATGGCAACCGAAGAAAAAATGTAATTGTGTCTCATTCGAATCAATTTATTTAAACACGACCGAGTTAGGTATATCAATTTACTTTGTCAAGCAAGTAATAGTATTAAAGGTTCTAATTGTGGTGAATTGCTATTGTGTAAAATGGCGTTTAGCAGAAATTGCGAATACGAAGAAATACTTTCGTGTAAAAATCAGGACTGTAAATCTAGTGAATTTCTGCTGTAAAAAACGCAATTGTAATGTAAAGTTACACACTCTTGCGTAAAGGCTAACATAATCCTCAAGGTGTACTTATCAAATCTTAACATCACTTAAAAACTGCTTATAATGTTTTCTAACTTATTGTTTATTCGAATTTAAATTTATCTCTTTTTAACGTCTATTCTTGTTATTGCAGATAAAGTGATAATTGTTGTTTCCAAAGATTCATTACATTTATAGTTCATTTAGAGCCGATTTAACAATGTCCGATAATGCTAGCGTGCGGCACGCGCTCAAGTTACTGTCCTAATAAGAGTGTTGCCCAAGTACTGTCTTAGTAATCAATCGTAAAATCTGTATCATCGTTATTGAAGCGCGATGGTGAAATCAAATTGGTATGGATTATTACAACTGCAATATTTAAAATTATAACTCATTTTTCATAACACGTTCATCGGCTGTACAATGGTTGACCGTTGTGTCATAGTGTGTATCTGTCTTGCAAAAATGAGATTCTAATGAAAAATTGCTGTTTCAACTGTTATGCGAAATTCACATTTCACTTTCGCTTTCACAAAATATTTATCTGCCAAGACGAGCCAAGTGAAGCGCAACGCAAGGGTACACCTACCTTATCTCGAAGCGGTTCGTCGTTTTTTTTAACCCTCGTAACTTGGGTTTGGATTATAGCAGATAAACAAAATTCCGGGATATGATGTCAATAGTGGACTTATTAAACATATAAAGTTTCAGTAACATAGCTCTTATACTTAAGATTTTATTGATATCTAAAAAACGCCGATTTCGTCACTGACTCACTGACTCACTGACTGATGTTGATCATCAAAACCTCTAGGGTAATTCCTGAAGTCCTAGAAAGCTGAAATTTGTTATGTAAGCTAGTATTAGTACACAATCAACAAAATAATTAAAAAAATTGGAATTTCTACCCCCCAACCCCTAAAACTAAGGGATGGAACTTTGTATGAGAGTTCCGCAAATTTTGATGCTAGGGGTCTGAAAATATGTATAGGGACTTCTTGTTATAAATAATTACCTTACAAAAAGGAATGAGATCCCACCAAAAACATTACATGTAAAGTGATTGCCAAGACTCCCTAGCTCATATATAGCTTTCAGTGTTAAAAAGATATCAGATCATAAGTAGCGCCAAGCTTCCTATCCTACACAGCGTAACTCTACCACTACCAGCCACGCTCTACAAATTCTATATCTTGGCTCAAAACTATAGACACGCGTGTGAGTCTATGCGGCGACCGGGATGTGCCCAACAAAGCCATACTTTTTAGCCAAGATGTAGAATTTGTAGAGCGTCGGTGTATATTAAACATGTAGGCCATTATTTATAGAAACCAGTCAATGGAAGCACCTCTAAGCTTCTAATTTTAGCACTGAATAACGTAATGCAATAAATTACTATTACTTGATTAATGCAGACGGGCCATTATTCAAGTTAATCTGGGGGCACGGTAGTGCCCCCGCCAAGTCGAGCAAAATTGAGACTGGGACTGCATTCATAAATTGTATGTATTGATAACACAATAACCTATAAAAACAAGTGAGATCCCATAAAAAAACATTCCATGTAAAAAGAGGCTCAGTCTCGAAACTCTTTTACATGGAATGTTTTTTATGGGATATCGTTAGTAAGTTAGATATGTAGATTAGAACTGCCGAACTTGTTTGTTTATGAGTATATGTGTTTAAGGTTAACACACGCGTAAAATTCAAATTTGCAAGTTATTAAGGCACACGCGCGGGTTGACCGGGTTGCTGAACCATGAAGTCAGTTGCATCATTTTGCATGGTCGCATTGGTGACCACAACCTTCAATTTGCATACCCATGTCCAACCGGAATGATATTGACAGCACTTTATAATATGGTTATAATTTTCGTCTATACCTAACCATATTATATTCTCGGATCGGTTACAACATTGTCAAAATTCCTACGAACGATGTTTTATGGACCTTAATATGTACAAAATAACTTATGTACATACTAGCTGTACCTGCGACTTCATTTGCATCGTAACGTGGTGGGAGTTAACGCATTTCTTCTCTTGGACATAGGACACATGCAGTTCTAATTTAGCCTACCAAGTTAAACGTTGGATAAACCTATTTTACCTGAAATGCCGTTAAAATTAGTTTGTCTTTATCTGTCATTCTGATATTTAAATTAGTAAGAAAGGGACAAAACTCGTTTTAAATATAAAATTTTATGAATAAAAGGGGTAAAAGTTTAGTAGACGTTTGTGGCAATAGATCCAACAGGTAGGACACACGCTGCAGCATTAAATGTTTATTGATCTTCTTCTCTACATATTTTTAACACTTTACATTCAATAAATAAAAACGAGATTACCTAAATGATCTTGAGTCACTCCGACTCTCAGGTGAAGTCGTGTTTAGGAATTAATAATAGATAATCCTTTTGAGTACCCATTGACTTGTAATGTTGCAGAAACTCAAAAAGACTTCATGGCTGAACGCGAGGACAGCGCTATGCGATGCCATTAAAAAAAACCGGTCAATTGCGAGTCTGACTCGCGCACTGAGGGTTCCGTACAAACTGACAATTAACTCAAGGTAAAGTAAATGTCCCAAAATTTGTTAAATTAGGTAGTTATTTTAACCCAGAATTCAATTTCAAACAACGAATAACTTTTACACCAAGACCATCGAACTACCAAGACAATTGAATCGCGATCTTTTTTTGACCTGCTATCCACATCCGTCCCAACCCCATTAATTCTAGAAAAATCTTAACAGCGCAAAGTTGGAATAGGGTCAGCGCCATCTATCGGCCCCATTTGGTACTAACGTGCCCTTGCACGTTACCAAGCAATCAGCTTAGTATGTATGTTGGTGTTTTAGCGATTATTGTTTATCACGTGAACCGATCCCGATTATCATTTTTTTATTTGAAAGATAGTACTACTATTATAGTCTTATAGGAATTTCAAAACAAAAAAATACTTATAAAGTTGATTAAATTGCAAACTTAACTAGGAAATGATTTTTGAAAATAAAACAAAAGATGCGCTAGATACAGAAAAAGTAATACTTTTCCAGTAATATTTACATTCATCTTAATCACAAGTATTAATTTTAAATCTTCGGAGATGAGGGGGGGAAAAAGTATTTTTTTTACATTTTCCTTCATAGATCGCAATTTTAACAATGTAGAAAAAACAGAAAAACTGTTTCAAAAAGTGCAACTCAAGCCCTGTCATATGATACCCCATTTGACCTTATAGTTGAATATTTTTTTGCCCCCTCCTTATATTCGTAATTTTTCATAGAAAATTTAAATGTATATTTAAATTTTTCATTTTCCATGCACGTGGATAACTCTCATTTATAACCATTCCAAGAGGGTGAGATATTTCACTTTGTGACAGACAGACAGACGGACAGACGGACAGAGTCGCACTATAAGGGTTCCTTTTTACCTTTTTTGGTACGGAACCCTAAAAATGAAGAGATTCAGACTTTTGACGTTTGACGTCATTTTTTCGAAATTAGTTGATACATTTATTGAAATTACGCCTCAATCCAAATTTTGCGCATATAAGTTTCCATATCAGAATCGATTATTTTTTATGCTTTAGAATTTAATTTGCGTATTGTGAAGGTCTATCACAACACCGGATCGAAATTATAACTGTTGGATATTTAAGGCAAGGCCGCCATTTTGACGTCACTGACAGTTGACAGATATGGCGGCAACGATACCAAGCAGAAGAAATGAATAATTTAATGAGGTCAAATGTTTCCTGTGAAAGCTACGGTAGCCCAGTGGTTCAGGCATGCGGCTGTCAAACGGCGGTCGTGGGTTCGAATCCCGGCTCGTACCAATGAGTTTTTCGGAACTTATGTACGGAATATGATTTCATATTTATCGTTAACTTTTCGGTGAAGGAAAAACATCGTGAGGAAACCTGCATCCCAATCCGCACTGGGCCAGCGTGGGGACTATTGCCCATTCCCTCTCATACATGAGAGGAGGCCTGTACCCAGCAGTGGGACGTATATAGGCTGATGATGTGAAATGTTTCCGAAAATTAATTAATCCTCGCAGTCGGATAAAAACTATTCTAAACGGAAGCTAGAATAATAATGTACTTAGTAACTTACTCGTAAAAAAAAGTTTCACGTATTTGAAGCTGAGATCATTCGTGATACAAAATGCTTATAGTCTACGAGATTTGGGACTGGTCTTATGACACATGGCGACACCCATATAACGTAAATTTGCACTGATCATCGAAATAATAAAAAAAGTTTCAAATAGCTTACGAGTTACGAAACAAAGTTCAATCTCCATGCAAGCTCTTTTTAGCACATAAAATGATTGTAATATTTTTTTACGGTTTATTTATGCAAACATTAGCATTGAAAACACGGTATGCGAACAATTACGTCCTACAACTATTTTTTAATTTAGTGTTTGACTGCTTCAATCGATTGGTGTCTGTCTATTTAAAAATAAATCGGTACCTATTATTAATCAAATAATTGTAAATAGCAAAATAACAATTTATTATTTAATTGTATTAAGCTACGGTAGCCTAGCGGTTTAGGCATGCGGCTGTCAAACGGCGGTCGCGGGTTCGAATCCCGGCTCGTACCAATGAGTTTTTCGGAACTTATGTACGGAATATCATTTGATATTTACCGTTAGCTTTTCGCTGAAGGAAAAACATCGTGAGGAAACCTGCATACATCCACGAAGAAATTCATAGATGTATTTGAAGTCCCCAACCCGCACCGGGCAAGCGTGGGGGTTATTGCCCGTTCCCTCTCATCCATGAGAGGAGGCCTGTGCCCAGCAGTGGGACGTATATAGGTTGATTTATTATTATTATTTATTTAATTACTGTCGTCTGTCACGATTATACAAAATAAAATCACGTCGATCCACGAATCGATCGAAACCGACATATTTGATTGTGCAAAATGATCCGTTTGAAAGTATGGCATTGATTTCTGCACGGCTATCATGAGACTGCGCGCGATCTCTCTCGATTTTTCTTGCACTATTCGTCTCCCTCTTATTAGAACACTTAGAACAGGATAAATGTAGAGTATGTCGGGGGCCGTCTCATGACAGACGTTCATTCGTTCGTTCGACGTTCTTTAACCCAATATTGACAAGAAAACACGACAAATGTCAATGTCACTTTGCGGCTTGTTATTATTGACAACTATTATTTTGGCAATTTTTGCTCGGACGGGTTAAAGACGAGGCTCTTTTGATTACACTTGTTTATGAATTCACTTAGGAATATATCAAATTAATTTTGCATGTAGATCCAAACATATATTCTAAAGAATCTAGAGGTCTTTGCATTCGTAACGCGTTTACATGACACTTTTGTTAGCAGACGACTGTATATAGGTTCCATATTTGATTTCCTAAAAATAATTATTACACAGTAATCAATCGATTCCTTTTATTAGCAACCATCAATCGTAATCGGATATTATGACAATCGATTTACTCTAGCTACATCACTCTTTACGTCATATTGGAACTGTCAAAAGACCAGTCCCAAATCTCGTAGACTGTAGTTTGATACTGGCTCATTCTTTTTTTAATTTAGAGATTTATTATAAGTGAGAGATGATGCATTTTCGAACGTAACTGTAATTGCAAAAAATAACACTTACCGTACGTAGGTACTCAAATTAAACGAAATGTAATAATATTATAGAAAAATGCATTTAATGCACATTTTATTGCATGTTTTAATTTTTTACAGACATCTTTATTAGACATGGGCTTGGAGATCGACCTTTGGATGGAATTATAGATTAAAAGTTGCCAAAATGTAGGCACATACATGCATATTTGGTTGAAGAAATGTTGATTAATCTAAAATATTAAATTTCGGTAAACATTAGAAAATATGATTTAGGAATTTCGTGCGTAGATTATTTTTATTATTCACAAATAATGCTGCGGTCCCTCATTCTCCCAAAAATCGACACGGTATAAATAATTAATAGTAAAGTCAAACACCTGCAAATGAAAAAAATAAAACAGGTTATCACAACTAATTAATGGATAAAGTGCACCTAACATGTGTTAACTGCTAGTAAACAGTTAAATTAATTAGCTAAAGTAATATATTTAGGTACGAGTATATATATACCTGCTATCGACAGAGCACCATTGTACACTCCAATGACGAGGGGGAGCCCACTCGCACTGCCTTGCTCAGTGAAAAAATTGTGGAACAAAATGCCAAAGGCGTTCGATGATCCAAAACCAAGCATCTGGAACAAAACCAATTATATAATATTCCATAGCAACTGCAATTATATAGGCTTGTCCATATATTACGCAAGTCCCATATCGAAATAAATGGATTGATATATGAATGTCGGTTTTTTACTAAGGTACCTGCGGGTAATAAGGCCTGTCGGCTAATAAGGCCTAAATTGCCAAAGTCGTATCAAATACGGGCACTCGCGCTCAAGGCTACGCGTCCCTGATGACAAGCAGACAAACAAGGAACTACACATTCGAACTGGCTCGATTCCCCGCTCCCCGCCGCCAGGATTGCTTCATACATTTCGGCAGGTGAGCACGTGGCACGTGAAACAGACGTGAGTATTTATTGTAATATTACATTAGTGTTGTCAATTTGTACTCAGGTTTTCTCCCTAATTATCGCTTGTAATGTGATACAAGTTTCAATAACGCATTCTGATGCCAATATTTTATATTTCGTCTTATTTATACACGTGGTCGGTGGCTAATAAGGCCTACAAAATGTACCTATAGGCCTTATTGCCCTCTATGGCTTGGGATTTCTTTTAGGCCTTATTATCCTCTTACTTCAAATATCGAATTTCGGTATTTTGATGTTATTTATTTATCTAATTTGAATATAATTTAGTAGTACGTAAACTAGCCTCTGCCCGCGACTCGTCCGCGTGGAACTCGTTTATATCGTAGCTCCATACACGTCCGACGCAAGACGGGCCTAGCTGAGTTTCTTGCTGGACTCTTCTCAGCTAGGCTAGGTTTTAGCGAACCAGCGATAAAACTCCCAGTAGTTCGATACCACTTACACCCCAGATTCGGTTGATACCGTTCAACCAATCTCACTGGAGCACAAACTCTTAAGAGTATTCCAGTGTACAAAACTTCCCCGCGTGGTCGTGCCGGAGGCTTCCCCTGGATTTTCCCCAGGCCACCCTCCAACCACGCAGTTCGACCGCTATATTGGGTTCGTCCTATTATAGCAACAGTCAGGTTCAAAAAAAAAAAACGTTCACCCCCCCCATTTCACCCTCTTAGGGTAGACAGACAGACAGACATACTTTCGCATTTATAATATTTGTATGGATAACTGTGCTGACAATTGGAATCCATAAAATGTATATATTACCCAAGAAATGTTATTCCTTTACCATCAGACAATACTTTCACATCGTGCGTAGTGTAGCAAATGGTTGTATCAACCGCTTCGTGTTGGTTTTAGTATTAAATTTAACGCATATCAAATAAGTAGACGATTAGCAGTAAATAACTGGTTCATGTTTAACTCTTATCTGCAATGCTGCACCTACCAGCTTGTTGCAGACGGTTTACATACTTTGAGTAGGTTACACTGTCTTCAGATTTTACGAGGCAGAGATAAAAAACATTTGTGGAATGTTATGAATTTTATTGATATAATGACTTAATTAGCAATTAATTGTAAATTTATGAAGCAGTTTTATTGATATGCAAATTAAATATATATGTTTCTCGTCGTTTGCGCCAACTGATCTCATTTGTGACGCGGCTAAATATGTTCTTAATTTAGGTACTTAAGTATTAATATTTCTATAGGATATCTATCTAGTATAACTCAGGTCATGTTTGCCTATTAGATCTACAACCCTTACTCTGGATTTAGTAATCTTACATATTATGCCACTCTAGGACTATCTCGTATTACTGTAACAGTTAGCTGTAGAACTCGCGTGCCTGTTTTTAGGGTTCCGTACCCAAAGTGTTAAACGTGACCCTATTACTAAGACTCCGCTGTCCGTCCGTCTGTCTGTCCGTCTGTCACCAGGCTGTAGGTATCTCGAGAACCGTGATAGTTTGACAGTTGAAATTTTTAGGGTTCCGTACCCAAAAGGGTAAAAACAGAACCCTATTACTAAGGCTCCGCTGTCTGTCTGTCTGTCAGACCGGTATCTCATGAACCGTGATAGTTGGACAGTTGAAATTTTTACAGATGATGTATTTATGTTGCCGCTATACCTAACAACAAATACTAAAAAACCGGCCAAGTGCGAGTCGGAGTTGGACTTCCATACAACAGACATGATTTTTGCCGTTTTTATAGATAATGGTACGGAACCCCTCGTGCGCGAGTCCGACTCGCACTTGGCTGGTTTTTATTTTATTTTATTTGGCTAAGCAGAAATAGAGCACTTCGTTCGCTTCGCTTTGCCTTTAGTTCGATATCAATTTTTTAGCTTTGTTATACCTTAGGACGTTAATGTGGCGATTAATAAGTTTGCCACTGTTCAATTTGCGCAGGTGTCTTTTTACGAAATTTAAATCTTATTCATTTAAATTGATTTCATTCCAGACATGTTAAAACCAGATAAAATAATTAATCTTTGACTCGGTCATTAGCAAATACTAGGTAGTAATGCAAAACCTTGAGCAAACGACGAAGCCTGTCTTTGGCATGTGATTTGAAGATATAGTTGTGAAATAATATACAGGGTAAGGCACCACTGTTCGGCCAAGAACCAGTGGGCAGCCTTTTCGACATGTTTCACCATAAGTAACAAAACACAATCTTGCTTATTCGCCACTATTAGTACCATTTAATTCATTGATATTTTATTCATAAAAAATACTTACAACCACATGTTCTTAGCCATGTTTCATGAAAATCTGTTTAGCCGTTTTTGAGATATTGGACTTTGAAATGAAAATGTCGGGGGTTTTTCAACTTTTCTAAGTTGTAGTTATTGCTAGAGTTTCTCGATATGTCTTACGACTCGTAAGCAGCCATACAGTTAAACTTATTTATAAATATATTTTCTGTTGATTTATTTATGTCATGTTCTTTCAAAATTAGGTAATAAAATAAAAACAATAGTGTTTTGTGATCGTAAAATTTAGACCCCAATAATGTAGCGGCTGACCTCTGGTTCAAAAGTGGCTGGCTACTGGAAAAAAGTCCGCCCTTTCACTTTTCTTCGTATATTCGAGATACTTTGATGATTCAGCTACTAACTGAAAGATTAATAAATTCTCCACAGCAGGCAACCATGATGATATCTCTAATTGGCATGTATGACAGATTTAGACGACTTTTCCCATATAAATTATGTTAAGAGGCTGACTACATAACTGGTGTATTTACCCTATATATGTGTCTGTGTGTCAACTAAAGATTTATGCAAATTATGTATATATAGGCCAGTTCTGACAATCCTACTAAAACTGTGAATCGAGCTTCCTCAGTCGGTCGGTTCGTCGTCACAGTTTCTTACAAAGAATTTTTGAGCCCTTTTCGCCCTAGGTTTGTATTAATTTTCTTCCTAGGAGTTGTCAATCCGTGCGCTTTCGAGGGTTTCCTATATGATCCACTGAAGAATTACCAAATACAGCTTCTGGCTAGAGAACTCTTCTGGCATAATTTTGTCTATATTATACATACTTGCAAATCGATACGATTAATGGAAGATCAACACAAACATTCATACTTAGTTATAGTTCGTTTTATTTAAGGTGGAAAAGGCAACTCTACCGTCCAGAATATAAGATTCTAGTTTTTCTATGTTAGACATTTAGCAAAATTTAAGAAAAACGTTAAGTAGCTGTCATGTCAAACTTGTAGGTATTTAGGTATAACTGCGGTAGCACTCGCACCTTACTCACCCACATAAAACAAAACTAATTATCTAAGTATAAAAAGAAGTGATTTTGTATTACTTATCAGTATTAGTACAATGGCTAAATAATAGACTTGCGCTTAATGCAAGCGAAACTAAAAAGGGATCACTAGGCCTGACAAAAATTGTAGTCACTTTTCATAAGTTAAGGATGTTAGAACTTTTGCTGAGCGTACCTTTTCTAATATCTCCACTTACAGCGCTTCCGACTAACTAGTAGTAGATACTGCATATTAGTCCCCAAAGTTTATTAAGAATGGCGCCTCAAATTTATAATAAAATAACTAAACAAGACAAGTAGCTTTTTAAGGAAAAAAAAAATAAGTTACTAGTTGAAAAATATTACTACTCTACTAAGAATTTTATGAATGACACAGATCTATATATTTTATAATCTTAATGTCTATTAACTTTCTACATCCAGAGCTTTCGTCAAAGCCGGTAGTTCAGATTTTTGCAGACTTGTTTTTGATGTTGGCCCAATGAATAATCCAAAGGTCGAAAATGGCCTGAACTGCTTCGAGAAAAGGATGGTACGGCCATGCCGCTGTTTTGCTCACTTGGCTTGGCGGGGGAACTACCGTGCCCCCAGATTTGTGACCTCGAGCGCCGAACGCAACTTTATCAAAAATCGAAAGGTCTGCGAAATTAGTGTTCATTATACTCGTAAGTATTATAACCGTAAAGGACTAGTTTTTGATTTTTAGGACGTTTTTAAAGTAGGTAGACTAAATTTGCTACAGTATGAGGCTAGAATTGTTTCTGTAGACCCAATCGTTTCCGTGATATTGTGTAGGTATTTAATCGTTTTCTTTTAATTTGTCGCATGTAACTTAAGAAAACCAGTTCAAATATTTACCATCGAGACCTAATTATTACTTAAATAAAGAACGAATTTACATGTTGGCGTCACTATAAAACTTTTGAGTACCTATAGATTTAATTTACATCTACACTAATCTACACTTATATCTACACTATCTACACATCTACACTAATATTATAAAGAGGAAAGATTTGATTGTTTGTTTGTTTGTATTGAATAGGCTCCGAAACTGCTGGACCGATTTGAAAAATTCTTTTACCATTAGAAGCCGACATTATCCCTGATGAACAAAGGGTACTTTTTACCGCGGGAGACTGCTTCATTCCTACGGCCTACGGGAAAACGGAAAACTAACCGTGCAAAGCCAGGCCGGGCAGCTAGTATGGAATACATTAGTAGATATTTGACGGACTGCCTAAGCCTAATTTAAGGTTCAGAGCCCACTCCCTAACTATTAAGCACGTCAAGCCAATGAAAAAGCACATCCAACCAAGATCAAAATTAACACTTAAGAAACGTCAAAAAATCAAAAAACTGTAAAACTAAATAAATAAAATAACCTCCGGCAACAGTCCCGAACACATGCATCCGGCAACACATGAATGTACTTACTTATTGTAACAAAACTACAGCCGTCCAGATTAATCCCAAAAAAAAATCAATTACAGTTATAGATTAAGCCGACAATTTTCGTTCCGTTCCGATCGTAACTTCCTGGCGAGAAAATCAAATGAGCTACGTATAAAAGTCTTGTTAGGAAGGTAGTAATACTTACAAAAGTGAATCCAACTCCGAGGCACACAATGTAGCCCCAGCCACCGTCAGGAGGAATCAGATTATCCTTCTTGCTATATTTACTCCCGTCTGCCTCCAAATGTGCGAAAGCCTCATCCATATTGATTGCTGGTTGATGCGGATTTGATAAATTTTGTGCCAGATGTTACTTGTGCTAGTTTAAATAGTTTACGTTTTAAACCGCTGTACATTATCTGCATACTAGGCGATTTCCCGCGGCAGCATTTTTCGACGGAACGAGAGCACGCACGTCCTCGCTATGCTGTTTCTGCCACTACATTGACTATTTCGAAGGCACCGACGCCATGAATGGGACAAATTACAATGCGATTTAGAATTGGTTCAGTGACTGAAAGCGTTATCTTAAACGAGCTCAGCTTTAATACTTTAATGATACTTTACTTTTTCATTAGATATCTAGTAATTACTTATTTAATCCTACCGACATAATCCTCATCTTAACGTCATCCCTGTTGCATCTAATAGTCCCGGTCATTTCGTTTGTTACCTAGTTTAAAGAATTGACGTGCGCACGTATTTGCGGAAGCGACTGCCATTCGACCTTCCAACTCTAACCTAGAGGACCTTGATTTATTTATTAGTTAATTTTATATTTTCAAAGGGTAACAGCTAAGTAAATTATGTGGCGGACGGACCCCGGCCTCCTCAAGGATGCAGAGGAAAAGATAACGCTACGCTACGCAGTATAGACCAGTAAAAGGTTTCACTATTCGTTTTTTTTTTTTCAATATACCTAACCGCTTCAGAAGCTCACCCTAAATCGGGCTTGCGTAGTACGAGCACCGGGCAGCTCATATTTATGGTAAATGTTTATATTGGTGTGCACCGGGCATTCCGAGCGCGCTAATGCGGTTCACCTCACTCGGCACGCCTAACGAAACTAGACCTCTACCTACGCTTGATTACAACGAATCGCGGCGTCAAGATATATCCAAGAATAGCGGGGTGACTGACCAATACTCGTCCGACGTAACTCATAAACAATAATCATGGACAATCAATAATTTGTTGCGTTATAATTTTTTCAAGGTTGCATCGTTTGACGAGCGCTTGCTTCAGCAAATCGCCGTATGCGACTGTGGCGTGAGCGTGAGCAGTCGGGTGCTCGCCCCAAGGAAGGCCCGGTAGCTTTCTTCTATATACTTTTTTGAAAAAAGTGGCAAAATCCTGTACAAAAAACCAAGATAAGTAGGTATAGTAGTTAGTATACAGCCACACTGACATAGGTATAAAATATGATTTTTTGTACGTTGTAAGACTGCTGAACACATTTGTATCTGTTATTCAAGCTTTTTATTTAACTTGACCTGTTCGTTTGTCAGGTTGTTAGTGAGGGACAAATCTTGGACCAGTTAATCTCAAGCTATTGAGCTGAAAGGGTCTAGCCGCAATCCTATAGTGAAACTGCCCGTGGCTGAAATGTATAGCTTTCTTAGGAGCTTTTATTTGTCTTATTAAAAGATATCATTTTACCAAATTTCAAGCCTGGAATCCTCTTGGTTTGGACAAAAAAAAAAAAAAGATTTTATTTATTTTAGCTAAACCGATAGTTCGATTTCTTTGAAATTTGGATGTCATATGTACCTAATAATAACTCATTTTCAAAAAAAAACAAGGTTCTAGCTTATTTATAAAGCCTTAAAAAATGATGTTTTATTTTTAAGATTTAAAAAAAAATACTTATGAGATAAGGACAACCTCAATTTTTTGTTATATAACGTAATATATATTATTGCATAAAATATATTTTTTCTAAAAAAATCCATTTAGGGAAACAGTGCAAAAATCTCATACTAATGCATATAGGGGAAATCCTTCATTCAATATTGGGTAGCATAATATACTCGTAGTCAAGGTGGTAAATTAAAAATAAAACAATGAATGAACAATGAAACAATGAATTTTGAATTGGTATAACTCTGTTCAGATTAATATATTGAATTATAATAATATGTATATTATAATCTGTAAATTGAGTAAATTTTGTGAGTATTACTAATTTTCTAAACTGAAATGCTGTTTCCATTAGCACAGTAAAATATGGTGTCTTTCATAAATGGCATGTACTCGTAAAATCGTAGGACGGACGGCCTGTACTGTATGCGTTAGGATGAGATTTTTGCCGTTTCCCTAAATGGATTTTTTTAGAAAAAATATATTTTATGCAATAATATATATTACGTTATATAACAAAAAATTGAGGTTGTCCTTATCTCATAAGTATTTTTTTTTAATCTTATAAAAACATCAATTTTTAAGACTTTATAAATAAGCTGGAACCTTGGTTTTTTTTTGAAAATGAGTTATTATTAGGTACATATGACATCCAAATTTCAAAGAAATCGAACTATCGGTTTAGCTAAAAATAAATAAAAACTTTTTTAATTTTTGTCCGAACTACTAAAATTTGGTAAAATGATATCTTTTAATAAGACTATTTGTCTCATTAAAAGCTCCTAAGAAAGCTATACATTTCAGCCAGGGGCAGTTTCACTATAGGATTCCGGCTAGACCCTTTTGAGTTTAAGTACATATATTATATTTAGTTTGGATGAGACTTCAATATTACGGTACCGTTGAGCTGATCTGATGATGGAGATAGAAGGTGGCCAAGTGCCATTTTTGTATGGCAAAATGGAAGTAGCCAGAGCAAAATTGGAGCAACATTACTTATCCAATAAAATAAAATACCAACATACCTAACTCAAGAAGCCACATTTATCTATTTATCGTAATAAACTTATAAGAACTTTTGTACTTATTTCAATACTCTCTAGGTGATAAATAGTAATAGGTACGTAAATTGTTACATAATATTTGTTTACGGAAATAACTATCTCATCTTATAAAAGTATTTCCTCGTAGTACCTACCTAAGCAAAACGACTCAAAACTGCCCCGTGTCATTGACGGACGTGTAAACAAACACCTCGTCAATAAACTTATATCTATATTAATAGTACCTATAAGGTTACTTAATTGCTTCACATTCCGATTAAACCCATAATATACTTTAGCATAAGTAATTAACTTAAAATTTAACAAAAAAAACTTTTTGAATAATTTATAATTAGTTATCAATTCCTAATTATAAATTATTCAACAAGATTCGTAGGTACCTGCCTGTTGTTGTTTAATTTTAAGTTAATTACTTATGCTAAACTGTATTATGGATTTAATTTAGAATAAGACCAGGTTGCACTCCGGGAGTGCCGGCAGAAGTGAAAAATTGAATAATTTTATTTTTTTGAATAATAACCCTTCCTCCCCCTCCCTCCCCCTGTGTGTCAATATATATATATATATAATAATAATAACAACCTTATTAGTAGTACGCTATAGTTCAACTTAACTCAGCAAAATTGATGAAGGAGACAATGAAATAAAATACCATTTTTTTTTTTTTATGGGACAATCTTACACAAATCGACCTAGTCCCAAACTAAGCAAAGCTTGTACTATGTATTTGTTTTTGCCATTGCCAAATATTTTTCAAAGGTTTATCTCTTTAGGACTAACGTCCAAATTCGAACTATTCGAATTTCTCAATAGCAAAACGGTAAAGGACGCGTGGACGAAATTTCTAATTTATTTGCAAAATATGCAATTGCAAAAAGTGTTTAACGGCTTACGGTTATACTCTTACGAATACTGTTCAGTTTTGAATGAAGTGGAAAACAAGTGGAATTTGCAATTTGTGTGAACCTTACGACCTTATACCTACTGTTTAGTACTACAATAAAGTACAAATTAGAACTATGTGCCCCTAGTCAAACCGCCGTTTCCTCCCCCCCCCGGCCCAAGGCTCGTCCCGAATCTCCCAATTGCCTATATTTCAAAATATGTAATGACGCCTAAATCGAAAACCATTTCGGTAATTATGTTACCTGAACGTAATAAAGTAGTTTTCTGTGTTTTTTTCCTGCTCGCTTTTAAGAAAATCGCGAAAACGTATAAAAGTGGTTTTAACCGTGTGTGACGTCAGTATTATGGCTGTCATATGAAAGGTGTCCAAACTGCCATACAGAGTCGTAGTATTGACGTCATAATTTACCTACGACCTTCTGCTCCTTCCTTCCTTCTGATTCGCTACTTTTCAATTTGATAGTTTTGAATGAAAATTACAATTAAAGGAGAAATAAAAAAACACGTGTCGCTTATAAAAACATTTTCTAGCGAACTAAATCGTAAAATGGCCTACATGAAAATATGAAATGTTGTCAATTCTACGGTCACGTGACCTCCTGAGATCTCACAAAATCTATCATCTATCCCAAAAAGTGCTCAGCGCCGCTAAAGAACTTTTCACTTCAATAATTATTAGATATTAAAAGATCTAGATAGATCGTAGATTCAGTTTTTAGAATTTTGTTACGCGGAGAGTACCTATTTCGTAAATATCCTCAATCTTGTAACTCTTCAACACTTGTAATTGAAGATTGAAGTAAAGAACTTTTGGATTGTAAACTCTGACAGGTAGGTAAAAGACCTAATCATATATTATAATTGGTTTTATTTACCAAATAGGCACAGATCGAACCCCATGTGCAGTGGTAAGTACAAAATCAATCAGTCATATTACTGGAACAATTTTCTTCGTTAGCAAAAAAATATTTTAAACAAACTAAGTGCCTACCTATCCAGTTACCAGAAATTAGTTTGCGATCCATGAACCGTGAACGGGTGGGAAACCAATAAAATAAAGTTAATCCGTTCGTATATCGCATCACCACTTCCTCGCTTTCCACTCGGCCGTCTGTAACATAATATCGCGTAGCGTGTGCAAGTAGCCTTAGAAAGTATAAAGGCCTTAGTTTCGCTCTAATAATGAGCAATAAGTAAGATGTACAATCTATGGCTCCAGCATAAAAAACAATCGGTAAAAGAGAGAATGAAGAATGATATTATTTGTATAAATAGGTGGTATTTACACATGTGTTCTTATGCTCTACTAGGGACTACAGCATGGGGTTCTTCAAAAAAGGAGGTACTTGTATAAATGCTGAAAAGGTCGGCAACACGCATGTACACCTCTGGAGTTACAATCGTCACTAGGCTACGGGGTACGACTTTAGAATCGTTGTCATCGAGTTCATGGCTCATTTTTTTAATATAGATTCTACTCATTAAAAGATGATTCCTCACCAAATTTCAAGTTGTGAAAACCCATAGTTTCTGAGAAAAAAAATATTAAAGTTTCCATATAAATTTCCATGGATGGCGTCATTACGTGTGATTTTTGACACTTTTTTTTTTAACTCCGCGTTTCCAAATACGTGAATTACCAAATCTTTATTACGCGTAATACCTAAGACAGCGGCGCTACCAAGAACTTCGAGGTATTTCCATCTCTATCGCACTCCCTTACTCGAGTGACAGGGATGCATGTATTACAAACTTCGACTTTCGAAGTTCGTGGTAGCGCCGCAGGTCGGTGTAGGTACACCTAAGCGAAATAACACATTTTCGGTTCTGGCGCTTCGCCGGCCGCTGCCGCGGCACGCTCGCTTTGCTCGCTCGGCTCGCGCGCTAGGGTCGCGGTACACCTAACACTCCTCCTCGCTTCGCTCGTCGTCGTACCTACACGGACCTGCCTTAGAGTATGTCGAATTAGCCTTTTGCGTTTATTTTATTATATTTACCTACATTTATGATATTATATTAAATATTAACCGTAATTGATTAAAAACTTACCTAAAGAACATCTACCAATATCAACACGTAAAAAGGAACGCGCACAAGTGTCATTGTCAGTCAAAATCTCCTCGAAATACACAGTAATGGAAATTTATATGGAAACTTTAATAAATTTTTTCTCAAAAACTATGGATTTTCACAACTTGAAATTTGCTGAGGAATCAACTTTTAATGAGTAGAATCTATATTTAAAAAATGAGCCATGAACTCGATGACAACGATTCTAAAGCTGAGCCGGCTACGGTAACCACTTACCATCAGGTGGGTAAGCTTGTTTGCCACCAACGTAGTGCAAAACAAAATATTTTCTCCAATTTCCTAGGATTGCTCGGAAATGTTCGCCTTACTGTAGCAAAAGTAGTACGTGAAGTTCCTCGTTACTGACGAGCGCAAATTTAACCCTCTATAACTCATAACCTTCTTTTTTAATTCTTTTTATTGATTTCTAATAATAAAGGAAAAATTAAATACACGTGTTTCAGGTTTTTTTTAATGTCGTTAATTTTGAAAAAATAGGTAACCAAAAATGGGAGATGGGAGTGTTGCCTGGAAGCAACAATGCATAAATACCTATTTGACAAAATAGGTATTTATTGTAGCAAAAGTTATGATATCTGGAAGTTTCTAAAGCAATTCTTGTTTTTTAACCCCCAACGAAAAAAGAGGGGTGTTATTAGTTTAACGTGTCTGTCTGTGTATCTGTGTATCGGTTTATCTGTTTATCTGTGTATGTGTGTATCTGTCTGTGGTATCGTAGCGCCCAAACGGATAGACCGATATGAATGCGGTTTTTTGTGAGATAGATAATTTTATCCCAAGTGTTCTTAGCCATGTTTCATCAAAATCTGTTCAGCCGTTTTTGAGATATTGGACTTTGAAATGAAAACGTCGGGAGTTTTTCCAACTTTTCTGAGTTGTAGTGTAACACAAGGCAACCCCGCATTTTAAACACACGTTGTGCATAAATCCAAGACACTTTGGAAACTTGCATCTGATTAAAAAGAGTACTCATACAAAATTACTACACTTTTCGCCTAATGTAGCCTACAGGCAACTAACACTAATTACCAAAAAAAACTGCAAAATTCGTAAAATTGGTTCAAATTCAACACACACACAAATGAACATAATGAATTCGAAAACATATCTCTTCACTGCTTCAAAAGAAAACACCTTACACATTTATAACATTTTTTTTTCTATTTTTGAATTCGGAGCCAGTCCGCACTGGTCATAGGTCACTCGCGGGTGATCAACTTCAATTTGAGACTTACAGCGCCATCTAGTTGTGTTCCGCTGTACTAGTTTCTCTCGCCTAGAGTGTAGAC
The DNA here is from genome assembly GCA_945867215.1 of Epinotia demarniana. Lineage (NCBI taxonomy): Eukaryota > Metazoa > Arthropoda > Insecta > Lepidoptera > Tortricidae > Epinotia > Epinotia demarniana. The sequence goes on from OX244262.1 coordinate 18,720,932, forward strand.
AAGCTACAGTGCATGAATACGTTGAAAAACCGATTGTATGAATTTGAAAGACGATCGAACGGTATATTGCCTGCAGTCTACTCTATGATACAGAGGGTTAAAAAGTTAAATTGAGTCATTACTGTACAGTTTTTGCGGCCAGGAAAATGTATGAAATTCCTTTACTGTCCACTTTTTTACCTTTTAATAGTTAGACTGGTTACTAGTGTATGGCTGTCTCTTTCCAACTTTGCAAGTTGCTGTGACTAGTTACGCCCGTTTGTAGCCTGCTTAAACTTTTCTCGAGTTTTCTTTTTTTTAATGGTCATAGACAAAGGGCGTACTTACTTTTCAAAATGATCGAAGTGACGTTTTTAAAAATGTCTCAAATATCAATATCAATCCCTTTTAGGCCTGCAACACACTGGAGCGGCCTGCGGTGGCGGTCAATAGTACATTTGGCAGCTAATGTCAATTTTACTATTGTCCGCGCGGCCAGGCCGCGCCAGTGTGATGCAGGCATCTTTAGTAATTTTAATTGCATAAAACGTTTCAAATTATGACCGATTCTAATGGTTGAATTTTTTTATGTGTGTCAATTGAAACTGGCTGTTCGAGTCATGCCGTGTACATACTTTTAAAAAATAAGGTTTGCGGGAACTTGATAGGTTATTGACTTATTCGCTATTTTAAGATTATTGAAAATATTATGTCGATGCTTATCTAACACAACTCTGCATCTCAAAAACTGTGTTTTTTCAGGGCAGAGGTTTAAAAAAAACACAAAAAAGATATCGTTATATCTTTTTATTCAGACAACCAATTTAAAATCTTCTTTTAGTTACAGTTTCCACTGTCATCCAGCTATTTAAACCCAAGAAAATAAAAAGAAAACAACATAAAAGTACACAAATAAACTCTAAAATGTACTACAGTTTAGAGTTGTGACACGATATTTATATGCTTTGGATAAGTCTTTATGTGTACTAACGTCTCAATAGAAAATAATTCAAAAATTTAGTTATTTCTTATGAATAATAGTGTATTATTCGGCTTTAAGACAAACGTTTATAAAAAATATTTAAAGAATACCGACTTATTTTGCTTTGTTTCTCAAATATTATTATTTTATATGGACAATTATGGCCTTAAACGACATACATCACAATAATACTTAAACTATATAGACAATAACGGTATAATTTAGTTTACAACACTTGGTATGTATGTAAATTAGTTACTCTTTTTTAAAGATTCTAAGATATTACTACGGACTTTAAGGCTCCACAAAAATGTTTTGCACGCCTGCATACAGGCTGAATGCACTGGACTATTTTTAAGAACTATGTAACTGCATACCGAGCAAAATAAAAATCTTTGAATCTCGTGGGGGGCCTAGCCACGCTCCGGTACGTGATCACATCTCGAGAACCTTTCCGCCCCGACAGCCATCGGTTCTATGTGCAATGTGCAGCCCATTGCCAGTTAATTTTAGCGATTCGGAAGGCCATATCGGTTACCTAGGTTTTGCTGCGGATAAAACCTCATTTTTGAGGCGATCGCGCAGAGAAACTCCCAGCGTAGTACTCTCCATTGCTCTTTGGGTGACTTTGAGCCTTCTTATGAGGTAAGCGTCTACGTTTCCGTGTCATACGTCATCACTGGCAACACACGCTGGTTAAAAACTCTCGTCTTGAGGCACTGCGAAGTATTGGACGAAAAGATGTGCCGTAGCTTCCCGAATGCTGCCCAGCCGAGTCGGATTTGACGATTGACCTCTTACTTAAATTTGGCCCTACCTAATTGGACAGTCTGTCCTAGGTATATATAATTGTCTACAACTTCGAGCGTAAAGTGTCCGATTGACATGGGAGTTGGTACTACACGGACGTTTGACTTGATCTCTGTCTTATCCATGTTCATCCTATGACCAACTCGCTCGTAGGTTTTACCGAGGTCATCGAGCATAGTACTCAAGTCCCCCATGGTCTCAGCCAAGACTACTGTATCATCAGCAACCCAAATGTGAGGGATGTACTGCCATGGGATGCCTTCTACAGTCTAGCTAGAGTCTTGAAAACGTCCTCCATTGCAGCGGTGTACAGATTTGGGAAAATAACATTCACTTGCCTAACCCGCTGCAGCGGAATAGGCTTCAAGCTCCGATCCTGGAGTTGGACTGACATAGTGACGTTCTCGTACAAACACTTCAGAACTTCGATATAGCGGCAGTCTACTTGGCACCGCTGGAGACACTGTAGTACAGCCCAGGGTTCGATCTAATCGAAAACTTTCTCCGCGAACGCTAAGCAGAGAGGCAGGTTTTACTCGTCAGTCTTCTGTATAACGTGGCAGAGCGTATCAATGTTGTCTACAGTACTAAAGCCTCCTTGGAAACCTGCTTTTTCGGAAGGCTGGAAGTCACTAAGCCTGCGTGCGAGACATTAGACATTGAATCTAAAGAACAGCTTGTAAACGTAGCTTAGAAGTGAGATGGCTCGGTAATTATTCAGCAGGGTGTTGTCCCCCTTTTCGAAGAACAGCACCACCTTACCTCTGTTCCACGCCTTTGGCTTTCTCCCTTCCAGTAAGATGGTGCCGAACAACTTCTGAAGGGTCGTAAGGAGAGGTTAACCACCCGGTGTCATGAGTTTGGCTGTAATTCCGTCTTCACTGGGTGACTTGCTGTGCTTAAGCTGTTTCAGAGCCATTCTAATCTCGTACAGGCTGTTGTCCGGGATGTCGTCGGTATAGTGTCGGGTTGGTCTAGCTCTAGGATCTTCCGCCAGACCAATTTCGGCTCTGCGAGACGTGTATACTATATGTATAACATGTAAAAACGTACCATCTCACTCAAAAGCTCAGGTTTGGAAGAAACGACTCTCCCGTCCTCAGTTTTTTACCTTGCGAGCTGGCTCTGCCCAATAGACTACTATTCTATTCTCTATTCTATACGGTTCGTATTGAATTGGCGCAGATCGCTGGTAAGGGACTTGGAGATCTGTTTATTGAGCTGTCGTTACCGATCGCAAGGTTTTGAAGACTGCAGAATCATTTGACTCCTTTCCTTCATGAGCTTCTGAGTGGAGCTAGAGAGCCTTTTAGTTCTCGGGCCTTGAAGAACTTAGACCCAGTGGCACGTACAGCTTCTACAAAACCTAGGCAATCGAAACGGTTTTGTAGTTCCAGCTGAAAGCTCTCGGGGTCACCCAAAGGGCAATGGAGAGGGCTGGGAGTTTCTCTGCGCAATCGCATTAGAAATGAGGCTATATGAGCAAATTTCGGATCATTTTTCCAGTTCGCGTGTTCATTTCTATAACTAAAGTATAATTTATAGTCAACTGAAAGAGTTACTAAATCTATGACACGAATTGAGCCATGCACGAAAGTGAGGCAGGACAAACCCTTAAATAGTGTCCATAATAAAAATATAATCATTGTTATTAAACCACTGTTTATACAAAAAAAGTAACAGGAGTAATTGAAGTCCCCATGTACATGCCCATAGCATGTAGGTGTGTATCTTATACTTACCTTTTTTGATATTACAAAATAAATAAATACTTACCTATTAGAGGCTAATCTTACACAAATCGAACTAGGCCCATAGTAAACTCAATAAGGCTTGTGTTGACGGAGTATTATTATATAATAAATTATTATTATATATTATAAATTATTATTATAATAAATACCGAGAAAACTCCTTTTCTTGCAATACTATTACAACATCTAAATAAGTTTATCATCGTGCTCCTTATCTATTTATAGTGGCTCTTCTCGTTTTGAATCAAGAAACTGAATGCATATTTATGATAAACATAGTCCCAATTCGTATAATATACCTATAATGAAGTAAATCTTATCTAGTATAGGGGCTTGATTTGCTTACATGGACAAGCCAACTTTCATTATTTTCGTGAATACTTGTTTATTTGTTATTAAGTCAAAACATCGGTACTTACTGTTTAACGGAAAGTGTCCCATGAATAATCTTATATTGCACAAAATATCGCTAGTGTTCTACTGAGCTATTTCGCATAATGCCGCTGTTGTACAAATAAATTGATGTGTATTAACGAATTATTTGGAGATGTGCCGGTAGTCGACAAAAAAACGTGGTGACGGCGTCGATCGCTATGGCACAACTCGCCTACGGACGGTCTTCCAGATAAAATGTCGTCGACTACCCACCAATGGCATAATGGCATTTTTTTTTTATTATTATTTTTTTTATAACGGCACAATGCTGCCACGGTGGCATTTTTTTAAATTAGAATACGGGAGTCTTAGTCACGATAAACTTTAACGTGTTCTGCGTCTAGTCTTATACTTAGTTGCAAAACGGATTATTTCGCGATACCGACTTTTTTTAGATAAGCGTCGATGTGATTTCCTCACATTTTTGGAGAAAAGCACTATATCTGCCTTGGCGGGAACGGCAATTCGTGGATTCATCTCTATTGTCGGATTCAGCTTTCCTTCATCCGACAAAATCAACTCATCCACGAATTGCTACTTCCCGGCCGCTGCAATAATGTATACTATTGTGTATTTTGTGAAGTGGCCAATTTTAGAGGTTGACCCTTATAGGAAAATCAATAGAGCTAAGTAGTAGGTAGCTCGACGTAGCGTGAAGCTCTACTACGTAGCTTGGCTGTAGCATATTGTATCTCCTAAACAACAAACGATTGCGGGGATGCACAGGATTTTTATTTATTTATTTAAACTTTATTGCACCAAACCAAAATAATGTACAAATGGCGGACCTCTCGCTCGGATTCGCAGGATGTTCCCTAAAAATGGTACAACGAAAATGTTTATCATCGATTTAGCTACAGTCAGTATCTAACAGTAACTTCGTTGACTGGTGGCAATTATAATTTGCGCAGTACTTGGGTTGCGTGTTTGACCACTTCGGGGGCTTGAACAGTAATAAGTAGGTATAACCTTGTCATAACGTGCCTTACCTACACCTCGACTGGTTCCTGTGACAGACGTCTTAACAAGGTTAAATTAAATTACTACTTATTCTCACAATCAAGACTCATCATAAATTGTGCGACTTATAGACATCATTATATTTTTATTGTGTCCATAGTGAACTTAATGTTTAAAATAAATCGTATCGTAACTAAATAGTGTCTCCCGAGCGGTAATAGGTAATACTTATATTGAAAGTGTTTACTGTTCCGCTTCAATAACGAGATTGTGTCAAAGGAGACTTTAACTCACTTCCAGACACATCTACAGTCAGCTCAAATGGCGACTAGAGGTTTTAATACATATATTATTATTTTGTCAAAATATTTTTTCGCGTTACAGTTAAAGTTACATCTTGTATGCTAATATGCTAGTCAAATTAGTAGCTCTCTAATTTAGTACCAAATATATCGCTTGTAACTCTTGTAAGGTAATAGTCTCTCATATCGGTATATCATATCTGGGAAAAATTGTTTTCTCCGTGTATTATCATCACTCCAGCAAGTCTAGCTAGTCTAGCCCGGTTGCCCAGGTACTTTTACTAGCTTCTGCCCGCGACTTCGTCCGCGTGGAACTCCTTTATATCGTAAACGGACTCCCAACGTTTAAAATTAATTAATACTCAGCCAGCAATTGCCTACTTCCCTTGCTTCGACAATAATGTACTATTATTTAACGGAGGCATTTTAACCCTTTGACCGCTTCTACTTTCGTTTCAGAATGTGACGTACACGCCAGCATCTTGACAGCTAAAAAGCGAATATGAAACTTATCTGACAGTAAGAAAATTGTTTTGACAGTGTCCGCCATAACCACTAAAGGTTGTTGGCGTGGTGGGCACGACAGCACTCGACCACTTTAATAGTGGCACTCGGCGTTCAAAGGGTTAAGCTTTATGAATAAGGGGCTCCCCCCCCCCCCTTTTATACCGTTTTTTATTCATAAAGGGCCTGTTCATAGACACTCCTAGGCAACGCCATATGTTTGTGTTTGGACGACTTCAGACGCGCCCTGCATGTTGGCTTGACAAGGCATTGTTTCAAAACTAATGTTTTTATTGCTGGAGCTGCAGGTTGAAGAAATGTCTCAATTAATTTAATCGTAATCAGTTAAGTAAGACTAATGACATAATTATCATCTTAATGAAATACATCAACTGTGGCGTTCTGTTCAATAAATAAAAATACGTATAACCTTGTTTTCATTTCCTACAACGATAGCTGTTTCTGACTTTAATTGCTTTAACAACCTATATCATAACAGTAGACGCAGAATTTGAAGATTATTACTAAAACCTACATACCTACTTGTATCTCCGCGTGACTTCTTCATTGCAGCTTATTTCACCATTTCTATCGAACCTTGTAAAATCCGACTTATCTTTTTCAACTCCTTCCATTCTCCTAATAAGCGTTGTGAAGGATCCATGGCACTTCCCTTCCTCGCAATCGGTATCCTTTGGATATTTTATTGGCGTAATTTTTAGGTACTCCTTGCATTTTCATTTTCATTCCATCCCTCCAAAAGATTAATCAACCCAGAAGGTAAGCTACCAAGTACCTATACTCGTATATTTCGTTGGGGTTTCGTAAACCGAGAGGCCAACAGCTTAATTTTGCACGAAGCATCGAAGACGACGCGGAATTTGATTGTCAGTCAAATAAAGATGCAGACGGTACAGATGATCCAGACGATATCACTAATAATAACACTGACATTCCTTCGTTCTTTACCGTTCATTCAATGATAAGTAGTGTCTGGGCCGCTATAACCTGACTTCCGATATATCTTCTCTAATCTAGATGAGGGCCCTTTCGGATACACTTCGACCCAGTGGGACCGGATGATGCAGCTCAGTGGGAGCACCTTGAATTCCTTTGGTCATGGATAACCGTTACTAAAGTAATTTTAAATTTGGTGGGTGTAGATATAATTCTGAGTGGCTTCCTGCTGGATTTCCGGAGTTTTTTGGTCCTGCCCGAGTCCTCTCTTTCTATGAAGAGCTTAGAGTGCCTTAACCCACTCGCGTTGGTGTTTGGCTTTGGCTAGGCTTTTAAGGGCCATGTTATGGTTCCCTGCGAAAGTTCCTTAAATGATTCTGAACCTGCATACTTAGTGATTTGTAGACTCTCTTCTCTATCTGCTCTCTCGTTGCCGATGAAACCCTCGTGACCTGTTATCCAAACTTGCACCATATTGTGCTTCCCAAGCTTGATCAGAGATTGGACGCCATTATAAACTAGCCTAGAATCCACTTTCGGCGCCGTAAGCGCTGTAACTCGCTTTAAGAGTCACTTTACTGTCACTGAGTACATGGTTTTTTTTTGTATATTAATATAATATGAATTTTATTATTAATAAAAGAAACCAGTGTTGCTCTGTAAACAAATATTTATTCAATCAATAGGTAAGAATTTTAATCCCTAGTTACATTAGTACATACTAATATCAACTAAAATCTCACCTGTAAACAAAGAAATCACATTTAATAGTTATTTGTGCTACAAGAGAGCAAAGTTTGTTTTTGCTGCGAGTGATAATTTTGAGTCCTGAGGAAGCGAAAGATTCTAAAATTGAATCACGAGCGTAGCGAGTGATTCAAAGTTTGAATCTTGAGCGCAGCGAAGGACTCAAAAGCACGAGATGCAAATACTTTGCTCTCGAGTAACACATACAACTTTTCACCTCAGCAGTGAGAACATATTCACATCAAAAAATATATCATAGTATCACGTACCTATTCGTCTCAAGATTATTCAGGAAGAAACCTTAATTAGGGTGACGGCACCAATTATGGACATTTTAAGTACACCCATTTAGTTTTTTTATTATAGTGACGACGTTTTTGACTTTACAAAAATGGTGTATTTTTTTTCGATAACGAAATATACGAGGCACATTTAGACATAACTACAAAGACCGTATATACTGCGAAGATTTGAAAAAAAATACATATTTTGAAACTTGCTAAAACACCAGTAATGTACAGCAAAATTCCAGTAATGGACCTCCATTCATGGACACTACCAATTATGAACATCCAGTTATCGACACGCTACCACCGGTAATGTGGACACCCTTAGGTGGACAGTGTGAATTGTAAATGACACCAGATACTTGTAAAATAAAATAAAAAAGCAAGTCATATCACAAATAAACTTTTATTCATATAATTATTGTTATTCACAACTTATTTAAATGTGTCATTATTTTGAGCATAATCAGTTTTCCATGTAACCATTAGACTTTAAATCAACCATTGTGGACGTGACACCTCTCCCTTTCGAACAGCATCCAAAGCTCTCCCCATTTGTTCGAGGATGTAATTTTTCTTTAGTGCCATCTGAGACAAAACAAGGAACCCAATTATGGACACATAAAAATACCCAGCCTTGGACGCTTTGTCTACTATGGGTAAATAAAGAGTAATCACAAAATCATTGCAACTCATACATGTAGACAACAAAAGAAATACTTTAAATCAATAAAATAAAATAAAAAATAAAACTATGAGTTTCGACACATGCCCATTACTGGATTTTACTAGATAGCAAATCCAGTCATGAACAGCCCGCTTAAAAAAAAAAGCCTACATAATTGATAAATTCAGTTTAGCTAATTTTACTTGCATACTATTATATTTGAACAAAAAAAATATCACATTCCACTATATCACAAGACAAGGAAACTATATGCACAAACCTGTACTCACCTCCTTAATGATTTCAGCAATAAAAACGGATTTTTTGTGAACACGGGCGACAGCAGTATTTCACGTTGCTGCCATCATCGAACAAAATGGCCGATTTTTGTGACGTATGTCATTATGACAGCTCAAGGGTCTATTGGTTATGGTTTAGTGCTCAAAGTTTGAAAACGTAGTGACAGTTACTCACAGATTACAGAGAAAAGCAGATAGGCCCTAATAAATTGAACGTTTTCTATACATCCGATCTCTTCTCACTTACGTACTGAACGCCGAGTAAGAAAGGGATAGAACCATGTTATCTGACAGGTCTTCAGACGTCATTGTCTCCGCTTTCTCGCTCGCACGATGTAATTCGCTCTCTCGCTCGCTCGAGATTTAGTGCACAGAAAGATATTTTTTTACAAGTTATCGATATCGATATTTACTGTTAATAAATTCGTAATATGCGATACTCGTAAGTAAATTGTATCTCTATCCATACTATGCCAAAATTAATATGGTACTTACCAAATAGAAAACAAAAACCATTACACGACTACGAATATAATAAACTGCATTCATGTTTCATACGAGTTACTTTTTAAGTCTCACTATTTTGTGGATCTTTAGTGGAACACATTTATTTTTAACCGACTTCTGAAACTTATCAATTCCGCTGACTCTTTATTTTTTTATGTATGTTCCTCGATTACTCTTAGACGCCTGGACCGATAAGAATGGTGTTTTGTTAGAAAAGGTGGTCCTAGGCAGGTCAGGATCTGAAGATGGGATCCTGGAGAAAACCAGGGCAATCTTCAAATCTTATTTTGAAACGATTTGTGTACTTTGAAATCGTGCATTTGCTTTCAGAAAGCAGTTCATGCGGTAATATGGAATGTGGCTTCGTGAAGTATTGATTTTAAGTCGATTAAAACTTTGTTTTTAAAGTAAGCTAACACAAAATAACAACGCAATTATATTCCTGAAAATATCTCATTTTAATAAGAAAGTTACATCTAATGCTTTAAATAATAAATATCCAATTATATAGAACTTTTTGCAATCAGTAAACTTGCATCACCTGAAGAGGCAATGCAGATGTCTTAGGTATTCATTACTGCTCAGCATCATTTTGTTGTAGTTGCCTTCTAATTGTTGATCCTGGTGAGATCCCTGTATTAAATACAGTAAAGAAATAGTTATTTACGATACAAGTGCCGAAAATAGGAAATTCGCAAGGAGTGGTGATAAATTAAAACACGACCGAAGGGAGTGTTTTAAATCGACACGAGTTGCGAATTACCTATTCGCACGTGTATCGTACAACGTTTTACTGTACATATGGCTCTTTAAAGTTTCGATATGTACTGTAAACATTATTATACAATCTCTATCAGTTGAGCTGCTTAAGTATGAACAGGTAAACAACAAACCGACACAGAGTTACTTTCGCATGTATAATATATATTATAGTAGTTATGGATATATAAAGAAAACCAATGTACTAATACAAATTCGTTGCATATACAAAACTTAAATGAAACGAACTCATCTGGAGGGACCTCAGAAATGTCAAGTAATAAAATAAATAAAACTCACTATACCAACTTACCTCAAGCGGCCTCTGAAAAACTGTAGGTATCGCATCTGGCAGCAAGTGTTTTATGTTTTTAATAATAACGAAACAGTTAGTTTCGAAATGTTTCGAACATATTCTATGGTGTTTTTTCGGCGTCCAATTATTGCGCCCTACTGCGTCAATCCATTTTTTTCGAAGGTTATTATTTACCGGAAACCTGAAGTTAACAGTTAAGTTAAGACATGTAACATTAAAATATTTTGTCTAAACGCCTACATGAATAATTCATGTCGACGAAATATCGATATATACATGGTAACAACACTACCCATGTTTACGACAATTGTATTTTTACTAAAAATCCCAAAAATATCAAGTTTGATCCATGTAAAAAGTACTTCTCCGATAGTATCAAGCATCTGCTGTAATCCCAGACCATTATATTGCGTAATGTACATGAAATATTTGAAAAACAACCAAATGATTCTTACCGATGAAATCCGATTGTTTCTCCGGTCTTTTTTAACAATCTAGCGTAACTTCGGCAGTACGGAACTGCACAAGCCATTGTGCCACTTCATACAACTTAAATCATTAACTTATTACAGAAATATTTAGTTTTTCAACACAATATTCTTGAAATAACCAACTTTCCTCAAGATTCACAAGAGATTTGACGTTGATTTGACTTTGACAGATTGTTTAGCATTTAACACCGTGGTTAACAGTTTTTGGAGACAAGTCGTCAATAGACTCAAAATACCATACTATTCGTCTCATTCTAACTCACATCAGCTGACCATAAGCAGTGACAGAGACAACTATATGAAACATCGTCTTGCTTTATACTGCGCGTCTGTATTCTTATTAGTCTGTGCAGTTACTTAATATTTTGGTTTAGAGAAAAAAATGTCCATGATTGGGTGTATGTCCATGATTGGTGCCGTCACCGTAGGCGTTATTTACTGCTTGTTAAACAAACTCCTCAGCGCCGGCCGCGCCGTTATTCAATACTAGAAAGGCGAGACAAGGCGCGAGAAACCTAAGGATATTTCACTATCTACGTATACAAGTGTCGCGTGACACTAACACATCACTAAAAACTAACCGTGTTATTATTAAAATTCACAGATTTTACTCATATCTACGAGATATTTCTGAAATATTTATCATTATCACAAGGGCACACATTAGCATATTACGTGTATCTCAGTATTACGTGTAGCGTGCACATCAAACACTAGCCGTAGTAGTACTGTGGTTAGAAATGTTAAAATATTGCCTTCGTCACGTCACTGACTTCATTATATTTCCTAGTTAGATAGAGAATTGATTTATCCCAGTAGTTTTTATATCAATAACGCAAGAATGACGAAGAATAACATAATAAAATCTCAAACAAATTAACAGCGCGCAACTTTTTAAAAGGGGCGGGGGCCCGCGCTATCGTTCGGAAACTGCATCTGTCGTATACGTCATAGAATTTAAGATTGTTTAAACTAGAATTATTAATTACCTAGCATAATAAAATTCATGTTTACCTATTTGTTATGAAAAACGGAGTTTATTCTGAGATCTTTTATTTAAATATTCTTCAATTTAAAATTCATTTATACCTATAATTATTTTGGTAATTTAAACTTGTTAATTTGATAGTTTTCGAAAGTTCGTTATCATCCGGTATTTGGGGGGTCTAATTTGAAATTCGATGGTCGAACTATGAATCCTATGTCTGCCATTTTTTCTTTTTTCGTAATGGAATGAAAGGGACAGTGCTAATAAAGGCTGCAAATATTCTGAACTTGCAATAGACCCCATACGACGAAATGTCAGTGCTCCGCACCAAAATTAAAAAGCTACTTTGTCTCACGGAGTGAGCAAAATCGCATTTTGAACACTGTTTTCACGCAGCAAAATATGCTTGTTCGAGCTGCTGAGGTGAAAAGTTTATTTCTCCTTTGGCCAATCTTTTAACAACAAATAGTCTAAATTATAATCCAATTATATTTTATATCTTATTTCTTTTACTTCGTGAACACACGACTGCACGTCTATCATGGGACGGCCGCGACATACTCTGCATTATACCTCTTGTTCTAATAACAAAGAGGCGGATAGTGCGAGAAAAATCGAGAGAGCTCGCTCGCCGTCGCGTATATTTTGATTTTTTTCCACAATTTCACAAGGTCCAACTCTCAGTTCATCAAATTTTTTCATGTGCAGCGTATTTCCATTTGCTTCATATACCATACCAGTAAATTCAGAGTATTTTCTGTTTTTTTCAAATAATGCTTTGTTGTAGTGATCTCATTCAGTGTTCTCCATCGCTGTGTTTTTGTTCCAATTACGGGTTTGTTGTGGCATCTGTCCCATTCAAAAGGTAGGGTTCCGATCTATTGAGGTGAAAAATAGCCCTAGATGGCACTAGTAAAAAATGAAACAATTCTTTTGGTAACCTGAAATATTTTATTCTGTCGTCTCTATCATCGTTTATTTTTTATAAAATATTTGCTATAATTTTTCACGATACAGATCAAAACTAGTAGTGACAAATACTCTTGCACCATACAAAATAAAATGGTCAATGTCTTCCAAAAAAGACATTAAACGAAATAGAAAAACGCATTAAGAGTAGGACGGCCCTATCTTACTACCTCTTTCCTTTGAGCAGCAGGTCAGTCACGTAACGCATTGTACGTACGTTAGGTAGATCTAAGTGTCATTTTTATATGGAAAAATGACAGTTGGATCTACCTAACGCGCGTTCTAAAAGTTACGTGATTACCCCTCGGGGCATTATTTAAAATAACCTAATGTTTTATTTTATTTTATGTTGATAACAAAGGTAACCGATATTAAGATACCTAGCTGCCACTTTATTAATCAACGTAAGTTGATATTGTTATCCAAAATAGTATTTTCTGTCATTAATTATAACTGGAGTACCTAGTAAATAGGCATATAGAGATAACAAGAGGCTGACTCTCATGAAGTCTTGAAAAATTCTAAACACAGGTATAACAACAAATACATTTACGACAATCACGAAAGCAATGGTCATTATGTCAGTACTAATTAAATTCAGTCATCACTTTGATTATCAGAATCATCAGATATTACATTATCGCACTGCCAAATCCTGCCACGGATCATCGGTTATTAATTAAAAATTATCTTAACATCAAGGAAGTTTCAATACACACACAACATTGAACACCATCGTGTAAGTCGTACCATAGTTTGGCACATAGATTTTCAATGGTTCCATAAATCGATTATAAGAGTGACAACGGATGTAGAGATACATAGAAAACTTCGCGATGCCACTTTACATACAAAACGCTAATTTCATAGGTAAGGACCTAATATATTCCGCAATAAAAGATGTTCTTTTCTTGTTCTTTCAGGGATTCAATTTTATGTTACCAAATACATACGCTAAAAAAGGCTATATGTACGAAATGATGGCATTTCATTGAAATATACAAGTAACAAGTACATAACTTAATTTGATTATCTGATTTATGACATAAGAAATAAAATTACATGATTTTTAACGAGTCCCGAATATTTGTACATACAAATATACTTTAATTTTCAAATACGCGTTAAGTACACACTGTTAAGTTTACTATTTAGTCACCTACATCAAAAATAAGTATATACGCAGTATTTAAGTAAGTTTGGAAGACGAGGTCAGTTATCACTAATTATACAGATGTATAGTGTAAGTAAGTACAACTCACCAAAACATTAACTAAAAATACAATGTCAATTTAGCTGTCAATATATGTTTTGTCATGATATTTGAATTAGAAGTAGTAACATATATGTAGTTTGTGACTACTCAAAATACTTATTTTTTTATCGTACTACTTAAGTTGTATTTTATTACTAATACTATAGTATTAGTAGAACGAAAATGATTAGCCCTAACAGCATGGAAGTCAGAAGAAGTCTCATATAATCAATCTGCTTCAATATAAATTCAGATTTCATAATACAATAAAATATATGCGCTATTGCTAATAGTTTAATAGCGTCTTTGATATCATCTCTCACTATTCAATAAAGTCCGTAATGTCTTCTAACTATTCACACCTAAAAACGTTTCAAAACTACAAACAGCCATCTAAAAATATGATTACTGAAAGTTCTATCGGGCTAAATTCGTATGATTCAAGAAAATTCAAGAAAGGCTAGCAATTATTTTAAAGCTATCCTTCTTTATTCATTCAGTAGAGTATAGGGTTGTGACGTGTCATGCAACATACTGACAAGTTCTGCAGTCAGATTAAAATTCCACCTGCGAGTCTATGATGGTCACGTTTATCGTATTCGGCTCTTTCTAACACTGTCTGACAGATTTGTCAGACAGTGTCTGAATCTCTCATCACTATCTATACCTAATGATGAGAGATTTATCTTGTCGTTTATAACGCGATAACCCTGCCTGGAATAACACGCCTTCAGATTTATGATTAAATATACAATTTGATTGGCGACATGTGATTTTAATTTGATGTGTCATTAAATGTCATGATAATTTGACTGTATTTGTCAAAAAATATAATTATATTTACTATTTGAACTCACTAAACTTGAGAAATGTCCATTCTATTATCAGAAGACACTTTGAAGGCGAAACCAAACAGTCACAAAAAGATGTGGTAACACAACCAGAAAGCGTAATTTTTATGAATTTATTGAATAGGTATGTATCTACTTATGCTTTCATTAAAATTATTTTTGCTCGACTTAGATCGGTATTGAATTGCTAATTTGATTGGATTTTGAGTATGAAATCAGCATCTTAAATGATTTTTCAAATACACCTGCAGATTTATCAATAACAATGTCCATTCGGTTTTAACGTCCAACTCCGTCTAACAGGCGTGTATGTTACGTTTTTTGTACTGTCTGGTAACTCATTCACGCTCTACACTCGCCTTTTTACTATAAATCGTCGTTTATCCACTGGAAAGCAATATAATAAGTAAACAACGTAAGGCTTCAGGCAAATACAGGAACAACCTCACAGTCAACAACATGATATACGATTATGTTTCGCAACACCACTGCGTTTACCTGAAGTCTTACTTTCTAAACAACACTTAAACTATGAAGTACTCGTACAACAAAATTACCTTAACGCTTAAAACAATTCCTCTGTCGTGCTACAAGAGAAGCTAGCACATATCAATATAATTATCTAGTCAAAACAATAATATATTATCAATGATATAATAACTCTGCACCGATACACAAGAATACACAGCCCACTCGGGCTGTTGATGAACACTGTAGAAGATAAACAATATAATAATATCTAAACATTAGTCATGATTGGCTATGTCAAATTAAAAATATGTCATAACATCACGCAGACATTTGCATAATCGTTTAGAAAATTAATTATAACAATCGTGTAAATTCTGAGGAAGCTGGCACGATGCTCCCTTTAGCCGTGACGTCATAATTGAAGGTACGGTCCTATCACTGAATTGACACAATTTACACGTGCCAGTACTGGAAGAGTGGTATTTGGAAGGTAGCGTAGCGTGTGGGCTAGCTAAATCTGCACGACCTTGCGGCGCCGCGTGAATGCCATCGCGTACTCGACGCCCCACACGAGCACGCACGACATTATCAGCGCGTTCTGAACGTGGATGCAGAGCGAGAAGCTGCCCGAGTAGTCTCGGACTAAACCTGGAAATAACAAACAATAATAACTACAACTTAGAAAAGTTGAAAAACCCCCGACGTTTCCATTTCAAAGTACAATATCTCAAAAACGGCTAAACAGATTTTCATGAAACATGGCTAAGAACACTCGGGATAAAATTATCTATGGGCAATTGTGCACTACAATGAACTTTACCGTCCGACATTTGCATACTCGTACATTTATATTGGACCGTAAAAAATCTGACTGGGTTATAATCAAAAAAATTGTACCTAGTTAAGCTTAATCTAATCTACGCTTTAACTTTTCTCATGTGAGTAACGACAATTACCCATACATTTTACATGGGTAATTGTCGTTAGTCACATGAGAAAAGTTACTTGGTACATTTTTTTTGATTATAACCCGACTGCCGGACAGTAAAATTCATTGTAGTGCACAATCGCCCTATGACACAAAAAAACCGCATTCAAATCGGTCCATCCGTTAGGGAGCTACGCTACCACAGACAGATACACAGACAGACACGTGAAACTTATAACACCCCACGTTTTGCTTCGGGGGTTAAAAATACGATCCGGCACGATAATACGGCGGCTCCTTAGTGTCTAGAAGCGAAACGTTTTATACAGGCTTTGGGGAAACGTTTGCGAGATAGGGGTTGTGACCCAAGATCAGGTGCAACGTACTCGTATTTCTTTGGGGAAACGTTTGCGAGATAGGAGTTGTGACCCAAGATCAGGTGCAACGTACTCGTATTTCTTTGGGGAAACGTTTGCGAGATAGGGGTTGTGACCCAAGATCAGGTGCAACGTACTCGTATTTCTTTGGGGAAACGTTTGCGAGATAGGGGTTGTGACCCAAGATCAGGTGCAACGTACTCGTATTTCTTTGGGGAAACGTTTGCGAGATAGGGGTTGTGACCCAAGATCAGGTGCAACGTACTCGTATTTCTTTGCCTATCCAACGTGGCAATGCGGCGAGTAGTTTTGGGACGTTTGTGCCAGGTATGTAACTATCTCGCAGGACGGTATGGTTGGATCTAGGTTGTGTGGGTGTATATGTATTATAGGGTTCTCTAAATTATCTCCGAAAATTTTATGTACGAATATCACATCGCAACCAATTTTTCGCATAATGTCATTTCGCCGAATGATTAAGTGTCAACTTATCAAAAGGTTTAGTTTTATTTCCCTACCTCACGGTTACCAACTGTATGCTTGGACTTTTTTTCATAAATTCACTTTTCAAAATGCCACCTTTCGAGTATCAGAATGGGTCAGTTTGACTTATATACATTTCGTGGTTATAACACTTACCAGATGTTTTATTTAGTAACTAAGCTATGTAACGTATTTACAAAGTGAGTAAGCGCAACCGCTCACTTTTTTTTGACAATGACGGTACCTGAATTATCGCATCATTAGAGATAAGTGTTTACATCATTACTTTTGGACTGTTGCTTGATGTAGGTGTACATGTGTTTTTTTAAAACAAACACCTGCCAATTATTTTAACCTTACCTAAACCTAACCTTACCTAACCTAACCGCCAGCGTGTCGACGTCACCCCGCTTCGCAGGGTGCCTTTTTCCGCTCTAAGGGACACAAGCTAACCCTAACCTAACCTACAAATAATATCACTGTTACGATTGTGTGTTGTTTTTAATACGGGGGCCCCCGAACCCCCTTTGTGGATAACTTCGTCTCCCCATCCCCCCTTCCCTCCTTGTAACTTATATAAGAACACATTGAAAAGTCTAACTATGTTATGCTGTCTTGTTCTTTGTAATAAAAAGTTGGCGTATGTAAGAAAAGGGAACTGTTGCACTGGCGAAACTTTATTCGGTTAGTAGTTGTTTGTCCAACTGAAAGATTTGCCAAATGATAGGTATGCCAATTTTTTTAATTCATTATAATAATCGACTTGACAATAATTCTACCAAATGAATCTGTTGCCATACAAAAAATTGCCATTAGTTAGTTGTCAAGGTGAATCATCGGCGAAAAGTTGGTTGGCAAGTGAAATTCGGACATAATAAATTCGGAGAAAAGGCAGAACCCCGTATTATAGTTTTAGTTGACGATGCGTGTTGCGGATTGTGTGTTGTATCTATAGTTTACTGACGAAACCTGTGGTGGATGCTTTATCTGTGGAATGACGAAACCTGCGCTGTGGATCTTGTTGGTATGTAGTGGTTCAGTTTTATTCTTTTTTGTGTTTTTTTTTTCCTGAATAAAATAATTATTGTTTTAGTTAACAATAAAATTCACTAGTTTTCCTATTAATACCTACATTTGATATGATACCTTACTCATTAACAATTACTTAATTGTGAGAAATGTAACCATGTAAACGGGCTTCCTCCTCTCCCTCCCCATAGCGTTATTCCCGGTTGTGCTCATAGGAGCCCGGGGTTGACACCTATTACCAAGATTTGGCACAGGCACTAGTTTTACGAAAGCGATTGTCATCTGACCTTTCAACCTAGAGGGAAATCGAGACCTTATTGGGATTAGTCCGGTTTCCTCACGATGCTTCACCACCAAAAAGCTAATGGTAAATATTCCGTAGATACGTTCCGAGAAACTCATTGGTACGAGCCGGGATTCGAACCCGCGACCGCCGCTTGACAGCCGTATGCCTGAACCACTATGCCACCGTAGCTTTGAACCGTAGCGGGCTTATTGTCATTTAAAATCTGGACAGCTGCAGGTACGTTGGCTTTTAAGAGAGCTTCACGCTATCCTACTATAATATTATAAAAGAGCTAGTTAGGATGTTTGAATGTTTGTTACTCAATCACGCTTAACCGGATCAACTGATTTGGATGAAATTTTGCACGAAGATAGATTTATAGTCTGGACTACCCTCGTTTGTTTTATTTACATACAAACTGACAACTTGACCTTAAACTGTGTGAGTTCATGGGAAATTTTGGGCCACCAATGATCCCGGGCGGTCCTTTTTGTTAGTTTAAGTTATTACGCATTATTGACGAAGCTTGTTGCGGATTCTATCATTGTTAGATAAGTGCCTAGGGTGATGTTTGTTAGTTTTTATGTACCTAATCATTCTTGTTTTTTAATAAAATTGGGAGCTCTTGAAGTGTTTAACTGACAATTTAATATTAGTAAACATGTGTGTATATTAATACAATTATATCGTAAGTGGTAGTAAATATTATTCACACCATTAAGACATGTCAGACATGATATATTTATAGTCTGGTTATGACCAATAGCAGAAGTTCTTGGAAAAAGGAAAATCACCTTATGATTCAGTGATCAGCATTAAGTTACTTGAACAACGAGGAAAAAGAGGACTGCTATTATACTGACCACACACCAGGAAAAGTGCTAATTCGTTTAAATTAGTTTGGGTCATGCTTAATTAATGATTTGTATAGAGCACGGGTGTACCTACGGTAATTAGTGTAAAGCACGAATAGGGTAAAGAAGTGAATGCGAGTAAATGAGTTATTTATTTATTGAAACTTTATTGCACAAAAGAAAACTTATCGTACAAAAGGCGGACTTAATGCCATATGGCATTCTTTACTAGTCAAACCTTAAGGCAAAGCGGAAAAGATTGTGGGCAGTGCAAATAACAACTTAAAAAAATACGGTATTCCTATATACAACATATTTACACAAATACATATACACATAAATAAAATAAATACTTACATAGACCAATAAATACATACATAAATATACACTACATTCATACTTACGAGCGAAATTTTCAAACCTTAGACTACTCGGATCTGCCAGCAAAAAATAACGTACAGATTTCTTAAAAACGAATTTGCTCGGCTTTCCTGATCGCGGGGGCATCCTAAAGTTATTCCTCTCTACTGACAGGATCGCAAAGTAATAACTTACCAATAAGAGGTCCGATTATAACGACGAAAACCCCCTTGCCCACCATGTGAAGGCCGAAAGCCGCGGGCAGCTTCTCGAGCGGACAGTACTCGGATATGGTGAGGGTGAAGTTGCTGAGGCACATCCCTCGGAAGAAGCCGCAGATAGACAGCCAGATCATGAGCGGCACCCATTCCCTCTGCTCGGCTAACACTGGAACAGAACGGGAGTTTTAAACATAAATGAAATAAATGAATTTTTATTCTGCAAGTACAAGACAGTCACTGATTTTTTGCCAAAAAAAGCTTATTACAATGATAGTTCTTAACCTACTTAAAATAAGTCAAACTGAATATGAATACAAAGAAAAAAAATCAATATAATGCGTTGTCGTACAAGAACACATGTCCGAATAAGCTATATGAATTATTAAGCTATTTCGGGCTCTGGTTTTGGACATGCATTTCTGTCAATTAGATAGTCCTCAACCCTGTAGGTAATAAGCCTTCGACATAAAAGATTTTTTCAAGTAATTTTTAAGAGCTGGAAAGAGTAGAGCCAAACTTTTATTAAAAAAATACTTGTGTGGGTAAAATAGCAGTGAGTACATTACACCTGATTACAGACATTACAGACACAATAAAAACACCCGGCACGGCAGATATTTAAAACCCTCTGTGATAACGCAAACTGTTTCGATTTAACTAACCTGATCGTGTAGCCGCTAAAAAGAAAGCTGATATGAAAAATATCATTTTCTTGGATATAGTCGTTCTGTCAAAAATAGGGGGCAATATTAATCGCACCAATATATCAGTGATGGCGGTCATCGAGAGGCAAAACGCCGTATCCTCCATATTGTAGCCCAAGTCCCTGATGAAGAAAGGCGTTAACATCCTAAATTGCAGCTCCCCGCTCCAAAACAGCGAGAGCCCGAGTAAAAGGTTCAAAAACGACCAGTCTTTCAGTAAATCCAAGTCCATTAAATCTATGAACTTTCTAAAGCCTTTCTTTTTCTCCTTCTCTGGTTCAGATTTCTTTATGCTTTTCATTTGTAAGGCATCTTCGTCTGCTGTCTGAAATAAAGAAATTTAAATTAGTTTTTGCGTCATATATGCGGCTTCTACTTTGAAGAGTAAAAAGAAAGTATCATCACTTACATCGAGATACAGCTGCAAGTAACTGCCCGTGAAGTCCATATTAGATATGTTGGATATGACGGACACTTTTCTCCGGCGAACCGCCTCGCTCATGTTGGCGCTTGACGTCACACGCTGCATCGCCGCCACGGACACGGAAGTGTTCAAGCTTAAACCTAGGTTGGCATTCTTCTCAAAGTCTTCAAGTGGTTTATCACAGGTTTTGGCTCGCGGCAGACCGACCGTCCGCACCGACGGGTGGTTCATGTTGCTATGAGACCGCTGGCTCGTCAGTTTAGGCATTGGATGCGTTACTAACGGATTTATTTCAAACTTATCTACTTCTTCTTCATCGCTTTCCATAATACACTCCATCTCCTGAAACATTTTTACGAAAGGTAATGTATGTACGGTACGTTTTGATAAAAAAAAAGGAATGGCCAAAGTAATGCTGGTCTTGGCATGTCAGAGGAACATAGTGTAGGTATCTGACGTGTCTCGAATTGAAGAGCAAAATCAGTCAGGTCCAAATTTCGGGCAGACCCAAGAATCGACTCCCAGCATAGCAGTCGAGTTAACTATAACTCGTATCGTTATCTGTATCTCGAAACAAATCAAATAAAAAAAAAGAATCGGTAATTTATACCAACCTTAACTGTCTGCATTTCGCAGTCAACCGGTACCTCCTTGAGATGCCGTTTGACAGGCTGCAGAAGGCAGGAGCCCAGCACGGCGTGGAAGGCCAGACCGCCGAGTATAACTACCGCCCACCGGAAGCCGTACTCCTCGAGCAGTATCTTGACTAGTTGCGGCATCACCATGAGGCCGAAGCCGGTGCCCGCCATGGAGAGGCCGACGGCTTGGCCGCGCTTTTTGGAGAAGTAGTAATTCAGCGACACAAAAGATGATGAGGACGCAAGACCCACGCCAAATCCTGGAAGCCATAAACATTTTTTTTAAACGTACGCGCCACACATGATGTACACGAGTTAGCAGGTCGACCACGTAACGCGTGTACGTACTTACGTTCTAAGCGCGGGACGACGGCAAGAGGCCAGGCGGTATGACGCTAGTGCCTTGGAAACTGGGACGGCCCTTTATTTGGGATGCCATATGCGCAGACACCCTGGTGCCGTCCCACTTAAGCACTACATAGCCGAGGCAGCAAAGTGCCGCAAATACATCGGCCTGATAAACCGGCATGTTTTTGCAGCTTTTGCTGTCGAAACGCTCGGACCCTGGAGCCCAGGCACTCACCAATTTAATCAGCCTAATTTTTAAAAAATGGCCAGAGTATCCGGAGACCATAGGGCTGGCTCGTTTCTCGTCCAACGGATCGGCATAGCTATCCAATGAGGGAACGCAGCCAGTGTTATGGGGTTGTACCTTATTTCATAGACTACATTTTTATAGAGTTTCGTTTCACATAAATTGATTCTCATATTATTATTTCATAGAACAGTCATTTCGCTGACTACTTGCTCTGTAGAATTTTTAACCATAGATTTTTGTTGCAAAGAAATTTCATTTCCTCGATATTTCTGTTCTCAGAATTTCAAATCACATATTTTTAATACTTATATTATTCCGTTTCTGCAAAACTTATTGCCTAGAAAATACTTTTTCACACCTTTCATTTGGAAAAGTAAGTTTTGCTCCACGACGAGAGGGACCAAAACGCTACTTTTCTGTTCAAGCTACTTTTTTAATTTATACATTGGCATTGGAACATTTGTACGCAATGTGCCAATTGAACACAGATGTTAATAAAATAATCGATTGTAATTTCATCGTAGTCGATTCAAAACGAACATATTTCAAGTTTTAACTATAACAAAGTTGTATAAAAAAAAAATATTTCGTAATATTTAAAAATTAGTAATAAAAATTAAGATAATTTAGATATATTTTAACAATAGTTTTTTTAAATTTCCTCATAGTCGGTGTGCAAAATAGTATGTGTCACTCGGTAGCAAAATTATTTTCGTCTCGGGCGTAAACACTTGTATCCCTCGCTGCATTCAGGATACAATACACCGCCCTCGCCGTAAATATACTATTTTGCTCCCTTGTGACACAAATAACTATTATAGATTTTTTTTCGCATCAACTGAGTTTCCAGATTATCGTTTCATCGAATCATCAATTTGCAGAATAGTAACTATGTAGAAAATTTTATTAGTTCTTTCTTTTAAATAAAATTTTATATTGCGATATTCATGTTATAGAATTTCAAATCATATTACAATATTTATCCGTTTAGTATTCATATTAACGCAATTAATAAGTAAAATATTTTATTGAGTGGTATGTTTTTAACTACCCACTATGAATTCTGTTTAACTCACCATCGCTTTTTTTAAGCAACGTTTTGTGTAGAATTATGTTACATTGCGTAAATTGGAGTAAGTAATTAAATAATTATTGAAAACTGTCGGTTCTGGCGCTTCGCCGGCCGCTGCCGCGGCGGCACGCTCGATTCGCTCGCTCGGCTCGCGCGCTGTAAGGTCGCGGTTCAACCTAACACTCCTCCTCGCTTCGCTCGTCGTCGTACCTACACGGACCTGCCTTAGAGTAGAATAGGTAGAAATCGTTTTCAATATAATGAAAAAATTAAGGCCTAAACTGATTGAAAACTGGAAATGATTGTATCAATTACAATGTTAATTAGAACATAATTCTACTTCTTAATTGATAAAGTTTATAACTGAACAAGTTAGTTTTTAAAATTAATTGAATCGTGTGTCTGAGAAATATGTTTCATTCAAGTAAAGAGGCGGTGAAACAACAATATGCGAAATAAAAATACAAGAACCAAATATTATATTAAAGTACTTTCTGTGAAACGATTTTATATGAAATTTCTGTCTGCGAAACAAAAATATACCTAAGATAATTCTACTGTTTGATAAGTCTGTTATTTAAAAAAGAAGGAAAACAAAGCATTGAATGGTACTTATGAGAAATATGTTTCGTTCAAGTAAATGGAAGTTGAAAGAATAATATTCGAACTAAAATACAACAAATTCTATGAAATTTCTGTCTGTAAAACAAGGGATCACCGTCTTATGGGAACCCTTTCGGAGGGATCCGGCCCTAGCGACCTTTTTTGAATTTTATTAATATTAGGTTACTTACCGTATTACAATACTGTACGCCGATGACGAGGTTCTATAGCAGAATGTTTGGCAGAAGTGCAATCGGTGGCGCAAAAATACTAGGAGGGCTGACCCTAATTAAATTGCGACAATAGCCGGGAGAAAGGAGAAGAAGATTAATATTAGGTTATTTAAGTTTATTAAAAGCTTTTATCTACGCACATATCATTAGTGCTCTAAAATGCGTTCAGAAACCGTAGGAAATGACCAGCATTACTACAACCGATTTTACTATGAGAACTTGCTTGTCTGATGTGGTAGTAGGTAAAATCTGTACTGTAATGTCATTACAGTACAGATTTTTGATAAATTTGTTTCGTTATGAGTTTAAATTTGGAACAGCTGTCAAAACTCAAGTGGGTCTCTATTCTAGTATCCATAGATATTAAAACAGTTTTAATACAAACCGTACGACATTTGATCTCGAGTGATATGAATATAGGGACTTCATTCGTTTGTCTATGATTTAAAAAACAAATCATTCGTCATGACGGATGATCGAATTGCCGCCATTGCTGTTGTCATTTTATAGTTGGTTTTTTGCTGTTACTTACTACTGCTTATGATAGGTGTGTAGATAAAGTAGTGTATGCAACTGTACATAATTAGGCCTTAAAACACTCGCTGACGCTCATTTCATAAAACCACACTCGTATTTTAAGGCCTCTCATTATGGATCAGTCGCATAAACTACTATTATTTAATTTGGAATATATGTATGTAATTTGTTCGGGTGGAATCTTGCGAGTTAAATTTGATCCACTTCCCGGAAAATTTTGGGTATAAGTACAGTTTTGATGACAATTTAATATTATGGTACCATCGAGCTGATCTGATGATGGAGACAGAAGGTGGCCATGGGAATTCAATACTTAACCGACGTAACCCCGTTGAGTTTGGGCTCGTTAGAATCGTCTCAATGAGTAGTTGATGATGGTATACAGAAAAGTATAGTTTTTTACAGAAACTTATTTTAATTATATTATGTCATATGTTAAATAGCACTACGAGTATGATCAATTATACAGTACTCTTTATTGCACACCTGATGTACAAAACACAGTTACAATTAAATAAAGTCATCATCATCATCACATCAGCCGAAAGACGTCCACTGCTGGACATAGGCCTCCCCCAAAGAGTACCAAAGTGACCGATCCCGCGCCAACCCGCATCCAGCGGACTCCCGCAACCTTTACCAGTTCATCAGTCCACCTCGTCGGGGGCCTACCCACGCTGTGCCTTCCGGTACGTGGTCGCCACTCGAGAACCTTTCCGCCCCAACGGCCATCGGTTCTACGTGCTATATGCCCCACCCACTGCCACTTAAGTTTAGCGATCCGGAGGGCTATATCGGTTACCTTGGTTCTGCTGCGGATAGCCTCATTTCTGATGCGATCACGCAGAGAAACTCCCAACATGGCCCTCTCCATTGCCATTTGGGTGACTTTGAGCCTTCTTATAAGGCCCATAGTAAGCGACCACGTTTCAGTGCCATATGTCATCACTGGCAACACACACTGGTCAAAGATTCTCGTCTTGAGACACTATCCCTAGTGTCTTAAGACGAGATATAATATTCCCATATTGGACGAACAGATTTGCCGTAGCTTCCCGAACGCCTGCCCAGCCGAGTCGGATTCGACGATTGACCTCTTTCTCGAGTTGGACCTACCTAACTGGATCGTCTGTCCTAGTAGGTATACATAATCGTCTACAACTTCGAGCGTAAAGTGTCCGATTGTAATGGGAGTTGGTACTACACTAAATTACATGGGTATTTGACATGATCTTCGTTTTATCCATGTTCATTCTTAGACCAACTTGCTCGGAAGCTTTACTGAGGTCATCGAGCATCGTACTTAAGTCGTCCATGGTCTCAGCCAAGAACACTGTATCGTCAGCAAACCGAAGGTGAGTGATGTACTCGCCGTTGACGTTGATGCCTAGCCTTCTCCAGTCCAGAGTCTTGAAAACGCCCTCCAGTGCAGCGAAGAAGTAGAATTAAATAAAGTACCAGAGTATCTAAAAGTCTATTTTTATTTGAATTTACAGTTGGACTGTGTGACGGGCGTTGGAAACATTACGTAAATACGTAATTACACCTCACTGTTGTACGGCGGTTCAACAAAATTTTCTTTCCAGTGCTAATTGGCATGACTGACCTAACTTAGGTACGTTTCTAAGAATACCGTAATGGTTACTAAATATAAACTCCATGCATGAAGGTTACTTGTGTAAACAACTAGACAAAAGCAAAACAAATTATTTACTTACACCTAAATGAGTACCTAATTAGCACAAGCACCATTATGGCAAATTAACTGCTAGGATTCAATTAAGACTTCGTAGCGTATAATCACTCTATTTGTGATTAAAAGCTAGGAAGTTAATCATGTTATTTGACTTTTGGATGTACGAAAACACTACGATAGTTGATACGAGTGGCTCTGAAATATTAATTTCATCTGTACTGCCAACCGGCCGAAAAAATTAAACTCCTTACAAGCGTGAGTTTATGAATGACTTATGAGCAGAAATTAACGGAGTTGGTATAGCAATATCAATCAAAATTGTTAATTAAGGTTAATTTTAATGTTATTAACGCTAGTTAAGAATCACGATTCAAATTGCTTATACCAATTCCCTTAAGGGGGCGTTTCGGAGTGGCACCGCGCGAAGTTTAGGTTTTTAGCGCTACTCACACAATGATCGCGGCTCACGCACCGCACACGCACACATGCACGTATGCACAGCGGGTCGTCGGACTTTGACTCGCCAACAAAATTGTAACTTTGGATTTTGTTAGCAAAACGTTCGCCCGAACCGAGCGCGCCGCAGCCTATCTATGTGGACAGTGGTTTTGTTCGGCCGAACGGATTATGGTTAAAGCAATGACGCGTAATTCAATGTTGGAGAGGCAACCGGATGACTCGCGGTATTTGAGCTCCTGAAGTGTTGTGGAACCCTGTGCAACCCGAATTGAGCCAACTGTGACTGGTTCGGAAATAGGAGGGGGGTGGTAAAAAAAATTGTCGCGAGGCAACCGATTGAAACGCGGTAGCCTGAAAGTGTGTACGCTGTTTATATAATGGATTTTTTATGCCATATCCCTCCTAGTGTGACCGGAGACGAGTAAACGAGCGAAGAAAAAAAAATAAAAAAATGGCAGGCAACCGCTTGAAAATTGGCATGCTTGTACTTCATCACATACAGACACTGTGAAAAAAATGCCATCCCTCCCGGTCCCGGCTGGGCGGTTATCGAGCTGTCAGAGTTGGAAGCCGGAAAAAATGGTGGTGGACGAGAACTTAGGAAAAAGGTACTTAAAATCATTGAAATCGGATGGCATTTGTTTTTCGAGTCTTATATGATGTGTTACATGATATGCACAAATGTCATCCCTCTCCCATGAAATTTCATCCCGCTGTGGCCACCCTTACAAAGGCGAAATTCGACAAATTCGGAATACGCGCAATAAAAGGTTTTGCAACAATTGCCATGGACAATTTTTGCTTGGGAGGCACGGTTGCCTCCCGACATTGAATTACGCGTCATTGCTCTGAATATTAGGCGAGGGCGATTTTTGCCATATATATGTAGGAGGGTCGGGCGGTACAGGTGGAGATTCATTATTTTCCCCACTCTCGTTAACCATGATATTTCACGAAATAAATCGATCTACACTCTTTAGGTTTAATCAGATTGATTAGAATTACAAATAGCGCTACACTCTTTAGGTTTAATCAGATTGATTAGAATTACAAATAGCGCGAAGCAATCATAAACCACTCGGATGAAAACAGATTACTAATTCTGTAACACGGAACGTGGTGAAGTCGGTACGAGGTTGGGAGCACAACCGCACTACAGCTCGCGTCTCATTCCAAAGTGAGTTGCATTTTTTTATGTATGGCTTTTACTCCTTGCTGTTTTAGCAAGGTGGATTTGCCAATATCAGTATAATAAGGTATAAATGGTATATATATTTGACATTACACACGAGGAGAATGTTCGGTTTAATTTTGACGGTTTTTGGGGAAGGATCAGAGTCCGGAAACCTAAAACAAATAAAAATTATGGACATCACAGACAGTCACATGACATTTACAAACGTTATGAAAAAAAGAGCGGGAAAGTGGATGACAGAGTTTTAATCATGCCAACATGACGGATATAGTGGAAAATATATAATAATATAATAGATAAAGCGCATGTTTTAAAGTCTAATGTTGTGTACTTGGATATATTTCAAGAGAATAGCGGTTATGGGAGAGTCCATTGAACAGAGAAGCGAGTAGAAGTTTATAGGACGTGGGATGTTCTTTGTTAATACGTCGTACATTGAATAACTAAACCTCAGACAGTTGAAAAATATGTGATCCAACGATCCTTCATCGAGCCCACACTCGCACAAAGAGTTATCCCGCACCCTGATCTTGGCGAGGAACACCGGAGTGCAGTTATGACCGAGTCGAAGGCGGCAGATGGTTGAAGTAGCCCACTTGGGGGCCTTCCGGAAATTGAAAAACCATGGCTTGCAGCGAATCACGGGTTGAATGCCACCTGTCTGGATGCATCCCACAAGTTTAGCCACGAGTCAGACAAGCTGGTTTGAGCACAGGTCAGTAGGTAAGAACAATATACTTTTCATCACACTTGCTCGTCAACGGCGTTTTTACTTGCGTGCGTACAGAGCAGTTATAACCGTTTTACCTCCCACGGGATGTTAAGTTTAGTTTTAAAATATAGAACCCACTCATACTTCACTTCGGACTGAGGATGCTTCCAATCAGCCAAGGTGTATTTCATATCTTCAAAAGTTTGCTACAACCAACTTTTAATATGTATAAAACATATCTTTATATCTCTGCTGAAGAACTACAGACCCATCTCACTTCTGAGCCATGTCTATAAGCTGTTTTCGAGGGTCATTACAAACCGTCTCGTACGCAGGCTAGATGACTTCCAGCCTCCCGAAAAAGCCGGTTTCCGAAGAGGCTTAGTACCGTAGACCACATCCACACGCTTCGTCAGGTTATACAGAAGACCGAGGAGTATAACCTGCCTCTCTGCTTAGCGTTCGTGGACTACGAAAAAGCCTTCGATTCGATTGAAACCTGGGCTGTACTACAGTCTCTCCAGCGGTGCCAAGTTGACTATCGCTATATCGAAGTGCTGAAGTGTTTGTACGAGAACGCCACTATGTCAGTCCGACTCCAGGACCAGAACTCGAAACCTATTCCGCTGCAGCGGGGAGGCAGGCAAGGAGATGTTATTTCTCAAACTGTTCACCGCTGCACTGGAGGACGTTTTCAAGACTCTGGACTGGAGAAGGCTAGGCATCAGCATCAACGGCGAGTACATCACTCACCTTCGATTAGCTGACGATATAGTAGTCTTGGCTGAGACCATGGAGGACTTAAGTACGATGCTCGATGACCTCAGTAAAGCATCCGAGCGAGTTGGACTAAGAATGAATATGGATAAGACGAAGATCATGTCAAATGCCCATGTAGTACCAACTCCCATTACAATCGGACACTCGAAGTTGTAGACGATTATGTATACCTAGGACAGACGATCCAGTTAGGTAGGTCCAACTTCGAGAAAGAGGTCAATCGTCGAATCCAACTCGGCTGGGCAGCGTTCGGGAAGCTACGGCAAATCTTTTCGTCCAATATTCCGCAGTGTCTCAAGACGAAAGTCTTTGACCAGTGTGTGTTGCCAGTGATGACATATGGCACTGAAACGTGGTCGCTTACTATGGGCCTCATAAGAAGGCTCAAAGTCACCCAAAGGGCAATGGAGAGGGCCATGTTGGGAGTTTCGCTGCGTGACCGCATCAGAAATGAGGCTATCCGCAGCAGAACCAAGGTAACCGTTATAGCCCTCCGGATCGCTAAACTTAAGTGGTAGTGGGCGGGGCACATAGCACGTAGAACCGATGGCCGTTGGGGCGGAAAGGTTCTCGAGTGGCGACCACGTACCGGAAGGCGCAGCGTGGGTAGGCCCCCGACAAGGTGAACTGATGACCTGGTAAAGGTTGCGGGAGTCCGCTGGATGCGGGTGGCGCGGGATCGGTCACTTTGGCACTCTTTGGGGGAGGCCTATGTCCAGCAGTGGACGTCTTTCGGCTGATATGATGATGATGATGATGATATCTTTATATTAGACTGCAATTTAATGTTTCATAAGTAGTTAAGTGTTAGTATGTAGTTAAGTGTCTATGTAAAACGTTTTAAGTGTTTTTAAATCGTGGCTGTATACCGAAGGGTCTTTGCCATACGCGCCTCACGTCAAATTCAACAAAATGGACGACTGACATGTTGCAGTTTTTATTACGATTTGCATTAATTTCTTCTAAAATGTATTTGTTTCCTCGCAAATGTGATGAAAAACATTGTGTATAACACGGGGGCGTAAGAATATTGCAAACTCGAGTCATCAAAAGCCCTCCGCCTTCGGCGTCGGGCTTCTGATAGACTCTTGTTCGCAATATTCCACTTACGCCCCTCGTTAAACAATGTACTATTGTTATGGAGTTGTGTGCCTGTCTCAATTGCCTGTTTTGCCCAAGTGTCCGCCCATTCATTGCCGGAGATGCCACAATGACTAGGGATCCACCCGAGAACAATCTCAAGGCCCTGGGTCTCACACTAGAGAAGTTTTTCTTTAATACCCAGAATTAGAGGGGATTTATTTTGAGCCTTAAACTGATTGCTCGCTAAGGCTTGCAAACAGCTCCTGCTGTCAGTGAACATAATAGCTTTTGATATGTGATGTGATTCCAAATATGCTACTGCTTCCAGGATTGCAACGGTCTCTCCAGTGAATATGGAAGATTGTGGAGAACATTTCAGAGATAGGACAATGTTATATTTTGGGATCCATACTGCTGCTCCAACACACCTTGCTAGATCCATCTTGGAGGAGTCAGTAAATACGGGTAAATATTCTGGCCACTTTTCCAAGAGTTTATTGACTTTATTATTGGCTCCTGGGTCATCTTTAAATACTTATGCCAAAATCCGGAATTACCTTCGGGGAGTAAGTTATAGTTTCAAAGCTGATTTCAAATAAAGGATTATGTTGTGATCTGTATAGAATGGTGTTTACATTATTTAATTTGAAATAACTAATTATTATTTTTGGAAACTCTTTATGGTGACAATATTTGTTTTCGGCAACTTCCAGAGCAAGAGACCGCAGTCGAGGAAGCAGCATGTGACCGGAGCAAGCGCTTGCCCTAATTATAAATCTATCGGCCAAATACTGTCTACGCAGAGAAAGAGGGGGTTCGACGCACTCAATCTGCATGGCATTCTTAGGAGAGGACTTCATGGCACCTAGTATGATCAGTAAACACTTTGCTTGAATTAAATCCAATTTATTGAGGGCCCCCTTATTGCCGGGCTCCAAGATAAAAGAGCCATAGTCCATTTGACTGCGTATGGTAGCATTGTATAGCAGCTTTTGGCAATAAGGATGGGCACCCCACCATACACCTGACAAAGCACGTAGGATGTTAATACCCTTTTCAAATTTTCCAATAATGTAATTAAGGTGCGGTACACCAGACATTCTACCATCTAAAATTACGCCCAGGAATTTGACTGATTCCCTACTGGGGATGCTTTCACGACCATATAGGACATTTGAGCTGGGGATACTCCTTTTGCGGGTGAATGTAACTGTGCAACTCTTGGATGGTGATAGAGTTAGCCCATGCTCATCAAGCCAGTTTTTGAGGTAGCTGAGAGCTGAATTGATATTGGCAGAGGCTTTATCAATGGATTTATCCGAAGTGTACAACACAAGGTCGTCAGCATACTGTAATACACTGCAAAACGATGACACGGATTGTTCTAGGTCATGTGTGTATATATTATATAAGAGAGGACTAAGTACAGATCCTTGCGGTAGTCCTTGCCACAGAGTACGGGGGCTAGAATATGTGCTGCCACCTCGGACTTTGATACACCTACCCATGAATAGTCTGGAGACAATGTTCACAATCTTCACGGGAATGCTCAGGTGTAGCATTTTTGCTCTGAGCACCGGAAGAAGGACATTGTCATATGTTGCCGAGATATCGAGAAAGCATCCCAGTAAGTGATCATTTTTGAAGAATGCTAATCGGACATCCGACGTGAGGATGCTTACACTGTCCATAGTACTCCTGCCCTTACGGAACCCAAACTGGGAGTCGGCCAGAATACCTCTGTTCTCAACAAACCATTCCAATCTATTTTTAACCAGATGTTCTAGGATTTTCCCCATAGTGGCTGATAAAGCAATTGGGCGGTATGAGCTTGCATCTTGTTGTGAGTTGCTTGTCAACGTGTTTCCCACTCCACCTCCATGTGACAGCTGTCGACTGACACTTGACAGCTGTCAGTGTTGGTAACTCAACCAGTGCTGTCAATCTCGTTCCGAACAGACCCAAATCGTATATTGGATTTGACGTTCCGTTGCACAATCCACGACATATAGATTATATGATTATAATGTAAGTATCAGGAAAAAATGTTCGTTTCGCGGCACGCTCGCTACGCTCGCTCGGCTCACACTCTGTAGGTTCGCGGTTCTTCCTAACACTCCTCCTCGCTTCGCTCGTCGTTGTACCTACTCTACTGACTGTTGATCTGTTGTACTGACCTGCCTCAGAATCCACCAAAAAATATAATGCTAACTATACGTTACTAATAATAGTAATTATCATAATTCCAAAGCAAACTTTATATTTTCCCAAATGACATTTGACGATTGGTTTTTTGTCTAAGCAAATCATTTACTTCATAATTATGTGCCACATAAAAGTTTGTTGTAGTAATGCATTATAAAAAAATATGCCAAATAAGCATAGTGCGAAGTAAAGTAATGCCAACGATTGGTTTACCAAATGAAAATTCTGCGAAAATTTGGTTGCGAAGTGAAATTTAGCGAAACATTTCGCCGAAAAGGTAGTATACCATTTTTGCCCTATAGTTAAATATCGAACTCGCTAACAAAATTTCACGAGAATCTTGAGAGATGCGACCTATAGAGGTGACAGTCGGACAGTCGGACATACGATAGCATTTTTGCACTATAATTAAACATCGAACTCGCTCACAAAATTTCACGAGAATCTGTTGAGAGATGCGACCTATAGTATAATTAGATGTAATTGCTAATTACTACCCAAGCCTTTTTTATGATCAAACCGAGGAAAATATAAGCATGTTGTTAAGTTCTACGTTATTTAAATATGTTAATCGATGAACATAAGAATAATTTTCTTTTGAACCACTGTGCACTCATTTTGTGTAAGTACACGGTTCAATCGCGATCTGTCAATGCGGCGCCAAGCGACGTGCTCTCGCTCCGGAGGCTCGCGGCCGACTGAACGGAACACGGCCGCCGCGAGCGGTCGCACTTGTAGTGAGCCGGCCGCTCCATACTAATTCGTATGAAGATTTTGAGCGTAAAAATTGGGCATCTTTGTGATTTTTTTACACGAAATAAGTACATATTTGTTAAGAAATGAAGATTGCAAGGACTTTTCTATAGTTTTAACTTTAATATTTGATAAAATTCATTTAATAATTCTTGATACTTACGACTCAGTTGTTACAATACGGGAGTGCGATTTCCACGTTTTTAGTGATTTTCAGATTTTTTTTTTTAAACTTACCCATAAGCACTATCTCAAATTGGAATGTTTCAAGAAGAAGTAGCATTCATTGGCTAGCTGTGTAATTTTTTTCAAGGTTGTGGAACATCGTTTAATTCTCTTACATTCCCGACTCTCGATTGCCCCCTGCCGACCCTTAACAATACTGCGCTGCACCGAAAATGCTACAAAATGTACTCATACGATGTCTGCTTATAACTCCTTGCAATTGGTTTTTAATATTTGCCGGTCTGTATTTCCTCGAGAGATGATGCGCGACCCTGACGCCCCTCTTATGGTCACAGACAATATTGATAAACGGCATCAGTTTTATGCCTGCCTGCCACTCGTAATAAATATCGTTGTTTTCCAGCTAGCTGTTACAAGGTTTCAAAATAAAAACGTATGATGTAAGATACTACATGCCGTATTAGTTGCATCCGATGAGTATACATTTGCCTTAAAGAAATGTAACTCGAGTTTTTGTATTCGCACAGTATTGGTAATATCAATACTATACACACCTCGCTAGTTAACTACGATCGGAAGTGACGGAAAACAAGAGCTAACAAGGTTCGTTTTAGTAGCTCGTAAAATCGTTACACACAAGGCATACACACCATACAAAGCGTATAAATTATTAAAACATTTGTCCATAACAACTATATTTATATGATTCTGCTGAAGGCTAATTAGTAAGCTGTTGTTGTTGAAATATAATGAATCATTTGTTAAGCGTTTAATCATGTAGTGACAAATGACTCGGGTCATGTTATAAGTCAAAGCCTGAGCACATTAACGATACCAGTCGCATTTTTCTTCTTTTTATCAATTTTGTAAATATCTCAATAAGTTCATAAAACTTTATTAAATTAGGCACAGCAGTATTAATTATGTCAAAATATACTCATATTTTATCCTACATAAGGACAGGGATCCTGATATCTTAACCATTACGACCTTGGAAACAAAAAGTGACCGGCAATGATTGCCAGACACAAAGGTGTTGATAAGAGCCCTCGTTACCTCCACGTGCGTCATAATAACACATTACGAGTACTGCAGATACCGGTAAAATTGAAATATTCGGCCTAGTATGTATGTATACCGATTTTCTCAAACTTGTAATTGGTTGTGATTTTTTTTTAAACGGCTGTATTATGCTGTGTCACAAGTGACAAACTGATAGTGAAACAAGAGTTCACTAAGCTACGGTAAATTTTGTATGTACCTAATTTCATTAAGGACCTCTCGTCTCGCCGCAGCCGTGAGAGTTCGCAACCTATCAAAGATTTCTTTACATGTTTGAAAACTTTGTCAACATATGAAGAGACTTACCTCCTAAAATACTGTAGGTGGCCAAGATATGGCCCATGCTGTTTGCGGGCGCGGTGAACAGCAAGCCCAGGGCGCATATGGTTGAACCGACGAAGCAGACCTTCCTATAGGAGAAGGTCTTTATAACCGGGCCGACGAAGAAGCCGGAGAAGTTGACGACGCAGTCGAGCGTGCTGCAGATGACGGACGCGCCCGTCGTCCGCACCTCCAGGTCGTCCAGCAGATCTTTGAACAGGAGACCGAACGACGGCTCCAGGGAACGCGTTGAAAACTGGAATTAAAAAAAAAAAACAGAATTTATATTTCGGGGATTAACAGTGGCGCTAATTGTCCCAGTGGATCCAGCCGCGTAGATAAGCTCCGCATTGCACCCCTTGCGGCTACGTTCACACGGAGGAATATTTTTCGTATACCGTATACGAGATTTTATCGAATATCGTAGTGACACCAAAGGGGTTCGAACCTCTCTGGCATACCTAAAGTTGCAAGTACATAAAAATTTGCGTTTTGGTGTACAGGTATAAAACGTATGCCAATCGATAGAGAAAATTATTACAAACAACAAACACTCTTGGATAAAATGTCGTAAGTGATATACTTTTTGAGCTATTTCAGTTTGAAAATATAAAATATATTACAAGAAAACTACATTTAATTGATTTAAAAGTCCATTATCATCAGTCTATAGCATTCCGCGTCACTACTAGTAATAAATTGGGTTATCATATTGATAAAATATTAGTATTAACATTGACACATTCAAAATATATACAATAATGTAACAATGATTTTCAAAACTCACCATTAGCCTCATTTTCAATATCGTGCCTCACAATTATAGAGTCTAGAACGCCTCAAGAGCCAGTGGTGGTGTTTCTTGGTGACGAGCCCATGACATGACCCACACAAATCTCATGACGTGGGAACAGCAACCAAGAGTTCGATTACCCAATATTACCTGCCGTTGACCGCTGCTGAATTGATGGTTGGCATACTCTTGGACACAAGGATGATGGTTTAGGTATTCCTCACAAAGCTCATAACTTCGTATTTGTGATCGCGGACGGCGTCCACCTCTACGGAGAGCAGTACTAATGTAATGCCGCAGAAGAAACGCCGTGACCCTGGCGGGCCTAAGTTACATGAAATCGCGTAAATATCAATAATGATACCTATAGATAATTCACAAAAGATAACAACTTTTTCTAAAATGTATTTGTTATCAACGCTTAAGCACGGTACAAGTCAAAATGATAAACTGTGTGTGTATGTCACTTGCCCCACGTCGCCCCAATGGGCAAAGAAAAACCCAAGAAGACAAGGGAGGGTAGACCGAGATCAGCCGGTCGAAACCTACCCTCCGCCAGCCGCTCGGAAAACCGAGCCCCCGCGCTTTATACTATTATTTTATTACTATGATAACCCAATTTATTACTAGCAGTGACGCGGAATGCTTTAAAATAATGAAAAAGGACTGTTAAATCAATTAAATAGAGTTTTTCTTTTACTATATTTTATATTTTCAAACTGGAATAACTCAGAAAGTATATCACTTACGACATTTTGTGAAAGAGTATTTGTTGTTTGTAATATCTTTTTCGGTCTATTGGCATATATTTCATACCTGTACATTAAATATCGACGTTTTATGTACTTACTTGTAACTTTAGGTATGCCAGGCTTCATACAAAATTGTTCGTTCCCCTTTTGTATGGCCACTTTGAAAATCATTCACACGGCACGGCGTCTATGCGGGAATATCTCGTATTCGAGACATATTTTTTACCGTATACCGTAGGGTCTTGCCACCGGGGATGCGAGATTCTCGAAACGATTTTATCGAATGCGATGCTCAGTGGCGCTTGTGTTTCCGTTGTTTCGTTCACACGGACACTGGTTTCTCGTATACGAAGTGAATGGCGGCCACTTATAAGGGAAGACCGCATACGTGAAAAAATCGAATGGACCTCTCACAGTGCGAATGGCCGTCTCGTTTACGTTAAAACCATACGCGAGAAAATATCGAATCAAATAGTCGCCGTGTGAACCTAGCCTTAGGCCCCAAGGGGAGGTTTTCAGGGATAAGAAGTATCTTATAAAAATGGCCTTCTCGAAATCGTTTATAGCTCTTTTAATACAAGCACTTACCTAAAGACACTTTAGAGCTACGGTTTCACTTTAGCCTACTGGTTCAGACATGCGGCTGTCAAGCTGCGGTCGTGGGTTCGAATCCCGGCTCGTACCAATGAATTTTTCGGAACTTACGTACGGAATACTTGCCGTTAGCTTTTCGGTGAAGGAAAACATTGTGAGGAAACCGGTCTAATCCCAATAAAGTCTAGTTTTCCCTCTGGGTTGGAAGGTCAGATGGCAGTCGCTTTCGTAAAACTAGTGCCTTTGCCACATCTTGGGATTAGGTGTCAAAGCGGACCCCGGGCTCCTTTAGGGGCATTACCGGGAATAACGCTAAGGAGGATGATGACTTACCTAAGTATGGCAAAAAGTGGATTACTTTAAGTAAGGCAATGCCTGTAACACCTGTGTTTATCATCACCTGCTTTTCGACAAATAAAGTTATGATTATGATCATACAAAATACAAATACAAAACACCTTAACGATTAAACAATTTCAATTAGGTAAATACAATTGTTTTGTATGCATTTGAGCGTTTGTATATTGGCTTTCATACTTTCGATTACTATAGAATTTAGTCGTTAAACATCGAGTGCAATGGAAACAAAAGTAAGTATTTTATGTTTTTTTTTATTCAGGCAAGGATTTTTTAAATAATATTTGTTTAATGAACTTTAACCTGGTATAAAATACTTTTCATCAAGGTAACAAAAATGAACAGATGTGTTCTTGCCTCTATCGGCCGTAGCTCCTACTGATAATCAAATACGCCGCGCCGTTCGCGTCATCGTTATTATGATTTGAACATAAAGGTTCGATTATTTATATTTGTACTGTTGTAATTTTAATATGATTTTATCATATCAAATTCACGTAGGTTAGGCAAGCCTTCCTTATTCGATGAAGAATTTACAAAGAAACATACATCTGCACTTGTAGTCAAGTAAAATACGATGGCTTATCAATCAATTCATCTTTATTGAGCTGTATTTGCGTGAATATCACAAACAACTAAGATTACCACATAGTTAAGTAGTAAGTTTGTGCCGAATGTTTCCAAGGATCAATGATGAATAGATTTAGAGATGACAATGACGGCAAGTCACTTGCTAATATAATAGATGTAGGTACTACGTACGTACTGCATGCATACCTGTTAATAATTTTGGGTAATTACGCAAACCTTATTTGCAGCACACAAACATTTTTAAGTATGAACATGCCAATTAATATCTACATATGTTAAACTAAAGTCTCTGTCGCGTAACTTTTACCCCCTTTTCAATTAAAATATAAAAGCGTTAAATAGATAAAATGTTGTAATTTGTTGGGGTAGTGATGAAACAGTATTTTTAAAGTAGGTATCCACTTTTTGAATGGCCGAGAAAAAAAGTGTCAGAATGCCATATTGGTGATCTACACTATTGAAAAAAAAACGAAATGAGACTTACTATACTTGTATAGAATTGGAGAATTTCTTTACAACTAGGTACAATTCTGTTCGGTTTTAGAGGCTAACGCAATTTCCAATAAGTTGGCCCTAATAGATTTATGATGCAACTTGGCAAAACAATAAATCGCATCAAGATAACCTGACAAAGACCATTTCCGTGGTATTTAGTATTTTACGAAGAGCCAATTCATCATTTAATAAGCACTCATTGAAATGTAGGCGTGCAATAAATACCTAAACTGTAGACACCTAAAGTAAGCACCAGTTGAAAACGAAAAAAATTTAAACAAACAATGTATTGAATTTGACATTTAAAACGTCAAATTCAATACATTGTTTGTTTACATTTATTTTGTTTCCAACTGGTGCTTACTTTACTCAGTGTCTGCTTGCTGATATAGCGCACCTACCCCCAACCGCCAAATGGAAAATGTCCTTATTAAAAAAACCCTTTGATGATAGGATTCAACGTAAATAAACGCTACATTTTTTTTTTGTCGACTATCAGGAAAAAATAGTCATACGTACTTAAATTAATGAGTAACCAAAGTCAGTCGCTACTAATAATGTAATAGATCGGGTTTAGTGTTTACACAACTCGAAAGAGATTTTACTCACGCCTGTCTCAAAGGAAATTAAAAAAAAATGATGAAACAGAGTGTCGCATACGCAACGCACTCGAGAGTAATTGTGTCAATTAGCACGTGAGCACAAAAGGCCCTTTAAAGCAATGATAATTATTAACAAAGTGCTCTGTTGTCCGCAAACTCGCTTTTCATAAAACAAACAGATGTCGGATTCATTTGGTTTAATGAACTTTAACATTCATGTTTTAAACAATGAAATATAATAACTGGTAAACCGTCATCGAGCATTGATAATATTGGTAAGGTATAATGACACTGGCATAATACCTACTGTAATCTAGTTTCTTACCCACAGAAAGTTTTGTTGTAGATTGCTTAAAAACCGTAGGTAATTTAATGTACGTGCAGTGGTATTTTTATCGTTGACATCGAGAATGTCATAATATTATTTACGAACCCATTGAAATCACTGCTATGAAATGGCTATGAACGACAAACCCACGAGCGACGCGGCGGCGTAATACCTACTCAGAATACGCTACGTTAGCATGAACTTCCAAGGAAACATACAAAGTAACGACGCCGACACGTCACAATTTCCACGGTCAAACACCCTCCTTCATAATAAGTATCTAAAATCTATAAAAGAGCAAAATTAAGTTGAAGCTGACGTTTTCCGCGTATTCTCGTAAGTCTTTTTCATTGGTAACGTAATAACCATTCTCTTGGACATCGGGACACAATAATACTGGTGAGGTAGGCACAGCGATGTCATCCCGCGCGCTCGAATTTGGAGCAGCCTGACTGGGGAAGTACCACAGCTGCCTTGCAGAAGACCACAGCCATAATAACACTGCTACTTGCTCTGTAGTAGTGTTGTGTTCCTGGAGACGAGCAAGGTCGCCAGAGCTCCCGAGGATGCGTTGTGTTGAGAGCGAGGGAACTTGTTCCTTCAGCTGTCAACACGGCGAATCCTCAAAGATATCAAGGGTCGGCAACGCCCATGTTACTCCTTTGGAGTTGCATGCGTCTATAGGCTGCGGTGTCCGCTTACCATCAGGCGGGTCGTACGCTTGTTTGCCACCGTCATATAAAAAAAAAAAAAAATTAGCAATCCAAAAAATAGTCGCACTCACATTAACTAAGCTGACTCCTAAGCAAACCATCCACGCCCAGCCGCCGTCAGGGGCGACCTTCTGCGTCGCGGGCGGGATCATCTTCGTCTGAGC
Organism: Epinotia demarniana; assembly: GCA_945867215.1. Taxonomy (NCBI): domain Eukaryota; kingdom Metazoa; phylum Arthropoda; class Insecta; order Lepidoptera; family Tortricidae; genus Epinotia; species Epinotia demarniana. The sequence goes on from OX244262.1 coordinate 18,761,410, forward strand.
ACCTTTGCTCTTCTCCACCGTCATGTTGAGCCTTCGTCACCTTTGAGACTGCAGAAGAAGAAAAAATTAAGAAGTTTGTTTAAGGGCAACATTACAATATAAATCACGACCCTGTGTCCCGAGCTAGGAAACCCTGTGTTACAGGACCCAGTTTCCTCTTTCGAAATACTTAACCACGTATCTACTCGTAAACAAGTGTACAAAGAGAGAAAAATTCAACTTAAAACTAAATACCTATGCCTATTTTTAGATGGCTAAATTGTGTGCGCGTGTGTAAACAGAAGCTGGTACTCTCGAGCGCTTCGGACAGTAAGCCTCAACATCTTCAACATCACAGTTCCGATTTGGTAGACATTAATTGTTACGAATGCCGGAGTTAATATACCTGGGGATGACTGAAGACACAAAACAACAGGAAAGAAAAATTAAAACGATTTTAATTGATAGTCGATGAGATTAGGACATTATATGATGAGTCACTTTCCGCTACAATACGAGGAAAACCAGGGGATCGGCTACGGGTTTATTACCCGATTAAGGCAGAAGAAGGGTTATATTTTCCGAGTGTTTGTACATACTCATGCAGCTTACACATGTAAGAATGTCTATTTCTACGGCATGCTCTGCAGCCTTAACGACTTCATAGATTTTAACATATGTGACGTGAAGTCAATTCCCTTTTAGGGCCGATTTTTCAATCTAAAGATAAAGTTATCCGTCAGTTAAAATTATCACCATCTTTTTCTTAAGTCATATGAAAGAAAAGGACAGAGCTAACATTTATCTGACAGATAGTTTTATCTGGGAATTGAAAAATCGGCCCTTAGTCGTCGTGGGAGTGTGAAGGTAATATTTAGGTTATTTATTTATATTAAACCTATTAAAACAAATCGAGTAGAGTTAATAAAAAGTTCTTTTAACGCACAATCTAAAATAACATGGGGAAGTGTGTGTAAAATTGTATTTTTCTACTCCTGTACCGTTATCTGTCATTTATATAGGCTTTAGCTCAAATACAATAACCGATAATAAGTAGTCGAAAAACTCTATGCTCTATAGCACATAAACGCACTCTTTAGTGTACTTTTATGATTCATACATTTTCCATACTGTTTACCACGATGTCAAATCATCTAACTTTTTTTTAATCAGCCACTATATTTCAGTGGTACCAACTTCATAAGCAAATTTTTCGAAATAGAGAGTTTTTATTTACTATCAAATATTGGTAAAACATAAATTATTTACTATAAATTATCATGGATTATGTGTTAATATACATATTTTACCAATTATTAGTATTATAAATTTATAAATATAAACCGATCCGATTCGGTTCGGATCCAGATTCAGTTTTGTTTGGATGGCAAGTGCAAGGAAATTAAAAACAAAACAGACCATAAACAAAGACGAAATATAATAACTATTCGTTATTAAAAACTTCTTAAGATTTGATTCGTGTTTGTGAAGTGAAGAAAAATGTGTACGTTCCTTTTAAAATAGACGAAGAAGATAATAACTGCACCGCTGAAGACATTGCGTGAGTAGTAATAGAACTAACGGAAAACTTACTGCCTGAAAAGTCAAATCCTATTCATTTATAATTAGTCGTAGAAAAATTATTTTATGCAACGGTGTATAACTTGGTCTTAAAACGCTCGTGGCGTCTTTAATTGCTATGCTCGCCAAGGCTCGCATCGCAACTCACGACACTCGCGTTTTAAGACCCTACTTATACAACAGTTGCATAAAATACTATTATATGTTTATAAGTTTGTATGTTTTGGGTACTCTCTGGAACTTCTCATCCGATTTCTAATTGCGTGTAGAATGGACTTTCTGAATCGGCTATGTTTTATCACGCGGATTTGCCTGCGTCCGTTTCTTTGCAGTACGCGGGTGAAGCCGTGCGGGCAGCTAGATCCCGTCCTCTACCGGACTTCCGCGATTTCCCGTCTGTGGATTTAAGGCCCCCACTCATCGAACGCGGATCGTACGCCGCGCAGAGCGGGCGCGGCGCGGATGAAGCGGTATATTCACACCACAGACGGGCGGGCGGCGTGTAGTAACAGTAACGAGGGTCGGCGTTACTACCGCGTTGGACACGCGTTGGTCCCAAAGGGACGGCAAAGATAATATAAATACTGTTTGAATATATATCCAGCGTAAATGGACACCCAGACGCCGCCGACCAAAACTCACTAAGTTTAATCTTTTAGAGGAAATAGGTATATATCTTTTTTATTTGTTTTAGATTATACCGACGTTATCACTTGATAATAGTTTTAGCAAACTTAAGGGGAGTATAGTAGTTAAATGCGATACTCAATTGACGGAAAATATCACTTGTGATGTGAAAAATATCACAAAAAACGCTGTGTAATAAGTACCTAAATCAATCAAACTTCCTATCTTTTTTACCACTAGTAGTACTCACTATCCTATATTATAAATGACAACAAAAAAATCGCGCTTTTGGGAGTTATCGAAGGTGCATTCATTTTACTTAAGGAACTTTCACAGCTCAAGCACCGCGCTTGAACCGCTTCGCTTCCCATCCGCGCCGCGCCCGACCCGCGCCGCGCCCGACCCGCGCCGCGCCCGACCCGTGGCCACGCTGCCCGCCAGAAGACACAGCCTAGAAGAAAAAAAGCCCACGAAGCGGTCTTACGGGTTTGAGAAGGAATCCGCCAAAAAGGGTACATGAGATGGCAACCTCCACGCCCACAGCAGGCGTGAGAGACGCAAGTCGCGCGCGCGGCACAGATTATATAGGCCGCGGGCCCGCGTTCGGACCATCGGACCGCGTTCGATGTGTGTTTGAAGTGTAGTTTCAATGTTTTACATTGGTTTTACAATTACGCGAGCGCGCGCCCGATCCGTAACCGCGATCGCTGTGTGGAGGCCTTTATAAATATCGTGGTTTTTACTTTTTACACTCATGTCGTATATTATATTTATTTTACACTTCCCTTCCCACTATAAAGCCAAAATACATGCACAACGTTCTTTTTAAACTGTAGATGGATTTATTAGAGGTATTGCTAATATTTTATTCATATTTATTTAATTCGGGTTTGGAACTGGGATTAGAACTAGTCCCAGGTGTACCTCAAAATATATGTTAGTGTCGTAAACAATCCTAATAGTGTGAAATGTGGGAACGTGGGTGTGGGGGGTGTATAAGGGAGTGCAACTGATCAGTTTTACACGGACAAAGGGCGCTAGTCTCTGTAAAATGTGTCGAGCACTCCCAACAATGACATTGACCGCTCTGCCAAGATTGAAAATACTGTTCAGTACCCTATCTGGAATTCAATTGAAATAAATAAAATTTCAGGACGAAACCATATTCATGAGCCTTTCGACGAATATAAACTCGAATCAATTACGTAGTAGTCTTTAAACCTAAGTACCAGGAAAGTGTCTTCGTGTATTACGTATACCGAAGTGATACTGTATTTTTTATTTGTTTTATTAATTAGGATTCCGTACCTCAAAAGGAAAAATTAACCCGTACAGGATCACTTCGTTCTCTACTCAGTTATAGCATACTAAGCATTTTACTAATGCAGTTACTCGAAGCTGTGAAAAAATCTATCTACTTATCTGAAAAATAGTGCGGAATCCTGGGTGCGCGAGTCTACATTTATATTTACTTTAATTACTTTTGTAAATAAAGAAAACAAAGCCATGACTTACGTTAGTAGGTGTTTTATGTTTATGTGTCCTTCTATTGGCAAGAAAATTGTCAAGTTAGCATTATGCGGGACGCCAGGCCAACTAAACAATTAACTTATTTTGAAGGCAAGCAAACTAAAGTAACGTGAAAGACTAAGAGAACGTGTTCGTCGGATTTAGAGATGGGTGAGACGTGTATATGCGAGGTGTATATACCCTCCTCTACCAAAAGTGAAGCTGATAAATGCTGTGTGTTGTAAATTATGGTGTCTATTAGGTGTATGTTCATAATCTACGATAATAGACGATGTACTTAGAACAATGAGTTATTAAGGCGTTTGTATTGAAAACAAATGAAGTGTAAGTACATTGCCATCTATATAATCAACGATAGATTAGCGATGTTACGTCTTTACTGCTAAAATATGTAAATTAGTAAATTTCGTTGACCATTAGTATGTAAATTACAGCAACGTATTTATATTCCAGCTCTTTGAACCACATGTACATTATGACTCGGATACAGGCGATAAAGTAACGATAAAGTTGAGTTGGTCAACAAAAAAAACCGTCCGACCTAGTACCCAATGATTAAGTAGGTATTAAAAAGCAATGACAAAGCCCGTTTCGACGTTAATTTGCTACTGTTCATAACAAGTAGGTGTACACATAACAAATTCATTGGACGGCATAACCATAAAGCCAATGTACTCACGTAACGCAAGGTATTTACAGCAGTAAAATGGATGAAATTAGCAGCAACCAGCATCACAAACGTGTCAGCACTACAAACGATGGTCAATCATGATAGGCAATAGTTACTATCAATTATTTGAGTGCCAGATCTGAGTTCGCCGGCAAAGGCAGAGTTATCAAGAATTGTTGCGAACGCCGGCCGGCCGCGCGCATCGACAACAAACTGCGAGTGGGTAAAAAAACTATAACACGCGACTGGTTCGTGAGGCCGAGCCGAGTTCTGCCCTGCTATTCCGTAACTTCTTTAACCTCCCCTCACCGTTCACCCACAAATATATCTTGACGCCGCGATTTGTAGTTACTAAGCGTAATGGGCTGTTATTCGGAACGCGCTAATGCGCGTCAAATCACCCGTCACGCCTAAAGAAACTAGACCTAGATCCCACTATTCTGTAACTTGTTTTATGTTCAGCTCATCAACGCTTGGCTGTTATTTTTTACGCGTTCATGCGCCTCGCCCCACCCGTCACGCCTAACGAAAGTAAGACTTGTACCTAGGTTTAGTTAATACCAATCGCGGCGTCAATTTATATTTGTGGTTGAGCGTTGATGTGAGCTTAAAAGAATTTTCAGGATAGCGGGACTCTTTACGCTTGGTCAAATCGCGGCATCAAGATATATTAGTGGGTGAACGGTGAGGTGCGGTTAAAACAAGTAGCAGAATAGCGGGGCAAGTGATACGGCACTGGGAGCGGCGTCCAGATGATAATATACATACTATCGTAAATATACACACGTGATAGCGAAGTGGTCAAAACGGATGTCAAGTGTCAACCTTTACTGAGATTTGCATGTCGCTATAGTCGATTTCTTCGGAATAAACAAGTAAAGTGTGTACACAACATGCGATAAGACGAATCAATACGGAGAGATAATAATTATGATGATATTGTTACATTTAATAAGAAGGCCATGTGTTAGCAACAGCCAGGTTATTTTTTATCTTACGCGTAATATACAGGAAAATGTATAAAACCGTAACCGACCCGACCCAACTCTGTTCTTGGTTCTTGTAGTTAGTCTCGTGGTTGTACTTTGCACTATGACGAGTAGACGTCAAGCGGGGACACCGGGCAATGTTAGGCCCGGCCGCAGCATATTATGCGAGTACGCGAGAAAGAGACGGATACACGCTAGTGGCACGTGCCCTTCGGTCCAAGCCGGCCCCACGTGCTGTCTCGGGTCCACGACGCTACCACTGACGGACAGGCTTCAGTAATTTACGTCTCTAATGGTGATGGATAGATATAGATTAATGTATACAGCATACATTGTGCCTACCTTGTTTGCTAAATAAAATACAAAACTAATTTTAGATTTTGTCGTATAAAGACTATAAAGTTAAAACATGAATGTATGGGGTAAACTGCGCAACATCCCGCATTCGCGCTTGCGTTCCTTGTAATACGGAGGCGGAGTCACGCGGGCATCTGCAAGTTACAATTAAAAGTAGGTAAAAATTTAACCGACCTAACTAACCGAAAATGTTTCGCAATTTGGTTGATTTGGCGACACTGAAGCTGAATATTGGCATTAAATGTACTTAACCCACGCTAGAACCGAATCTGCATACAACCAAACCGGTTATCAATATCATCAACATGTTATACCAGCTGCTATACGTGTGAATCGCTAAAATGCCATCGACGTTTAAGTAGATATTCATTAAATATGTTTTTCATACCGTTGCTAGATCAAGGTCTACCAAGAAACGCGCTGGATCTCCGAGAAAGGACAGGCCAAGCAAATGTGACAAATGGGTCATACCTACTCAATACTCATGTGAGGTTCTAAGATTATTTCCTTGTGGCTGAAATCTGAATATTTAATTTGTGCATCACATCACAGACCACAATTAGGCCAGGGACACTAAGGTGTCCTAGTCCTTAACTTTTATAATAACGAGAAAGAAATGATGTATTATTCAAACCCAATCTTGATTCGAAAATCCGTCTTAGATCTCGCGATTTGCTTCTTTTCATATCCAATGCATAGGTATGCTCTTGTGAAGCACCAACTGTAGAATCACTAGAAGTCGGTTTTTGATTGTTTTGTTTGAAATTTTGTTATCTTCTCACTGGACGTAGCTCAATTAAGTTCCTGATGATTAATGTTGGTTGCTCTATGTATATTTTTTTCGCAACCAATCAAGACATCGAAAAGAGTCAGTGTCAGTCAAAATCATTACAAGATACAAGTGAGCAAAATACGTATAAAGTAATGAAAACCTTACCTTGAAATTGATGATTGCTTTAACAACGTAGGTCATTAAACACTTATAAGCTGCGGGCATATTTGGTGGTTTTAGGTGTTCTTGATGTTCAAAGGGTTAACACCCACGATTCCATGTTCAAGTATAGTTTGCAAATGAATAACAGATTGACAACGGAAGCTAGACGCCCAAGGTTGCCACGATTGTTAGCGATTCTATTCTAATCTTCTAAGACCTCCCGCGGCCGAACACAATAAACCTTAGGGCAGTTTATCAGCTCGGATAAAAACTTTGGTTTACAAATAACTCTCGATGTGTCTAGCGGGTCTACCTACTGGGACGTCCTAAAATAGCCTTCAATCCGCTGGTAACCTTGCGCCACACGGTGTCGTATGTCCCGCGCATACAATTCCAGTTTCTAGCCAATATACTCGCGTGACACAATCAATACTGACAATACCAAGAAACAACCTCAGCCAAAAGGGAATTTTGTGAAATAAGAACTTGTAAAATGAAACCACATTTATATTAATATTTAGGCAATGCTATTTAGATTTAGCATTCATTAGAAACACCCTATACATAAATACCTAATGATATGAACATATAATTTAATATTTGACCGTTTTTACTAATGCCTAGTCCACAATATTACATCAGTACCTAGGCATTGCACCTCACTACTTATATACATACATACATACATTCACGCCTTTATTCCCAAAAGGGGTAGGAAGAGCACATGAAACGTATGTTCCAGCGCCACTTTTAGCATAAATGTGGGTCTAAAAGATCGACTAAATGTGATATTGCAGTGATAGGTTGCTAGCCCATCGCCCACAACACACTTCAACCCTGGTCCCTTAGTCGACTTTCACGACACCCACGGGAAGAAAGGGGGCGGTGAAATTCTAACCCGACACCACGCGGGTCACGGACTTATATACATATAACAAAATTCACATAAAATTGTTACGGTAAATTTTTCATGGTAAAATTACTGCTTAATTATATAATACTTAAGTTCACCAAGGCAATAAAAGAAAAAAGCATGAAAAAGTCGGAATGATATGAACTTGGAATTTGGACTGTGGTATTCGGGACACATCAAGGGCCGCACGCAAATAACGTCGTCAAACGGAAGTAGGTATGTGCATCCATCCATCCATCCATGCTTATCATATTATTAGATCATTCAGATGGTCATCCAATGTCATAGTGTTACCCAGTTTACTCACCTACACGAAAAACCAAGTATATGTCCATTTTCTATATGAACACGGCAGAAAATATATTAAGGTTAGGTATAAGCTTTAACAAAACAGCTTGAAATGTAAAGTGCAACGTTGTTGCATTGCATGAATAAAGAAAAGTAAAAATATGACTGGAAAGTTTGTGAATAATGAATATGCCGAAAAAACGACTTCTCCTAACGGGCATTAACCCCGGCTGGTGTCAGACACTAACAAAAACTCAGTAAGTGTGGTGTTGCATGCAATATAATATGTGATCCATCGGCCTTCTCCGAGAAGATCAGAATCACGTGCCTTTGGGCATGTTGAAACAATGACACTAGTGTAGTGTGGTATTTGATACTAGAGTGAAATTACGTGAATACGATGCCACCATCATCACATACCATTATATTAGAAAGCGGATGGTGTCGATGGTAGCGTTGGTATATAAAGTTTATATACGCTACAACAATTGAACCACATGTAATCAAAGGGTTAAAGCAGGTTATACTTGTATAATTTTATATTGGGTCTGACCATAGGATGACGGCAGTCTTTTTGTTTGGCGGGGAGGGTTCATTCAAGGAATTAACAGGATTATGATAAAGGGGGGGTAAAAAATCATCCATACTATTGTAAGTTGTATGTATATATGGACAAGGACATACGAACAGTGCAAGTTAAATAAAAGCTTGTAAAATACGGTTCAAGCTGCTCAATTTACAAACAGTGCCCTACAAGAGTAATTATTGTCGACGTCCCGAACGAAGTAGGGCAAATGTTATCAGAGGCCGTCTTCGGGTACAGTTCGTTTTGCTTCAGTCGTTAAAGCAGATTTAATTTCCAAAGCGCAATAAAAGTCCGAAACTTTCCTCTGTTATTCGGGGAATGGCTCGGATACTTCGGCACGGCACGTTCAATCTTTATCCTCCCAAGTCCTTTCGTACACAACAACCAACGTACGTACAAGTCAAAATTCTAATCGAGTTTTGAACTTTGATAGTTCAAGGTTCTAATGTCAAAATCGCAAAAATCAAGCTGAGAATAAAACGGCGATGTCAATAGATAATTAATAAGCAGACATTGATAAAAAATACTATCGATGAAATCTTATATGTCATACTTAATCTTATATGTATGTGTATCTGTGTGAGACGAAAGAAACGAGAGACACAAATAGTCTACTTTTCTCCTTCTCGCGTGATGTGATCAAGAAAACGACGTGACACCAAAAAGGCCGACCATTTTAGCAAATGATAAACATATCTAAATTGGACAATAAACAGGGAGCACTTAAACTCGAGTAGGTATCTATGCAATCAATATCTTAAGTAATTGCGATTAAACTTATCACATCAGAAAAGTCGGTCATTGGAGGGAACGGAATTGCAGAATGTCACGTGAAGAGAAGTTGATTTTGTAGCGATGATTTTATACTGATGACACAGTAATACCTATATGCCGCTGGGTGATTCATTTCAATTGGTTATCATTTGCAATTGCTATAAGGGCAATCACAGTGTATCTCTGTATAGGTATTTGCTCAATGCTTATGTGTCTGTCACTCAATCTTCAAAGTAAATAAAATTGCGGATTTAAAGCGGTCGGCAACTACATCCGTTTAGAAGCAGCGAACTAGCACTCAATTCTAGGTAACTTTCAAGACAAGTTGATAGTCACGTAGGCTCCGCAAGCGATTTTAAGTAAGTGCGCGGTGGAATCTTACATTGTCAGTTAACTCCTCCAACGGCTAGATACTCGGAACAATGATACCTTATAAATGCCATGACGTCACAGACATTGGCCTACGTGCAGACTGCAGACGTCCACCCTAAGTTACGTTGGCCGCAATAAGAATTAGGAAACTTACATGTTTCCTAATTCTTATATTAACATGATCAAAATTACTTTCATATGAAAATCTATTCTTTGGGGAGATCTAGGCATTACGAAATACCAATGACAATCACATGATTGAATTTGAACATAGCCGGGGGAAGGGGGAACAAACTATAATTATAAATACCCGACTGACAGGAATAACAATTTTCTTAACATACTTATTGAGGTATACCTATTACATCTGCGAAGAAATTCAGAGGTGTATGTGGAGTCCCCAACCAACATGGAGCCCGTTCTCCACATCTCTGGGGCCTGTGCCCATCAGTGCACATGAACCTGAGGGGCTACCGCGAAACGAAAACGAACTTCGTTCGCGTATCACCGTCTTTGTCGCTCGAACTAGCAAGTGCGAAAGAGAGGGACATCCACAAACGAAGTTCGTTTTCGTTTCGCGGTAGGCCCTCTGACCCTAATGTGCACGGAAACGAACGATCGAACGCGACAAAGTGAACCAGGTTAATTGTTGACTAAATGTTTATGTCTATAATCTCCGAATCCGACCCCATAACAATACCCTCAACTCGTCAATTGTAACCCATTAATCCTTACCAATTCACACATTTCAACAGTTTAAGACCATATTTAAATTATTAAGGTTAGCAAATAAACACTATATACTTACAAGTAAAGTTTGTATTAACATTGCGATTTAATAAATCTGCAGTTAATCGCCGAAACGATTCATCCATTTCCATAAATCCTAAAAAAACAAGAACTGAACCTAACTATCGAACCTGTTCACAAAATTTCACGAGAACCGGTCGAGAAATGGGACTTGTAGAGGTGAACATTCGGACATACGAAAGGGTTTTTTTTTTAATGTTATAGGAGGCAAACGAGCAGACGGATCACCTGATGGTAAGCGATTATACCGTCACCCATGGACACCTGCAACACCAAACGTGTTGTGAGTGCGTTGCCGGCCTTTAAGATGGGAGTACGCTCTTTTCTTGAAGGTTTGGAGGTTTTTTGCCCAAGCTGAAACGGAGGACTTTTTTCGCTTCGCTCGCTCGTTCAATTATAAAGAGGTTAATGTTTATATGTTATTAAGGTTGTTCATATATAATGAACCTTCCGGATCGACATTGCGGCTATGCCTGCTGTGTTCCTTAGACGAAATTCCTTGTACCACGCGGCCGCTGCCGTGCGGGCAGGTAGTGTAGGGGTACAACATTAGCTAATATGTCCTTTCCTCCTCACTAATCGCTATACAATCTATTACATCTATGAGCTACGTTGTTGGATAGTCTCAACTTCGCCATTTCTTTGGAACCTATATTTTGGTGTTGTTGGCCTGAAACATATTTCAGAAACTTCTTGATTACGGAAGCAGAAAATGTGGACTCGAGACAGCTGTGATATCCAGTCAGTTGCCGCGAACTGTTTAAAACGTACGCGCGCCGCATGCGTAAATATGTTTCGCGAAATATTTAATCAGATCATCACGCGCGATTGTGCTCCTCGACTTGTCCTATTACCGCGCATCTATAAAACATCGTACCTATTATTTGCAATCCTCGCTTCGTTAGTCCAGATCAGATACATTATAATACCGATATGGACGACAACATCAACACGCGACGGCAGAGCTACGCATCGCGTCATACGAAGATTATACGTAAGAGAAATATGTGATTATTTATAAAGACTTAGATTGTTTAGAGTAAATAAAGAACCCAGTAGTTAGAATCCCCATAGTAATTATGTACATAAAACACCCTCTCATAGCATTCATTTGATATTGTAAACATTAAAGTAAAATCCCAGTACAAATTGTATTAGAAAGAGAGAGGAGATGTTGCCTATGCGCGAGCGCAGCGCGGACTGGCCGCCATGGAGGGGAGGGGTGTATAGCGCCAACATGACCGTAACGAGAGCCGCGGCCACCGAGCCTGAATTAGAATTTAGTACGGCGCATTTTCACTTTACAATTAATATGTTTACATTTATACCTTTACAACGGCTCATCGTATCAGAATGATTTATATATTGTTAGAAAGCTTATTAAAAGTTCTATTAAATGTTTAAACTTACAAATAAGTAAACTCAGTAGGTTCAGCGCAAATGATGAATAAGTGTTAAGAAAGGGACCGAATTACGGTTTGCCCGATTTCCATGTACGATTATTCAGATAAGAAAATATTTACGAACCCTACTGTACTTATAAGATCTCAAGCCATATTAGAACTTTGTAAATCAGCTTAGTCTTCCACCCATTAATATGTATAACATTCCAATAACATCTTGCAATGTAAATTAGTCAAGTCAAAGTGGGCGTAACCTTTATTGTCTCACTCAGCACGTCTTGCTCACCCACTAGCAGGTATAAATAGCAGGTACGGCCCGGAGCAAATCAGTGTCAAACGGAGCCTCCTGGAAGTCACAACAAGAAGAAGAAGAAAACTACAAAGTAATAGGAAGTTAGGGACTTGAAATCAAGTCACTTAGGGCAGTGATAGGGCAGTTAGGGAAAAGTAAATAAAAGTCTATTTCTCGTTATTCCTTCTTTTATTTTGGTAACATCGATTACCCAAAGTGTCTGAGGACACGGGCGAAGCCCAAACACACCATTCGGGCGCCGAGTGGTGGTACGCGCTGTCCGTACACATAGGGGCGGAGCTCGTCCGTCGCCGACTTGTGTCACGGAGCGTGGTCGACGCACTGTCCGAGCACATAGGGGCGGAGTTCGTCCGTCGCCGACTTGTGTCTCGGCACTAGGTCATTCTTAGGTGACTGTGAGGGGCGAGCATTGCCGCGGCCGGTAGCGCGCGCGCTCACTCGCCCAGCCGACGCCGCCGAGAGCGGACGTCGCTCACAGTCGTTTTGGTCCTTCGAGCCGGATCCGCTGGATCCAGATTGTGTTTGACGTACCAACGGGACGTCAGAAGTTTTCAGGGCACCAGGTTACGGGCCCATTTGTACCGCCTAGGAGGCATTCGCGCAAGTCAGAGCGCATGTGTTTGAAAATTCGTGTGAATTATTAGAAGAATTGTTGTGAACTATGTACGAGATAGCCGCCATGAGTACGGCATATGAGAGTAATATGTGGAATAAATATACCCCGATGTCGGAATCCAGGAGGAGGCCCACACTCAACGCGACATCGGGACGCGACAGATGTATAAGAAGGAAATTATGTAATACAGAGACAGCCGCCGCGCAAGCACGCCCGTGGGGCAACTACGCCGACACACGGCGAGAAGGGTTCGACGAGCCATCAACAAAAGTGACTGCGAGATATTTCGAAGCCCTTCTAGATTTCGAAAAGAGCGAACATTTAGCCGAGATATTGGAGGCAGAATACAGGAAACGAGCAGAGTTCGAGCTACAACAGCAACTATGTGATATAGAGAGTGAAGAATTGGCCGAGGTATTGGAGGCGGAATTCAGGAAGCAAGTAGAATTCAAACTACAACATAAACTATGTGATATGCGAAAGGAACTCAATAGACAGCGTGCCTTGGCAAAAAGGTTCCGAGAAGAGTCCGAGTGTTTAATAAGGGACGAACATTCAAGCGGCGGCACCATAGCAAAACGGATAGAATCTGAACAAAATAAACACTCAAGCACAAGCAAAATTACGAGGCCTCAGCAAAGGGAGGCCAATTATGATAACGGCCAGTCACATAGGCACCTACAGACCGCAGGTTGCGGTGCCACATCAACGGGACTCGTCGACACGCGCGCAAATTCGACGCCCACGGTGCCGAGCAGCACCGAAGACATCTCCATGTCAACGACCATGGCGTCAGGGGACGCCATGGCCCACCTCATCAATGAACCAGCCGACGATCGCCCGTGGTTGGTTGCGGTCATCAACGCTACTAAGCCGACCCGCTGTCGCCCGCGGCGCCGCAGAACTAAAGCATCGAAATACGCCGGCGCCACATTACCCTCCATCTCAGAGGAAGACTTTCCTACCGCGGCGCCTGAGCACGCCGCGGTCACTGCCACTATACCGACCTGCGGTCGCCCACGGTCGGTCACGCCGGTCAAGATATCGACCCCCGGACCAGCGGGGTCGATCACAAATACAGCGCCCGAGTACGCTGGCGTCACTATGCCCTCCGACCCGGAGGGAGCCACTCCTACCAGGGCTAGCGAGCCCACACCGACCCCCGGACCAGCGGGGTCGAATTTGACTACAGCTAAAGAAAACTCCGCACGCAACGAGGCTGCAAGGGCCAGTACGCCCACATTAACCTCCGGACCAGAGAGGTTAATCTTATCCGCGGCGCCTGAATACGCCGCGGTCTCCGAGCCTGCAGGGGCTAGAACGCCCATCATCCAATCAACTCGAGGGCGCAAGCGGCGCCTCGACTACCCACCGGCCCTCCGACCACTGGACGTGTCGCGAGAGGCGGCGACTAAGCGTGTCGCCTACATAACTTACTGCAGGAGCCAGCGACCGGCACCATCTGCCGGCCATTCATGCACAGCGCCCGAGAGCGCCACTGGCAGCGAGTCTGCCGCCACTGCCGTCACTACAAGCGGCGTGACATCGTCGGTGCGACGGCGCAAACGGCGCCTCGCCGACCCATCGGCCCTCCGACCAACACATACGTCGCGAGAGGCCGCGACTAAAAACGTCAAAAAGAGCAGCGGGAACCCACAGCCGGCACAGCTTGCCGGCATCTTCAAGCCACCACCGGAGCCGCCGGAGCCTCCAGACAATACGGCGCCTAGAGGGCCCGTCTATTATCGCCGGAAGAAAGTGAAAATTAAAATCGGCGATCGCCAGGTCATCGCCGACCCGCCGGCCTACGTCATGGTACATACCTAGTGTTAAAGACAATTAGTGAAAAAAGAAAAACAACAATAATTATAACAATATGAAAGTAGGCCACGTTAAAAGAGCAACCAGTGGCAGTGATTATGTGAATCAGTGAAAGTGACTAAGTGATAACACCGTTGCAACCAATAGTGCGAGGCTTCGCCTCACACTAAAGGGGGAGAATTATGGACGACAACATCAACACGCGACGGCAGAGCTACGCATCGCGTCATACGAAGATTATACGTAAGAGAAATATGTGATTATTTATAAAGACTTAGATTGTTTAGAGTAAATAAAGAACCCAGTAGTTAGAATCCCCATAGTAATTATGTACATAAAACACCCTCTCATAGCATTCATTTGATATTGTAAACATTAAAGTAAAATCCCAGTACAAATTGTATTAGAAAGAGAGAGGAGATGTTGCCTATGCGCGAGCGCAGCGCGGACTGGCCGCCATGGAGGGGAGGGGTGTATAGCGCCAACATGACCGTAACGAGAGCCGCGGCCACCGAGCCTGAATTAGAATTTAGTACGGCGCATTTTCACTTTACAATTAATATGTTTACATTTATACCTTTACAACGGCTCATCGTATCAGAATGATTTATATATTGTTAGAAAGCTTATTAAAAGTTCTATTAAATGTTTAAACTTACAAATAAGTAAACTCAGTAGGTTCAGCGCAAATGATGAATAAGTGTTAAGAAAGGGACCGAATTACGGTTTGCCCGATTTCCATGTACGATTATTCAGATAAGAAAATATTTACGAACCCTACTGTACTTATAAGATCTCAAGCCATATTAGAACTTTGTAAATCAGCTTAGTCTTCCACCCATTAATATGTATAACATTCCAATAACATCTTGCAATGTAAATTAGTCAAGTCAAAGTGGGCGTAACCTTTATTGTCTCACTCAGCACGTCTTGCTCACCCACTAGCAGGTATAAATAGCAGGTACGGCCCGGAGCAAATCAGTGTCAAACGGAGCCTCCTGGAAGTCACAACAAGAAGAAGAAGAAAACTACAAAGTAATAGGAAGTTAGGGACTTGAAATCAAGTCACTTAGGGCAGTGATAGGGCAGTTAGGGAAAAGTAAATAAAAGTCTATTTCTCGTTATTCCTTCTTTTATTTTGGTAACATCGATTACCCAAAGTGTCTGAGGACACGGGCGAAGCCCAAACACACCATTCGGGCGCCGAGTGGTGGTACGCGCTGTCCGTACACATAGGGGCGGAGCTCGTCCGTCGCCGACTTGTGTCACGGAGCGTGGTCGACGCACTGTCCGAGCACATAGGGGCGGAGTTCGTCCGTCGCCGACTTGTGTCTCGGCACTAGGTCATTCTTAGGTGACTGTGAGGGGCGAGCATTGCCGCGGCCGGTAGCGCGCGCGCTCACTCGCCCAGCCGACGCCGCCGAGAGCGGACGTCGCTCACAACCGATAATCTGCTTTTAGTACTTTTAGGCTTCATTCTGCCATTTTTGCCTGACGGCTACATCGTGTGACATACAACATAGTATTTGATAAAATAATAGTAAAACAGAAGTGGCCATTTTGGCCACTAACCCATTAATAGTATTCCATTTAACACATTATCATGATGATTATCAGTGTTGTTTTAATTAAACACGTCCAGGCACTGAGGTACAATATAAATAACATCCGAAATACTGCGACGGCCGGGTAAAGTGTGTTTAGACTATAGGTGTTAAAATCAAAGTGTACATTCAACTTTCGTAGTAATGTTTACGTAAAATAATACAATCGTGTTGTTCGTTCAAGTGTATAAATTTTAATGTTTAGCATGCAATTCGCAATTCTATTCAACGTTATTTTATATTACGGTCATATTTTTCCTGGGACTGATGATAACATTCAATCATTATTCAAAGATTATATATATCCAATGTCTGTAAATCTATATCTACCATACTCGACATTACTGACTTGGCTGAGCATCTTGCTGGTACAATGTACCTACAATCAAAAGTTTTTTTCTCCAATATGCTCGGAAATGTTCGCCTGACTGTAGCAAAAATACGAATGAGGAACTTCACGTACTATTTTTGTAAGATGAACATTTCCGAGTAGGGTGACCAGATGTCAGGAATTTTCCTGACATGTCAGGAATTTTAGACATATGTCAGGAATGCGGCCGGAAAAGGGAAATGTCAGGAATTTTCGGCAAATAAATGAAACAATAAAATTTTACACACTGTTAACTTTTATTTTAATCACAATAACAAAAAAGGTAAAGCCACAAGTACTATGGAGTTTCATAAATTGTAACTTATACTTAATCGTTATTATCTTTTTACGCGTAATAACAATACGCCGCGAGCGCGTCAAGCTCGCGTCAGGAATTTCGGACGAAAATCAGGAATTTTGTCAGGACTTTTGAAATTTGTATCTGGTAACCCTATTTCCGAGCAAATTGGAGAAAAAATATTTTCGAAATAAAATTCAAAACTAAATAAAATGCGTTTGGATTTCAATCCCGTTTAATATATGATAATTTTATTTACATAATATATTTGATATTGTGATCAATTTAAATGTTTTTTGTATTTTATGTAGGTATGCCAATTGAAACTGGCACCACGTTCAAGCCGTATCTACTTCTAAAAAAATATGTTAACCCATTCAGCGCCAATCACAACACGTTGACGTGATTGCGGAACACCCGCGAGACACCGATCACGTCACTGTGACGTTAAAATGTTTTTGTTCGCAACTATTTGTGAAATAGATATTATGATATTTTTTTTATCAGATTCTGCTCTCAAAGGCTATGTCTATCATCGGTTATATTTCGTTTTATAAAGTTAAATTTAGAAAGTCTACTTTTATGGCCCTAAAAGTATAGGTCGTGACTAAACGTGTCTGCTTACGTTTTTATATTCCATTGTTATTTCCAGCCTTTAGCGTTAATGCAAATCACGTAATAGTATCAAATAAATGTATAATAAACTTAATTCTCAATACTTTTAAACATCACAACACTGTGTTGTGAAATGGCTTGCGGAGGCAGGTAAATATTCGGCACTGCGTTTGTGTTTATCAATTTCAAACCTTAAGTCAAGTGAACTAAGTCCATATTTCTTTATATCTAATTTGAGTTATCACATTTTGCTGCACTAAATGGTAATGGACGGCACTGTTCCATTTTAGCAGCAACCAAGATAACAAACTTTAGTAGTAGGTAGCGATAACAATACAGTTGCAAATAAAAAAAAACTAGAATAATATTTTGCAACGAATTATTTGTTTGTAAAAACAATAGCACGCATAAACAATGAGAATTTCGTCTTAAGACTTATCATGTCAACTGCAGCTGCTACGATAACAGAATTTAACTTCTCCCTATAAGCTTTGATGTGACCGCTGCATAATGACTCACTGATTCTTCGGCGACACCTGACCGATAATCCTTTGTTTGTGTGTAGGGCGAGTCCTATAAACAATGTGAATTTAGTCTTAAGACTTGTCGTGTAATTTGCAGCTGCAACGATAACAAAGCTGACCGCAACTTACTGATAACGATTCTTCAGTGACAATAGACCGATAATCCCTTGGTTCTGAGTAGGGAAAGTTCCGCTATAGCACTTTGAAGTTATTATTACATTATGCCAATAGTATAAAATAAAATAGTCTTCAGTCTTGGCTTGCCTGTTGACTAAACCAGATCTCGGTTGTGTCTCTGTGTTTTGCGTGTGCTTTACTTTGTACAATGAACCCGACTATGGATATTGGTATTTCGAACCCGTTTAATATGACTGACCCGGCTATCCATACCCTTACTCCGAACCTGCCTAACACGAACGACCCGGCTGTGACTATTTGTGCTCCGAACCAGCATCACACGACTGACCTGGCTGTTGAAAACATGGATCACGATCTTACCTCAATGTTAGAGACGGCTTCAGCATATACCGGTAAGTCTTAAATAAAATATTGTAAATTTGTATACATATATTAAATGTTGTACGGTCAGGGAAAGATAAGCCTGAGATTTATGTATTGTATGTATGGTAACAGAAATATGTTATTCTCGTTATTAAACCGTCTGTGAGCAAACGAATAGTCTAAAACGGAGGTTAAATTCTCTTATTATAAATATACAGGGTGGATTCTATAAAGTGTACATATTAAAAGGGGTGAAATTTCAACCCATTTTATCAGTAAAACTGTTTTAATTTTTTTGAATCAAATCTCATACTTGTTTTTTAAAATATAGAATAGAAAGCATTTATTCGTGACAAAACGGTAAATATAAAACAGCTTGTCATAAAATCAGATTATAAACCCATGAGAAAGTTAACAATAGTCACTTGTAATTAATTATCGACATATAATTAATTATGGACTATTATTTTCATAGAAGGTGAAAATACGATGACAGAAGTTCAACTGATCAGTCTTTTGGAGGGTTCTCCTGATGAGTTTGACATCCAACTTGGTCACTGTTCTTCTTCGTCAGATTCGGAAGAAGAAGAATATTCTTCCCCGCCAAATGAAAACAGGAATGAAAGTGGTGTTAGTGCAAATTGGAGCTTTACACGAAAAACGTCTAGTGTTTCGGAATTTATTGAGACATCTGGATTAAGAGGTACTAGGAAGGAAAAACCTCAAGAATATTTCGATATGTTGTTTACTAGCACTTTTCTAGTTTTTTTAGTCAACAACATAAATAGATATGCCATACGATTAATAGAAGCGAACAATAATGCATACGCAAGAATTACGAAATGGAAGGATGTAACCATTTCGGAATTCAGGGTATTTTTAGGTCTGTTATTCCATATGGGAACAATTAAATGCAATAAATACGAGGACTACTGGAGTACCGAGGAATTGTTTGACTTTAAGTTTTTCAGTAGTCATATGTCAAGAAACAGATTTATGTTAATTTTAAGGTGCATAAATTTTTATGATGAAACTACAGGAGACAATCGATTAAATAAGATTTCAGGTCTTGTAAATTTGTTTAATAAAATAATGGACAATATTTACTACCCGGTTAAGGTACTCTGTATAGATGAATCCCTTGTATTGTGGCGTGGTAGATTATCTTTCCGCCAATTTATGAAAGGAAAGGCTAACAAATATGGCGTAAAATTATACTTACTTACAGATCAATTTGGTTATGTTATAAAAATGATTGTGTATGGGGGAAAATGCGATACCCGATTAGGAGGTAAAAATCATGTAACGAAGATTGTGAAAGATTTATTAGAAGGGAAATTGGGCGTAGGGCATTCAGTGTATATGGATAATTTTTATAACTCCGTCGACTTGGCAAATTATTTAGTAGATTCTAATACCCATGTCACTGGAACCCTACGTTCCAATAGGAAAGGTAATCCGCCAGAAATATTAAAAAAAAGTTAGCAAAAAATGAAAAAATCTCGATGTATAATGACAAAGGAGTATGTATAATGAAATGGAATGACCGGAGAGAGGTGCTAATGATTTCAACGGAACACAATAGTGAATGGCAGGATTACCTTTCCGCCAATAATAATGTAAAAGCCAAGCCTGGAGTCGTGCTTAACTACAACAAACATATGGGAGGCGTAGATAAGCACGACCAAATGATGGCGTACTATAACCCAGAACATAAAACCCTTAGGTGGTATTTGAAATTGGGAGTGCATGTATTTAGTACAATGCTATGTAACGCGCACTCTCTATATAATAGATTTGGAGAGAAACCAATGCCCTTGTGTGATTTCAGAAAACATATTATTCGGGCATTGGTTTCAAGTCGGGAAATTGCCAATTGTCTCCCGCGTCCTCCATCAGACTATCACGTATCATTCAAATTGCCAAGACACCCAGAAACAAACAGATTAAAACGAAAAAGATGCGTGCTGTTGGAGGAAACATAACAAACGTGTAGAGACGGGCGACTTTTGTCCGAAATGTCCACGACAACCGGGGTTATGTCAAGGGGCATGTTTCGTAGAGTATCACAAGCAAAATAATGTTATAATTAATTAGTTGATGATAGTTTATTATAAACAATAAATATTTATGAATTATTAGTAGCTTTTTATTTCCTTTGTTCCTATAATCTCAGTTAAATAAGCAAATTCAATGTCTGTGTTGGCTTCATTTGGTTTGCCCAGACAGTAAATGGATGTTCTCTTAATTTATACATTTTAATACTTAAATATGTTTTAAAAGATTATTATCTTACACACTGGTTAAAACAAAATGATGCATGAAACTATCCAACGCGGGCGGCAAAATCTTTTGCACGTCAGCGGCGCCATATGACGTCTACGTGTTGTGATTGCGGCCGGGCAGTTTATGAATGTATGGTGGCGTGTCGAGTACGTTCAAGCTGGAGGGCCGTGGCGGTGAATGGGTTAAGCGGGAACTTGATCGGTTATTGAAAAATACTCGGTGTTATAAATAAATAATAAATAAATAAATATTAGAGGACAATCTTACACAAATCGACCTAGTCCCAAACTAAGCAAAGCTTGTACTATGGGTACTAGACGACGATAAATATACTTATATAGATAAATACTTAAATACATAGAAAACATCCATGACTCAGGAACAAATATTCGTGCTCATCACACAAATAAATGCCCTTGCCGGGATTCAAACCTAGGACCTCTTGCTTCGTAGGCAGGGTCACTACCAACTAGGCTAAAGCGGTCGTCAAATTATAAGATTATTGAAAAGCACTATATCTGCCTTGGTGGGAAGGGCAATTCGTGGATTCGTATATATTGTCGAATTCAGCTTCGCTTCATCCGACAAAATCAATAACTCCTCCACGGATTGCTATTTCCTGGCCTCTGCAATAATGTATCGATTAGTACGTAGCTGGTTACGTGTCCCAATAACATATTATACATATATGTCGGAGGAGAAGTTTCATTAAACCAGCGATATCAAAGCTCACAATGTACCTAGCCTTCCGGTTCAGGCATGCCTGTCAAGCGATGGTCGTGGGTTCGCATCCCAGTTCGTACCAATGAGTTTTCAAAACTTATGTACGGAATATTTACCTTTTCGGTGAAGGAAAACATCGCGAGGATACCATACCGATCCAATCGCAATAAAGTCTAGTTTTCCTTCTGGGTTGGCAGGTCATGTCAGTCGCTTTCGTAAAACTAGTGCCTATGACAAATCTTGGGATTAGGTATCAAAGCGAACTCCCTTTAGAGAGCAAAGCTCACAATACTTAGTCAAAATCGTCATCGTTATGGAAATCGTTGATGTAAAGCTCATTATTGGCGTTTACTGTTTCTACTTTTGAAATACATATATTTAGGTCATCTCACCATAACACAACGTTTGAAATAGCACGCGTACACAGCACTGATTGCCGCAGGGTTTTGGGTTATATTCACTCCGGAAGAGTCAATAGCCATCAAATGAAAACGGGCGCGGTTAATGGAAGACGCCATTTGATTTATATCATTAGATATTAAATATAAGCAATGTGCAGCTTAAAATTTTAAAGATCACCTGGTCCGAACGTATACGGAACACCGAAATTTTGCGGAGAGGCAACGTGGGTGGAATCGAAGTTTATCTTATGAGACGACAACTTCGCTGGGGCGGCCACGTTTCAAGGATGGCAGTGGGTCGAGTGGCAAAGCACATCTTCTATTCGGAGCTTGAGGAGGGCAAGCGAAAGCATGGCGGACAACTTCTTACTTAGGTATAAGGATGTGCTTAAGCGCCACATGAAAAACTGCGAAATTGACCCTCTCCAGTGGGAGAATCAGGCAGCCAACCGCCTGGAATGGAGATCTTTGGTTAAAAAGAAAACATCAATATTTGAATCCCGCCGCTGTAAAGAGCTTGATGTTAAACGGGACGAGCTGAAAGCCCGACCACCTGCGGCGATCAGCTATAATTTTGTGAATGGTGTACTCACATGCCCGTTGTATACTCGGGTTTTCATAAATAAGATCGGCTACGTGAGCCACACCAGAGCACATGAGCGAGATCAACGCCAGAGTTGAAGCAGTCGCCGTGGCCGAAATCGGTCAGGAGAGTATATATATAGCAATGTATGTGTAGTTGTTTGCGATAAATTCGGGAAACTAACTAGCAGGTCGTTTATTTGTGTTGTTACCTAAAAAGCGGCATTCTCACGGTTGATTTACTTACAGATAAATAAAGACGACCACCGTAGCCTAGTGGGTAGTGACCCTGCCTACGAAGCTGGAGGTCCCGGGTTCGAATCCCGGTAAGGGCATTTATTTGTGTGATGAGCATGAATATTTGTTCCTCAAGTCATGGGTGTGTTCTATGTATATAAGTATTTATTTAGCTATATAAGTATGTTTATCGTCGTCTTGTACCCATAGTACAAGCTTTGCTTAGTTTGGGGTTAGGTCGATTTGTGTAAGATTGTCCCCAAATATTTGTTTATTTATTTATTTATATCTACCTACAGAGTGGCATTACGCAAATAACACTAGAATATAAGTCTGTAACTAACACCTATGGATTCCGTCCGAAATAAAAGTTTATTATTATTATTATTATTACTAAATATTACATTCATAATTTCATATTAATATTATAAATGCGATAGTGTCTGTCCGCTATGAACAGATTTGGATGAAATTTGGTATAGAGATACTTACTTTGAGTCCCGGGGACACAGTATAGTTTTTAACTGACTTCAAAAAAAGGAGGAGGTTCTCAATTCGGCTGTTTTTTTTATTGTTTTCAATGTTTGTTACCTCAGAACTCCGTCATTGATGAGCCGATTCGAAAATTTTTTTTCACTTATCATGCTCAAAAAGTGCATCATATTAGACTTGGCAAGCGGGGCTAAAGTAGTACATTTTGCCCCTAGGGAAAATATGTATACATATTTATGATTTATAAAACATTTTAATTTGACCACTCACAACACTTCAATATTACATCAGGGTGACCACTATTTACTACAACCAAAATTCCCTGACTTTTCCCGGTTTTCCAGGCGCTTTTTCAAGTTTTTCCCTGACCATAATCTTAAATGTAACAAATATAAATTATACATTATATTTGGAATACATTTTTGAGTTTTTTCAGAATTATCTGCTAGCAAATTACAATTTATAAATACAATGAAATAATACAAAAACGGAAATAATAAGAAGTAGTATCTGAATAGCTCAGTTGGTAAGAGCAAAAGCATAGTTAGACGGAAGTCGTGGGTTCACATGACGTCAGGTGACGTTTTTGTACTGTTTCATTGTATTTATATATCGTACAAATTAAACCTCATTTTTTTGAAGTCGGTTAAAAATCTTGGGTATAACAGAAACAAAACCACCTAGTCATCAGTTATCATGTTTATTATATATTTGAAAAAATAATAACAAAATCTATTGCAACTTGGTAATCTGTTTTTCCAATAACGCAGCTTCTTTGGCAGCTCCATCGAGAATTTTTTGCCTTTTTGCTTCTAGTTCTCTGACCATTTCAGTAGTTTTTCTTTTTTCTGCTCTGATTTTCGCCTCTGAACTTAAATTTTCCTTCTTTTTGTGTAGCTCCTCCGTATACAATGAGTGAGCATTACGAGCCGCATGGATCATTTTTTTTTTTAATATTTATTTTATCTATACCGCCGTGGTAGGATATAGCGTCATAAACGCGTCTTTGCGCAAATATAGACTCTTGCGAAAGATTTTCCACTAATATCTCTTTATTGATGGAAAAGCCACGCTCACTATAAGCGTTTCCGTGGGATAACACCATGACCATTTTATTAAAGTTTGCAGGTCTTTATTTTCTTTTTTTATCAAACCGAGCCAAAGATCATCCAGTCGGTGACCATCCTTAATGGAAAATTGTTTCATAGATTTTTCAAATTCAGGTGATTTACAAATATCATTGAAGGCACTTTTGGCGTTATCTGCTTCATATCTTGAAAGCCGGTTATTTGTGACAAATATGTCCAACACTTTATCGAGCCTCTCTTGTCGTCGGAATTCTGCATTGACTGCAATTGCGGGATCGAAACAAGATATTCGCTTAGTCAATGCATACGAAAGTGGGGATGTTTGGCACAATGACACGCAAAATTCTATCAGACCCTTTCGACAGTCTTGACGAAAACGCAAGATATCGATATCTTTGATATCGCGGCTATTTCGAAGAGCATTCTTTACAGCGAAGCCCAAGTCGATTTCTTTCGCGTTTATCAGATTAGACTCCTTTTTCAAGTCAATCGACGTGATATTAGTGGCAGAATCCAATACATCCGCTTTAACAACTCTTTGCATGATTTTTTTCAGTGTGGCCAAAAGTGATTCGTACAAAAGTGGAGCAAGTGGTGCGTCAGATTGAAATAATGTTAAAAATGGCTCCACTTGCACCGCCACCGATTGAAAAAAGGCCAATTTAGCCTTTAATAACTTGTCTTCCAATGCAGCATTTACTACTGTAAAGCTTGCGCTGTCAGGTAATTTCTTCTTTTCGTTTTTAAGTCCCTGCACATATTTTTCAACGTTGGGTATAATTTTAGTGGCGCGATCAACAACGCTAAAGTTCTCGAGCCAACGTACTGCACAAAATTTTAATGGGAATGTACTCGAGCCTGAAAACCTTGTATAGTCTTCACGTCGCGCGGGGCTATAGCAGAATAGGTAGTATAGAGAACGTAAAAACGCTACAACCTTCCATCCCGAGGCTTTCATTGATTTTTTAAACGCATTGTGGAGATTATGAAGTCCACAACTCTCCATGTTGAGTAGAACTGGGTCACCTGCTTCGCACTCATTTTTGAGTTTTGACTTTATGTCTTGCAAAAATTTCTTATTTACATTAGGGCCATCCATCGAAACCTGCAATATTTTTTTTGTGTCAATGCCATCACTCGTGGCAAGAAAAGCCTCCAACAAATCAGCAGCAGTTGCGTGCCCCAGAAAAGCTGAGCCGTAATATCTACTTCGGACTTGGTTTTTCTCATTGTCCCAATAACGGACAAAGATGTCCATCTGCCCTTTTTGAGCCACTTTATTAAGGGATTCGTCGAAGCCAATGGTAACGACATCACAATCAGAACATCCTTCTTTTAATTGTCGAAAAAAATATGGCGCTAATCCGTATAAAACAGTAGGCAATTTTTGTTCTTTGCAAGCGCATTTTTTTTGCGATATCAGAGTCCGGAAACATCAGAGGAAACAGATCCACGGCTTGTCCACCGCTCCTTTGTGAGCTATGACTGAGTACTTGATACAGACACCAAATGATTTCAGCCTTCGTAACTTCGTCCTTAATCAGCATTGTCATTATAACATGTTTTTCTTTAATATTAGTGTGATGTGATGGCGTGACCTGTCCTGCTAGTTCGGCTATTACGCCTGGGGAAGTAGTTGTAATGGGTTCTTTGGAAACAGGTTCCTTTTTATCTTCCGAGTAAAATGATTTAAGGCTCATGCTTTTATTTTGATTAGATAATGAGGTATTGTGTTTTTTCCCGTTCATATGGCTCGTGAGAGCTTGCTCGCCCATGTTACTAAGTGTAAAAGATTTTTTACACGTTTTCAGTAGGCGGAAAAAGGGTCATTTTTGACAGGTTCAAGCCACGGTTTAAATTTATCCTTCAATTGCCATTGACAATTGAAAGAAGTTTTCTTCCTACTCGACATCATAGATTGACCACCTGGAAGTAAGCAATTTTGACGAGGCGTAGAAGCTGTAAGTTACTTAAAACATATTCCACTAGCTATAGACATCTATGAAATGATAAACAATTTAAAACTTATGAGTTGTCATTGTCACATAAGTAAGTATACAAAACTATATAATAATTTGACACATTTTTCGCCCAAGAACGTAGGTACGACCCATACAGCCATGGATGGCCAAGTATTGAGCATACCCGTCGTTTTCATACAAAAGGCTTAGTTTCGACCTTTTTCATTGTTTATGTTATGTTTATGTTAATTAAAAACGTACAAATACATAACACACGTAAGTGAAATGTTTTTGTGTTTCACATACCTAATTGAAATGTAAAGACAATAGCGGCCTTTACACATAAAGTTCGGACCGCGGGAAACGCCTAACGCCATTCCAACTCCCGTTCCGAAGCGTAGGTATAAACAGTAAATGCAATGCATTTATCATTTACACGTACGCTTCGGAACGAGGGTTGGAATGGCGTGTGGCGTTTCCCGCGGTCCGAACTTGTGTAAAGGCCGCTATTAACGCTCTCCTGTTATACCGTCACGTTCCCCATATATACACACCCCTGTGTTGATTTTGATGATTGAATTAAATCATAGCACATTTTTGTTCTATTTTTTAATACATTGCATTAATATTTTGAGGCCGCTTAAATATTTTTAGTATCTATAAATAAACATCAAATAAACAAATATTATAGGACATTCGTACACAAATTGACTAAGTCCCGCAGTAAGCACAAGAAGGCTTGTGTTGCAGGTACTCAGACAACGATATACCTATATCATATAAGTACAAATACGTAAATACATAGAAAAACACCCATGACTCAGGAACAAATATCTGTGTTCATCACACAAATAAATGCCCTTACCGGGATTCGAACCCAGGACCATCGGCTTCGCAGGTGGTACTAGCCACTAGGCCAACCGGGCGTCAAATGGGACAGGTGAAACTAAATAAGAACTTGTAATACAATTATAATTTATGACTGATACTGACTGATTTTAATTTATTTATTTATGAGAAAAAAACATTATTTTATAAAAGTACTAAAATATTTTATTCTAAGGTACATACTTATTGTGACAAGTCCCAAAGGAGTCCTTTGAACGGTGCTTAATACCTCTAGCTACTTAAGATTGTGAAATAACGAAATAATCAAATCACTTACCAAGGTCATCCAAACAAAACACAGAATAAT
Source organism: Epinotia demarniana (assembly GCA_945867215.1). Classification (NCBI taxonomy): domain Eukaryota; kingdom Metazoa; phylum Arthropoda; class Insecta; order Lepidoptera; family Tortricidae; genus Epinotia; species Epinotia demarniana. The sequence goes on from OX244262.1 coordinate 18,788,850, forward strand.
TATAGTCCGTATGTCCTCTTCTTAATAACACGTCCTTAATGCAGTATCGCCAATTAAAACACATTAACTTCCAAAAAACAATACTCGTAAGTAAAAAAGTACACAAAGCCACACTTTCACTGTCGTCTATATCCAATCGCGTAATGAATAGGAATGAATCAAATTTACCTATTGCAAAGGGCGGGCGCGGGCGCAAGGCTGTAAAATAGCCTTTGATTTGCCGCCAACCTGCGCAGTGCGCCCGCCAAGCGTCGGCGTCCTTTGACATCCCCGCCGGTGGAGATTTCCGAGTAATACAGTAGCACGTGCGCGGCGCGGTCGCATTTACCTATTATTAACCTATTATTTTTATTCCCTGACCTCCATTAAATTTCCCTGACTATTCCCTGACTTTTCCATGACTAGCGAAATTCCCTGACTTTTCCCGGTTTTCCCGGTTTTCCAGAAAGTGGCCACCCTGTACATCCACCAATCACAACTCTTTAAAAAACATTAGTATTTGCTATCTACTAACCAGAGTACAGCTAGACATTAAAATCGACCAATCAGGAAACAGAATTCAATTCAAACATTGGGTGTTTTTCAAGCGTGGTTAACTGCATACATGAGTCATGTATGCAGTTAAGGCTTTCTTATTCGAGTAAAGCTACATACGCGACACAATATATCCGCTAGTCGGCGCAACGTTATCGTAATTCTCCCCAGTGACGCACACCATTACATTTCACGCACACTTTCTCACTTTAATGAGACAGGTCACTGACCTAGGATTGATTATTTTTTTGGTGACATTAAGAATTTAAACCATTCACCAACCTCCTTAGAGAAACTGAAATTGTCAAAACATCTTACTGGAAAATGACAGAGACCTGATGACATTTCGTATTTTATTCCAAGCAAGATTCCAAGTATGTTTCTTAGATACATTTCGGTAGGTGATATACAATTAAAAAGGCAATAGTACCTACGTTAGATTGACAACGTTATAGTAACTCTATGTCTTTTCCTCTAAGGTGCAAAATCTCATGAATATAAGCAGGAGAACATTGATGAAATTTTCCTATAATTTTGCCAACTTCTACCGAAAATACGCATCTTCCTATCGTATAACTTAATTTCAAGAGAATCCAAGAAAAATGCAACTGATTTCAAAATAAATCACATTCCTCAAATAAAAATGTTAATGACTAGAATTTATCTTGCACAAGTGTGCGCTGTCTTTTACAACCCGAATATCCATGGTCCTTTTTTTTTTTTTTTTTTTTTTTCAAAGATTCAAAGATTTATTTGTCCAACATAGGTAGTTATTAGGTATTACATTTTTCCAGTATCACTATGTGGCGCCTTGCGGCATACAAATATAGTTATATTTTTGTAACATGCTTCTGCATGCAGCATGCTTCACAAATAATTTACATTAGGTAGTCAACATATCACAATATATATATATATAAATACAAATTTAAGTTAAAAGTCCGTTAAAATGAAATATAAAATATGATGTAGTCAGCATTATTAAAAATATAAAGAATAGAGTAATTGGAATTAAGTACATATGTCAGCTAAAAATTGATTAATTGAGTAATAAGCTTTTTTTAATAGAAATTCTTTTAATAGTTTCATATCAACATCATATTCACCAGTTCCAACAATAGTCTGTGGTAGTTTATTAAAAATCTTGTGGGCCATTCCAATTATGCTTTTTTGCAATAACGCTGTACTACTTGAAATTGCTTTTAATTTATTCTGAAGGCGGGCACTTTTGTATTTACCAAATTGGTTTCGATTTTGGATCACAAAATTTACTATTTCATATATGTACAAACAAGGTAATGTGAGTATTTTTAACCTAATAAAGTGTGGTTTGCATGAGTCACGCTGTTTGATTCCACAGATTGAACGCAGACATTTTTTTTGGGCTTTAAATGCATTTTCCCGATTTGTGGAATTACCCCAAAAAAGGATACCATATCTCAATGTGGATGTAACATATGCGTGGTACGCCGTTAGTAAAGATGCCTGATTGGACACTTTTTTAAGATTGTATAAGGCATATGAAAATGAACTAAGTTTTTTACATATAATGTCAATGTGGTTTTTCCACGTCAACTTATTATCTACGCTAAGCCCTAAAAAACGACTAACATTAGTTTCATTTATTCTATGTCCTTTATAAGCTATATTTAAACTAGTTGGCTGCAATTTTTGTCTAAATGTCATTATATTCGTCTTATCCAGATTAATTTTCAAATTATTCGTTGTCAACCATTGTATAATAATGTCTAATGTTTTATTTATGTCTGCTTCATATGTTTCTAAATTTTTTGCTGCGAATACCACTGTACTATCGTCAGCGAAGAGAACCATGGGATGTTCGATAGCTCTTGGTAAATCATTTATGTAAATCAAAAACAATAAAGGCCCTAATACACTTCCCTGTGGCACTCCGTAGAGAACGTCTCTGCGACTAGATGTGTAGATTAATTCTGTTTTTGTTTCTAAAGACAATCTTTTTATTTGTGTCATTTGTTGTCGATTACTTAAGTAGGATTTTATTAAACTATAAACATTGCCACGTATTCCATAAGTATACAGTTTGTCTACAAGAATATTATGATCAACAAAGTCAAATGCTTTAGACATGTCCATGTATAAAGCACACACAGGGACTTTTTTATCCATATTTATTATTACACTTTGCAGCAAATCAAATATAGCCATGTTGATGGTTTTTTTCTTACGAAATCCTTTTTGTTCAACACAAAACAAATTTTGACACTCGAAGTATGTATATAAACGATTGTATATAACTTTTTCAATGATTTTAGAAAATATAGATAACAACGCAATGGGCCTATAATTAGCAATGTTATTTTTGTCATCTTTTTTGTGAAGGGGTCTTATAACAGAAATCTTAAGATATGCAGGAAATGTGCCATGTTCTATACATAGGTTAATAATATAGCTGAGTACAGGAGAAAGAACTTGACATGCTCTTTTTATGATTTTTGTATGGATCCCATCATAACCGACACTATTCGTACTTTTAAGGCCCTGTATTATTAATTGTATGTCATCCGGAGTAGTGGGTTGCATAAACATTGAATTGCTATTGGATGTCATTGTATTCATTCTATTGTAATTTTGGTTGTCACTAGACTGATTAAATCGATATACTTGGTCAATGTAATAATTATTAAAAGCTTCTGCAATGCGTTTTGGGTGTGTTATAACATTACCATTAAATGTTATTTGTTCAATGTTTTCCTGTCCTACAAAATTAATTGCTACACCACATCATCATCATCATCACCACCACCACGCATGTGCATAAAACTGACCCCATATCACAGTATGCTACCTTCATTAGAAAATTCTAATTTATTACGGAATCTAAAGAAGTGTCATAAAATATACCTACAGGATGTGTGTAAGATCAGCGATGAGAAATGGAATTGTGATATCCGAACAAATATATACCTTTATTTTTAAATAGTTTGGTATTTCTTAGCTTCCAAGTAGGGATGCAACGATACCGATGCCGATAATCGTAAACCGCAGGTAATCGTTATTTTTGACGATCATCGGTATCGTAAAACGTATTACGATTAATACTTACTTAAGTTTTCACTAACGTTATAAACATGCAATATGTGTATTTTTGTTCCAAACATACCCACACTTCTGCAGGTCGATCGCGTAATGCATTGTACGCGCGTCAGGTTGTCACTTTTTATGACAGTTAAGTGATGATTTCTTAAACGGATGATTCATTTTACTTGAATATTTACACACACTATAACTATATTAAGTTATCAATAGAATTTGATAAGAAATCAGTTCTTACCTTAAATAGCTTTCGAATGTAAAGATATGTTTTTTCAACTTTCAACATGCGAACACATCGTTACCGCCCTCAATGCCGAACCGTACTATATACTGACTGCCAATATGGCGACGTTTCAGCCACCGTCTTTGTGAGAGTGTCCTTGGATCTGGCAACGGCGCCGATAGCGCGAAAAATGATCAAAAACTATTTGAGTCATAATTAAAACCCTTCCTTTGGTTTTGCCTTAGTCGCGTAAGAAAAAAGTATAATATATAATGGATTTAAATAAACAAACATCCTGTATATATGACATCGTATCGGATATTATACCGGAGCTTCAATCCGCAATTAATTTGACGTTTTGGATCTGTAGGTATTGAAATCGTGTTGGTGCACTCGCTCATGCAATAACGTACGGGGCACGGAGCCGCAGACGGACAGACGAACATGGTGACACTAGGATTCTTTGTTGACTATGGTACCCGTATAGTATATATTTGTTGTCTCTCTGTCAATCTGCGAATATCCTTTTCGTCAGGAATGCGTACACGTATCAAGTTGAATTAAAAATCAAATACAAGTCTGCAATCCCTTGAAGCTGTGTAAATTCAAACAGTGATACGAAGTTATAAGATAGAGCGAGATAGGCATAGAATTTTGTACCACGCCGTGCTTTCGACACATACATAAAATAGTCCATCCACAGTATATAACCAGTATATAGAGAATTCCTTAGCCTCAGAGTAAATAAAATGAAACAATTACTTGCCTTATCATATTATATTTATACGAAAAGTATACATAGTACATAGGTACCTACGTAACTGCCTTCAAGTAAATTACACCTTATAATGGCACATTTAAATTCGAGAATAAAATAGCTTTATTTTTTGGTTTATGAGTTATCAATGTTATCATAGGTAGCAAAATATTAAACAGATGTATACGCCATACAGTTTTAAGTGATTGTTGGGGTCTTCATTTCACTTTCAGTTTAAAAAACATCCAGAGGTTTAAGTGTGCTGTAGCTAGATTAGTATTTTGAAAATTGGTATACAATAGTGGTCGCGTTGTTCACAATTTATTCAATAGCATCCTGACGGGGCCTGCTATACTATGTCATCGATAGTTTTTGCAGCAGCAGAAGTATTAGCGGGAGACCAGTGGAACGTCCAACTGTAGAGGATTACGAGTTGATCTAATAGGATCCAAGTCGTTGGCATTGCAGCACTGCACTTCACAGGGTGGCGTAAACATAATGGCAGGATGACAGCATCATAAATGGCAAAATCTGCATTTCTCGTAGGTACAAGATACGGTGCTCCTTGTACTTCATAATATTTATTTAGAATATTAGCTTTGCAAAATCAATAATTGCGTAAGACAACATGACATATATGTCAAATGTCAGACGTACTAAAATATGTCACGATAAATCTATCACAAATACACACACATAGGCCTATGCGGCGTAAAAGACAATGTGGCCTGTGTAATAAAAAATTAATACTCCTCATACTAAAGAAACTAATTGAAACTTTTTACATTAAGAAAGGGCTCGAAGAAGAAAAATGTGGAAAATTGCGTTTTAATGGCATCTATTTGATTATTGCGTTTGTAAAAATACCATATCATCTAGTTTGAGTGCTTATCCAACCACATCACATCTTATATGTTTTCCCTAAAATCATATTATTATCTGGTGGCTGGTATTAAATTTGCGAAAATCACGGTTGTCAAAATGAAAAAATCGCTACAGACGTCCGTCCAGCCCGAGGCCGCGCGGCCATCTGCCTACTAAAACTTCCCAGATAAATTGGGAATAGAAAAATTTAAAGCCATTTTTAAAGAAAGTGTCCGTAAAAAGATCTTCTTTACATCATTGCCTATTTTTTGGCATTATTCACTTGAGTCAATTTTGCGCCCACTTTATGTATGACTCGAAATAAGATCAGAATATTCCCTTTTTTCTTGGCATGATATGATCGAGCGAAGTTTAAAATTTCGTATTTTGGTCCGTAAAAGTAACAAGGGCGATTATTAAACTATAACATATCTCAATATCCCATCATTAAACTCAAGATTTCATTGTTTATTATTGAATGTAAAATAGCTCGATTTCGGATAACGTGCCCTTAACCACGCTTGAACGTTTGGACGGAGCTATAGTCGGTCAGAGGCGTTTATTTTTTAAATTATTGTAAATTAGGGAATGAAAAACTCCTAATGTTCGAATTGAATTCTGTTTCCTGATTGGTCGATTTTAATGTCTAGCTGTATTCTGGTTAGTAGACAGCAAATACTAATGTTATTTTAAAGAGTTGTGATAGGTGGATGTAATTACATGACATAAGCTATGAAGATTGAGCGGGATAGACTACGCCGCTATTAGACGGTCAGAGGCGTTTATTCGTCTTGTGAATATTTTGTAACTGTGTCAGAACAGTTTATTAAAAAGAATGGCGCCAATTTGAACAATCTTTTCGCCTTGGTATAATTGTTGATTGTGGATGGATAATCTTTGTTTTTACTATTTTCTCGCAGTCGAAGTGAAAAGTAGAGTGTATAACTCTGGTCTAAAAGCCATATTACCCCTCGAACTATTTCCCCTCACTTCGTTCGGGAAAATATCCATCTCGTGGTAATATGGCTAACTTTAGACCCTTGTCATACAATCTACTATTTTTTGTTCGTTTGTATATACTTCCAGATGGGGCCCACTTTTTTCAAAATTCAGCTATAGATGATGGGATCCATGAGGAATTGAGGGGACTCCTTAATTTTATTAGGCACGCGTGTAGTGATTTTGGTATTTTCTGTTATAACTCGTGTATTTGGCGTGTATTTGGCGTGTATGGTGGCGAGGAATTGATGATGAAGACCACAGATGACTTATCGAATTCCTCAATTATGTACTTAAAAGTGCAACAGTACATCACAGGTTCTGATAAGATTCCGTTGAAATAGGAACTAATGAAGTGCCATTGGTGATGATCTTGGGGAATCGATGGAAGTTCTCAAATATTATCGGCCCACATGCAGCGATTCGTTTTTTTTTTCTATAGTAATCAACGTATTTGCTATCGGAAATCAGTTCATGTGGTAAATTGTAAAAAAAAAATAGGAAATGTTCTCGTGGCTTGGCGGAGTACTAAATTGAAGTTGGTTAAAACTTTGTTTTTAAAGTAAATTATTATTTCGCAAATCACCCCTGGGGAGAATGGGGTGTGAAATTTGAACCGGAGCTACAATATAAACGAGTTCCACGCGAACGGAGTCGCGGTCAGAAGTTTAGCGGGAATATTATGACAAAATGTTTATAAGTAGTATACATGACATATAAAACCACCATTTGTCTTCGTCGTTTCGGCAACTTCACGTTTAATAATTTTGACGACAACACGGTAAAGACGAGTTAGTTTAATAGTAATATTTAATTTTTATGAATGATGTAGTCCAAACAGTATCGGTTCGATCCCCGGTAAAGCGAATATTTAAGTTTTTAAGTGAAGAGCTGATCCCCAACTTTCATGACAAAGGTGGATCACTTTCTATATTTACTTATAACTAAGCATGTTTCAGGCAGAAACATTTTACAATTTACATATACGTACATAAATAACATTTTAACCGGGACTACGTGTAGAACGACGCGTAGAGGTAGGTACTAACTCCACTCACACTCGAATCACAATAACGTCACATATCCTTGAGGGGTCTTTACCCAACGGGATTGAATAATAATATCCATCAATTGCCAGATATTTCAGCGATAACAGCTTGAATAAATATCAAACAAACAGATAAACTGACAGTGTTCTGTCTGAAAGTATGTAATATACTTACATATCTACTCGTAATGGGGATTCTAAACGGGCAACATTTTTACGGCAATGAGTAAAGTACGGCAAGTATGTGCATCTTGCTCTAGCGCACAAAGTCAGCGTAAGATAGCAATAGTTGCCGGCCAGAAATTGCAACAATAATTATATTGTGTGGCCCATTTAGAAGCCCCATAGATATGATGTATGCGTTTTGGCTTGTATTGATTCACTTGTTTACATTCAATGAACATGCACCCGGGTAAATATTTCTGTTTAGCTTCGTAAGAACTAGTATCATTATAATCTGTGGTTTTGCATTTAGGCATTAGGTTCTGCGTTCCGCCACTTGAACTTTTTAGGGTCCCGTAGGAAAATGGCAAAAACGAAACCAGTTTCGTCATGTCCGTCTGTCTGCCTGTCTGGCCGCATGTCATAGGGATTTTACTTAAAAACAATAAGGTATACATGAAATTTGGAATATACCTACGTGTATTTTATAAGCCACTGTGACCGCGAGTGGCATCAAATCAAGTTACAAAAAAGGTTATCACTGAAAAAATGCCTTTCGATACTAAAAGGACTAAAAGGAATTGTTTCTTTAGCATTATTTGTATGACTTATTATTAAGTGCTGTGAGTTTCTTACGATTAAGATTTTTTGCTACAGTACCCTTCATTGTCTTTTGTGCAAGTACTTAGTTTGTCAACTTTGTAGTTTAAAATAAAATAAAAGCATTTAAGTAAATAGGTAGGTACGTGAACGTGAATGGTTGTCGCAATCACAAATACAAACTTATACAGTCCAACAATAGAACCAATTAAAGGGGTTTTATCAGCGTAACGAACTTCCCTTTTAACAATTACTTACAACAAACAATGTCATGTTGTGCAAATTAGGTGGATACTTACGTTAGAAATATTGTGTACAACTCTAAATTGCATTGTAGTTATGTTAGTGCCATATTCAGTTCCCGTTATTAAAATGCCAATTGCATATTTTAAAATATTTTTACAGGAAAAAATGTTACTGAAAATGAATTGAAGAAAATAATATTTTCTATTAGACAAGCTTTACAAAAATACCAATTATAAGATAAGGATGCCTTAATACTGGGAATTAGTAAGGTACTTAGTGTCTAATTTACACATTATCCACGTTAATCACCTGACCCCAATCACCCAGGGGAACCTAGCGGCAATTATTTTATATTCAAGTGGGAAAAAATTATAATGTTTGGTTATGGCGCTTCGTCGGACACTACCGCGTCACGCTCGCTTCGCTCGCTCGGCTCGCGCGCTGTAGGGTCGCAGTTTGCCTAACATTTATTTTCCACTGGGGGATCAGGCTAGGGGATTCTAGTGAACAACAGCCTAATTTAGGATGCCACTGGGATACAATTCTAAAGAAGTGCTGAAGTTGAAAATAATAGGCTTTGGATTCACAATAAGATAATACTGTTTTGAAACTTCAGCAGCTGACCTCTCTTTTAGGAAGGTAGACTCTCTCTCTTTTAGGTAGGTGGTCTGTTTGGTGAGCACTGCAAGCTAAAGCAACTTAAAGCGGCCACTACCGTCAGTCATGTTGCTTCGACATGGAAGGAGACATTCAATAAACATGCACATAAAAAGGAAAACTGTGGTATACAGATTTCTAAACATTGTTTATAGAGAATAATAAATACATGGACTATGGCAACATAACAAGTAAATTTTCTAATATATGTTTACATTATTATAATTGGACTATGAGAAAGACTAAACAGTATTGAGATAAGCTAATCACTTTCCTTTTCAATAACCTGCCATTGAGTAGCATACATGCACTATTATTTTGTTGTAGGGTTAAGATCATCATGAATATCATGATCATAGTTCTGCAAATCATTACAAAAGTGTGTTTTGCTAAACAATATTTGAATTTGTCAGGAAAAATACTAAACAATCTCACTGACAGTATTGTCCTGAGGAGTGAGGACGTACCATGTGTTAAGTTGACTTGCTTTCTGTAATCTGTTTCATAGGCAAAATCTATTTAAAAAAGATTAACAAAGCAGAAGTCTGTAAACAGTTATTTTCCTGATGAATAAACAGATTACATTCTTTTTTCTTCTTGGGTAGTAAAGCGAGGCTCCAGAAACTATAACTAACCTGCCCCCTACAAATGTTAATGAAAGATATTTTGTTCATCTATTTTTGAGTAGTTGTGCTCACCTAAGACATCAAACTATTATGAACCCATTGTCCCTAGATGTTGTCTCTCTGGTGCATGTATTGAGGCATGTGGTAGTTAGGGCCTTCAAACGTAATAAGGCCAATTGCTCTAGATACATTTCACTATATAGTTAATAATTATTCACTTAAAGGTGGCCTATGTCCTAACAGTTACCAGTACCTAATTGTAACTGTAAATACATGAAAGTAATGTAATTTAACTAAGTTACTAACTAAATTTAATAGTATCCCTACTGTTTAGACATATGTACAATTTACTGCTAAATAACCAAGTTCTCACTACTGGCGCTACATATGTTGCAGAATGTTAATGGAAGCTCACAGATTTCCTTTGGATGTCCTTTGGATGTCCTTTGATAACAAGTTAAATAAACATAAACAAAAAAATGTGTAATGATTGTAACAAATTCTTAAAATATAGGACCCAACTGTTATAATTTTAATTTAAAATAATGTTCCAGATAATAAATGAAATAAAACAATGCTACACAATAAAAAAAATGTGTCACCTACACAAATTTTTATCTGAGTAGGTACTTAATGGACTAGGTACCGTCCTTAGTCCTAACTAGTACTTAGTGGGCACCAACACTACTTAGAGATTGATGTTTGTGGGAAAAGGTATCAAATATTTATTTTTTAAGCCATTTCCTACTTTCAAAGGATGTCCTTGGTATATAGGAAACCTAACACTATTTAATTAATTCAATTTCTTCATGGATCACTAACGATCTTTCCGAAGAAATTTGCTAACTTTTTATTGATTATGGCTATTAGTTTTTTCCGCCGGTGTTCGTTTTAACTCCAATTTATATAAGAAATAAATGTCCATAATACAAAACGTAATGAACTGTAAACGATATATTAACCGCGGCTGTTTTATGACCTAGTTATTTGCTTGTTTTAGTTGTAGTCTTTTGTTTCAACTGTGACAAAAACTTCGAATAGACTTTTTTTTTAAATTTAAACATGAAGTATTGCTTTTATCGTCAATAATATTTGCTAAATAGATACTCACCGTTCTGTAATTATATTCCAAACGGCGCTGCCACTCAGCATACCATTTTATCCTTTATTTTCGCTTGAACGTTCCTCACTTTCTATTGTATTCGACGGTAAACTTCGGACAAGGAATTCAAAAATTTAACTTTTCAATTAAACTAAATACAACTACGTGATAAATAAATATACGATATTCACACTGCTTGAAAACAACGACTAAACGTAAGATTACTTTGCTGTTTTAATAAACAATAAGTAAAATAATAGAAATGCAGTCCAACAACCGCACGCGGACGAATTGTCCCACAGACTAAACATATAAACGTCATAAACTAAACAAGCAAACAAATGCTGCAATGCAAAATGTCATCTGCCTGTCTGGGGAGTATACATGTTATGATTTGTCAGCCCCAATTTATCACAAGCTGACTAATTGCTCACATAATCTGATGGTGGGTACACACTGAGCAAACGAACGACCAACGAACGCGAAGCATTTATGTGACAGCTATTTGTTAGAGTGAGATACATAGCCGTTCGTTGGCTTGGTGTGTACCCACCATGAGGGGCTACCGCGAAGTGAAAACGAACTTCGTTTGAATATCCCCGTCTCTGTCACTCGAACTAACAAGTGCAACAGAGACGGAGATACACAAACGAAGTTCGTTTTCATTTCCCGGTAGCCCCTCTGTATACCCAATCACACAGACACAATACAAGCTCTAATGGTGCGTACACACCAAGCCAACGAACGCCAACGAACGATTTTCGGCGTTGGCTGTCGCACGCTCGTTGGCTCTCGTTCAGGTGCATACACACCAGGCCAACGAACGACAGCAAATGGGTTTCACTGGCCTTCGCTGGCCTTCGTTGGATTAGATTGGATTGGAAACGAATGGTCCAATTGTATTCAATAACCATTCAAAATCTTCAGAATACATTCTGATAAAGTTGTCAATTAAACGTTACTCTTTTTTGCAATTATTTTCCTCTGTAAACGTTTCTGCTTTTAAAATATGTCGTTGTCCACCATCTCCGCCTTCATTTCTCGTTTGGATTACACGCATAATGACATATCTACGCGAAACGACACATATGCAAAACGACACATACGCAAAACGACACATACGCAAAACGACACATACGCGGAATGACACATACACGGAACGACACTTACGCGAAACGACACATAAGCCTATTTTCCTCGTAGCCACACTGTTTGGTTCTGGCGCTTCGCCGGCCGCTGCCGCGGCACGCTCGCTTCGCTCGCTCGGCTTGCGCGCCTAGGCTCATCGTACAACTAACACTCCTCCTCGCTTCGCTCGTCGTCGTACCTACACCGACATGCCTTAGAGTAGTATAGGATAGATATGTGTCATTCCGCGTATGTGTCGTTTTGCGTATGTGTCGTTTTGCGTATGTGTCGTTTTGCGTATGTGTCGTTTAGCGTAGGTGGCATTCCGCGTAGTTAAAATGTGTCATTATGCGTGTAAGCCAATATACGGTTATCAAACCTGTTCGACTATTGACGTTGGCTACCGCACGACGCACGGTCGTTCTGGACGCATCTTCAAGAACCAACGAACGTGAGGTAGCCAACGCCAAATATCTTTCGTTGGCGTTCGTTGGTCTGGTGTGTACGCAGGCTTTGTCTGCGCCAATGATACTGCCACGCAGCGGATTGCCGGCACACGCTAACGAAAGATCATAGAACGGTCGTTGGCGTTTGTTAATCGTCCAGATGCAGCAGGACAGAGGTTCTATTGCAGATGTTGTCATGTTGCGCAACATCTGCACAGGTGATGTCATATGCCCACAATTACTGTCGAGCATTCGGTTCCGAGCACCAGTGCGAAGTACACGATCTAAAGACCTTTTTAGCCTTCCTAAAACAAAGACCAATGCCGGTAAACGGGCACCAGTTTATAGAATATGTTACCGCCACAATACGGTTCTCAATGATGTGGACATATTCTCTTGCTCCCGTTCACAGTTTAAAACCACTTTAAACAAAATTTATAGTGATAAGCGTTAAGTTCTAGCTGTAGTTTGTTTATTTATCTGTACTGGAAAGCGTGTTAATTATGCATGACTGTCCTGTGTTCTTACACTTACTTATAGTTTATATAAATGTACATCGAGTCAACTCGAATAATATGATATTACCGCATAATTGATTCGCCGCATAGTGGGTATTATATATATAAGTTTTTCTTAGTATTGTTTAGCGAGTATTGAATCGCGTTAATTAACTTTTGTGTTCACAGTGGGATATGTTTAAGGAAACGTCTATACGTAATTACTTGTTTACACACCAATATGCTGTATTTCTGTGACAGTTTCTGTTTTATCTCCTTAATAAATAAATAAATAAATAAATAAATAATTAAATAAATAGATAGGGCCAACGAAGGCCGGCGAAACCCATTCGTTGGCGTTCGTTGGCTTGGTCTGTACACACAATAAGTCAAAGACCCCTCCACATTCGTGCGCGTATCGCGGCGAGAATCGCGTGTGAACTCTTCCTTGGCTCAACATTTGCAGTGTTCACAAATTGTCACAGTGTTCGCGTTCGCAGGCCCTTTGACCTTTCAATAAAAATGGTTAACACGGCGCGAACCCGCGAAAAATATGCGAACCTGCTCCACATTCACTCCACAATTTGCGCATATTTTTCGCGCTAATCTGAGGGGCCTTAAGAGCCTGAGGCCCTACCGCGAACCAAAACGAAGTTCGTTTTCGTTTCCCAGTAGGCCCTCGTTGACAACAATCCGAACCGTCGGTATCGGACAATAATACCACGTCCGAGCGAGATAATATGTAGCATACAATCTCAATAAGTGTGCCAGAAAAGGAAATATAATTCGTTGTCCTGGCCATAGCTCCACTTTTTTTATTTGCTGCAACTGATTTAGTATGAGTTGCGGCAAATAAACCTTTAACCCATTCAGCGCCAATCACAACACGTTGACGTGATTGCGGAACACCCGCGAGACACCGATCACGTCACTGTGACGTTAAAATGTTTTTGTTCGCAACTATTTGTGAAATAGATATTATGATATTTTTTTTATCAGATTCTGCTCTCAAAGGCTATGTCTATCATCGGTTATATTTCGTTTTATAAAGTTAAATTTAGAAAGTCTACTTTTATGGCCCTAAAAGTATAGGTCGTGACTAAACGTGTCTGCTTACGTTTTTATATTCCATTGTTATTTCCAGCCTTTAGCGTTAATGCAAATCACGTAATAGTATCAAATAAATGTATAATAAACTTAATTCTCAATACTTTTAAACATCACAACACTGTGTTGTGAAATGGCTTGCGGAGGCAGGTAAATATTCGGCACTGCGTTTGTGTTTATCAATTTCAAACCTTAAGTCAAGTGAACTAAGTCCATATTTCTTTATATCTAATTTGAGTTATCACATTTTGCTGCACTAAATGGTAATGGACGGCACTGTTCCATTTTAGCAGCAACCAAGATAACAAACTTTAGTAGTAGGTAGCGATAACAATACAGTTGCAAATAAAAAAAAACTAGAATAATATTTTGCAACGAATTATTTGTTTGTAAAAACAATAGCACGCATAAACAATGAGAATTTCGTCTTAAGACTTATCATGTCAACTGCAGCTGCTACGATAACAGAATTTAACTTCTCCCTATAAGCTTTGATGTGACCGCTGCATAATGACTCACTGATTCTTCGGCGACACCTGACCGATAATCCTTTGTTTGTGTGTAGGGCGAGTCCTATAAACAATGTGAATTTAGTCTTAAGACTTGTCGTGTAATTTGCAGCTGCAACGATAACAAAGCTGACCGCAACTTACTGATAACGATTCTTCAGTGACAATAGACCGATAATCCCTTGGTTCTGAGTAGGGAAAGTTCCGCTATAGCACTTTGAAGTTATTATTACATTATGCCAATAGTATAAAATAAAATAGTCTTCAGTCTTGGCTTGCCTGTTGACTAAACCAGATCTCGGTTGTGTCTCTGTGTTTTGCGTGTGCTTTACTTTGTACAATGAACCCGACTATGGATATTGGTATTTCGAACCCGTTTAATATGACTGACCCGGCTATCCATACCCTTACTCCGAACCTGCCTAACACGAACGACCCGGCTGTGACTATTTGTGCTCCGAACCAGCATCACACGACTGACCTGGCTGTTGAAAACATGGATCACGATCTTACCTCAATGTTAGAGACGGCTTCAGCATATACCGGTAAGTCTTAAATAAAATATTGTAAATTTGTATACATATATTAAATGTTGTACGGTCAGGGAAAGATAAGCCTGAGATTTATGTATTGTATGTATGGTAACAGAAATATGTTATTCTCGTTATTAAACCGTCTGTGAGCAAACGAATAGTCTAAAACGGAGGTTAAATTCTCTTATTATAAATATACAGGGTGGATTCTATAAAGTGTACATATTAAAAGGGGTGAAATTTCAACCCATTTTATCAGTAAAACTGTTTTAATTTTTTTGAATCAAATCTCATACTTGTTTTTTAAAATATAGAATAGAAAGCATTTATTCGTGACAAAACGGTAAATATAAAACAGCTTGTCATAAAATCAGATTATAAACCCATGAGAAAGTTAACAATAGTCACTTGTAATTAATTATCGACATATAATTAATTATGGACTATTATTTTCATAGAAGGTGAAAATACGATGACAGAAGTTCAACTGATCAGTCTTTTGGAGGGTTCTCCTGATGAGTTTGACATCCAACTTGGTCACTGTTCTTCTTCGTCAGATTCGGAAGAAGAAGAATATTCTTCCCCGCCAAATGAAAACAGGAATGAAAGTGGTGTTAGTGCAAATTGGAGCTTTACACGAAAAACGTCTAGTGTTTCGGAATTTATTGAGACATCTGGATTAAGAGGTACTAGGAAGGAAAAACCTCAAGAATATTTCGATATGTTGTTTACTAGCACTTTTCTAGTTTTTTTAGTCAACAACATAAATAGATATGCCATACGATTAATAGAAGCGAACAATAATGCATACGCAAGAATTACGAAATGGAAGGATGTAACCATTTCGGAATTCAGGGTATTTTTAGGTCTGTTATTCCATATGGGAACAATTAAATGCAATAAATACGAGGACTACTGGAGTACCGAGGAATTGTTTGACTTTAAGTTTTTCAGTAGTCATATGTCAAGAAACAGATTTATGTTAATTTTAAGGTGCATAAATTTTTATGATGAAACTACAGGAGACAATCGATTAAATAAGATTTCAGGTCTTGTAAATTTGTTTAATAAAATAATGGACAATATTTACTACCCGGCCAAGGTACTCTGTATAGATGAATCCCTTGTATTGTGGCGTGGTAGATTATCTTTCCGCCAATTTATGAAAGGAAAGGCTAACAAATATGGCGTAAAATTATACTTACTTACAGATCAATTTGGTTATGTTATAAAAATGATTGTGTATGGGGGAAAATGCGACACCCGATTAGGAGGTAAAAATCATGTAACGAAGATTGTGAAAGATTTATTAGAAGGGAAATTGGGCGTAGGGCATTCAGTGTATATGGATAATTTTTATAACTCCGTCGACTTGGCAAATTATTTAGTAGATTCTAATACCCATGTCACTGGAACCCTACGTTCCAATAGGAAAGGTAATCCGCCAGAAATATTAAAAAAAAAGTTAGCAAAAAATGAAAAAATCTCGATGTATAATGACAAAGGAGTATGTATAATGAAATGGAATGACCGGAGAGAGGTGCTAATGATTTCAACGGAACACAATAGTGAATGGCAGGATTACCTTTCCGCCAATAATAATGTAAAAGCCAAGCCTGGAGTCGTGCTTAACTACAACAAACATATGGGAGGCGTAGATAAGCACGACCAAATGATGGCGTACTATAACCCAGAACATAAAACCCTTAGGTGGTATTTGAAATTGGGAGTGCATGTATTTAGTACAATGCTATGTAACGCGCACTCTCTATATAATAGATTTGGAGAGAAACCAATGCCCTTGTGTGATTTCAGAAAACATATTATTCGGGCATTGGTTTCAAGTCGGGAAATTGCCAATTGTCTCCCGCGTCCTCCATCAGACTATCACGTATCATTCAAATTGCCAAGACACCTAGAAACAAACAGATTAAAACGAAAAAGATGCGTGGTCTGTTGGAGGAAACATAACAAACGTGTAGAGACGGGCGACTTTTGTCCGAAATGTCCACGACAACCGGGGTTATGTCAAGGGGCATGTTTCGTAGAGTATCACAAGCAAAATAATGTTATAATTAATTAGTTGATGATAGTTTATTATAAACAATAAATATTTATGAATTATTAGTAGCTTTTTATTTCCTTTGTTCCTATAATCTCAGTTAAATAAGCAAATTCAATGTCTGTGTTGGCTTCATTTGGTTTGCCCAGACAGTAAATGGATGTTCTCTTAATTTATACATTTTAATACTTAAATATGTTTTAAAAGATTATTATCTTACACACTGGTTAAAACAAAATGATGCATGAAACTATCCAACGCGGGCGGCAAAATCTTTTGCACGTCAGCGGCGCCATATGACGTCTACGTGTTGTGATTGCGGCCGGGCAGTTTATGAATGTATGGTGGCGTGTCGAGTACGTTCAAGCTGGAGGGCCGTGGCGGTGAATGGGTTAAGTACCTGCCCAAATTAAGTAGGCTGTTCATAAAAAGCCGTCAGCGATTTTAAGACGAGTTCTTAATTTAGCCACATTGAAGCCTTTCCGTCCATCCCTCACACGTCCCTCATTGTGGCAATAGCAACACGTAATCTAGCTTGACCTGCGGCGCTACCACGAAAATCGAATCTCGAAGTTCGTATATCTCTGTCTCTGTCGCTCGGGTACCATAATAACCATAAGTGCGATGGTATACGAACTTCGAGATTGGATTTTCGTGGTTATAGCTCTATGAGTATTATAGGTCCATGGTATCGGATTTTTTGGAGCATGCTCTTTTATGGTGCGTACACACCAAGCCAACGAACGCCAACGAACGATTTTCGGTGTCGGCTGTCGCACGCTCGTTGGTTCTCGTTCAGGTGCGTACACACCAGACTAACGAACGACATCAAATGTGTTTCGCTGGTCTTCGCTGGCCTTCGTTGGCTGTGACTGGACGGATTAACAAACGCCAACGATTGTTTGTTGGCCTGTGCCGGCGATCCGCAGCGAGGCGGCAACATCAAAGGATTTGAAGCAATCGGCCCAACATGGTGTGGATTGGTTGCCGAAGGCCAACAAACGAATGGTCCAATTGTATTCAACAACCATTCAAAATCTTCAGAATAAGATGTAAGCCGTGGACATAACCTGGAGCGTTCGGACGTCCGACTGAAATCTGGCGCGCAGGATCCTGTTCGACTGACTGTGCTTATTGATCAATCGCGGACGTCAGCCGCGTCCGCCAGCTTGTGGATGGATTTTAATGATATTTTTATCAAGTAAAATTTTGACAGCGATTGTAAATAATTATGGTCGCTAGGGGTTCAAAAATTAACAGAAAATATGACTGCACTACTAAGCATCATATATTCGGCTGGTATGATGATGATGATTTTGTAGCAGACGAAGTAGCCAAACATATCGCAACACCTCTTTAGTACTGTAAGAAAGAGTATGAGTTACGATATAGGTATTTGGCTACTGCTACTAAGAGTACCTACTGACTATTCGATGCTGACTGTACCTATTGACTAGGAAAGGCGAGGTAGACCCAGGAATAGGTATTTGTGGAATTTACGGTTTCATTTTCTATATTCTTTTCATTTCATTTCATTTCAGTTCGCTCGAAAATTAAAGCTGCAATTGACAACATTATTTTTTTTAAGTGGGCCAGTTTATTATTTAGTTCGATAAAAAATTAAATTTTAAGGTATATACGTCTTTTTTTATTTCTCCCTAAATGTTTATTTTCATCCAAAAATATCACAATTAAAAGTAGTGAATTCCTTTTAGGTCGTTAGTAAAATATGACGTCATTGTTATGTCTCTCTATGGCACTCCTTAATACTTACTTTACTCTTTGCTATGGCACCTGTCCACATCTTTCACTCAACAGACGTAAGAATGAGGTCATGCACGGGGTAGGTAATACCGCGTTTTACAGATTTTGGTGATTTTCTCGGAAACTAGTATGAATAAAAATGGGAAAACCACGTTATTACGTTCAGATAATAATTGCCGAAATGGTTTTCGATTTAGGCATCATTACATATTTTAAAATGTTGTCAATTACCCTCAATCAATGACTTGCCGTATCTTTGACATTAAGCGCCTAACGACTGTTTAATACTAAGTACCTAGGTACCATTGCGTTGTGATAAGTAGCGGATTCCACAGCGTCAGGAGTTCCACTTATCATGTCTGATTCAATACATCTGTGCTCTAGTCAGATTAACTCAATATCACATAATCTCTTAATCGTATCAGTCGTATACATTTATTGCCAGTTATAAACTCGTACATGTAAAAAAATATAGGTACTTTTAATACTTTATTTGAAGTAATCGGGGTACGGAAACACGCTTGATGCACGTGCGCCTATTGTTTACGTTGGTCATTTTATGTGTCACAATTACTAACTAGTGCTACATTTTTTTAGCATAATCATTAAACAGTACCTAGGCGACTCTGCTTGGGTGAAAATAGAAACCATTTTTCTCAGAAATGAGTTAGCTAAATCGATGTCTATTGTGTGTAATAATTGTGGCAAAGTAGAAGATTTAGTCCATATTTTGATAGAATGCACCAGGTTTAGTTGTGAAAGGCAAAGAATGTTAGGAAATTTACTAGAATGCCACATCTATTAATTTGATACTTGCTGATCCTATGTCGATGATGCCATGAAAACCTATATGTTCTATAATAAAGGCCTAGAAAGAAGACCTAACTGAAAGGTATTGAAGGTGTGTTGTCCTATGAGGCTGGCATTGTCACCACGAGTGTTCAAAAGCCTCTTTAAAATATAAGATTTAAAAAAAATCGTTGTTTCGCCCTCGTAAACCCCAATATTTACATCGGTACGTTAGAGAGGTGTTCGAATTTCCGGAATCGTTAGAAATGTTGAAGCGACCCTGATACCCCCTATATATCCGTAATAAGACTGAGGTAACCTTGGATCGAGGGGATGTTTATAATAATTATAGGTACCTAACCTCCGCATGTATTCAACTATATACTACTACTCAACCAAAAATGTAGCGGCTTATAAAATACTTATGTACATCAATATTTCAAATTTCATTCATGACTATTTAAAATGCCTGTGACCAAACTGAACAATCTTTCTACAGTTGAAGTAGGCATTTGTTGTCGCAGTCCAGCTTAACTACGTATGTTCACATTGGGATTGCACATGACCTTAATACCAACTAACAATTAATACTTGTACCTATGTGTACAGTGATTATTAGACATCACGTCGCGGAGTGATGATAAAATGGGCGTTACCACTGAGGTACGTGTCCATACACTGTCCATACGTTAGGGCCGGCGCTCACTGACGGCGTGGCATGGTATGGCACGGCAGGTTGTGCTGCGGTATCCCGCGGCGTTCCGTGTCATGCCGTGGCATCCCGCACCTCCGCGCACCGCACCGGGCTAGGGAGGGAGAAGACGCATTGGCATGCCACGGTATGCCACGGCATAACACGGAACGCCGCGGGATACAGCAGCACAACCTGCCGTGCCATACCATGCCACGTTGTTAGTGAGCGCCGGCCCTTACGAGTACGTAGGTACTCATAAGATAAGTATTGACGAGTTGTAGCGTAGCTGTGTACTGGTCGCATCGGTGTAGTCTAGGATACGGCTGTCTAACACGAGAACCACAAATCCATTCTAATATTATTAATGGGAAAGTGTATTTGTGTGTGTGTTTGTTTGTTTGTTTGTTTGTTTGTTTGTTTGTCCATCTTTCATACAATCGCAGGTGTGCGATCTGGGGCATTAACCAATTCACCGTTCTAGTTACGTAATTTACTACTATAATAATAATAATAAAAGGCAGCTTGTGGCGGGCTGCTAGGGAGTAGCGACCCTAATACGTACCTACCTGAGTGCTCCTGGGGGTGTCCTGTGGTCAGGCTGAGCCGATCGGGTGGTTGGTTGGACAGGACCTCCGCCTCTGGCTTGCCTTTATTGGCCGTCCAGAGTGGAGTCGCAAGAGCTGTTGCTCGAGGGTAGGTAGATGTGGACAAAGTGGCGAGTTGGCTATATGTTTAAAGTCCAGTGCCACCTCTCTACCCCCCTAGTGGAAGCGGGGATTAAAACTACTAAACGGATTTATAGGCTACATAAAAAAATCCTTTAATACATTATGAAAAACAAACAATTTAATTAGTAAGAAACGAAAATGTAGCATTTTAAAAATACCGTTAATAATAAATGTTAAATACCACTACGGAGCCAAACAAGCATGGGGCCTGTCTGATGATAAGCAGACACTATGATATAGCGGCTCCAAAAAAGTCTAGTCGCGTTGCCGACCCTTTGTTGAATTGAGGGTTCGACATTAGAGACAAATCTCTCATTTTTCTGCACAACGCTCCGTCAAGAAAGCTAACTTACTTACTGCCTAGATCATATCAGGATCACACATGATCACCTCCATGGAAAAAGAGTATCTCATGCGGTGCTGTCAAGGGGCTCTATTGCAAATATTGTTTATGTTTTTGCTTGCATTGCACAATAAGGGTGAATCTTTCTATTGCGTAATATGCGCGGGTGATAGGACCGACTTATTACGAGCATCTATCCGCCAAATTATATAATATACTAGCTGTTAGCCTGTTACCCGCGACTTCGTCCGCGTAGAACTTGAGAACAAAGTTGCTATCAAATTATTTTAGGCGTAACCTTAATTAACGCTGTCCCAAACAAACTCCTACCATCTTAAGGGATGATTTTCGAGATAAAAACTATCCTTAATCCTTCCAATGGTCTCAAATTATCTCTATGCCAATGTTCATGTAATTCCGTTCTGGGTTTAGGCGTAAAAGGTTTAAATTGCTAAACAATAATTGAAATGTCCGTTTATAAAAATACCAATATATTAGTATCAGTTATCTTACGTTTCTTACTAATTAAATTGTTTGTTTTTCATAATGTATTAAAGGATTTTTTTATGTCGCCTATAAATCCGTTTAGTAGTTTTAATTACGGTATTCCGAGCTGCCTGTATAGTTTGAAAGTAAAATTATCATATGCCAAAAGACGTAGAACTTTCCATCTCCATCCCCAGTCCCCATTTAAAGGTGTGAGAGTTTAAATTATGTTTTTCCCCAAAATTAACTTCATAAATTAACAAAATGATCCGCAGTTTTATTTAACATTATCTTCTTTTCGGTTTGTGAGCATCTTAGTTCTAACCTAACCTACTTTTCTGGTAGCTGTGCGGTTCTGTAAGGATCGCAGTTCTAACTTAACCTAACCTACTTTTCCGCGAGCGGTAGGATCATGTATTCTGAATTAATGGCTCACCAAATAGTATATATGTCTGACCGAAGAATTCCCTTTCTTCAAAAAGTACTTGTTCCCCAACCCCTTTTAACCTCCAACCTTAGAGGAAGAATATAAAAAAACGCAGCAATTTGTTTTCTAGTAAGTACTTGACCGAAGTAACAGTTCCCTTATTTTAAAGTTGTCTTGTTCCCCGTATAAATTTCCAACTCCTATTAGCCCTTTAGGGGTGAATCTCGTTTAACACCCAATATTTTTACCCCTGACGCAAAAAGAGGGGTGTTATAACTGTTATAAGTTTAACGTGTCTCTCTGAGTATCTGTGTAGCTGTGTATCTATCTGTGGTATCGTAGCTCCCTAACTTCTTAGCCATGTTTCATGAAAATCCGTTCAGCCGTTTTTGAGATATTGAACTTTGAAATGAAAATGTCGGGGATTTGCAACTTTTCTAAGCATTCAAAGAAACAGTCTAAAATCGAAGTTACAAATCTCTTACTTTAAAAATGTCTACTCTCGCATTGTAATAAGCACTCCATACACAGAGTTTCAAGTCTCTCACTTAAAATAGGTACTAACAGGTTTGTACGGAACCCTCGGTGCGCGAGTCCGTCTCGCACTTTGACGGTGTTTTTGTATTCAAATAAGTAATCTGTCTACAAAGTTTCAAGTCTCTAGCTCTAAAGGAAAAGTTTCCCTCATACAAACTTTGCACCCCTATTTAAACCCCTTTGGGGTGCAATTTTCTAAAACGCTGACTGATTTTTTTAGGTATTCTAATAAGTAATCTTTCTAGAAAGTTTCAAGTTCATAGCTCAAAAAAGGAAGTTCCCTTCATAGAAACTTTGCACCCCTACTTAACCTCTTTAGGGGTAGAATTTTCTAAAACGCTGAAACGACTTTTTTTGTATGCCAATAAGTAATTTCTCTACAAAGTTTCAAGTCTCTACTTCAAAAAATAATGTTTCCCCCATACAAACAATGCACCCCTAGTTAACCAGCTTAGGGGTGGCATTTTTCAAAACCCTAGAATTGTTTTTCTTGTATTAAAATAAGGAGTCCATACACAAAGTTTCAAGTCTCTCACTTAAAATTTTACTCCATTCCCATACAAACTTTCAACTTCCTATTTACCCCCTCGAGGGTGGAATTTTAAAAAATCCCTTCTTAGTTACTTTCGTTATATAATCTACCTACTGTGAAAAAATTCGCTTTCTAGGTTCAACGGTTTGGGCTGGGCGTTGATTTAAGTGAGTGAGTCAGTCAGTCAGGACTTTCACGTTTATATATTTAGATAATTTACTTTAAAAACAAAGTTTTAACCGACTTAAATTTAGTACTCCGCCCAGCCACGAGAACATTTCCTATGTTTTTTACAATTTACCACATGAACTGATTTCCGATAGCAAATGCGTTGATTACCTACTATAGAAAAATACTGAATCGCTGTATGTGGGCCGATAATATTTGAGGACTTCCATCGATTCCCCAAGATCATCACCAATGGCACTTCATTAGTTCCTATTTCAACGGAATCTTATCAGAACCTGTGACG
Source organism: Epinotia demarniana (assembly GCA_945867215.1). NCBI lineage: Eukaryota > Metazoa > Arthropoda > Insecta > Lepidoptera > Tortricidae > Epinotia > Epinotia demarniana. The sequence goes on from OX244262.1 coordinate 18,812,797, forward strand.
TACTTTTGCACTTTTAAGTACATAATTGAGGAATTCGATAAGTCATCTGTGGTCTTCATCATCAATTCCTCTCGCCACCAAATTTATGATTCCGGATGTAAATACACGAATTATAACAGAAAATACCAAAATCACTACACGCGTGCCTAATAAAATTGAGGAGTCCCCTCAATTCCTCATGGATCCCATCATCTAACTGAATTTTGAAAAAAAATGGGACCCACCTGGAAGTATATATTCATTCAATGATGGAGTTCTGAGGTAACAAACATTGAAAAAAAAAGCCGAATTGAGAACCTCCTCCTTTTTTTGAAGTCGGTTAAAAATACAGGCGAATTGAGAACCTCCTCCTTTTTCTTGAAGTCGGTTAAAAAACGGCAAAAAAATCATGTTTGTTGTAATTTAAATATTTATTTTATTCTGTTTTTTTTTTTGTATTTGTTATAGCATCAACAGAAATACAGTTGCCGCTATAGTTGCGGACAGCGGAGCCTTAGTAATAGGTTCCCGTTTTTACCCTTTGGGTACGGAACCTTAAAAAGGGGTTCCGTCAAAAAGCGCCCAGGCGCGCTCCGGCCCGGCCCGGTCGGTGGGAATCGTACATAAGACGGTGCCTTATTACATTGCTAATAAAACGATGGACGAATGAAAAAAAATGGGACCCACCTGGAAGTATATATTCATTCAATGATGGAGTTCTGAGGTAACAAACATTGAAAAAAAAAGCCGAATTGAGAACCTCCTCCTTTTTTTGAAGTCGGTTAAAAATACAGGCGAATTGAGAACCTCCTCCTTTTTCTTGAAGTCGGTTAAAAAACGGCAAAAAAATCATGTTTGTTGTAATTTAAATATTTATTTTATTCTGTTTTTTTTTTTGTATTTGTTATAGCATCAACAGAAATACAGTTGCCGCTATAGTTGCGGACAGCGGAGCCTTAGTAATAGGTTCCCGTTTTTACCCTTTGGGTACGGAACCCTAAAAAGGGGTTCCGTCAAAAAGCGCCCAGGCGCGCTCCGGCCCGGCCCGGTCGGTGGGAATCGTACATAAGACGGTGCCTTATTACATTGCTAATAAAACGATGGACGAGGCTACGGAGTATTAGTAAAGCATTGTTTGCACTTATGTAGGTATAGTCCTGCCAGTTTCACATCACCTACACTCATGCGTGCTCCATATGAGAGCCTACAGTAATGAAATGTTATCAGTTTTATCCGCAACGTATCAAAGGCCGCACAGGCCCGTGTTAAATTAGATTAAGTGTTGTAATAATATTGTGAATGAAAACTATGACGAAGTCAAAGGAGGTGAAGTCAAAAGTGAAAACGGAAGGTGAATTTTTGCCCCCAGACGGGGGCTGGGGGTGGATGATTATTATTGCAGCCGGATTTTCTAACGTAAGTTTAATTTCGTGTAACTTTTACATGTTTTCTATTCTTAATGCATTTTTCCGAAGGAGAAAAGTTAATAATACCTACCTCGTGGTAAACACCGAGGTTTAATTTGTTCTGAAGTTTGATTTGATTAACGTTTACATATAAAAATATCTTCATATTGGTTTCTATTGACGTATATGGAGATATTTTCTCAATAAAACAGTTTTATGAAGTTTAATAATATACTTTTATATATATATATCATATAATATATACAAAAAAAAGGTAGAAACACCGGCCAAGTGAGTGTCGGGCCACGCGCAGTGCCCTACACTCCGTAGTTGCCTGTCTTTGTTACAAAGACATGCGCGCTAAGTGGTGCAGTTGCGTCGGCCAAATTTGTACGAAAGTTGGCCTTTCTAAGGACACATTATGTTGGTCGACTGGTAAATTGCCTACTTAGCCGTGATAATTTTCCGCTACCGCCACACATTCCCCGTCGTAGCCATGTAGCCAGCAGGGGAGGTGGGTCCCCGACACTTGACTCGAATAAAATCTTTCACATTAACAGGTCACTGAGCTGTCAAATAAATGATACCGATACACAAATACAAGAGAAAAAAAAAACTCCATCCCACCATCAAAATGTCTTTCAGACTTCCCGAGGTAGCGGCAACTGAGCCATCGAACATAACTCGGAACGATGCATAACGATAAAACGAAAAAGACCGTATCTATTTTACAACTTGACCTTGGATTAATAGTATATTACTGCAGCCGCAGGGAAAGAAGGGCTTGCCGGGTGAGTAGGTATAGACGGCCGTCCGTAGGGAGGCCGGATAGTGATACGAAGCCGGCAAGCCCTTTTCACGGCTAGGCTTGTATAGTGCTTTTCTCAAACATATGCAATGAAATAAGAAATATCAACCAACCTGTATTTATGTACTTTTCCTTCGATTTTGGCGGCAACAAGTTATTCATGGCTAATTCGGCGTCCGCCCTCAATTCCGGCGGAGTACAATTAGTTTCTTCGTCGCTGTTATCATCGGAACTCATTTTGAAATTTTATTTATAAATATCAACCACAAGTACAAAATCAAGTGTAGCTGCATCACACACAAAAGACTTTTCATTTTCCCTCCAATCCCTCCATAATGTTTTTTTTTTACGGAAGCGTATTACGCGTGTGTAGTGTTCGAATAGACCCTCTTAGGGCCATTATACACAAACTGATAATGAGAATCTTAATTTCTATAATAATTAAAATAAATGCAGAGGATATAAATAAAATAAATGCAGAGGATTTTAAATATTGTCTATGGTCTCTGGTGACTTACAAATAGACAATATTTTAAATGTATTCATTAACACATTGAATCATACAGATTTCTATTCTTAAATCAGCTGGTGTGTAATAGGCATTACTGCGGATATTTTTGGTCCAATAACCATTCAGCCACTAGAAGAAATTAAAAAAATATAATTCAGCTGTTTAACCTGTTCATGAACAAAGGCGCCATATTTAGTTTAAAATTTAAAAAAAATACTGCCCGGCCTAGGCCTTCAATTTTGTATGAAATTGCTTTACAGTTCTCTCGAATTGTTCCGCCCGAAATGTGATACTTCAAAGCCTGTTATGACGCACGTAACGACGACATTTCATTGCATGTTTGAGAAAAATATTTTTAGCACGAGTTAAGTTTTTATGTTTTTTCTGCAGACACATCTAAAGTTTGAATTTGAAAGCATTTTAAGGCGCCGTAGGTTGAGCGAAATTAAGCGAACAGAGTTTTTGAAACAATATAATGCGTCTGTTTATAATAATATGGTTTTAAAAAATACGAATAGTAATCTTAAGGCTTTTTTGCAGGGAGATCAGTGATTCGAAACATGATTAAGCAATTTTCGATCGATAGAATAAAATCACGAACATTGGTCTAAAAGGGTCTAAAACACACTTAAAACATTCGTAATAAATTATGCACAAAAGCTAAAAATATTAATAGCCGCTTCTAAAAATCGGCAATATCATGTTTGAGAGAAATCAGTGATTACATTTTGATTTATTTGAACAGCCAGAAAATTAAAATTAAAAAACATGATATCCGCGCTTCCGAGCATGCACTTCCATCTCGCTCACGCTCACAGAACTATATTAGTTCTGTGCTCACGCTTATGCTCAATGAGAGTGAGAGAAGACCCTGAACCTACGGCGCTAATCTTGGCGCTGGATCCAAAATGATTTTGATCCCTCATTTATTCCGTTTCAGCTGGCAACACTGCCGATGCTCCAGCAATTCGGGCTGCTCTTCCGCGACCGGTTCGCGCAGCTCGGCATCACCAGCTCGGAGACCACCACCATCATCAACGTACACTCGGCGCTGAACTCATGCGTCGGTGCGTGACGCGTCGTGGTCTCGTGCTCACTACCATGGCACATTGAGTATTTATTTTTTATAAACTGCGTTATGTTTTTGGGGTGGGTTGTGCGAGGCAGCGCAGCGCTGAGCAAGGAAAAAAAACTCCAATATTTAGCATTGCTAGCCGCGCTCACGGGGCACTTCATATGGGTGGATCGCTCACCGCTTCACTGACTCGCAAAGAGGACTTACCGCGAGACGAAAACGCACTTCGTTGAACTCCGTTCGTGTATCCCTTCCTGTCCCTCGAGTACGAGCAAGTGCAACCGAGACGGAGATACGCGAATGAAGTTCGTTTTTGTATAGCCCCTCAGTTCTGATGGATACTCACCCTAAATCTGACCTCCGATCACGCATAGTTCTTGGTAATCCTGGGGGGCTAGCACAACTGACGCCACGCCGCGCCGCGAGTCGAGAATGATCTACCGTCCTTGTTCAAATTTGCACGGTGCGAGTGTGACAGGGGACGCTCAGTCGCGCGATAAGCGGCTTGTCAGCAAGTTGTGCTACACGTACTGTGAAGAGATAGGCAGAAAAATTGCACATTCAGAGGTTCCCCCCTGCAGAAGGCGTGCCTTCTGTTTCCACCGGCAACAGCATGTTCCGCTTTCCCCACAGGTTTTGTCAACTCATCAATCATGTTCCTTGAATTCAAGCGCAGTAGGTATACTTTTAGAAACTATTCTTAACGTCCCAGAGCTCGACACCTTGCCCGTTCCTCGGCATCTTTGATCTTAATATGTCGAGAATAAAAGGGTGTCAATTATTGGAATTAAGGTGTCAAGTAATGAGGCGTCTGTCATAGGTACCACAATTGACAACATTTCATATTTTCATGTAGGCCATTTTATGATTTAGTTCGCTAGAAAATGATTTTTTAAGCGACACGTGTTTTTTTATTTCTCCCTTAATTGTAATTTTCATTCAAAACTATCAAATTGAAAAGCAGTGAATTCCAGAAGGTTGTAAGTAAATTATGACGTCAATACTACGACTCTGTAGGTATGGCAGTTTGGACACCTTTCATATGGCAGCCATAATACTGACGTCACACGCGGTGAAAACCACTTTTATACGTTTTCGCAATATTCTTAAAAGCGAGCAGGAAAAAAACACAGAAAACTACTTTATTACGTTCAGATAACATAATTACCGAAATGCTTTTCGATTTAGGCGTCATTACATATTTTGAAATATTGTCAATTGTTTTTTTTTCATATAATGGACAATAATGTGTATTATTGCCCTCCAAGTGTTCGCAATAATTAATTAGTATTGATGCACGTAACTACTGCCAGACAGACGTGGAGTCTGGAATATTTCCATAAGACACAATGTATCATTGTTAAATAGATATCACCACAGTTCATAATATAGGTGAGGGTCGTTTCACGATGCTACTAATAGTTACAATTTTACAAGTCCCAACTGACAACACTGAGAGTACTGCGACACTTGAACAATAACGACTGGCCATTTTTGACTAGTGTTGCCCGTTCGTAAAATCTTATTACTTATGTAGCTTCACTGTATTGGCTCTTGATGTTTTGACATATTTTACAAAACCGGTCAAGTGCGAGTCTGACTCGCGCACCGAGGGTTCCGTACAAACTAACAATTAACTCAAGGTAAAGTAAATGTCCCAATATTTGTTAAATTAAGTACTTATCTTAACCCAACACAATAGAATTCAATTTCAAACAACGAGTAACTTTTACACCAAGACAATAGAATCGCGAATTTTTGACCTGCTATTGAAAATAAAGATACACGTCCCAATCCCAACCCCATTAATTCTAGAAAAATCTTAACAGCGCGAATGGGGTCAGCGCCATCTATCGGCCCCATTTGGTACTAACGTGGAAGGGCAATCAGCTTAGTATTTAGTGGTGTTTTAGCGATTATTGTTTATCACGTGAACCGATCTCTATTATTTTTGTTTTATTTGAAAGAGAGTATTTCTATTATAGTCTTATAGGATTTTCATAACGAAAAATGCTTATAAAGTTGATTAAATTGCAAACTTAACTAGGAAATGATTTTTGTAAATAAAACAAAAAATATGCTAGATACAGAAAAAAAAATGCTTTTCCAGTAATATTTATGTTTATCTTAATCACAAGTAATTATTTCAAATTTTTCGCTTTGATAACTTCGGAGATAAGGGGGTGGGGGGGGGGGAGAATGGTATTTTTTACATTTTCCTTCATACATCAAAATTTAACCAATGTAAAAAAAAAAAAGTGTTTCAAAAAGTGCAACTCAAGCCCTTTCATATGATACCCCACTTGACCTAATACTTGAATATATATTTTTTGCCCCCTCCTCAAAGTCAAAACGAAACAAAAAATACGCTAGATACAGAAAAAGTTATACTTTTCCAGTAATATTTATATTTCTCTTAATCACAAGTAATTATTTCAAATTTTTCGCTTTGATAACTTCGGAGATAAGGGGGGGGGGGGTACTTTTTTACATTTTCCTTCATAAATCGAAATATTACCAATGTAGAAAAAAAAACTGCTTCGAAAAGTGCAACTCAAGCCCTTTCAAATGATACCCCACTTGACCTAATAGTTGAATATTTTTTTTGCCCCCTCCTCAAATTCGTAATTTTTCATAGTAAATTTAAATGTATATTTATTTTTTTCATTTTCCATGCACGCGGATAACTCTCATTTATAATCATTCCAAATTTCAAATTGATAGCTTAAGTAGTTCGTGAGATATTTCACTTTGTGACAGACAGACAGACGGACGGAGTTGCACCTTATGGTACTTCCTTTTTTACCATTTTTGCTACGGAACCCTAAAAACTGTGAACTTTTTCGAACCAGGATTTTCGAACTATTTCGAACAATACAGGATTTCACCAAAATACTCCTAAAGCAGAAAAGGACTTAAAAGTCCCATACAATTTGATCTATTGATAAAAAACTTGATGTATGACTTACCGAGAACATTAGCCAAGTATGACTCCATTATAAAAAAAAAATCGAGACAAACACGAAGTGTTAAACTTTATTATCCTCTCCATGTTTATTTTAGGTTTCGGCTTTAAGAATTTTAAAATTGCAATATCCCGAGGTATGACCATTATGACCAATCAACAAGCGCGAAGCGAGGTTCAACTTTCAACTATGGGGCGACCAGATAGGGGGTTAGCAAAATGCGAAAAAAATTGTCGATAACATGAAGCAGATCTTGATGAGATGCGGTTGAATCATTGGACGCAAAACATAAGTTCAGCTATGAACACGATCAGCTCACTTCAGGTCGAGAGATTACAATATGGTTATCGCGAGGGTATATAGCTCATGGAATTGGTACATTTTGCCTTGCATCAAATCGGGTAGTTCTGATTTTAGTATATGTTCTATGTAATGAAGTGGTTATGGCAACTCCAAGTTTTCCAATTCGGAAACCCTCCGGATCATTGTAATTTTTTTGTAAAACCATAACATTTTCAGAGTTTTTCACCTATTTTACGGCAAATGTCTTTATGTACACTTTAAAGAAGACAAAATTTGCAACAAAATAGGTCAAAGTGAGAGAGTAATAAACGAAACAGTTTGAAAGATACAGTAGTTCAAAAATTTGCAAAATTTACAAATAATAATAATTTTATACGTATTTTTAAGTTTTCGTCAATGTGGTGAACTATGGACCCATTTTACGTCATTAGTCCAAGCACGTTATTCAAGTAGTACACCATTCGCGACAAAACGAGACCAATTTGGTCTAAAAAGACCTGATAGTTCTTTAGATACAGCTGTTGCTGAGGTGAGTAAACAAAATAATAATAAAAGGGTTTGTAAAATGAACGGCGACATAAATAATAAGCATTATAATTTACAAAAAACATACTAATAATCATCATATCAGCTGAAAGACGTCCACTGCTGGACATAGGCCTCCCCCAAAGAGTGCCAGAGTGACCGCTCCCGCGCAACCCGCATCCAGCGGACTCCCGCAACCTTTACCAGGTCATCAGTCCACCTTGTGGGGGGCCTACCCACGCCGCATCTTCCGGTACGTGGTCGCCACTCGAGAACCTTTCCGCCCCAACGGCCATCGTTTCTACGAGCTATGTGCCCTGCCCACTGCCACTAAGTTTAGCGATTCGGTGGGCTATATCGGTTACCTTGGTTCTGCTGCGGATAACCTCATTTCTGATGCAATCACGCAGAGAAACTCCCAACATGGCCCTCTCCATTGCCCTTTGGGTGAATTAGAGCCTTCTTATGAGGCCCATAGTAAGCGACCACGTTTCAGTGCCGTAGGTCATCAACTCATCACTGGCAACACACACTGGTCAAAGACTCTCGCCTTGAGACACTGCGGAATATTGGACGAAAAGATGTGCCGTAGCTTCCCGAACGCTGCCCAGCCGAGTCGGAATCGACGATAGTAATAATAACCTCATGGTATGCAGTACTGGACTACTGCTTTGGTGACCTGCTCCGGTGTGGCATTGAAAATGAAAATGAAAATTATTTAATCGTAACGAACAAATACAAATACATACGTACAATACAATACTATTTAACTACTTAAAACTATTTATTTGTTACGAAATGGTCCCGCCTCAGCATAATGCTGGCTCAGGAGCCAGCGCTGGTCTTCCGGCGGGACCATTTTGAGTAGATAAAATAAATTAATAAACGTGCTGTACGTGCGAGACGGCCTTAAATTAAAAATGAACGCAGCCGCTGCGCTTGCGTCAAACAGCAGCGCCACCTGGTTGCGAACAGGTGCGCATTGGGGCTTAGGAAAACCGCAGCGTTTTGTTTGAGGCTTGGCGCGGCTTTCTGTTCAGTGTCGAGAGAAATTTCATTTTTCCTTGGCCAAAAAGTGCTGCTGGTGTATCACAACTACGGAATCCGTCGAGTAAGTGATATCTGGGATTTTTCCTCTCCCACATTTTTTTAATAAAAGGGTGTGATCACCACCACCACCAAACCACAAAACATGACCAACAAATCTATGTGCTCGCCGGCGATCTTCACTACGTCAGAGAGACGTCAGAGTCGAGGACATCAGCATGTTGATGAGTCTGACCTTGTTCCTGACAATCGCTAGGAACTTATCCTGAGCAACTGGAGAAATGGTTGTCTCGTCGAAAATAACATCAGGTGTGCGGACTTTGTTCCAACTCTACGGACATGTTCAGAGCTCTTGGTGATTTTTTCTGAAGCGTCAGATGGATACCCATCGAAAACAACAGTTATATTGGAGCCGTAGTGACTTTGCAAGTATTGGACATACCTAGCACCAATTTCCTCAAAATACACATTCCGAGGCCACACAACTTTGCGGAGCAGATGTCCACCGTCTACAACTACGTACATATCATTTCCCTGCTCCAGACTCACGGGTTTGACGGCTTTGTAGAATGATGCCGTTGTACCCTTCCTGATTCCATCTTCAGTAAAAAGTGCCATGGGAAATGGTGACTATTCACGTATGAAAAAATCCTTCAATTCTTAGTTCAATGTTCAACAACTCACATTATGGCCAGGTGTGACAAAAAATGTTGGACACACTAAATTCAAAAAAAGTATTTTTTAGGAAATTTTGCTAACATTAGCTGTATTTTAGAAACTATTTGGTCTAACTTAACCATCTTACTTTTAATTTTGTTTCGAATTTGGTTTTCTTTAAAAAGTATATAGTGAAATTTGCCGTAAAATAGGTCCCCGTTGATGAAAATTGGTAGAAACTGAAAAAAGTCTGAAAATTATATGGTTTTGGGAAATTTTGGTAACATTTGAAAAGCTGTATTTTATAAACTATTTGGTCTAACGTGACCATACTACTTTAAATTTGTTGCAAATTTAGTCTTCTTTAAAGTGTATATAGTGACATTTGCCGTAAAATAAGTCTCTGTTGGTAAAATTTGGTAGAAACTGAAAAAAGTCTGAACATTTTATGGTTTTTCAAAAATTTGACAATGATCCGGAGCGTTTTCAAATTGGAAAACTTGGATTTGCCATGACCACTTCATCACATAGAACATATACAAAAATCAGAACTACCCGATTTGATGCAAGGCAACCGCCCTTTTAGAGCACGATTTCCATGGACTAATAGTCAGGGCGAATTACCAAGTATGATTAAAATATCGTATTCAGACAGTAAAATACCTGAGTCCTCGGTTCGTGTAGAAAGAAGACGATGGTGGATCCTGTCACTTACTCGTATCGTGTGATAAGGCCGACCATGATACGGGATCTGATTTAAGTAACATTATAATTTTTTATTTCAGGTTTAGCCAACGGGCCAGTATTTAAAACATTCACGTATCGCCAAGTGTCGCTAACTGGGGCGTGTGTAGTTTTCATTTCGTTAATGATTTGCACATTTTCGTACAACTTCACCACCTACCTCGTTTCGTTCTCATTACTCTATGGTAAGTGAATTATAATTATTGTATTTAAAATTTTTTTATGTTATAGGAGGCAAACGAGCAGACGGATCACCTGATGGTAAGCAATTACCGCCGCCATGGACACCTGCAACACCAGAGGTGTTGTGAGTGCGTTGCCGGCCTTTAAGGATGGAGCTCTGGGAACCTTACTCACCATCAGGAACACAACACTACAATACCTACGGAATAGGCAGCAGTGCTATTATGGCTGTGGTCTTCTGTAAGGCGGAGGTACTCCCCCAGTCGGGCTGCTCCAGATTCAAGCGTGATGATATTACGCTGTGCCCTACCTCTCTCAATTGTACGACTATACGTTGCTCGTGTTTTGTTTTTATTTGCCTAAGTGTGAGTTGCACCAAACCGTCTGTAATCGTAAGCGGTGTTCGTTAAAATCTGAATGTATGGAACGTTTGAAAAGTGTCTATGGACTGACAGCTGTCAGCGCCATATTTAACGTTGATCTGTCTGTAATCGTAAGTCGGTGTAACCCGCCCTAAGATGGCCTTCGATTAAGCACCCAACGGGCAATGTTGTCAATTCTTTAACTGATAAGGTAAACGCAGGTATGAACGACCCCCTTAAGGCAATATTAAAATCGTCCTTACTTTTTAAGTATACTGGTTGCCATCACATTTATTTTTTTAATTTTATATGTTAGTGTTAAGTATAAAGATTATATTTTCCCAGACAAATGCCTATAAATAAAGGATTATCGTATTAAAAACAAATTTAAGAAGTGACGAAGTCGATTGGTGCTATTACCGTCCTAAAATAACGGCAATGAATCTATTAACGATTTTTATGCAGCTATTACCGATCGTTACCCGGGTATGTCCCAAAACTACGACTTTAAATTGCCCACATTTTATAAGTCGGTAATACATTGTCCTTACATATTTTATTACCGACCCATAGGAGTCGGTAATGGCTACCGTAAGAAACCATTACCGACCCATAGAAGTCGGTAATAGCAACCATAAGAAGCTATTACCGATCGTACATACTATATACTATTACCGATCGGTAATAGTTTCTTATGGTTGCTATTACCGCCTCCTTTGCTCGGGTTTGGGTCGTTAATAAAATATGTAACGACAAACATAAAATTAATTACCGACTCATAAAAAGTATGCTATTTTTATTGAATTGACTACAAAATCGATTGTTAGTGATTAATATCACAAAGAATATGAACATAACAATGCGGCTTTAAACGAGAAACAATCATTTACGAAGGTTACTATAAAATATCGATCTACCTAAATTATCATAATTTTGGTTAATTTGACAACTGGACAACAATTTATGTTTCGCTAATAGATTTTTACTTATGGGGTTTACAAATTCGTATAAATTGTCTTAAGCAGAAAAGTCACGTTCTTACTTGGAGGAACAACAGCCAGTATGGCGCGACCTGCGTCCGCGCTTCCCCCGCAGAAACTGACGTGTTTTATCTCTTTTGCCCACTGCTACACACACTAAAGTAAAAGTGTACGATGCTCAAGGTACAAGCGCATGTATAGCTTTCCCTAGTTATACCTAGAATAATTCTGGAATCGTCAAAATAACGAATAACTCCGATTTTCGATGGGTCGTTAATAGCTGCGTTTACCTTAGGGCTTGTCATGCAGTTGTACGGATGTAGTCATAACTCAGATAATTTAGTAAGTTTTCAAATTTCTATCAATGTTTTTCGCGTGCCTCATTTTGACACATAATCTCAGCACGCTCATAAATGAATCAATTAGGAATGCGATTTGCGAGTGTTGTAGTGACCCCTTAATGATTAAGGGTGAGTTGCACCAAACCATCTGTAATCGTAAGCGGTGTTCGTTAAAATCTGAATATGGAACGTTTGACAAGTTTCTATGGACTGACAGGTCAGAGCCATATTTAACGTTGATCGGACTGTAATCGTAAGTCGGTGCAACCCGCCCTAAGGGTTAATCTCTTTTTCTCGAGGTTGCTACTTAGTACTAATCAGTTAAAAAAAACATTTAAAGTGAGTTTTGGGGCCAAGTTGGCATTATAAACATACAAGAAACAAGGGTCTTCCATTAAGTATTAGTGATCTTTAAAATTGAGTACAACAAATCTGGGGGCACGGTAGTGCCCCCGCCAAGACGAGCCAAGCGAAGCGCAACGCAAGGGCACTGCCTACCTTTTCTCGAAGCGGTTAGGCGTTTTTTTAAACCATCATAACTTGGGTTTGGATTATACCAGATAAACAAAATTCTCGGGATATGATGTCAATAGTGGACTTATTAAACATATAAAGTTTCAGTAACATAGCTCTTATACTTAAGATTTTATTGATATTTAAAAAACGCCGACTACGTCACTCATTCTCTCACTGATGTTGATCATCAAAACCTCTAGGGTACTTCCTGAAGTCCTGGAAAGCTTAAATTTATTTAGAATAGTACACAATCAACAAAATAATTAAAAAAAATTGGAACTTCTACCCCTCAACCCTTTAAACTAGGGGATGGAATGGAACTTTGTATGAGACTTCCGCAAATTTTGATGCTAGCTAGGGGTCTGAAAATTTATATAGGGACTCCTTGTTATAAATAATTACCTTACAAAAAGGAATGAGGTCCCACCAAAAACATTACATGTAAAGTGATTGCCAAGACTCCCTAGCTCATATATAGCTTTCAGCGTTAAAAAGATATCAGATCACAAGTAGCGCCAAGCTTCCTATATCCTACACAACGTAACTCTACCACTACCAGCCACGCTCTACAAATTCCATATCTTGGCTAAAAAGTATAAACACGCGTGAGAGTCTATGCGGCGACCGGGATGTGCCCAACAAAGCGATACATTTTAGCCAAGATGTAGAATTTGTAGAGCGTGGCTGATGATTATTGATTATGTAACATAGCCCCACAAAAAATAATCGAATGGCGTTAAATCACAAGACCTGGGCAGCCATTCCGTGTCTCTAAATCTGCTGATTATTACACGCCCATCGAAATGCTCCTTCAATAGATCCATGGTAGATACCATACCATAGATAATGGTAAATATAATGTAAATCATTGTTTAATTCAATGTTAAAGGTCGGATAGCCCACTAAAATACAAAAATAACAAAGTATTAATTTGAACTATTAAATTGCAATTACCAGATACCTATTTGTTCGTTATACGTTTTACAAAAATGTTCTAACGAAGGTCGCAAACTTATCGTTCGTATGGTTAACCATCAATAATTGGCATCATCTAGACTTCATTATTTTGTCCATTCATAACAACTGTTATGGCCAATATAACCAATATTATTGTTTTGTCTTGTTTATCGTGTTGCGACTACGCCCTGGGAGCGTCACACGTAAACCCTTACTTTACTTATCTGATAATGATAACCATTGATGAAAGGCAAGGGTAATGCAGGGTAACCTATCGCAATCACTAAAATTTATTGACCGAATATCGTTTGTCCGAAAACTTTTCGTATTATTATGAGTTCTCCGAATATACAATTCATTACTTTTTTCATTTACCATTTGATGTTATCCAAATGTTTCAGTTGCCCGAAAAACTTTTACCGCTACAGTCATTTGGGCTTTGGCTTGTTACAACTTTTGTTTCACAGCCATTTTTTTACTTATCCATCATTACTTTCCGCATTTCATACGTTTAGCCAAATGTTCATTTTGAGGGAAATTCAAAAGTAGTTTTACTGAGTCTCTAAGGCAGGTCGGTGTAGGTACGACGACGAGCGAAGTGAGGAGGAGTGTTAGGTGAACTGCGACCCTACAGCGCGCGAGCCGAGCGAGCGTAACGAGCGTGTCGTGGCAGCGGCCACCGAAGCGCCAGAACCGAACACTTTTTTACTACCTAATGCTTACATATGTACTGTATAAGTATGTGTCAGGTCGGAAGAAATAACTTGATAAACAAATGTTGTAATTATTTGATATCGATTTATTTAAAGAACACACATATAAGTAATAATAGAACACACAGTATATATGTCGGCGGCCGATCTTAAAATCCGCCAGATCACGAAATTCCTAGGCATATCGTGAAACACCGCCATTTCATGATATTCCTAAAAGTTGGCCAGGCTTATCACGATGTGCCTGATAAACAATACGGCAGATCGAATAGAACAACGCATTCGTCGATATTCCTAGCTCTATACCGGCCACTGGTGGCGCTGCGTATGCGATGGCGGCCGCGTTTGTTGAGAGCCAATAATCAGGGCGGACAAAAATGGCTTGTCATAAGCGAACTCTGTCTTAGGTCGGTTAGGTTAGGGTTCACTTGTGCCCCTCAGACCAGAAATAGACACCCCGCCCAGCGGGGTGGCGTCGACTCGCTGGAGATTCTCAGTCTGCACTCCTTATTTTTTTTCATTTACTTATGCGACATGTCTAGGAATTTCGTGATCTGGCGGATTTTACAATCGCCTGCCGACATATACATTATTTACCATAAATACAGCTTAGTTTAATTCTCAACTTTTTGCTAATGTTTTTAATATTGCATAAGGTAACAACCATTTTCATTAACAAACATATGAATTAGTAACATATATGTGTTCTCCATATAAACAATAATATTATGTCAAATATAATAAAGCCGATTTGATAAAATACGAACAGATTATCAACCGAATAGTTACGTCGGTATAACGATATTGCGGGTAAACCAATAATTGGGAATCATGGATTTGTCAAACAATTACAAAAGCTAAACCATAAAATGACCAGCCGTATACGTCACGAACTAAAGTGTCGGACAAACGAAAAAAAAGGCAAACGAAGTTTGTCGAATAGTAAATGCCGAAATGAAAATAGGACAAAAATTTTTAGTGATTCAGATAGGTAACCGTAATGCAGAATAGGTATAATGACTACAACTTTAATAATAAATAATCAACGCACGCCTCCCAAAGGTCTGGGACATCATTGTCCCGTGAGCGGGAAAGTCATAAATAATAATAATAAATCAGCCTTTATGCTTCCCACTGATGGGCACAAGCCTCGTCTCAATAAGAAGGAACGGGTAGTAGTTCCCACACTGGCCCAGTGTGCGTTGGGGACTTCTCATACACCTTTGTATTTCTTTTCGCGTATGTACCTAATACGTAAATAATAACCGCTAATGGTATAAGTATATCAAATCCTATTCCGTAGGTACATTACATACCTAAGACCCGATTAAATCCCAATTAGTACAAATAATGGTTAACTCCCAAAGAAATTAATGGTCAGAGCGTTGCACAGATTTATATGGATTTATTGCAAAGGTTTAAGTTAATTGTTAATGGGGGACTTAAATTCTATGTAAGTGATAGGACCATTGAGGAAGATCATCGCTAGAGTATTATATTATATAGTACCTTAGGAAAAAACACGATATCGCAGTAGTTACCTATCTGAAATACAATGTTTGCTATATCGATATTCTTATATTATTTTTACACGATCAGGCAGAAAGTCTCAAGTCCTAACCGACCGCCAGACGTATCCGCCAGGGTATGTTACGTTATCTCCTGCTCTTATGTTATCTCCTGCTCACAAACAATATGTTTGAAAGAGCCAGATAAAATATATATATATAAATATATATAGGTCAAATAAGTACACAAAGGTCATTTAAGATCTTTGTCAACACATGCTTAGTGTTTAAACCTGGTGGAGGTTTAGTGTTTTTCGTATTTAGAACTATTGGATTTGATTAAGACAAAGAGTTTCCCTAGTTTGTAGGTATGTGTTTTTGTTAATAATACTGGTATCTACATCGCGTAAACCGGAAACATGTGTGACTGAATGCACTAATAGCTAAATAGTTAACCATTTTTATAAACTTACAACAGGATCCATTTTCGCAAATTACTTAATCCGATCTAATGGTAAATAAACTCTCACTAGATCCATTCCTCAGGGGATTTAGAAAAGTGTATCAGTTGAAAGAAAAAATCCCAGTACATCCATTGTAAATACGAATGTATCTAGCGGTAAAAGAATTCTCAGTAGATACACAGTGGATCTGATTGATGAATCTTATGAGACAGATTGGAAAGATTAGGGATACTTTTCTTATATCAGAATCAATATGGAACTTACTTTATTTTTATTACTTACCTGTAATACCTTTAAATATACCTCGACGACTATTTTGTCCAAGTGTTTCCCGATTTTATACATAGACTATTAAAAAAAACCGTTTGCAGGTGCTGGATACGGCATAAGCAGCTCTGCTAATGCACTTGCTTTAAACACTTACTGGAAGAATAGACGACGATTGGCAACCGGCCTGTCATGGACCGCCACAGGCCTCGGTCCCATGTTGTGGCCCCACATCATTACCGGCCTGATCTACCTGTTTGGCGAACATGGATGCATTCTCATTATAGCAGGATTTTCTTTACATGCTTTTGCTTGCGCTTTACTCCTCCAACCAGTGGAATGGCATTGCAAATCCACTGATAAGAGAAACGATGAGGAAGAAAAGTTACTGCGTCCCGAAGAAACTGACAAGAAGGATAAAGGTAGTGGTTATTTCAGCCAGTTGGCTAAATTTAAGAATATCAGTGCTTTTTCCAGTCAGTATATTTACAATGAGGATGATCCTGTTAATCCAGGTTATGAAATAATCGATCCAGGAGTACCGATGATGTTGCGTGCTAACGACGGCTACTTTAGCCAGTCACGACAATCGAAAACCAGGGTGTCGTCAAGAGATGGCTCAGCTAAAACATCTCGCATGAATTCTACAAAACCCTCTATGTCTAATTTAACAGAAAATCGATCTCGCAAATCATCTACGCTATACCTCAATGAATCTAAAAAGAACTCTGCTGCAAATCTAGGCACACTGGCCCAAGAGCGAGAAAATTATAAACCCAAGTTATACCTCAATGAATCGAAAAAAAACTCTGCTGCAAATTTAGGAGCACTGGCTCAAGAAAGAGAAAATTTCAAACCTAAAAGAAAGATGTCGAACACTCTGAAAGTTCAGATTCCGGAATCAGAAATAGAGGATTGTCCGACACTTAAAGCTCCTCAAGATCTTAAAGCTGATGAAATAGTTGCCGTTGAAAATATTGATCCCGAAAAAGCTAAGTTTATTGCAGATAAAGCTGAAATACATTTTGCTCGTAGCAAGAGTATAAAATCATTAAAAATGGATGGTCAGTATGGCGAGATATATAGCAAAAATAACCATAGTAATATATCGCTTAAAAATCAAGATGATACTGATGAACGGAAATATCTGAAAGATAATGCCAGCAATCAATCCTATCGTACAAAATATAGACGGAAGTCCAACCATTTTAATTACGAAAGTGAGGTACTAAAACAAGCTTCTCTGAAATTAGAGGAATATTTAAAAGAAAACGAAGAACCAGAGGATAAGTTCAAATTGCTAGTAAATGGTCAGCTGGAAGACGATGTATTTGAAGAGAAAATAGAAAAGAAAGACCATGAAGAAAAACAGCTAACGTTTTGCCAAAAAGTAACAGTATTTTTCGATCTAGATTTATTGAACGATTTCACTTTTATTAACCTAATGCTTGGAATTACATTGGGAAATTTCAATGAGCTTAATTTCTCTATTCTAACGCCTTTTATATTAGGTGATTACGGTTTCAGTAAACCGGAAGTAGCTTTCTTCATGTCTTTGTTAGGGGGAGTGGATATTTCCGCTAGGTTCTGCGTCCCTATGATAGCTGGCAAGATAGGATGGGAAAACAAATCGTTCTTCCTTGTAGGAATCTTACTCATGGCTACGGGTAGAGTGGGTAAGTTGAAAATTCTGAATATTTTTTGTATATTTTCCTATATCGAACTGGTTTTTTCTCAGAAAAATACCTATTGTAGATGGACAAGCGGGAGCATGTCAAGCCAAGTTCAAGCGTTAAATTGGCGATGCTGCAGCCGTGTGTTTATCAAAATAACCATTTGGAGCAACATTTGACCCCTTAATAAAAATACATACTTAGAACCCTACATTTCATAAATACAGCTCAAACCGTTACTGAAATATTCATCATCATTATCATCATATTAGCCGAAAGACGACTGAAATATTAACGTCCAAATATCAGCATTCTTACCACTGAATGACTGATTAACGATAGTCAAAGTTATCTGCCTTGGTAAATAATTTAACCGTTCAGGATTGTTACAGAATTTGGCACCCATTTAATTTTTTTTTGGTGTCAGCCTATATACTTATGTTGAACAAACTAAGCATATGAATTCTTCTTTTGCAGTCCTATCATACTGGCAAAGCTACTCCGTAGTACTGCTAGTGGCAGTGATAATAGGCTTCGGCAAGGGTCTGCGGACCGTGTTCATGGCGCTGGTGATCCCCACACACGTGCCGCTACACAAGCTGCCGGGAGCCACGGGCATCCAGCTCCTCACCGCCGGAGTCGTGTATCTGGCGTTGGGGCCTGTCGTCGGTAATTACACTCTACTAGTTTCAGTCCTAGCGCACTTGCAAAGCCACTCCGTGGTGCTGCTAGTGGTAATAATAGGCTTCGGCAAGGGTCTGCGGAGCATAGGCCTATTCATAAAACGAGATTGTAGCTTTGTAAGTTTGCATATAGGGGTAAGATTCCATTTCAAAAATTCTTTGTGTAGAATGGACTTTGGATAGATTGCCTGCGTTTTTTTTATTACTTATTACAAAGAGGAAGTGGCGCGGGAATTTCTCATTGGAGCAATAAGAAGGTAGACGGTTCATTAGTTACTTTATTTTCATATAAACTTCATAGGTTTATTTGCGTTTATATTTATCATCGATCGTTGTCGATGTCTGAGTACGTACTCGTATGTAATGTAGGTACTCGCAGCTTATTAAATGTTGCTATGAGCACACGACTGCATACCCAACGAATCAACATCAACTCTTTATGGAGTACTCGGTATGGGGTAGGGTATTACGGTATTAGTCTGGACTGACTAAACATCCTTTCGGTTAATCTACTGGAAACGTTTAAATAATTACTTTGAATTTCAGGTTTGATAAAAGACAACGCCTCAACAGCTGTCACCTTACACTGTTTAAACATATTCACGTGGCTCATAGCTCTTTCGTGGGGCCTCGAAAAATACATCAGATCTAGACGAGAAGAAACCAATGAAAATATTATTAAGCCGTAATTAATCTAAAACTAATATGTACTCATCTATGTTTTGTTTTATAATTATTTTAGTTTTTAAAATTTAAATAAATAGCATACGTTAGTCCTCGTCATTCATTTTATGCCTCCCTAAATAAGAGCCGATGTATGTTTAAAAGTAAGTAACAGAGAGACTAAGTTTACACGTCTTCAATATCATATGAAAAGTAATAAAGTTTACAAAGTAACCTAAAACGCAAAGAATCTTCTTTAAAAATAAGCATCGAAACCAGTTTCATAACTGACTGCAAAATTAAACGTCATTCATTACCTTTGTACTACGATTACGTTGTAGTTTGTGAATGGTCGCCGAGTAAACTGGCACTTACTTAATCAATGAACTCGATTAGTCTGTCGCAGGCGCAGTGTTAGGGGTCATCCGAGTGCGTTCGCACATATTTTATTTAACTCCCAACTCGTGAGTCGTTATCAAAGTCTACGAGTGTGTAGTCTATCAGAGATTTAGTGAAGTGTGGTCTATTTGTTGTAAATGGTGTAGAGAACTGTGTGTGTGACATAGGGATTTAAAATTACTCAGAGGGTTATAATCGGTTGAGAATGCGTTGTGGACTTTATCTTGGATATTATTGTATATGGTTACATATTTAAAAGTCCTGTTAAAGTTGGTACTGATTCGATTAAAATGAGATATATTACTATGGTGATAGTGCTATTTTTAAGTAACTAGTTCTTCATCTATTTCATAACATAATATTGTGTAAAACAACAAGGTGTTATTGAGTACAGCGTATGGTGATAAGAAACAAATTATTTTGATAGTTAAAAAGCTATTACAGAAAATAGAAGCGCCTACGTTTCTAAGTATAGCAAAAACGTAACTGTGGGAAATGTAGATAAAGTAAAACATCAGTTACAGTCAAGTTAACATTATACAGGATGTCCCACAGCTGAGACATAGAGGAATAAAAGGACAAGGAAGAATACGTTAAATAAATGTAAATAGGTAGCCTACCTTATACGTTTAAACTAAAGAAAACCAAAATTAATTAGGTATTAATTGGGTAATTAGGTATTTAAAAATAAATAATTAGCTCCAAGTATGTGCCGTGTGGCAAAGGCCCCATTCAAGATATGATACATATTTTGGTTTCTGAAGACTTTATTTATTTTTTTAATAAGTATTATGCATTCTAATATTTGCAAAAATTACCTACTTGCCTCACCGGGGAACCGAATCTCCCAAATGTAAAAAATAACTTTTCTGTGAAATAAAGGCAATTGATTCAATCAAGCATTTGTTTGCGATAGTGCACAAAGGGTTCCTTACCATTATCCGTTGAATGAAAGGTAAATTGCGGTTTCCGATTTAAGTCGTATAAAAAAAAACTACCTACTAGATCTCGTTCAAATCAATTTTCAGTGGAAGTTTGCATGGTAATGTACATCATTTATTTTTTGGTTTTATCATTCTCTTATTTTAAGAAGTTACGGGGGGGGGGCATATTTTACCACTTTGGAAGTGTCTCTCGCGCAAACTATTCAGTTTAGAAAAAAATTATATTAGAAACCCCAATATCATTTTTGAAGACCTATCCATACATACCCCACACGTATGGGTTTGATGAAAAAAAATATTTTGTTGTCAGTTCTAAGTATGAGGAACCCTCAAAATTTATTGTTTTTTTTTTCTATTTTTGTGTGAAGATCTTAATGCGCTTCACATAATACATCTACTTACGAAGTTTCAACAGAACAGAACGTTAAATATGTAAGGAAATATATAAATATAACTTTGGGTACCTATAAGTAGCGTAATTATTTACTAATTCGTAAAAAAATATTTCTGAGCCAAGTTTGTAATTTAGTTGCTTAAGTGTCATTAGGTTTCTTCGTGTTCCTCTAAGACTATATTTACAATACATTATTTCGAATAAAAAAAGAGTAATCAAATAGGTGGATGTGACAAATGACTATCCCGAAAATCAAACATACTAGGTTGGAAGTCATTATTGACAATAACAAAATATAGATGGCGCTGTATCATTGGTAAATTCGACTAAGTATTATGCGCTATTAAGATTTTTCCAGTATTAATGGTTCTGACAACGGGTCCGAATTCTGAAAAGTTAATGTCCCACAATCTAAATCAACCAACGCGTGCGTACTAATTAAAAGATAAAGTTCTGCCTGACTACTTTATGACGGATAATTATCATTAAATTTCATTTAACAAATTAGCACCCGATTATTTCACCTAAAACACGCCAAATTGATGGCTAAATATATATTTATTTAACGCGGAACGTTTCCTGTCATTGCATAAAAACATATTTCGGGACACTGTTTATCCTCATGTTTATTTCTTTTGTATTGTATACTAATATTTTTTTACCACGTTAACGGATTTTGATCACACTTTTTCTGATACGAAAATGTACCTACGAGTAATTACCTAGTCTCATATAATTTTTGTAACGATCTAGTTATGCAATGCACGAAAATTCAAGGGAACTTCTCAGATATTAGGCACTGGTCCCACCGCGAGCTAGTAAGCTATGAGCTATCGGCTATAAACACGAACAAAAGATAAGCACTCCCGTGTAAATAAAAGAGACACGGCGACATTTATAGTTACTCGCCCAGCGGTGAGCTATAAATGTCGCCGTGTCTCTTTTATTTACACGGGAGTGCTTATCTTTTGTTCGTGTTTATAGCCGATAGCTCATATCTTACTAGCTCGCGGTGGGACCAGTGCCTTATGTGCATACATTAAGAGATTTGAGAATTTTCTGCTATGCTTTTATAGACACTAGAACTATAAGTAGGTACCTAATTACTCAACCTGCGGCCCGCCGAGCTTTTGTGAGTGGCCCGCCATCCACCATGCGATCCTAGTAACAACCAAATAAATAAATGTATCTTGTGGCCCGGGGCTCTTTAGATAAATGTCTTTGTGGCCCTAGTAGGAAAAACAAACATCAAGTACAGAAATAAATTATTGTTTGCAGCCTGATTTGTTATCAGGCGAATACAACGCTTCAGTAGATAATTATTATAGGTACATGCATGTTGTCTGGCAATATACGATTCAACGAACTCTAAGGGTGTTTACCACTGCAATCATCCAACTTTCGATTGCGTCGATCGACATCGAATCGATTAAACATAAAATTGATTGATCGATTTGTGTGGTACCTAATAAAATTCGTCAGTATCCTCGATTTTAACTTTGGTTTGAAATTAATCAATATTGCTTGGTAGTTAATTCTGGCAATGATGATAATATTGATAATCAATATTAACTATTTGTTTAAAGTTGATTAGCTCATTATCACTATGCAACTACGTGTGTTGCAATGCAAGTAATAGCATGTACTCATTACTAGGGATATTAGAGATCCGCAGGATCTACAAACGAACCCTGCATTTTGAACATGACGTCACGTAAGTGTTCCTGTTCACTGTCAAGCAGTTACGTCACGGAGCGCCCATACAAGCTAATTCCTACCCGGAAAAAAAACATTTTAGGCAATCCCATCCTTTATTTATATTATCTGAATTCTTTCATGACTTTTTTGCTCCGAGTTGCCCGTCGAAAATTTTCACCCGCAGCCACTGCTGTCAAAGTCTATTCAATACCAGTGTAACTCGATTGTCGTTTATCTATAAGTATCTACCTACATAATATTAAACTGTAGAGGCTCAAAACTCAATACATTGAAGATATTAGCAAAAAAAAACATTTGAGGCTCTTAGAATCGATAACAAAACACATTTCAACAGTTTTTAGTATTGTTATTGTTGTATGTTTGCCTGTGTGTTTATATGCCATGGCATCACGTGAAGACGATCGAATGAAGTAATATACAACATTCACTAAAAAGTTTAATGGATCTTGGCAGGCTAATTAAAGGGGGCATAATAGGGTTGAACTTCGTATGGCAACTCCTTGAATCCATGAGCTAAAGACTTGAAAATTGGTAAGCATACGCACTCAACTGGAAAGTAAAAGCAACCCCATTCAAACTTTTAGTAATCTCTCACTTATAATAAATCTCTAAATTAAAAAAAGAATCAGCCAGTATCAAACTAACCATTTTTGTGTCCCCCGATGATTTCAGATTCCCATGAACGGAAAAATATGTTACATTTTTCATAAGCACATTATTACTCTAGCTTCCGTTTAGGATAGTTTTTATCCGACTGCGACGATTAATTAATTTTCGGAAACATTTGACCTCATTAAATTATTAATTTCTTCTGCTTTTAATCGTAGCCGCCATATCTGTCAACTGTCAGTGACGTCAAAATGGCGGGCTTGCCATAACTATCGAATATTAATAATTTCGATCCGGTGTTGTGATGATAGACCTTCACGAAACGCATATTAAATTCTAAAGCGTAAAAAAATAATCGATTCTGATATGGAAACTTATATGCGATAAATTCGTATTGAGGCGTAATTTCAATAAATGTATCAACAAATTTCAACAAAATAACGTCCACATAACGTCAAACGTCAAAAGTCTGACTTTGGTCTGACTCTCTTCCTTTTTTTTTAATGGCATGGCGATAGCGCTGTTCTTGCGTTCAGCCAAAGTCTATTTGAGTTTCTGCAAGATTGAATCACACGCTGAGTATTGAATTGTCACGATACTGCATGGCTATCACAAGACGGCGCGCGAGCTCTCTCGATTTTTCTCGCACTATATGGCTCTTTCTAACTTATCCGATAAGAAAGAGACGGATAGTTGGAGAAAAGGAGAGCTCGCGCGCCGTTTTGTTATAGCCGCGCTGGTTTGTCAGTATTTATATTTATCAGCAATAAACAGTATGTAAACAGTATGACATCAGTATAGAACGGGCCTTTTATAAACATTAATTATGAAGCGCGTCAGTATTAGGCCTGCAACACACATTATTATGTTGGCAAGGGCGGGAACATACCCAAGATTTGCCAGAATGTGATAGTGCAATCTGAAACATTGCAATATGAAAAAAATAAACATATTGCTTTAACATTTTTAATAATTTCCTTTATTAGAAAGGGACTCGGACTCGCGTTATATAGTTGTAGAACTTACCTAGTGGTTAGGTATAGTTTGAATAATATAAATTGGCCGTCTGTTGTCAAATTAAAAAGAGATCTTTTGTTCCACGTAAACACTTACCGGTCAATGGGTACTCGAAAGGATTATCTACCTATTATTAATTCCTAAACACATCTTTACCTGAGAGTCGGAGTGACTCAAGAACTCAAGATCATGTCAGTCATCCATCACGTTTTTATAATATAACATAACACAGTGTTAAAAATATGTAGAAAAGAAGATCAATAAACATTTAATACTGCAGCGTGTGTCCTACCTGTTAGATCTATTGCCACAGACATCTATTAAACTTTTACCCCATTATTTATAAAACTTAAAATACCTCTGATAAATAACACGTGTTTTGTCCCTATCTTAATAATTTAAATATCAGAGTGACAGGTTTTAACGTCGTTTTAACTAAAATATATAGGTTTATTGAAAGTTTTACATGATAGGTTAAAATTAGAATTAGAATTGCATGTGCCCTATTTCCAAGAGAAGAAATGCGTTAACTCCTACATTAACATGCAAACGAAGTCGCAGGTACAGCTAGTATATAGATAAAACGTGAAAAACATGGGATGAAAAATAGGTGCTGAGGCGACAAGATAAAATTACTATAATGTTGCGATATTGTTTGTTGTTGGTTACCATAGTGATAACCCATCGTCAAGGTATTCGGAAATTCATCATTTTCTTACAATTACAATACAACTGATACGTGAACTAAGTACGTATCACTTGTCTGTGTATTCAGTCTACGGTGATTTGGCATATAGCTTACGCACGGAGTCGGTGTCCCCGATCTGAAACCCAGCGAGCAGTCGAATGCAATAGGTATCGGATTTACAAATTGTGCTCTCGCGTTTTCCTTCCAATCGTAGATTTTTATGTACTTACACCATTTTACGATGATAAGTGCAACAATTCACTATTGTCGGTCAAACTCTTGGCATATAGACCAACCCGATTTAAAAAAAAAAACATTTTTTTCGGATAACACAAGATCCATATTTAAAAAAACACAAAAGATTTATCTACACAGAATTTAAGTACCTACAGATATCTAATACTTATTTTGAAAGGGTAAAGTTCAGTAACAGAAAAGCGTAAAAAATTGACTATACCTTTGACAAAAACAGCCTATAGTAGAATTATCCCTATTCGCGTCATTTGACAGCTGTCATCCCAGTACAAATTATTTGACTATCATATTTGACGTTTATTGTACTGGGATGAAAGCTCTGTCATGACGCAAATAGGAATGCACCAACTATAAAACATTCGGGGCAGGGTTCGAAAGGATAAATATCAACGATAATTACCACGATAATTATCGTGGTAATAACAGATGGATAATTATCGATTGATAATAACAAAAAAATGCGCTCGTGAAACGCTATTTAAAGTATTCTAACGTGTATTTCCGCACTTTCTTCTTTTAAATAAAAGGGAAACATTTTAGTAATCTCATTTGGAATAGGGTACCTATAGTTAAATATTACGGTCAGTTTCAATGATTCAACCTAAAGCAGTAAATGTTTTTGTAATAAGTAATATAATGTACCTATATCATACAAATTAACTTGAATCATTTTGATAAGGTCTTATTGGAACGATGTTATCAAACATCAAATCATTAGGATAGGATTTCATAGGATTACGATATTATTTCAAGTCTGAATCGTCGAATACCTACAATTTTTATCATGAATACGTGTATCACATACCTATCAAATACTACCTATTCTTACCTATTATATGCGGTCATATTCAAAGTGTTGCATTTAGGTCAGTTCCCGCATAGTCAGCCAACTACAATCTCTTTCCATCTAAATAAAATTAAATAAGATGGCAACACGGGTGCGAGCAAATACACAAACCTAGTTCTTGATAACAGAGACATTACTGAAGTCAAACCGATAACGAGTGTCTACAAATATCTCGTCACTTAATAACACTAACTCGCGCGAAGCTGATCCAACTATAACTGTGTAATGATGGAGCCAGATAGTGCTAGACAATCCACAAGTCAATAAGGACGAGTACAATGAGAACATAAGTGATAAGTGATTGGATCAATTTAGAGAAGTTGAGTGAAATCAAGTAATTGTGGACGCTGTTAGTAGATGTTTTACGCAAGAAACAGGACCTAAGTTACAATGTCGAGGCCCAATGGGACTAAAGTGCCACCTGATGGAGGATACGGATGGGTCGTCACATTTGCATATGCTTTAAACAATGTAAGTTATAGCCTATCAAATAAATTTCTTAATTTCTTAATTATATTTTGATAATAAGCTAAGCGCTGCGCTCAGCGCGGTGGTAGGTGTCTGTCTGACACTTCGGCATAATGCTGAGACAGCAACCGATTCACTGCCGCGAAGACACACATTATGTTTCAATTGTATTGTAATTTTGTCTCTGTGTGTCTTTTGTGTAATGAATAAATGTCTTCTTTCTTTCTTTATAATATTTATCACTACGTTCGGCCCTAAGAATGTTGTTATTAAGTAGGTATAGGTATAATTCATAACAAAATTCTTACGGCTGAACGTAGGAGCGGGACACGTAGTCCCGTACCTAACCTCACTCCAATATAAATGGACACGAGGTATGGATAGGTAGGTACTCCGAACAATCAACAGATTTATAAACCAAATAAGGCTTTTCTCGCCTGTTGGGCTCGGTCGAAATGTATACTGTATCCTTTTACCGCGGTGCTCCTAGATATGGGGCAGCGGGATCAGAAAGGCTTAGAGGAGTAAACCACGAATGCATAAGTTACCTAATACCTACTGTTGAATTTCGGCCTTGCCTTTCTGGCATGCACTGACTGACGTACATACAACATTACGAGTACATTATACCTCTAATCTATAATATACACGATGATTTTTAATCGCTGATCAGCCGTCGAAAAATATTGATAAACAGCCAGAACGGTTTTCAATGGATGTGAGGTCTCATGCAATTAAGTCACTGTTTAGTTAATTAAATTTAATGATGATATTAACCCTTATATCCACTGAATGTCTGGTCACCCTAAATTACGTAGGTAAGTAGATACGCCAAATTTTCGCAAACTTCCGTTAGGGTGACAATTATTTTGAATTACAAAGTTATTCTTTATTCAGACAAAAAAGAACGTTTGTTTTAGGTAACTTCGAGTTAATCGTGTTTGGTATCAATTACAGAAAAAAAATACTTCTGATCACGAATTAAAAATCATCGTGTATATGAGCGACAGAGTAAAACAAAAAAATCATAATCATCCTAAAACAAAGCCAGTTTAACTCTAATCTTTCATGTCATGCTTTGATACTCCTGATAAGAGTACTTACCTACAGGGAGTTTTAAATGGCCACTTACCGTCAATTCTTGTCCTAGGTCGTGGTACTACCCACTATAGCCGGGTTCGGCTTAGTATTTCAAGAAGCGTTTCATGAAGTCAACCTGCCAGCCACGCAGGGCACGCTGATAATCACCCTGAACCATGGGTTCGGCATGTTGCTCTCCTTCTTCAGCGGGCCGGTGCTGCGTCGCTTCGGCTACAGGAAGGTGGCCGTCACGGGAGCCCTGTTAATCTCGTCGGGCCTCATGCTGACGTCCTTTGCGTCTAGTTTCTGGCTCTTCTTATTTTCTTACAGCATTTTAAATTGTAAGTTTTAAAACGAATACACAGTACTTCAGTTTAATAGGCATGGTGCCTCATGTTCAAGTTGATAACGAAGTGATGCTAAATGGATAGTAAACCATCAAATTATCGTAATAAAGCATAAATTATAAAATATAATTAAAATCGTAAAAAGATATGACAGAGATAAGTTTAGAAACAATATGTTTTTTTATATTGTCCGAGAGTAAATTTAAAGTTACCAATAGAATCCTTACGCTTTCTAGAAACAAAATTGTATGACAACTGTATACTTAAACGCAGTGTTTCGCGGCCTAAACAACAATTTACCTGATTTTCCATACAACGATACATGTACTTTGTACTAACAAATGTCGTTGTGAAGTCTTATCTATCTGTCAATCAGTATGAAGCGTTTTGCGCTGCCACCAGCAAGGTCAATCTTTGTCTAAATTTTTTGGGAGTTCATGTTCTTTAATTGTAGTTGCTCCCATACAAACATTTGTTCCTGTTCAAAAACTGGTTCGAATGACATCATAAAAAAATTGACACTTTGCCTGTTTTAGTTAAATTTTCAATATTTGTACTGCCGAAATATGTTTACCTATTACCTACTCGTAATATTGTATCGGTTTATCTAATTTTAATACCGTATTTAACAATTCTTGAAGTGAATGTACTCGTACCTACTTATGGAAATTAAATTTCCCTTAAAAACCGCAAGTGTAATAAAAAATATTAGTCAAATAACGTGCTTGGATATTTCAGCAATGGGGGTAGCGGCAGTAATGGCAGCCTTCTCACTAGCCATCAACTCCTTTTTCAAAGAGAAAAGAAGCAGAGCTGTTGGTGTCGGAATGTCCATCACAGGGCTTGGTGCCATCTATATGCCGCTAGTCATGAGTGCTCTTATGTATGCCTACGGATGGAGGTACGCTGTGCTGACGCTTGGAGCCATTTGCCTGCACTCTCTAGTAGGAGCTTGCTTACTCAGACCAGTTAAATGGTACATGGTAACACCCCCCCAGGAAATGGTGCCGCTGAATAAAGATGAAGTGGAACTTATCAATGGCGGACTTCCGCACAATGGTAAGAAAATATTGGAATTTTCACTGAAACGTCAAATAATATCGATCAATACGTAAACTTGCTTTTCAATTTAATTACAGGCACTACACCATCTTTGCCACAGATAACAGAGTCAGAAGAAAATGGTCTACAGCCAGGCAAAAGCGTGTCCATGAGATCACTCACAAATGGTTTAAACCTAGAGACCAGAAATTCAATATCTCATCCCGACGTTCGTAAGAAGCCCCCGGAATCACTACCGGCTTCGGAGTCTAGATATAAATGGTGGGAATCTCAGGAAATCAATTTAGGCAGTTCGATAAACATATTTCATGAAAAAGAGCATCACAACAAACCTCAAAGAGAAAAGGAGGCTTTCCTTGAAATTAAACAAGAAAGCGAAGCCAAGGAAACATTTTTTCAAAAATTCGTTGAATTTTTCGACTTAACTCTATTAAAAGATCCAATATTTTTGAACATTATGATTGGATTGTCAATGGCTGGATGTGTGGAGACAAATTTTTCCTTATTATTTCCAATAATTCTTAAGGATATGTTAAAGTTTGAGACTGCACAAATAGCAAACTTAATGGTTGTCATCGGATTTTCAGACACTTTATTTCGACTAGTGTCCCCTTTTATAGGAGAGTGGTGCAACAAGTCGCCAAGAATCATGTATATGGTCAGCTTGGCAATGGTCGTCTTTATTAGAACAAGTAAGTAAAAAAAATTAAGTAAGTATTTTTTTTTGATAGGCTTGTAACCCAGTACCTGTATTGGATAATAATATGAATACATTTTCATTATATGGAGTGTAACTACTAAGAGCTATAGTCCGTTTTTTTTTAGGATTAGAAATACGGTAAACAGAGAAGCATTCGTCGTCAACTTTTTCTGCTTGGGAAAATTTCATCCTAGCTGCAAAGTTCACTCGCCAACTTGTAAATGTTCACCACTATATGTTTCTCATTTGTTCTTCATGGACTCTGTTTCTGTCTCTTTGCTTGTGGTGAAGGCAAAACGTTCAAGGGAGAACGAGTCGGTCTTTTTTGCAAGCCACTTGGACCTGCCTCTGGTTGGTCCAGTCCGCACGCCACCACAGTCAGCGAAAAATAAAATATTAATATTAATTAACAAATAGATACTCGTATAATGATCTCGTAATCTTCAACAATTTGTTGATTACCAAGAAAACAAGAAAAAGAACGTGAGACACGATTGAAAATTTTGACAATGTTGACAGCGAAAAAAACGAACCGATCGTTTCTTCTAAGTTTCTTCATCTTCACGTTTTTAGGGTTCCGTACCAAAAAAGGTACTAAAGGAACCCTTACGGTGCGACTCCGTCCGTCTGTCTGTCTGTCACAAAGTGAAATATCTCACGAACTAATACTTAAGGTATCAATTTGAAATTTGGAATGGTTTTAAATGTGAGTCATCCACGTGCATGGAAAATGAAAAATTTTAATATATATTTTAATTTTCCATGAAATCTTACGAATATGAGGAAGGGGCACAAAAAAAGTGGGATATCATTTGAAAGGGCTTGAGTTTCACATTTTGAAACAGTTTTTCTTTTTTTTCTACACGGGGAAAATTTTGATCTATGAAGGAAAATCGAATTTAAACTTTCGTGAGACATGTTTAAATAAAACTTCTAATCACACGGTTCAACTCACGTATTCAATTTCACTCCGGGCGACATGTTTCGAACTCTTCGGGAGTTCTTCTTCAGGATGAGTGTTCTCGCGGCGGTGTCGCTCGTAACACTGCCTGCGCCCGCTCCTCACGTCGAGCGGCGCGTGTCGCACGCGCCGACAGGGCAGGGGGAGGGGGAGCGTCCAGCGGTCCAGGAGGTCATCTCCTCCGAGAGACGATACGCACACTGAACTCACTGTGCGAGAACACTCATCCTGAAGAAGAACTCCCGAAGAGTTCGAAACATGTCGCCCGGAGTGACATTGAATGCGTGAGTTGAACCGTGTGATTAGAAGTTTTATGAAGGAAAATGTAAAAAAAAAATACCATTCCCCCCCCCCCCCTTATCTCCGAAGTTATTCAAGCGAAAAATTTGAAATAATTACTTGTGATTAAGATAAACATATATATTACGGGAAATGTTTTTTTTTCTGTATCTAGCATATTTTTTGTTTTATTTACAAAAATCATTTCCTAGTTAAGTTTGCAATTTAATCAACTTTATAAGTATTTTTTTGTTTTGAAATTCCTATAAGACTATAATAGAAATACCCTAATTTCAAATTAAAAAATAATAATCGAGATCGGTACACGTGATAAACAATAATCGCTAAAACACCAACATACATACTAGAGAGAGCTGATTGCCTTTGCACGTTAGTACCAAATGGGGCCGATAGAAGATTTTTCCAGAATGAATGGAGTTGGGACGGGTATATTTCAATAGTAGGTCAAAAAAAATCGCGATTCAATTGTCTTGGTAGTTTGATGTTGTTGGTGTAAAAGTTACTCGTTGTTTGAAATTGAATTCTGTTGTGTTGGGTTAAAATAAGAAAATCATTTAACAAATATTGGGACATTTACCTTTACCTTGAGTTAATTGTTAGTTTGTACGGAACCCTCGGTGCGCGAGTCGGACTCGCACTTGACCGGTTTTTATTTTTCATCATATCACTCACTAGTCCGTTTTGCTTAAATTCATAATTACACTTTTTAATGCTAAAATTGATTTTCATAAGATTGTTCGTCATAAATGAAGCTAAGCAAGCTGCCTGTCTTTGCGTGTACGTAGCCTTAGGCAGGTCGGTGTAGGTAGGACGACGAGCGAAGCGAGGAGTAGTGTTAGGTAGAACCACGAACCTATAGCGCGCGAGCCGAGCGAGCGTGCCGCGGCAGCGGCCGGGAAAGCATCAGAAGTGTCAGAACCGATTTTTTTAAATTTAAATTGAAGCGTTTATTTATTGGGAAAAAGATAATTATGAGTTGTAGCATGTTCCCAGTTATGATATTAGTACTAACAAAATTATGACGTATGTCCGTTATGAAGGAAACTTTTATGAGAAACAAAATTATGCCTGCAGCCTGTTTTTATTAGTAATTATATTATGAAGAATGTTTTTAATAAAACTGTCCATTATGAGTTTATGAATTACGATGATGGTTATAGAAATTCAAGAAAAAACAAGGTATGACAAAAAGTTATGAAGAGTGATTGATTATGAATACACATCGATAATAAAAAATAGGCCATTGAATTTTTATGAGACCCATTATTTATACTGTGCTATGGATGAAAACATGAAATTAAGAGAACTTCCCTTTTTTCAGTTATGTTATTCACAACTTCATTCATTGGAATGATATTCGTGGCCCTAGCGATGGGCATCACTAAAGGGGTGCGGACGGTGTACATGAACATTGTGATACCAAGCTACGTACCGATAGAGCGATTACCATTCGCCTCTGGAATACAAATGTTCTTCAACGGTATCATAATCATCACGTTGGGTACCGTGTTAGGTGAGTACCGACGAACACTGATATTAAATGATCTGTCAAGTTGATTGAAGAACTACTGCATATGCAAAACTAGTATTGTAAGTTTGGTCTAACCTCAGAATTAGACAGGACAATAAATAAATGGTGCATTTTCTATTTCGACCGGTCATCGCATTACGAAACGTAGTTTGTAGATCGAGATTTGAAATGTTATGATCATTAATAGCACGCCTGTAAGCTATGAAAGAAATACGTGTATACACGATGATTTTTAATTCGTGGTCAGGGGTAAGTTTTTCTAATTCTGTAATTGATTCCAAACACGACTAACCCAAAGTTACCTAAAACAAACGTTCTTTTTATCTGAATAAAACTGAATAAGGAAATACTTTATAATTCAAAATCATTGTCACCCTAAGGTAGTTCGCCGTAATTTGACGTATGTGTGTTTTACGTATCTTCTTAACTTCAAGAAATGTAGGGTGACCAAACTTTCGGTGTGTGTGTTAGTGTTAACATTATCATTAAATTTAAATAACTAAACAGTGATTTAATTGCATGAGATTAAAAATTACCGTGCACTTTAGGTGGGCACTAAACGCCAGAGACAGAGCGTTTTTTTTATGAAATTTTGTCCAGGTGCTCAGTTAAGGCAAACGTCCTAGTCCTCGGCGTTGCACCAGTGTATGACATGGACGCTTAATGTCATATGTTTTAATTCGAATGAAGGAAAATACTCTTATTTCGAAACAAACCTATTTTGCTTTCATACATTACAGTGGGGCAGATTGCTAGAACAAATTTTACTGTCGTAAATTTAATGTGGACACGCCCGACAAAAACTCATTTTTTTTCAGGTAAGTAGTAAGTTATAGGAACCCACTCCTTCGACGGTCATTATGTTTTTATGGCGGTCATTTTGAATTAGGTATATTACTCATATATCACGAGTTCTAAATCACTTAGAATCACAAACTGTCTAAATAAAGTCAACAGTCTAGCTATTACTGGCACGCAGGCAGACGGACCGGCAGCGGAAGCTTAGTAAAAGGGTTCCGTTTGGTATCCTTTGGAAACACGACCCTAAAAAATATCTAATCAACCTGTATATCTTTTTCAGGGAAAACTCGTGAGCTATCGGGGAGTTACAGAATACCAATAGTTGTATTGAACTGTGTCACAGTTGTAGCCGTGATCATGTGGGGTGCAGAGTTCATCTACTTCAAGTTCAAGAAGAAATCAGATAAGCCAACGGAAGATGCCACTGGTTAGATCGAGGGCTGAACTGCTGACTCGGGACTCGGTGACGTCGGTGACCTCGGTGACCTCGGTGACCTCGGTGACTCGGTGACCTCGGCGACTTGGTGATCGGACATGGAACGGTCGTTACCAATCAGCTGCTGGGCTGATTTGTGGAAATAAGTTGTTTGATGAATGTTGAACTATATTGCTCATTATAGAGAATTCGTTTAATAGGAGGAACACCGGTGAACTTACACTTTTTTATTATTTACAAAAATACATTTTCAGTCACAGTATTTACAAACGTATGAACTAATGTTAGTTAAATAATAACTAGGGAACATGAATTACTCTATAAATAAGCATAGTTGCCTGTTGAAACCAAACTTAAATCGAGGATTCACAGAAATCCTAATTGGACGATAAGCAGTTTTGGTGAACATAAAGAATATAGTTCCAAAATAAGACTACAATATAATACCCATATTAAGTCAAACAAAAAAGAATACGATTGTCGTTCTGTATTCTTCTTAATTTGTTATTACAACATATCTATTCTTTATATTATATATTCTATTCGTTATTTGTAATTTATTATGTTCATTGTTTATTCGTTTTACATGAGCACTTTCACTTTGTCTTTATTTATGCGCTTTTGTTAATTTACATTATTTCCGTAACAACAAAATCACTCAAAGTTCGATTTTTGTGTTACACTTTTCTCACTACTGTCGTTCTCAGGAGGTTCTGCAGTCACTGTAGTGGGGTGTGTATCCTGAAAAACAAAATCAAATTAAACATCGTACTGTTTACAGTCAAATTATCATTAGTGATCACGGTGATCAGATTAAGAAAATTTAAATGTACTCCGTAATAATTTAATGAATATAAATGCTCACAGAACATTGCGTTAAGGCTTAGTCGACTTTGTTTATGTCTGTGGTTTATTATACATATACTAACTGTACCTGCGACTTCGTTTGCATCGCAGGATGCAGGATGTAGGAGTTAACGCATTTCTTCTCTTGGAAATAGGACACATGCAGTTCTGATTTTAACCTATCATGTAAAACTTTGAATAAACCTATATATTTTAGTTAAAATGACGTTAAAACCTGTCACTCTGATATTTAAATTATTAAGAAAGGGACACAACACGTGTTATTTATAAGAGGTATTTTAAGTTTTATGAATAAGGGGCTAAAAGTTTAGTAGATGTTTGTGGCAATAAATCCGACAGGTAGGACACACGCTGCAGCATTAAATGTTTATTGATCTTCTTCTCTACATAGTTTTTGCACTGTGTTATGTTATAAAAACGTGATGGACGACTGAAATGCTCTTGAGTCACTCCAACTCTCAGGTAAAGATGTATTTAGGAATTAATAATAGATAATCCTTTCGAGTACCCATTGACCGGTAAGTGTTTACGTGGAACAAAAGATCTCTTTTTAATTTGACATTAGACGGCCAATTTATATTTTCCAAACTATACCTAAGCACTAGGTAAGTTCTACAACTATAACGCGAGTCCGAGTCCCTTTCTAATAAAGGAAATTATTAAAAATGTTAATGCAATATGTTTATTTTTTTCATATTGCAATGTTTCAGATTGCACTATCTTATTCTTCCTAATCTTGTGTATGTCCCCGCCATTGCCAATATAATGAATGTGTGTTGCAGGCTTTATGATAAAAGTATTTTCCTGTATGTTGGCCAATTTCTGTGTCTCTATATTGGCAGAATGTCAACTTGAAGCCGCCTTAATACTGACGCGCTTGATAATTAATGTTTATAAAAGGCCCGTTCTATACTGATTTAATAATGTATGTATTATTAATGTTGTTTATTGCTGATTAATATAAATACTGACGAACCAGCGCGGCTATCACAAAACGGCGCGCGAGCTCTCTCGATTTTTCTCCAACTATCCGTCTCTCTCTTATTAGACAACTTAGAAAGAGACGTATAGTGCGAGAAAAATCGAGAGAGCTCGCGCGCCGTCTTGTGATAGCCGTGCAG
The DNA here is from genome assembly GCA_945867215.1 of Epinotia demarniana. NCBI lineage: Eukaryota > Metazoa > Arthropoda > Insecta > Lepidoptera > Tortricidae > Epinotia > Epinotia demarniana. The sequence goes on from OX244262.1 coordinate 18,848,674, forward strand.
TATCGTGACAATTAAATACTCAGCGTGTGATTCAATCTTGCAGAAACTCAAATAAAGTTTATGGCTGAGAGAGTCAGACTTTTGACGTTTGATGTTATTTTCTTGAATTTTTTTGATACATTTATTGAAATAACGCCTCAATACGAATTTATCGCATATAAGTTTCCATATCAGAATCGATTATTTTTTTACGCTTTAGAATTTAATATGCGTTTTGTGAAGGTCTATCATCACGACACCGGATCGAAATTATTAATATAATATCGGATAGTTATGGCAAGCCCGCCATTTTGACGTCACTGACAGTTGAAAGATATGGCGGCTACGATTTCAAGCAGAAGAAATGAATAATTTAATGAGGTCAAATGTTTCCGAAAATTAATTAACCGTCGCAGTCGGATAAAAACTTTCCTAAACGGAAGCTAGAGTAATAATGTGCTTATAAAAAAGTTACATGTTTTTCCGTTCATGAGAAGCTGAAATCATCGGGGGACACAAAAATGGTTAGTTTGATACTGGCTGATTCTTTATTTAATTTAGAGATTTATTATAAGTGAGAGATTATTCAATTTTCGGCGATGACTATGCGATGGCAAAACCCCCAATGCTTCTCGTACTAAATTTGAAAATAGTGGGTTAAAACCATTCCAAAATAATATAATTGACTCTGGTTACGTTACGTGTAGGTAATTTGTGCAAAATATACAAAAAGTGCCAGGATAACAACAAGGGAATGTATAATTGTGACGAATTCATTTTGGCACCCATAATTTAGATTAAGGTACTTAAATTATAATATTGAGTCTAATAACTTCAAGACTAAACATTTGAGACTAATAATTTGGTTTGTAATTATTATTTAATTAAAGAAAATTAATATTATGATTAAAACCGCATCTTTATTATACTTTATTATGTTTATATATTTTAAGAGCCCGCAGTAAGCTCCGCCGAATTGCACCTTCCCATACAAACGGAGTTTCGTTCTCATTTTAAAATTACATGTTGGATTGTAACGAAACTTTGCATATAAGTACAATGATATGAGATATATCTAGGTCTGAAATTAGTTATGGCTCCAGTTTATACAGCAAAAACCAGTTTTGTATGAAAAACGTAATTAAATTCGCTGTATTTTAATTACCAAGTTTCAGAGCAAACTAGATAGTCGTTTTAAAATGAGAGCGTAAACTATGTTTGTATGGAGAATCGAGCTTAATGCGGACTCTTAAAAGTAAATTTACTTATGATAAACTAACACTTGAAGTTTTTCGACACATTTTAAACCCTTGTAATTGTAAGTAATGTAAGTGGGAGCTATTTAAATGAAAATTAGTGAATTATCAAGGATAGAACCTCTTTCTTGTTAGTGGATATACTGGATATGTTCTGAGAACCTTCTGGAAACAATGTACTATTCTTCTTTTGATTCTTCAAGTCATTTACTGGAAAGAAAATATAAATATGTCAACTACAATGTAACATGGGAAATATTTTATACATACTGGGTGAATCCTAAGTCGTGACCAGAAATATGTGTTTCTTACTGTTTAACTTAAACATGTGGACGTGACAACAGGCAAAAACATGTAAAAGTTGTTTGTAAATTCGTAAGTTAAAAAATATGTTTTACTGAGTCTCATGGTCACCCTAATTGCTACGTTAAACTGTCACGTTTATAGTTACTCGCCCAGCGGTGAGCTATAAATATCGCCGTGTCTCTTTTATTTACACGGGAGTGCTTATCTTTTGTTCGTGTTTATAGTTTATAGCCGATAGCTTACTAGCTCGCGGTGGGACCAGTGCCCAACAGACCAAGTCTTGTTGAATAGGGTGACCATTAGGTTGGTGCTTTTGCAATTTAAATTATTATCAATAAAGTTTAATTGTTTGCTTCTAGGGTTAAGGAAATGAATTTGCCTTAAAATACTGCGATAGAAAAAAAACTGTTTACGACTTATGTTTCAACCTGTATAGTGTTATGAAAATTGAGAGAAAGTAACAATAATGAGTAATAAGACTAATAAGAGTTAATATTTTTACATTTTTGTGTGTATTGGATTTTTATCCAATTACTTACTTCTTTGATGCCAATTTCTGAAAAAACCGTATGAAGAATCGGATTTAACGGATTCCAATTTCTCGCCAGTTGGGAAGCTAGGTCGGTTGGAAAACCTTGGAGACTGAAAAGGAAGGCTATCCGAAGCAGTTGCTTCGTTATCTATACTTGTTTTCTTAGACTCGAAAGATTCATAGTCATCTACAGTCGTATTCTGTGATTCTGTCCAAGGTTTCGATGTTACTACATACACCTTTTCTTTTGTTAGTGGAGATATCGAAGTTTGAATCTTGCCCCATGGCGCTGGAGTAGAAGTTGAAGTTCGGAATGATGACGCTGCAGTATAAATATGAAGCTTTTGTAATTCATCGTCATCCTCTTTTTTGTATTCTTTTAATTTCGTCTTTGTCATCTCTATGTCGTTATACTCTTTGTGTAATTTAGTATTCGTAACTTCATCGTCAGTTACAGAATGTCGTATACTGCTGGATCCTTCATGGTCATAGAAACCATAGTTAAAAGTGCTCGATGTCACATAATTAGTAACCGGACTGTTCGTAGTGAAATATTCGTCGGGTATCTGTTTAGCATATTTACCATTAGCGCGCGTGCGTTGAGACTGTGCTCTAAAACGTTTAGAAAACTCTTGTTCTGTCCAATCATCAATATTGTGTTGGAGTTTTATAATATCGAACGGAGGTTCCTTTACATCGTATAAATCATTTAAGATAGAATGGGTATTAAATCCTTCCGAGTCGTAAATATCCTGTTCGGTATTGGTTGGTTCTTCAGTTGTCGTACTAACTGTATTGTAACTTTCCGTACTAGAATCAACAGTGTAGTAATTTTCTGAATTTGTTGGTACTTTTCTGGCCTGAAAGTCAACTTCTGGAGTCGATATCCATTCCTCCTGATTATCTTCATATTCAGTCTTTTGCTCTTTCTGTTGGCCAGTTGTGTAAGGTATAATAATTTGAACAATCTTTGGTTTGTTAGAATCTTCCTGTGCTGCTGTAGGTTGTGAAAATGCATCACTATAATCGGAACGACTTTCGTCCCAAGCGCTACTAGGAAACGTTGATGGTTTTGGTGCTACTGTTGTAGAAATATCATCGTAAATTTCATAATCGTCTACATTTAATGGACTACTTGTGGAAAATACAAAATTAGTGTACTCTTTGTGAGGTGTGCCGGGTTTTAAATATAATAATGGCGAATCGATGTTCTGTAAATTACTTTCTGTACGATATTTATCGACATCTTCGTCTTTAACCCCCCTTAAATCAGCAAAGTTGTTATTGTGGTTGGAAAGGCGATTACCAGAACTATACTTTAAGTCAGCAGGTATACCCTGCTCATACAAATCATTACCGACCTCAGCACCAGTACTTTCAAAACTAGAATCTTGATTTGACTTTGTAGCTTCAATGTGATCTTCAGAAGCTTGTGAAGAAATATCCCTAATACTATCTACTATGTATCCATTAGGGATATTCCTGTACCCCTTGGACTTGTTTGACGCTTTACCTACATCTATATCGATTATTGGAGATTGTGCTATAGCTGCTGGATAATCTATAGAATGTGTATACTCTGCAATAGGTAAACTTTGTTGTATGTTTACATTATTCGTAGTATGTTGGACGGTATTAAGTCCTAGGGCATGATTTAGTGGCAAATTAGGTAACGGCCGGAACGGTCGTGCATTAAATATTGGCGGTAATGGCGATACGCTGAGATTCGGTAAAGCAACGGGTTGTAACGTATGGATATTACGCCCTCTATTTAAGCTAAATGGAGCTGGTTTTCCCAACGCTAATGAATGATTTAGACTTAATCCTTTTGTCGCATCAAGAGGTAAAACTTCGGTCCTTATTTTAGACGATTCCGCTGCAGTTGCTGAGACTGGGAAGGGAATATCTGCTCCATACGAGCTTGGGATCGGATCCCCATATGAATTTTTAAAGCCATATGGAGCTGAAACTTTTGGCAATTCTAATCCTTCAGCAGGCAGTGTGTTCTGTATAGTATCGACCTGGTTGTCTTGCGGCAGAGCGTTATTTATGACTCCTGGCTGATAACTTTCGGGTAAGTAAGTTGATGACAGGGGGCGAGGGGAGTCGTACAATGGAGCAGGTGTCGTGTAAGTGGCAATAGTCGGGCCATAAGTTGAACTGGGCAGCCCGTAAGCTGAACTTGGTAATCCGTAGGATGAACTAGGTGCGCCATATGTAGAGCTGGGAATATCGTATGAAGATCCAGGTTGACCGTAAGTTGAACTCGGGGCACCATAAGAAGCACTAACTGAGTTATAAGACGAGCTTATCTGTCCTAATGAAGTGCTGGAGGATCCATAGGATGAACTTTGTATTGGAAATGATGAACTAGGTACAAAAGTAGAGCTAGTTGGAATTGCTACAGTATGTGTTGGACTTGGTGGTCCATACGTGGAGCTTGCGAAACCGTTGTTGTTACCTAGTGATGGTGGACCATAACTAGCGTGCGGTATTCCAGTTGATATATGTTGGACCTCTTGATTTTGTGAATAAAATGGTCTTGGCCTAAATTGCACCGCATTTTGTGCAGTAGGACTCGGAGGCCCGTAAGTTGGGATCAAACTTTGCTGCAAGCCTTTAGCTCCCAAATCGTATCTTATTACGGGAATCCAAGGCACTAAATTGCATGGATTGCAATCCTTTTTCACAGGTGCTATGTTGTTATTGTTATTATATGCAGATGTAGAGTCATATCCTGTTTCTTGAGAAGGGAATAACCAACTTGAGACTTTTTGAAACATTGATGACGATGGAGTTGTGAAGGGTTGAGGAGGAGGAACGAAATTGAAGTTGTATTGTTTGTAAAATGGCGCCGGGAATTTGAAGTCCGACGATGGAGCTTGTGGTGGAGGTGGTGGCGGAGGCGGCTGGTAATGATAGCCGGAGTCAATATTTTGCCGTTGTGATCTGCTGGCGCCTCCGTGGAACGGCACAGGTTGTATGTGAGACAATGGCGGCGGTGGTGGCTTCAGTAATTCCCCGAATGCTCCGCCCTTGCCGCCCTTGTAATTGTATCCAGTTGAGGACTCGCATTTACTTCTCGATACCACGAATACCAGTAGAATCGGGAGTATCTGAAAAAAATAAACAAAGTTGTTGTTCTTATCACAATATTATTTTTACTTATAAAAGTACACCAATCAGGGGGCCTAGACAAGGTTACAATCGACAAGCGCTAACGCCAATAAAAAACTAATACAATGTATGGGAATGACAGATGTTCACGAAAAGTGTTTCGTCGGCATCTGTCATTCCCATACATTTTATTATTTTCTATTAGCGTTAGCGCTTGTCGATTGTAACCTTGTCTACGGCCCCAGACCCCCTAGCACACTAAGTTCCATAAAACATTCGTCCCATTCTGGCTAATATGCGAGTGCAAGAGGGACAAATGCTTTATGTCCGACATAAAACTTAGTGTGCTACGGGGTCAGGAGTTTTAATATATGTACATAAGGACGTAAAAATCTGTACAAGTGCGGTATGTTAGTAACCTCTTTATCATCGATTGACAAGAACGACTTTTAGAAAATACAGTGAAACACTACGTGACATATCAGCGGCATTGTACAGCGAGTCCCACGAGCTGCCATTCTTTACACTTTTCTCTTTTCTCATAATATGCCTCCGATGGACGCAATCGGAAGATACCACGTTTTTGAATCCAATTATGAACTAGATTTATGTTTCTTAATAATAATGCATTTATATTCCCCACGACTTGTCAAGATTAGGTTTTGTTTGTTCATATTAAAAAAAACCGGTCAAGTGAAATTCTGACTCGCGCACCGAGGATTCCGTACAAACTATCAATTAACTCAAGGTAAAATAGACCGAAGTAATTTTCCTGCCTGTTAAATTACTTATTTTAACCCTACACAACAGAATTAATTGAAACCTTCAAACATATAAATAACTCTTACACCAAGAGCATCGAACTACCAAGACAATTGAATCAAGTTTTTTTTTGACCCGCTATTGAAATATACCCGTCCCAACCCCATTAATTCTAGAAAAATCCAGCGCAAAGTAGGGGTGGGGTCAGCGCCATCTATCGGCCCCATTTGGTACTAACGTGGAAGGGCAATCAGCTTAGTATTTAGTGGTGTTTTAGCGATTATATTGTTTCTCATGTGAACCGATCTCGATTATTATTTTTTTATTTGAAAAAGAGTACTTCTATTATAGTCGTATAGGAATTTCAAAGCCAATAAATACTTATAAAGTTGATTAAATTGCAAACTTAACTACGAAATGAATTTTGAAAATAAAACAAATAACTACAACTCTTAGAAAAGTTGATAAACCCCCGAAATTTTCATTTCAAAGTCCAATATCACAAAAACGGTTGAACAGATTTTAATGAAACATGGCTTAAACTTGGGATAAAATTATCTATGACACAATAAAAACCGCATTCAAATCGGTCCCTCCGCCGTTAGGGAGCTACGCTACCACAGACAGATACACAGATGCACAGACAGACACGTTAAACTTATAACACCCCTCTTTTTGCGTCGGGGGTTAAAAATACGCAAGATACGGAAAAAGTAATACTTTTCCAGCAATATTTATGTTTATCTTCATCACAAGTAATAATTTCAATTTTTTCGTTCGGATAACTTCGGAGATAAGAGGAGGGGATAAATTAAAATGTATAGTTAAATTTCTCATTTTCCATGCACGTGAATCACTCATTGAAAACCGTTCCAAATTTCAAATTGATAGCTTAAGCAGTTCGTGAGATATTTCACTTTGTGACAGACAGACAGACAGACGGACAGAGTCGCACCATAAGGGTTCCTTGATTACCTTTTTTGGAACCTACGGACCCTAAAAACAATTATAGTTACGTTGACACTAGGTAACTTCAATTACCGAGAGGAGTCCAGCCAGTCCACAAATTCCGGAACAGCATGTCTACAAATAGACTGGTACAATCTTTTTTTATATACTACGAGGGTGACAAACAAGCAGACACCGTAGCGGGTGGCCGTCTAGTTGCATAACAACTATTGTCATAATATCGTTTGTCATACAACAATACGCATAAAGTTGATGCTCATTTTTTTTTGCATAAATTATACTATGGCATAATTGGTCCCTGTCATAATTATGCGGAGTCATAATTGGTTTAACCATAATGTAGAATGTCATACATTTATTTAGTCATAATATTGAGGATAATTAAATTTGAGTTTTGTTCAAAATACAATACAAAGGGTAGGCGTCAAATAAACTTTTCTCTGGGATCAACCAACGTCAAGATAGTGGTGTACAAAGTTCAAGTTTTTGCATAGGCAGGGGAGAACAGGAACTTAGTGGCAAAACCGACTTGGATTGCAGATAAGTTAGAAGAAGAAAGCGGGAGCTTTGCTCCCGCTTTCTTCTTCGAGGTTATTTTTTTTATAAAAGAGCGGAAAAACTTGTTATTAAATTGTTAACTTTTATACTGACCGCCCTTTGCTTGTACCTAGCTTTGTTTGTAACTTACTTGCTTCTGGTTCGAGATCTTCATTTACTACTAAGAAAAACACAGGCTTATGCTTTTTGTAGTTTATGTGTTTATACAGTATGGTTAAATTGTTTTATGAGCAACCACTTTATGTCCATTATAAAGTATGCATAAATCATTTTATGCGCATCAAATTTATGCGCTTTACACAATATGTTCTTAAACATTATGATTAAAAACGTTATGCGCATAAATGTATGACTATTTGCAGTTATGCGTAATGATGAGTATGACGAATCCACGTATACCGATCAAAAATATGACTTTAAACTTTATGCAACCCGACCCCTACCCCACCGTAGCCTATGGACAATTCAATGATTCGTTGTGTTGATAGCTAGAGACGGAAGCGGGTCCCTCAACAGTACACATTCTTAGGAGTACTCAGGAGCTCTGGCGACCTTACATGTAATAGTTGCGGATATGTTCATAAACGTTCTACAAGCCTATTTTAACTAAAATGGCGTTAAAATTCGTATGTCTTTATTTGTCACTTGACATTTGCGTTTGTCAGAGAAAGACTAATTGTTAAGTTTTATGAATAAGGGGTTAGTTGTTAACTTGTTACCAAGAGTACCTAGGCATTATTGCCTCGTAATTTCTATGCTATGTGTGAAACTCTTACTTTGAATTACGTAAGGTAAGTGGGTAATGTTATTGAAAAGGGATCGCAAGATAAACGCCTATTAAAAACTGAAACACGAACTTGCGCATAATCTGGCAGCGAGACTACCTAAACAGCAATGACCCATTCAGGCCTCGTGCGTGCCCGAGTTTCCAAACTCAAGTGTGTCCGCGATGTGGTTGCATCATTTAAATAAATACGTGAAGAAAAGTGAATATGTTGCCATTTTTATTAGTCACACATAATCGCGGAAAAATATTTTTATTTACATAATTAATTCTAATCCGGCATGACGACATTGTTTTTAATTAATAAAAAAAGACGGGTAATGTTACACATGTTCCGCTCTTCTAACAGAAGTAAACTGTGGTAAAAAACTATAAAAATAAGTCATTATTATAGCAATTCCTTCTGGGCGTTGCCGTTGCCCGCCAAAGGTCATCCCACTGCACAAAACATTAGCCTTCCTCAGTTCACACGATCTTAAACTAGAGAACTTTTACTTAATTGCCCGACAAAACGCAATGCTTTCATAACATAAGGTGCCTTTTCTCATGACGAAAACACGAAAGTGAAAACTGGGTTAAGCTTGGCAATGATTCGGAGTGTAAAAAATGAGATAAAGATTGATAAGATTACTGAAAAATTCCATAAGCGCGGACGCGCGGTATGCAGTTCTTAACATATAACTAAGTAGGTTTGTTTTGTTACTAATTTAAATGATTAATACCTTTAGAAAATAAATACCTTTGACGTGACTGTGCCAGTCCTAAGACGCGTATTAGAGTTATTGGCAGTGAAGGTCGAAGGAAAGTTCTATACCCTGAGCCTAAGCAATTCGGAAGAACATGCCGTCGATTAAATAAAAATCAACTTTCCTTGCTCCGACAACCACTGAGGGAAGTCTTGTATATACCCAACAGTCGCCGTTCAGCTGTCGCAGAATAACAATCAAGTCAAATGACTTCGTGTTTTGTTCCGAGCATTCAGGCCGTCGTCACGTCGTGACTTTAATTTTGACAGGGGACGATCGTGATCTTTACAAACCTATTGACATTTCTTTACTAGCTCCTTTTGTTTATAACTTGCCAAAATGTTTAGCTAAGTAAGCGTAAGTTCTTGGTCGCTCGCTTCGGATTATTGTTAATTTGAAAATTATTAGACTATAATTATAACACGTCTAAAAATAATGCTTGATGATGCACGAATTAGGTACTTTATACGGATAATGAACACTGAATAATCGTAGAAATGTTAAGCGATGCATAGGTCATTTGCAAAGAGAAAGTACGAGAATTTGATCATTTAATTTGCCTCGCTATTAGATGCGATATACACGCCATGATTGTAAGTACCTTTTAGCACCCGCAAGTTTGATTGAACTTTAAATCGTTGCTATTTTTCCCGGTAGCCGTTATGGAAGGTACCTATAAATACAAACTATACAAAGTGATCCTTTTGAATACCTTTCTCGGCAAATACTCATCCAAATCACTTTAAAAAGTAAAAAGCACAGAAACCTCGTATATAACTAAAAAAAACATAAATAACCTTTACAACCTACATTTTTGAATGCATCAATCAAAAATCAACAACATCAACGTCTCTATTATAAGCCTTCACTGGATATAAAGGTCAGTGGCACCATAAAACGACCGAGAGATGGTAGGATAGTTGTCTAGAAAGGGGCAGAGATCAAGGCACGTCCTATACCTACCCACACGAACATCGCCGAGAGTCTAATATAAAGACGATGGAGTCAGACAATAAGTACCACTTCTAATAGAATACGTTTAATCTAATTCGTCTAATGTAATTGAACGAAGGAGCGAAGCGAACGAAGTTCTCTGCTATAGCTCGGGCCAAAATTCTTTCACACGAACTTTTGTCCAGCTTTTCTCCTCTATTTATAGGTACAATTTTTTAACCGATTCTTATGATAAAAAAACCTTAAATGTCATTCGGCAGCCATCCAAAAGGACGGCCATATCTTTAGAAACAGCTGGTCTAGAACATAATCATAAGAACTCAAGTCAATGACCAAGAGTAAAATCTAATAAACTTGTGCGCGCGTAATTCGCTAGGGAAACTTGGCCTCGAGACCATCCCCGCTATTATGTAGCTTGTTTTAAGTTCACCTCAACATTCACCCACAAATATAATATCGACGCCGCGATTCGTAGTAACTAAGCGTAAGTAGAGAGTTTCGTTAGGCGTGACGGGTGAGGTGAGAGGCGACACGCGTGATGAATAACAGCCCTCGAGATTCGTACCAAACGCGTAATCGGAAGTCAGACTTTTACGTGAATATCCGCCATGTGCGAATCTGCGTTTTTAAAAGTCCCCAGGAAACTCGAATCTCCGTACAAACATAGTTTGGTTATCCTTTTAAAACGGTACGCTGGAATAAAATGAAACTTTGTATGTGATTGTGTTTGTGTACAACGGGATCCGATTGCACTTATCTAGTGGATATTCACCCTTATAATGGAGTGGTGACCCTGATGACCTGTGTTGAAGCGATATATATGAATACCAGCCAGCAGAATAGTGGTGAGGTGAGGTGAGTCAACACAGGTTGTGAAAGGTATCGACGCTAGGTGGAATTTCGAGGCGCATTTCACTCAGCTGGCCCCTAAACTGGTAGGTGCTGCAGCAGCACTGGGAAGGCTGGTTCCGAATCAAGGAGGCCCTCAATCTCTCTGCAGGCGCCTCTACTCGGGAGTAATCCGGAGCATGGCACTGTATGGGGCGCTTGTATGGATGGATGCCCTCACGCTTAAAAACAAGACGCTTTTAAGACGGCCGCAGAAGGTTATAAGCGTAAGGGCGTGCAGGGGGTACTGCCACACTACTGGCAGGAGATCCGCCCTGGGAATTACAAGCGGAGGCCGAGATTTATCGATACCGTGCGGAGCTGAGGGCCAGGGGAGAACATCCTAACCAAAGGGAGGTAGAAGGGCTTCGGGATGCAGCAATGACTGCCCTTCTCCCGAGATAGGGGCAATCTTTCCCCAATTTGAGAAGTGGGTCGACCGCAAACGCGGCGAACTAAACTTTCACCTGGTGTAGGTACTCACAGGACATGGTTGCTTCGGGGAGTATCTGCACCGAGTCGCCGGTCGGGAGGAAAGCCCCCGCTGCCATGGGTGTGGCGTAGCAGTAGACGATGTGCGCCACACACTGGAGGTATGTTTGGCGTGGGGGCCACAGCGGTACAATTTGGTCGATATAGTGGGTAACGACCTCTCGCTGCCGACCATTGTATCAAAAATGCTTGACAGCGAGTGCTCCTGGGAAGCTATGGCCTTCTTCTGCGAGTCCGTAATGGCACAGAAGGAGGCTGCGGGAGAACGACCCTTCCGCTCCAAATATCCGCAGACGGAGAGCGGGGCGCGCACGCCGTCGCTATGCGCATTTGCGATGGATGGCACAGGGTCGGGGACCCTGTCTGTCTAATAAGCCCACGAGATGGTAGCGCCCCGAAATTGTCCCGGGGCGCTCGCCCTGGGGACCGATTTTTGACTTTCGAGCGCTCGACTCTTTCACTCGAAAACTGTCAGAAATTATGAAATGCTATTTTGAAATAGCGATAGAAAATTTAAAAACGAGTGGTATTGACCACTCATATTCAATTCTATTGGTAGAAAGTAAGTGCCGGCCATTTTGACACTACGCACGTAATTACTTTTTTATACTCCTCGACCTTAATGTTTGAATTAAGACTTCGTACACTAAACTTAAATCACATACTATTTACTATGGAGCTCCCAACTCAACATTTCATAACTGTTGAGACAACTCAAATTAAATTGACCAATCACGTGGTTCCTTTACTGAACTTTAATTTTATTTATTTATTTATTTGAACCAGGCAACAAGGCCCATATTTACAAATACCTTACAGACTAACATACATATCAATATACAAAACTTATAACATAAGACAAATACACGTTAAGACGGCGACGCGCGACGCAAGTTCTGGGCGTCAAATAACCGGCCTCGAAATCGCCGGAAAACTACACCCTTCGGCCAGATCTCCTCCTTCATGAAGGTCGATAGCTTGTCAGTTGGTACTCTCACCACTAATGAATTGAAACTCGGTTTGTGGCGGGACTCCAACCTCTCAACCCTCAGGATGAGCTTGGTCTTCAAACGCAAGTACTCGATGATCTGTTCGGCTTTCGTCGAGTAGTGCAGACGGGACACATATAACAATGTCACCGGGACCGCGGGCTTTAGTAAACCAGCCGACGCAGTACCGCACAGGTTGCGACAGGTAGACTTCTTCTTCCTGTCAATGTATTTGACCAATAGGACGCCGTCATGAGAAAGTCAAAAGGTAAATAGACATCAACGCACAAAAAAAAAGCCGTTGGTACTTCGTTTTCAATAGATACCCAGTTTGTTTAATTAGTTCAGTTGACTCGTAGAAAAAGTATTGTATACAATAGTTATATAATTAGCTTTTTAAGTCTCATACCTTAATTAGGCCACTCAGCAAGCTTCGTGGCCTAAACGTGGTACTCGACTGAAAAAGCATACATTAGAAAACGATTGCATAAAATACTATTATATGATTTTCGAGCGCTCGAAAGTCAAAAATCAGTCCCCTGGTCGCGCCCACGCAAACGGGCCAGTCTTGAGGGTCAGAGTAGAATGCGTCAAGCGAACCTTTGGCCCTCCTTGGCAGCGACATAGTTGGACAATCGTTGGGGGTTTAGTGGGTAGTCTGGGCTTTCTGCCCGGGAGTCCCACACGCCCGCCTGGTCCCCCCTGACCGGGCGGACGGTTCGTCAAAGCATTCCCCCAACGTAAAAAACAAAAAAAAAGTTGTAAAAGGTATAGGTATAGCTAATGTGGTCGCGATCACCAGCAATGAAGATGCAGGGAAGAAGATAATATATGGGATAGAGAGGTATATTTTATAAGCATTTATATTTCAGCGCTATTTTGAAAAAAAAATGTATTTTTTTTTAAATATCATATTATGGAAATAATATTTATAAACATAAACAGCTTACGCCATGGCGTTAGTAAACTTAAATGGAATTGGTACCAAGAATTAATAATGTTAATTAATCTCAGTTGACAATTTGGGTTGACTTTCCTACAAATTCCATGTCGCTTGTGCAACGAAAATGTACAGTGTCATCAATATCAATAAATCAATCATCAATACGTGCACCTCTATCAATCGATACGTTATCAAGCCATTCCGTTGTATGTAAGTATGTCGAAAATATAGTGATAGAGGAAAAGCAAGGTTTTATATCGATCACTTCAGAAACAAATACGTTAGTTCCGCTTCGAACAAAAAAACGAGCATGTCTATAACGAATAAATTATCCTTTGGTAGTACCTAAATACCTGTAATAAAAACACCGGATTGCACTCCGGGAGTGCCGGCACAAGTGAAAACTCAATGACATTGTAACAGTTTTTCGATCAGGTCATGTGTCCGTCTTACGAAATTTCAATATGTCGAATCTTACGGTCACGTGACCTGTTGCGAGTTTAACATACATTTTTTTCCCCATCACAAAAGTGCACACCGCTGCTAAAGAAGTATTCACTTCAAAAATCCTGCATACAAATATCTAAGCGTTAGGCTCAGACCAAGAAAATATACAGACGGAGCGTTACAAACAGTCTAGTGAAGCCAACCGGTTTTCAACCTAGCCCCATAAGGGCCATAAGTTTAGCACACGCTAAACAAATTAAATCGCACAAAACTCGAAATAAATGATCTTGACAGCATTGCGACACGTGCTGAAGAGTTTTGTGCAATTTTGTTTATATATGTGTGCGTGAGCGTGTGCTAAACTTGAAGTAGCTTGGTTTTGTTTGTATGTGGTTTGGCTTCACTTGACTGTTCGTAACGCTACGTCTGTTTTTTTTTCTTGGTCAGAGGCGTTAGGTTGATATTTTAAATGAACATAATAACATAATAAGTGTTTGGTTCTGACTATCTTACGCAAATATCCCATCACAATACCAGCAAAGGAAACAATCAAAACAATCGGACTCATGACAAGCTTATTACGTCCTTTAGTGGGCGATATTGAAGCGTTGGTAAACAATGACGGCTCATCGCTTTAGCCGACGACAAATGGGGTGGGAACTGACGGAGAAAGCCTCTTCGTGGCTGAAACAGCCAAGCTCGACTAAAATGTCACGCCATTAGTCTTTTATGAGTGCATATTTAATGTTACTTGAATAATGACATCAGTTATCTGAGACTCTGCATGCATGCGGCAAATGTCTCGTCAACGTTTAGGAAGTTACATAGCCACTGGGCATCTGCCCGCGACCACAGAATAAGTAATAGTAAAAGAACAGAAATTGCACTTCCTAGCAAAAACGACGTTTAGGCATAAGAAACGTTGATCACGAGAACTTAATCAGAAAGTTGAAACATTATGGAATTAAAAAGGGTGCTCTTGATCTTGTGACATCGTATCTCTCGGAGAGAACACAACGAGTAGTCATCAATGGGACCCAATCAGCAGGGACAACTGTTGCTCTTGGTGTTCCCCAAGGCTCGATTCTGGGTCCGTTTCTGTTTCTGATTTACATCAATGACCTACCAAATATGTTGCAAGATAAACATGATATAGTGTTATTCGCAGACGACACGTCGCTTATCTTCAAGGTAGACAGGAAAGAGGAAAACTTCGATGATATTAATGATGCACTCAACACTGTTGTGAAATGGTTTACAGCAAATAATTTACTGCTAAATTCCAAGAAAACAAAGTGTATCAGATTCACTTTACCTAATGTCAAGCAGGTAAACAATACCAAGATCAAATTAAAGGGTGATGAACTGGAAATTGAAGATAGAACAGTGTTTTTAGGTATCACCTTGGACTCAAAACTACAATGGCAGGCACATATCACCGCCCTAGCCGGAAAACTTAGTTCGGCAGCCTATGCAGTAAGACGCATAAGACAGTTAACAAACGTTGAGACCGCCAGGCTGGTGTACTACAGTTACTTCCACAGTGTTATGTCCTACGGAATCCTGTTGTGGGGGAAAGCAGCTGATATCCAGACCATATTCGTGCTACAGAAACGCGCTGTACGCTCCATATACGAACTAAAAGCTCGAGAATCTCTCAGGGACAAATTTAAGGAGGCAAACATTCTTACTGTAGCATGCCAATACATTCTTGAGAATATCATGTATGTGCGAAAAAACCTTCACGAGTTCAAACTCAACAGCGATATCCACGACTACAACACCAGAAGTAAAAACAAGATCGCAGTGAAGGCCAGTCGTCTCCGCAAGGTTAGCACGTCGTTCGTGGGGAACTGCATACGTTTTCATAATAAAATACCCACCGAAATTGTTAATTTACCGTTCAGTCAATTTAAGTCTCATGTTAAAAGTAATTTGCTAAGCAAGGCGTATTATACTGTCAACGATTTCTTAAACGACAAAAATGCCTTTAAGCCAGTAGTAGGCTAATTCTATTAGGAATATACCTAAATACACATTATAAGTATCTACCTGAAATAATTGTTCCATTTTATGTAAGAAGAGAGCACGTAATGCTGTTTCTCGCCGAGCAAGTCGCTTATTAATCTTTGCTTTTTAACATTGTCCGGTGGCTTGAATATGTCATGCTCGCTTAAAGGGCTTTGCTTACGGTGGCGTCGTTGATCGGGTCGCCACCTTCCCTAACATATGGTTGAGGGAGGCGATGGCTGAGATATATTGCGTCATACTCGTGATCGGGTGCTGTTTGTGGAGTCCGGACTGTTCATGCTTGCAAGGGCATAGTACCCAACTTCTTAAATACTAGTGTTATTTTATTATTATCGTATTGACGAGAGACATCATTCCGATCTTGACACGTTTTATTGTTATTGACCATGTACATCACTGACAATATTACATTAATATTCCTTTTTTTATTGTTTTGTTTTGACGCTTAGAGACCGTATACATCTCTACGAACATTGAATAATTAATGATTGTATTTGGACGCTCAGAGACCTTATACATCTCTGGAATACTGAATTAATATCATTAACTTTCTGTTAATGCACAGACCTTATTCTAATCGAATGTAATGGTCGTATTTTGTTTTGTTTTCATTTACTTTGTGACATTTAGTGTGTTGTTATATCAGTCGTTAATGTGCAAATTTTAAATTATTATTGTGTTAGATTATAATCTTTTATTGTAAGATTATTATTTTTATTGTAAACTACCGTTTGACATGTAAAAGTGCCCTTGTGGCCTATTTGCAGAATAAATAATTTGTATTTGTATTTGTATTTGAAAAAAACGTGCCTACTCTGTGCATCTCTGTCTATCGTATAACTTGTATTCATTCTCACACAGCACGTGTAGCGCTAGGGCTGTCACGCCAAGAATACATCAATGAAGGCAAAAAATGCTCACCAGATGTGGCTTGAGTAAAGTGAACCGATATTAATTTAGTACATGCTTACTTCACATACAATGTATGTCAGCGTCATTATAAATAACACCACACATAAATAAAATTGATCTGCCACTTCTCTATTCTCTATTAACTAATTCAATTTAACTTTTGAAGTTTTAAGGACAGCATGGAGGGCTTTCTGTTCAGCATGAAAAGGCGCACTTTCAGAGCAAGTGCATTGTAAAATATATATTCAAACCAGTCTTTCATTTTGAAGTAAATTGCAGTAGGTATCCCGTTAAAAGTATAGGTAATAATAAGTAACATGCATTTGTATTGTTTTTGTACATTGTACTGTACCTTACATCTTTATAATGTAAAGTAGGTACCCTAAAGTAGGTACCTAATAAAAAAATAAACTTATCGTTCACAATTTGCGGGCAGATTAAAAAAAGATAATTCAACGTCCTTTTGGGCATTTTTTAAACAGCCATAAACTGAGCAGCTGTGGCGGTTTGTTGATTTTTACAAGTTTTAAAAAATTATGTTACTTATAATTATAAAATAACACGTTGTTACGTTCGTTCGTCACGTTCAAGTCGGCGGCGGCGGCATGTCTCAACACGCACGTGTGCTCGCTCGCGCGGTGCCGGCCCTCGACTGACTTGGAACCTGAGGTTCCGCGACCGCTAGGTTATTAACGCGCCGCGCCCCACCCACTGCAAGCCCCCTGCCGCGACTCAGTCCGTGTGTTACTCGTTTATGTCGTAGCTCCATACAAACTTTCGCCGCCCGTTTAATTCCCTTAGGGGACGATTTCCGGGATGAAAACTATCCTATGACTTTCCGCGGTACAGCAGTTTAAGCGCGAAGAGGCAACAGACAGACAGACACACTTTCGCATTTTTATATTAGTATGGAGAACTAAAGTGGTCGAGACCCTCGCGACCCTCAGCAAGTGCACTGTCTAATTTCATTTCAATACATCAGTAGCACTTTGCGTGCTATAATGTAATTCATAGGTAAATAAAATAAAATCAGTATAATTAAAACGTGAACGATTATGATGTATTACGTATGTGCAATTATTCAGATAAACCGCCCCAAACCGTTCTGGTGTAAAGGTGTCCATAGGGGTAAACACGTAACGTTCCCAACGCGCGTTAGGGCATTCCAAGTTCTGTCTATTTTTCATATACAATTTGTCATTTCCCTACCTCTAATCTACCATACGTGCGTTGCGTACAATGCGTTACGTGATCGACCAGCATTATACTACGACATTTTCCTGTTGAAAGTACAACCTTTGCATCAAAATATACGCGGGGCGGGGATCACCATCCGTTGGCTCATGGCGTATATTCCGAAGAAACTTTCTATTAATATTAAGAAATATTAGGGTACAGACGGTCTCACACAAATTGAACAAGCACCATGAAGCTGGATACTCCGATAGTGCTAAGGCTCGTTTCACAAAACATTGTAGTTTTTAATACACCTTTTATAAGAAGTTTTGTTCTTATAAAAGTTCTTGAAATGAGGCAAGCGCCAGCCTGTGGGTGTGCCCTTATTGGTTATAGGTACTCCGCGGAATTCAATTCAATTCATTTATTACCTCAGATAACAAGATCCATTGTACTCCAGGCAAAATACTTACGGTTTTGAAAAACATTAATTTATAACAGCGTTTTTTTCGTTGATTTCATTTTAAAATGTTATTCTAAGATGCTTTATTCAAGAATCCGGCAAACTTCTCACCCGGAAGTAATAAATTAAGAAGATTTTAATATCTATATGTATGGTTTATCTTGAATATTATAGAGCAAATGTAAATGAACGAAATTAAAGACAAAAATATTTCTTAATATTTTTTCTGACTTTTCAGAAACTAGTTTATTTATAATTTTTTGATGACTGAAATTTTGTCGGATTCTGTCGCTAGGTGACTATTTAATTGATAATTTGATAATATGTCCGTTACACAGAAAAAATAAGCTATTATAAATTATTTCTAATATTGTCATCTTTTCCATACAAGTTGCGAGTTCATTGACTGGGCTATTATTGATAAATTGATGGATTGATGTGTTATAGTTTCAGCGAACCCATTAGTATTTAGAAAGGGAGTTAAGTATAATGACCACCAAAAAATGCTTTGATACCCCTGAGCTCTCTTACCAAAAAAATTTACTGAATACCAAAAAAAAATTATACCATTAGAATAGTAATAGGTAGCTGTTTTAGTAACGACTGCACATTAAATTGTATTCGAAGACCAAATTTAGTAAATGATCACAAAATCTTGGCGAGCAAATTAATACAATATTTCTACCTACCCCACTTCTAATAACCCACTATTATTGCCATAAAATGTATGGGAATCCAAATAAAGGGAATCCATCATTTTACCGAAAATAGTTTCATCGATTATCGTTTCCCATAACACTATTCGCAGAATTTCATCATCACACAGGAATCATTCATCGAACTTTGTTAGATCGCTCATACATTCGCTCGAATTACCATTTACACGATATGTTCATCGACATAGTCGTTCATCGAATCGCCGTTACTATAATTTTGTTTTAACATAAGTTTCAGTTCCCAAAATTCTTATTACATAGAAAATCGTTTCATCAGTGTTTGTCACTTGATAATATTTACCTTTCAACGAACTGAGTAGGTACATTTCACCGAGACTTTGGACGTATACATAGAGCTCTAAGCCTACCCACCTCTCCCTCTGGATATCGGATTACCTTCCTATTCTACTTTAAGGCAGGCCAGTGTAGGTACGACGACGAGCGAAGCGAGGAGGAGTGTTAGGTGAACTGTGATCCTATAGCGCGCGAGCCGAGCGAGCGTAGCGAGCGTGCCGCGGCAGCGGCCGGCGAAGCGCCAGAACCGTTTTTTTATATTACTTACTTAGGCTTAATATTACGTCTACATCGTATATGAAGCGTACATATAAGTCAATGTGGACCCATTTTATCCATTAGGTATTATATACTTAGACGAAATGACCTATAGGTAAACAGCTTGGTAGAAAAATGAAATATTGATCGTGACAACAAAAATATATGGAACGTACCAACATTGAACCGTGTTTCGATAAATTCATACTATACACAAATGACTATTCTATGAAAAGTAAATTCGATGAATCGTTACGCTACGATTTGAGACAAATTCGGAACGATTAACGATGAAAAGTTGTTCGATGAAATAAAAAACTATGAAATGTAAATCGACGTAATGCGTTTCGATAAAATGATAAACACCCCCAAATAAGTATAATGATGCCATATTTACCAGTGCTACCAAAACCCGAATCAGCGCACCCCACTTCCACGTGGTCTTGTCTGTCCTACCCTTGGAGTGTATATAAAAGCCTGCTGAGCCAGAAGCGAGTTTCTGGCGGGAGCCCAGGCGGAGGGCGGGAGACTGAGTCCCAGAAACGAAAGCGGGGCTCCGTCGACTTCAGGAAATTATTTTACTGTTTTTGGGTTAGCAATGATTTATTAGGATAGCATTTTCTTTAATAGGATAGTAAGATGTTATAATTTGGGTAATTATTTCACATTAAAATGGAGATTAAATTTTGATGATCATTTACTATTTTTGGGATAGATAATGATAGTAAATGATTATTTCACATTAAAATGGATATAAAATTTTTGTCATCATTTAGGTATTATTTTCGGCAGTAAAAAGTGTTTTTTGGCGTTATATTTTACTATATTTGGTGATACAATAAACATATGCCTATATAATTAAGCTTAGCATACAATCTATCACAATGGAGATTAGGCTAAGTATAAGGGCAAATCTGTAATATTTTATGATGAAATAAACAGCTTAAATTTAAAAAACAAATTTTTTTTTAGAAAGTTGAAACGTGCCAAAATACTACTACTATCTTTACTTACCCTCACAGAATAATAACACTAAGGGCGAATTCATTATGCTGTGAAACTACGATACCTAATGTACTTACCAAAAATACTAAATGTAGTACGTGTCGCAGTCGGGAATTTTCTGTATGACTCAGTATGAATTTAGTTATTGAGATACCAAGTCTAAGGACAATAGTCCTTCAGTCCCACAGTCAAACTATGCAAACAGTTTTGCGGGACACTGTACATGTACTGTATTTTTTTTAAATAAATAAATATTTTAAATAAATAGATAAATAAAAAATAAAAAGTGAGAATACCTAAATGCCAATATGCTTAACGTTTATGTAGAGTTATGTCCAATAAAAGAGAATTACCTGTGTGGTAGTAAGGGTATATAGTAAGGTAATAACCAAGTACCTACGCAATATGTGGCCATTAGGTAGATAAGTTACATTCAATTCTTGTTAATTCAGTTCAGAGTTTTTTCTACTCCTGTACTTTTATCTGTCATTTACATAGTCTCGAACACTAATATAAAGACATACAAAATAAGTCTGCAGAAAAGTCTATACTCTATTCCCCATAACAGTACGGCACAACCGTGCTGTTTTGTCGCCAAAACGCACAGACTAATAAGAATACAGACGCGCAGTATAAAGCAAGACGATGTTTCATATAGTTGTCTCTGTCACCGCTTATGGTCAGCTGATGTGAGTTAGAATGAGACGAATAGTATGGTATTTTGAGTCTATTGACGACTTGTCTCCAAAAACTGTTAACCACGGTGTTAAATGCTAAACAATCTGTCAAAGTCAAATCAACGTCAAATCTCTTGTGAATCTTGAGGAAAGTTGGTTATTTCAAGAATATTGTGTTGAAAAACTAAATATTTCTGTAATAAGTTAATGATTTAAGTTGTATGAAGTGGCACAATGGCTTGTGCAGTTCCGTACTGCCGAAGTTACGCTAGATTGTTTAAAAAGACCGGAGAAACAATCGGATTTCATCGGTAAGAATCATTTGGTTATTTTTCAAATATTTCATGTACATTACGCAATATAATGGTCTGGGATTACAGCAGATGCTTGATACTATCGGATAAGTACTTTTTACATGGATCAAACTTGATATTTTTGGGATTTTTAGTAAAAATACAATTGTCGTAAACATGGGTAGTGTTGTTACCATGTATATATCGATATTTCGTCGACATGAATTATTCATGTAGGCGTTTAGACAAAATATTTTAATGTTACATGTTTTAACTGTTAACTTCAGGTTTCCGGTAAATAATAATCTTCGAAAACAATGGATTGACGCAGTAGGGCGCAATAATTGGACGCCGAAAAAACACCATAGAATATGTTCGAAACATTTCGAAACTAACTGTTTCGTTATTATTAAAAATATAAAACACTTGCTGCCAGAGGCGATACCTACAGTTTTTCAGAGGCCGCTTGAGGTAAGGTTTCTTCATTTCTGAGGTCCCTCCAGATGAGTTCGTTTCATTTAAGTTTTGTATATGCAAAGAATTTGTATTAGTACATTGATTTTCTTTATATATCCATAACTACTATAATATGTATTATACATGGGAAAGTAACTCTGTGTCGGTTTGTTGTTTACCTGTTCATACTTAAGCAGCTCAACTGATAGATATTGTATAATAATGTTTTCGTTACTGTATTTAATGCAGGGATCTCACCAGGATCAACAATTAGAAGGCAACTACAACAAAATGATGCTGAGCAGTAATGAAAGGCTACCAGATACAATACCTAAGACCTCCCTAACCCTAAGGCCCTAGACCTAAGGCCTCTTCAGGTGATGCAAGTTTACTGATTGCAAAAAGTTCTATATAATTGGATATTTATTATTTAAAGCATTAGATGTAACTTTCTTATTAAAATGAGATATTTTCAGGAATATAATTGCGTTGTTATTTTGTGTTAGCCTACTTAAAAAAAAAAGTTTTAATCGACTTCAAATCAATACTTCACGAAGCCACATTCCATATTACCGCATGAACTGCTTTCTGAAAGCAAATGCACGATTTCAAAGTACCCAAATCGTTTCAAAATAAGATTTGAAGATTGCCCTGGATTTCTCCAGGATCCCATCTTCAGATCCTGACCTGCCTAGGACCACCTTTTCTAACAAAACACCATTCTTATCGGTCCAGGCGTCTAAGAGTAATCGAGGAACATACATAAAAAAATAAAGAGCCAGCGGAATTGATAAGTTTCAGAAGTCGGTTAAAAATAAATGTGTTCCACTAAAGATCCACAAAATAGTGAGAATAAAAAGTAACTCGTCTGACTACCTATGTATTTGCATAATTTAATTTGTAGCGAACATATGAAACATGAATGCAGTTTATTATATTCGTAGTCGTGTAATGGTTTTTGTTTTCTATTTGGTAAGTACCATATTAATTTTTGCATAGTATGGATAGAAATACAATTTACTTACGAGTATCGCATATTACGAATTTATTAACAGTAAATATCGATATCGATAACTTGTAAGAAAATATCTTTCTGTGCACTAAATCTCGAGCGAGCGAGAGAGCGAATTACATCGTGCGAGCGAGAAAGCGGACACAATGACGTATGAAGACCTATCAGATAACATGGTTCTATCCCTTTCTTACTCGGCGTTCAGTACGTAAGTGAGAAGACATCGGATGTATAGAAAACGTTCTATTTATTAGGGCCTATCTGCTTTTCTCTGTAATCTGTGCCAAAACGATACGCTTAGCAGCCACTACCAACTTGACAAACCACTGAATGTTTTTACTTCAAATAAATTATTGTTCTAAAGGCATTCCTGCCAACTTAAGAAAAACCTTATTCTTAAATATGACAGTACTGGCAAGTTGAATTAAGAACAAAACAGACCATAAACAAGAGGTGTCAATGTGTCATGTTTACGATTTCCCACCAAAGTTCCAGTTCAAAATTATTAAAAGACGAAATATGATAACTATTCGTTATTAATAACTTCTTAAGATTTGATTCGTGTTTGTGAAGTGAAGAAAAATGTGTACGTTCCTTTTAAAATGGACGAAGAAGAAAATGACTGCACACCGCTGAAGAAATTGCGTGAGTAGTAATAGAACTAACGGAAAACTTACTGCCTGAAATGTCAAATCCTATTTATTTAAAATTAGTCGTAGAAAAAGTATTGTATGCAACGGTGTATATCTTGGTCTTCAAACGCTCGTGGCGTCTTTAATTGCGATGCTCGCCAAAGCTCGCATCGCAACTCACGACACTCGCGTTTTAAGACCCTACTTATACAACAGTTGCATAAAATACTATTTCAGAGCGGTTTGCCATCCATACGATCACAGTTAGTTCTGACTTCAGCGAGTTGAAATATTATTGCCGCTCGAAAAGTTCAGAGACTTCTGGGAAGCCCCAATCGTGTAAACTATTTTTTTGCTGAATAATTTGTCTTATATCTGAAAGACAAACGAGACATTCTCAGGGAAAAGACACCTTAGCGCGCGGTTCGCGTTTGAGTCATTGGGTACATTTCTATATTTATGGTTAATTAAGTCGTCACCTATTTACTATACTACAGTCCATTTTAATTGAGAACTACTAATTATAGAATATTTGCATCTACTGAGGCTATGGCGGCATGTTGACAACGTTGAGGCGACGCCGTATAATCCTTATACGGCGACCGGTGTGTATTCAAGTGTCCAAAGGTATAATTCGTTTTCTATTTGTTCAGCATTTCTGAGTCCATTGTTGTGGAAAATTTGCATAGGTACATTTCGGTGCGTTCGGCCAAATACAAATACAAATACAAATACAAATACAAATTATTTATTCTGCAAATAGGCCACAAGGGCACTTTTACATGTCAAACGGTAGTTTACAATAAAAATAATAATCTTACAATAAAAGATTATAATCTAACACAATAATAATTTAAAATTTGCACACTAACACACTAAATGTCACAAAGTAAATGAAAACAAAACAAAATACGACCATTACATTCGATTACAATAATGTCTGTGCATTAACAGAAAGTTAATGATATTAATTCAGTATTCCAGAGATGTATAAGGTTTCTGAGCGTCCAAATACAATCAATAATTATTCAATGTTCGTAGAGATGTATACGGTCTCTAAGCGTCAAAACAAAACAATAAAAAAAAGGAATATTAATGTAATATTGTCAGTGATGTACATGGTCAATAACAATAAAACGTGTCAAGATCGGAGTGATGTCTCTCGTCAATACGATAATAATAAAATAACACTAGTATTTAAGAAGTTGGGTACTATGCCCTTGCAAGCATGAACGGTCCGGACTCCACAAACAGCACCCGATCACGAGTATGACGCAATATATCTCAGCCATCGCCTCCCTCAACCATATGTTAGGGAAGGTGGCGACCCGATCAACGACGCCACCGTAAGCAAAGCCCTTTAAGCGAGCATGACATATTCAAGCCACCGGACAATGTTAAAAAGCAAAGATTAATAAGCGACTTGCTCGGCGAGAAACAGCATTACGTGCTCTCTTCTTACATAAAATGGAACAATTATTTCAGGTAGATACTTATAATGTGTATTTAGGTATATTCCTAATAGAATTAGCCTACTACTGGCTTAAAGGCATTTTTGTCGTTTAAGAAATCGTTGACAGTATAATACGCCTTGCTTAGCAAATTACTTTTAACATGAGACTTAAATTGACTGAACGGTAAATTAACAATTTCGGTGGGTATTTTATTATGAAAACGTATGCAGTTCCCCACGAACGACGTGCTAACCTTGCGGAGACGACTGGCCTTCACTGCGATCTTGTTTTTACTTCTGGTGTTGTAGTCGTGGATATCGCTGTTGAGTTTGAACTCGTGAAGGTTTTTTCGCACATACATGATATTCTCAAGAATGTATTGGCATGCTACAGTAAGAATGTTTGCCTCCTTAAATTTGTCCCTGAGAGATTCTAGAGCTTTTAGTTCGTATATGGAGCGTACAGCGCGTTTCTGTAGCACGAATATGGTCTGGATATCAGCTGCTTTCCCCCACAACAGGATTCCGTAGGACATAACACTGTGGAAGTAACTGTAGTACACCAGCCTGGCGGTCTCAACGTTTGTTAACTGTCTTATGCGTCTTACTGCATAGGCTGCCGAACTAAGTTTTCCGGCTAGGGCGGTGATATGTGCCTGCCATTGTAGTTTTGAGTCCAAGGTGATACCTAAAAACACTGTTCTATCTTCAATTTCCAGTTCATCACCCTTTAATTTGATCTTGGTATTGTTTACCTGCTTGACATTAGGTAAAGTGAATCTGATACACTTTGTTTTCTTGGAATTTAGCAGTAAATTATTTGCTGTAAACCATTTCACAACAGTGTTGAGTGCATCATTAATATCATCGAAGTTTTCCTCTTTCCTGTCTACCTTGAAGATAAGCGACGTGTCGTCTGCGAATAACACTATATCATGTTTATCTTGCAACATATTTGGTAGGTCATTGATGTAAATCAGAAACAGAAACGGACCCAGAATCGAGCCTTGGGGAACACCAAGAGCAACAGTTGTCCCTGCTGATTGGGTCCCATTGATGACTACTCGTTGTGTTCTCTCCGAGAGATACGATGTCACAAGATCAAGAGCACCGTTTTTAATTCCATAATGTTTCAACTTTCTGATTAAGTTCTCGTGATCAACGCAATCAAATGCCTTTGATAAATCACAGAACACTCCAATAGCATCTTGAGCCTCTTCCCAGGCATCAAAAATATGTTTAATTAGTACCACACCGGCATCAGTGGTAGAGCGACCCTTAGTGAATCCGAACTGGTTGGTATTGAGCAGTTTATTGCAACTAAAGTGGGACATAAGCTGATGGAGAATAAGCTTCTCAAAAACTTTGCTTAGTGCCGGTAGTATTGATATTGGCCTGAAGTTGGTAGGGTCAGTTTTCGTTCCTGATTTAAACAACGGGATAATTTTACTGTGTTTCATGAGGTCAAGAAATACTCCAGTATCAATACATTTATTGAAAATATTAGCTAAGAAAGGTGCAATTGATTCTCCAATGGAATGTAATACTTTGACTGAAAGGCCCCAAAGATCTTCAGTTTTCTTTAAGTTCACCAATTTAAACGCTTTTATAAGAATAAGTGGGGTCACGTGACTGAATCTAAAGATTTCTGTACATTCCGTTACATTTGCTTTCAATAACGATTCAGCGACATCTGGTGATGAGTTTAAAGACTTCGTGGTCTCAACGGGTACGTTAAAAAAGAACCGCTCAAAATGATCCGCTACTTCGTGGTCAGAACTTACTAAAGTATCATCAATTCGTAGGCTGTAGTGCGGATCTCTTATCTTGCGTTTCCCAGTTTCAGTGTTGATAACTTGCCATACAGTTTTAACCTTATCCTTGGAGTTCTGAATCTTTCTTGACAAGTAATCGGCTTTAGCGGCGACACACATTAACTTAAAAGATTTCGAGTGGTTCTTAACATACTCTAGAAATTCCGGCCTCTTATCAATAGTTCTCGAATCGTACAAGTCGTAGAGACGGCGTCTTTTCTCGTGAATATCCGGGGTAGCCCAGTCGCTAAATTTAGTCTTGACCTTGCTTTGAATTTTCCTTAAATTAAAACAGGCATCAAATTCCATTTTGATACAGTTAAACAAATGATCACACAAACGGTTAGGACTTTCCTGTGTAAATGGAAGATAACGTAATTGTTTCACAATATTACGATTGAATAAATCTAATCTCTTTTCGGAAATAGGTCTGCACATGGTGTCTCGTGAAACTTCGTCCGTTTTCCCGCTGAAGGAGACTTGTTGTCCGCAGTGGTCAGAACTTAATTTGTTTATAATACATTTATTAATTGCATCCTCATTACTGAAAACGTTATCTATACATGTTGCACTGGTTGCTGTAATTCGAGTAGGTTCACAAAACAGGTTCACTAAGTTGAACGATTTAAAAGTATTCACTAAACTCACACACAGGGGCGATTTCTCGAGTAAGTTAACATTGAAATCACCACACACAATAACACATTTAGTACTTAAGAAAATACTACTGAGCACTTCATCCATAACTGACTCGAATAGTCTGTAATCCGCTGATGGGGGTCTGTATACGCATACAATTATGAATTGATCCAACTCAACACAAGATAGTTCTATTTGGCGCTCGATGGATTTGTCAACAATATCTTTACGTTCTTTACTTTTCAAATTGTGTTTTACCATTATCAACGAACCTCCACGCCTACATGACTTTCTAGAAAATGAACTTACTATGCTATGATTGCTAAAATTAAACATTAATTCATGACCCTTAAGCCAGTGCTCGGTTATACAAAGAATATGGATATCTGAGCATTGTATAAACAAGTCAATTTCAAGTTCCTTACTAGGGAATCCCTGTATATTTTGGTGTACCATATTAATAACATTACTGTCTTTATGAATGCTATCAAGGGGTTGGGAGCCGGTGGAAGCACAAGCACGCGTTGTCGGAGTGGTCAGTTTAAATTACCCGCCGGCTCCGGCTCCCTTCCAGATCCCACGCTACTAAAACGTAACACGGGGTCCGCCTTACAACTATCAGTCATCGTGCTAATCACGACGGAGTCTACAATATTGTATGCTAACAGCTTAGCACAATCGCGCAAGTACCTCCTCGGTAGATAGGTACGTTTACGAGTCAGGACGAAATGTTTTATAAATTTATTCGTGTCAAAATACGAAATCGTACGGCTGTAAATGGATAGTCTAAAGAATATGGAATTGAAATAATCTACTTTTTTACATTGCTTTTCCGACATGGTCCCTGAAAAGGGCAGTGCGCAAAAAATAATTTTGCTTACTCCTAGTTGGTCAATTTCAATTAAAGTCTCGCATAGTTTGGTGACGTCCCGCTCGGTGCATCCTAAGGTATCTCCGATGAACACTACCAATGTAGAGAGGCAATCGAAGTCGTCAGCGGCAATACATGATGCCAAACGATCGACCGAGGCCCCTGGAAGACAGTTGTTGGTCACCTTCTGCGCCAAGTGGCCCGCCAGCAGCGCACCGAGGCCGGCGCCCACCTGGTCCGTGTACAGCACGGTGCGGCGCGGCCGGGCGGCCGCGGGGGGAGAGGGCGGTGCGGGGCTCGACGTGGGCGGCCCTTGCTCCTCATGGCTCGTCGCTGGCGTCTTCGGTTCGGTGTGGCTCGTCGTCGGCGGCTCCAGCTCAGCGTGGCTCGTCGTCGGCGGCTCCAGCTCGGCGTGGCTCGTCGACGGCGGCTCCAGGTCGGCGTCGCTCGTCGTCGGCGGCTCCAGCTCGGCGTGGCTCTGCGGTGGCAGCGGTGTGGGCTCGGTTCGGCCCGACAGCGGCGGCCATCGCGCCGCACGCGGTGCAGACCCGGGGGTGACAGGTGCGGTGGCGTGGTATGACCCGGAAGGACGGCCCGGTGCCCGAGGAGACTCGAAGTGCACTGGTATGCCGCTCCCCGGTTCTAGAACACAATTCATAAAGCGTATGTACTCATGTAAGGCTTTATTTGAGTGTTCATGCTTGCCGCTAATGTCCTCCAGCTTTTTTTCTAATGATGTAAGTTCTTCGGAGCGATTACTTAATTCTATAACTGTCCGGTCTAGTTCTCTTTGACAGTTTAAGAGCTGCTCATTCAATTCTGCATAATTATATCTAGATGAAACTGCTTTGAAACATGATTTGTGGCGTTTCAATAAAATCTTAGATTTCTTAATGAATCTACTTAATCTCAAATATTTTTTTACTTTCTTTGATCCTCTCATCATAATATTTTGATCAATTCTACTCCCTATACAAACAGAATTGGTCAGATCAATAGTTTCAACTAAAGGGGGACTTATAATACTATCGTGCATTATGTCTATCTCACAACAACTATTTAATTCAGCAAATATACTTAAATTGTTATCAGCCAGCCCGGAGCAATACTTGCAATTGTCTGTCTGTTTTGCCTCAATTTCCCCCAGCTGCTGCTCCAGGTCCCGGATATGTTGTAATGCCTGTTCGTGTATATCCTGGCACTGCTGAAACCGGTCCACGGAGAGTTGAAGTTCATCCCGCTCAGCCATCAGGTCCTTGCACACAAGATCTTGCTTAGCGAGCTCAGTTTTGAGAGTTGTGTTCATCCTGACGACCCGCAAGACCTCCTCTTCACTCTCATCCCGTTCCTGTAGGAGCTTTTCATTAAGCTGTGTGGCCGATTTGAAATCTTTTTGAGTTTGCTGCAACTTGCTGATTAAAGCATCTCTGCGTGTAAACGGTTTGGAGGCGTTGGCTGAAAACATATTGAAAATGTTTGATATCTGGACTAGACCTTTATGTCGAAGATTGTACTAAGGACTAATAAACTTTACAATTGTAAAATTGTGTCAACAGTTAAAATCTAACTAAATCCTTAAATTAAGTATACAACAAGCACACTAAAATTACTGTATCTGTATATATATATATGTATGTAAATTGAACAAATGCACTAATTTGGTCTAGTGTTACTTTGTCAAGCTGGTGTTATAAATCTTAATTGATTTTCTAAATTTGGTTGGTATATAATCAACAAAGAGGTTATATTATATGGCTAATTATTCACTTATACTTAACTTAAGGCAATAGATAATGTAAAACAATACTCCCCTGCTTTAAAATTTCGCCGAATTTCAGCATACACACAGTAGATCAGGGGTTCCCAAAGTGGTCCAGGTGGACCCCCAGGGGTCCACAGAAGACTCGACGGGGGTCTACGTTGGCGTGACAAAAAAATGGGGGTGCACAATTCGTAAGTGGGGGTCCACGAAAATGTATCTGGTTTCTATAGTAAAGAACGAAAACTGATATCATTTTTTGTGTTATTTTTATAGCCTGCATGACTGATAAATACATGATAGGTTTATTACGCTGCTCCCCGATTAAAAATTCGGTAAATTAAACTGACATTTTATTAAAATTACACCATTTGCCTCCAAAACTTGTCGACTGCAAGTCTGCAACAGATCGCGAGCGTCTCCAGGCTTAGGTAATCTTCACATTTTTTGCCGAGTTTTGAGAATATGGTAGAAATGTGGTGTAGGGGGTGTACCAGAACCAGTTAACTTTTGAAAGTGGTCTATGAGAAAATAAAGTTTGGGAACCCCTGCAGTAGATCATAACGTATTTTCAAATTTTATACGTTATCCGTCGACATAACTGTCATTTCTTGTCTTCTCAATTTCTGACCTTTGTGGTTAATAAAACTACCGGATAACATTATCACAGCTAAATCATTCACTGCGGTTCACTTTGACTACTTATTCTTAACAAATTGTTAATAATTTACACTAAAATCGTATTTTTTACATACGATACTCATTTTTGACGTTTACACCCGAGTGCGTTCGCGTGCGGCCGAATCTAAATTGTTTATTTTTACACTTTGTAATACCTAATGATGCCGACGCCCGTGACCATGCAAAAATCGAGTATTTCGAGTTTGACTAAAGAATGCTTTATCCGAATAACGAAGTTTTGGGATTTACAATCAGGTATAAGAGTAAAAATGGATTTGCACCGCTATCCCAGTGATTATTTTTGCAGGATCCAATCCAATTGATAGGCTTACATTTATCCAGAAACCGGCACCTTAAAGACGGTAATGCAGGAGTACAGGTTATGTATTATTTTCTTTTCCGCAACGCAGAAGCACGTCATTGCCCGGGAAACGGTTTCCTCGGAGACAGTCTCCCGCCAGTTTTGGGATCAAGTTAACAAGATTAGCCACATAATAAGAGCTGGTGGTGGTTTCCAGGTGCAAATTATAATAACTCCTTCAATAGAAGCCTCGGAATAAGTTTGAGCATGCCAATGGTACATCTTTTCGTCCAATATTCCGCAGTTTCTCAAGACGAGAAGTCTTTGACCAGTGTGTGTTGCCGGTGATGACATATGGCACTGAAACGTGGTCGCTTACTAATGGGCTTCATAGGAAGGCTCGAAGTCACCCAGCGGGCAATGGAGAGGGCCGTGTTGGGAGTTTTTCTGCGTGATCGCATCAGAAATGAGGCTTTCCGCAGCAGAACCAAGGTAACCGATATAGCCCTCCGAATCGCTAAACTTAAGTGGCAGTGGGAGGGGCACATTGCTATGTGCACCGATGGCCGTTGGGGCAGAAAGGTTCTCGAGTGGCGACCACGTACCGGAAGGCGCGGCGTGGGTAGGCCCTCACAAGGTGGACTGATGACCTGGTAAAGGTTGCGGGAGTCCGCTGGATGCGGGTGGCGCAGGACCGGTCACTTTAGCACTCTTTGGGGGAGGTCTATGTCCAGCAGTAGACGTCTTTCGGCTGATATGATGATGATGCCAATGATGGAGGGGTACCGGTAATAGATAGATTTGCCCTACCATTAAGTATGTTTATTTCGGTTTATAAACTCATATTCTAATAAAGAAAGTAATGTAATTAATAGGTCCATCTTTCTTTCTTGAAGTTAATTTGAAAACTATTACTTATATGTATCGTATGTACCTTGAACTTCATTAGTTCGGATCGGAGCACGTTTGATAACGCAACTTCGCTTTTAGGGATCCGTAAAAATAACAATAGTATGGCTATTTTTCGTGTCACAACTGCCGATTTACCAGGCTAAATACTTGCCAGGAATTTGGTCCTCACACAAATTCCATTTCACAGAAATTCAGATGTAGGTACGCTATGAATTCCTACGATAATACATACCTATTAGAAGTCATTCCTATCTTTGTCATAACCCCAAAAAGTTATGTAGGTAATGGCCTATTCACACTGATTAGTGATTAGTGCCAGTTCATACATCTGCTGCGAGTGCGAGTTATCTTTTGTATGGACTGGCACTAATCACTAATCAATGTGCAACCAGGGCCTTGCACAAGTAAGTACAGTCAGTGGTATTAATATAGGTACAATAAGGACATACATAGAAGTTATCTCTACAGGACTCTATAAAATTCATAAAGGTGTGTACAGATATTTGTCCTTATTTATGTACGTATTAATATGCCCTGACTGTATCTAAATCAAAATGAGCTAATTGAAAGAGCGAGCGAAGCGAACGAAGTTCTCTGCTTCAGCTAGGGAGAAACTTCTTTCGTATGTCCGGATCGCGGTCTGTTCTCCTCTACGGGTCGCATTTCTCAACGGACTCTCGTGAAATTTTGTGAGCAGGTTCAATTATAATAGCTTATTTTATCGGTTCAGTTTTCGAATTAAAAAATAGTAGATTATACAACAAGTGCATAAAACGCACCATTTTACGCGAGACGATAAAATCGAGTGAAAAATGGGTTTTATGGACGAATTGTACACTCTACTTTTTACTTCGATTGCGAGGAAATGAAAACTATAAGTTTATTTCATGAAATTTTATTGTGTACTTTGGCTGTTGGTATCCTTGCCTTGGTCTTAGAATACTAACGAAACACAAAAAAAAAGAGTTTATTCTATGAAGTTTAAGTTGCTCGTGTGGCGGTTGGACCGATTGCCTTGGTCTTCGACGATGATTTTAGGCACTAGAGCATAAAAAGCGACATTATGTCGCCTACACATAGCATAAAGAGGCACTTTTAGAGCATGAGAAGTGAAATAGTACATTACGTAACAAGGGCGGTGAATTCGTAAATGCCCCAGATCGCAGGTGTTTGTGGCCCGAACCGAAGGTGAGGGCCACAAACACCTGCGATCTGGGGCATTCACGAATTCACCGCCCTAGTTACGTAATGTACTATTGTATAAGAGATAGGGTCGGGAGTTCTTCTACAGCTCACATAGAACCGTTAGTATTTAAAGCGACGTTGAATCGCAAAGAAATTATTAAGTAGGTAGTAGGAAAATTTCCAAAAGTAAAACCTCAATTCTATGTTTATCTAAATTGTGATTAAACTAGCGATTCGCCCCGGCTTCACGCGGATACTATACAACGTGTGTTAATAAAATAACGCAAAACCGAAAATGTTTTCAGGTTTGCGTTATTTTATCGTTGTATTCTATACATACCTATAAACCTTCCTCTTGAATCACTCTATCTATTAAAAAAAACCGCATCAAAATCTGTTGCGTAGTTTTAAAGATCGAAGCATACATAGGGACAGACAGCGAGAAACGACTTTGTTTTATACTATGTAGTGATGATGAATGGTTATATAATTATAGAAATCTGAAAAATCACAATCCTGAACCCAATCCCTCAAAGTAAGATTCACGCTTGACCGTCTCGACTGTTCCGACATGATAATAGTGATACAATATATCAAAAGTTGATTGCAGTGTTGTGAAGTAATGCCGCAGAGATTGAAAGTGAACTCCATGCGTGTCCCTCGCAGTGGGAGTCTTCGGTAAGGGACGTTGAAACGTGTAAACCTGTTTTTTTCTAATTAAGGAATCGGTTTGTTATGCCCATCGCTTGTCGATGAATGACAATGTTAGTAATCACACAATCGAATGAAAATAAATGTTGGTAGGAACTACACCTACCACCCGTATACTACTCGTACGCAAAATTTACTTTACTCTATTATACCTCATTCCATGTAACATTAGAATAATTTTACCTACCTACGTCTACATTTCTTCGTTGAAGTATGTAGAACATATTCAATTAGGTAGTTTTACTTATTTCGTTTAAAATTAGGTACTTTTCAAACATAACAATACTAATATTTTTGCGTTTCAAAGTGGTTTTCCTTAAATTCGCACGACGATTAGGTAACGCACGATTTTTCTAATATTATTTATATCGTCGGCTAAACTCGCAAATCTTTAAATTTAATTTTTTTCGTAATAGTCTATTCGAAAAGCAAAACTCTCAAATGCTTCGTAAAAACCGTTTACATTTAAATAGCAAACTAGGAAACCTCAAAATCCCGAACAATATTCAGATAATATAAATAGCAACTAGTTAGAAAACCTCGCAACTCCAAACCGTCTTTTTTGGTGATACAAACTTACTGTTTTTTGAGCTCAAAGTTAGATCATATTGAGTTACGAGGTTTGCGACTTTAGTCCACAATATGATGGAATATGGTGTAGGTACTAATGCATTGATTAATTTTATTGTGTGCTGCTTTGCACATTGGAGTATTCAACCGAGTGTCATGTCATTCATACCCGATAACAATTACCTCCTCCATCTCGTAAAAAAACACAATATCTCGAAAACGGCTGCACTGCTGCTTTTCATGAAACATGAAGAACACTCGGGATAAAATTGTGTATGACACAAAATAAACCGCATTCAAATCGGTCCATCAATTAGGGAGCTACGATACCACAGACAGATACACAGATACCAGACAGACACGTTAAACTTATAACACCCCTCTTTTGCGTCGGGGGTTAAAAATTATATCAGGTTTGTTTCAGTGGTTCAATTGAGAGGCTATCATCATCATCATCATCATTTTCAGCCCGTAATCGCCACTGCTGAGCATAGGCCTCTCTTCGAGTACGCCACCCGTCCCTATCCTGAGCTAATCTTATCCAGAAGTGACCCGCTATCTTCCTAATATCGTCCACCCATCGAGCTGGTGGACGGCCGACGCTCCTTTCACCTATAAGTGGCCACCTATCTGACACCGTTTTGGTCCACCTACCATCATTCTGCCTGGCAAGGTGTCCTGTCCAGCTCCATTTGAGTTTGGCAATGGTATCTCCAACGTCGCGCACCTTAGTGCGACGTCGAATCTCGACATTCCTCACTCGGTCTTGTATTTTAATACCGAGCATGGCGCGCTCCATGGCTCTGTGCACAGCCTCAATTGTTAGCGTCCATGTTTCGGCACCGTAAGTCATGGTGGGCAGGACACTTTGTTGAAAGAGGCGAGTCTTCAGGCATTGTGGAACTTCGGTGGATTTGAGGATGTCGTCCAGTTTATTAAATGCCGCCCAACCCAGCTGTATTCTCCTGGACATCATTTTATATGTTGATGCTCTTTGCCAAAGGATAGAATATGTCCAAGATATACATATTGGTCGACCGGCTCCAGCTTATCGTTTCCTATCGTATGGTTGAATTCGAGCTACCGGAGACGTTCGCCATAACTTTAGTCTGGGACATATTCATCCTGAGACGTACTCGTAATGAAGCATGGTAAAGATCATGGATCATGCTTTGGAGATCATCCAGGGTTTCGGCAAACAAAACAATATCGTCAGCGAACCTCAAGTGGGACAAGAACTAGTGAGAGAGACACTTTCGTATTTATAATATTAGGTAAGTAATTACTGTAATTAGTATTGTTGTAAGTATGTTTGCTATTAAACTTTTTCATGGGTTTGGAACACTATGGGAGATTTGACAGCACCTGGTCATAACGTGTCAGTGACATCGAATTTTAATAATTGATTTGACAGGATTATGTCCTGTTACACACACACACACACACACACATCACACACACACACACACACCACATCACACACACACACACACATATCACATTTTGTCGATATTTTATACCCACATTTATGCTAAAAGTGGCGCTGGGACATACGTTTCATGTGCTCTGCCTACCCCTTTTGGAAATAAAGGCGTGAATATATGTATGTATGTATGTATGTCCTGTTAAATCTCGTAGGTAAACTGTTTCAGACCCTCGATACATTGTGCAAGTTAAAACTTTCTTTTAAACAAAAACCTTAAGTAGGTTTAAAGTTCACATGAACTTTTGATGATTCTATAAATTAGTCAATTTCCCTAATGACAAGCCGTTGATGGGTAAACTTATGTGTTCACTGTGTCGAAAGTAAATGGGGAGACATTAGAGCCGAGACTGGGAGGTTTTCTAATTATGTCAAACGATCAGGGTGAAAGGTTCTCGACAGCGACTAATATTGAGTCACGAGTTACGAGAATTAAGAATATTACGAGTATTACGCTAATAGGTACATTCACACCGTAACGAAACTGAAAGCGCAAAGACAAAAATATGTATAGCCATAAACTTTCGTATACTATGCAATCGCAATTAACCATTAAAAATAAGGAATCGGGATACCTTTGAGCTGCTTTCAAATCAATTAAGACATATAAGCCTTTAATTCAAATCTACCGTTTATATGGGAAAACGTTACAAGTCATCGCCACTTTACTTAATTTGGTTCAGATAACCCTCTTGAAACCAATTGATCAGCCATATAAATTACCTACTACCTATAGTAAAAGGCCAATAAAAAAGACCGGGTTGCAATCCGGGAATGCTGGCACAAATGAAAACCTGAATATTATCAGTAAAAAAAATAGGTCCATTACATCCGCAAACTCACAAACTTTACCTCTTTATTTAACGACCGAACGAAGGTCTCCGTTTCAGTCTGGGCAAAAAATATTCTGTATGTCTGCTCGGCTGTTCTCCTCTAGTGGTCGCATTTCTCAACCGATTCTCGTGAAATTTTGCAAAGATTTTTTTTCTTAATTCAGTTTTCTGTTCAATGATATAATATAGGTTTTTTTTTAAAACAGGCTCGTGAGTTCTTTAGCTCACAGAGCCACTAGTAATACTAGTATTACTTAGTATAGATATAGAAATAGAGAGTAGACGTGTTTTTATACTTTTGCTAACAATCGAAAGGAATCTAAAAAGCACGTACTCGTATGTCACGGACGTTGCAGTTCGCTAATTGTATAACTACTATTAGCCGGTTGTTGCTCGCAACGCTCGCGCGTCGCGCACGCCACAGA
Source organism: Epinotia demarniana (assembly GCA_945867215.1). Taxonomy (NCBI): domain Eukaryota; kingdom Metazoa; phylum Arthropoda; class Insecta; order Lepidoptera; family Tortricidae; genus Epinotia; species Epinotia demarniana. The sequence continues at coordinate 18,885,958 of OX244262.1, forward strand.
TGAACGAAGCGTTTCCGCACTTTGTTTACTAACTCCCATACTCGTATTACTTACACTGAATTATGGCTTACGACTAGCTGTAACCGAGGAAGCAATGCAATAGAAGGATTTATGTCCTACTTCGTCAAATGCAAATCTTATACATAACTAATCACGTAAGTAACACTGATTGACTTCGTCCAATGCAAATCTTATAACAGTTTTAACGAATCACGCAACACTCATAATTCCGCCGTTTAAGTTATCTAAATGACTCGCGAATCTTACGCACATAAATAAACAATAAACTTCAGTGCCAGATTAAGACCATTTGATGCCCTAAGCAATCCACGCCTGTGGTGCCCCCCCTCTCTCCGCCTGTCAGCCTGGCATGTTGATGGTGTAATTTTTGTTTAGTGCTGTTTCCTGTCTCTGGTGCCCCCCAAGACGTGATGCCCTAAGCAATTGCTTAGTTTGCTTATGGGTTAATTAACTTAATTTGCTATTGCAACTATGACCTAACGTTTTTACAATCGAGAGACGCATGATGTCGTGGGAATGCGATATTTTTTAAACAGTTTAGCATTAAGTCGTTCTCTAGTACTTGTTCTGTGATATTACTTGTTGGGAAAATGCGCTTTCACGAGGTTCGCGACGAGCCGCGCTCCCAGCCCCGGTGAACAATGCTCCCGACCACTTACCTGACCTTAACGGAATGTGACGAGAGATATGGATAATTTGCCCATTGCATTATTTAGCAGGAGATTGCATCTGAGACATGATATAGGGAAATCGACTGTGACATTGAAATTCGCTTTGGCAATCATCGTTTTACTTAGAAACTTGTTCCTACTTCCGAGTGCACTTAGATAATAAATTGAATTTACTAAACTTTGTCTCCACTTTATACATAGCTTAGTAAAAGTCGTTATCTTATCTAGCATGAGGGACAGTATAAGTACCGTAAAATGGGGTACGAAGGGATTGAGGGGGCAGATGGGACGCAAATATTTTCATATGCTCCTTTGATTTACTGGCTCAGGGTGCTCTAATTGTATTATACTTTTAGACATATTTTCTTATCTTGAGGCAACACGAAGTGGCGGAATTATACCATTAAAAAAAGTGGAGTCTAGAAGTGTGAGGTGAAAGATGTATGTGGCCCAGAGTGGAACCATCAGAGTTGTGGGGAGCGATCAATCGATCATGCTAAAGAGGAGCGATAAATATGAGTGGAGAGTAAGACGGAACGCGGATCGAGGCAAGCTAATCCGAAATTCAGAATCCGAAAGATTTTCTCCATAAATTTCCCCAGCTCATCCCATTGCTATCCCCTCTGATGGGGTGAGGTTGGATTTCGCACTATTTTTGTGTCTATCGTTAAAATTATGAAATTGAACGACAGATAATCATTTTTATGTATAAAAATCAACGTCACACATTTTTATTGTGCTTTGATAGTCCATTTTGACTCAACTCACCCCATTTTACGGTACTTATTGTATTATATCACTACCGTACTATTTATAATGTATTGTATGTATATTGTTTATAATAATATTTTCCGTTGGTGTCGTAAAAGTTGACTATGGGAATAGGGTTGAAGTTTGTTGTGGGTGATGTATCAAACCTGTCATTACGATACCTACATACTCTCCATCTTTAAACCTGCAATTGCTAGTAAGAGGCATCATCTTCCTAGCGTTATTTCCGGTTGTGCCCCTAAAAGAGCCCGGGGTTCGCTTTGCCACCTAACCCCAAGATTTGGCTTAGGCACTAGTTTTACGAAAGCGATTGCCATCAAACCTTCCAACCCAGAGGGAAAACTAGACCTTATTGGGATTAGACTGATGTTTTCCTTGACCGAAAATCCAACGGTAAATATTCCGTACATAAGTTCCGAAAAACTGATTGGTACGAGCTGAGATTCGAACCCACGGTCGCCGCTTGCCTGAACCACAGGGCTACCGTAGTTAGTAGCGCAACTAGTAAGAGGCAATCAAAATAAATGTAATGCCTACCCTTTTTTGAATACAGGCATGAGTTTATATGATGCGTGTGTTTCTTTTAGAGAAAATTCACTCATTCCTTCTATAAGTCAATGGAACTTCTAAAAAGTGTTTTCCGCCCGTCCACATATTATTGATGTAATGATGTTATTGTTTCCGTCCATTGTGTGCAACACCCAATTCGGCACATTCGTGCGAATTACAACCGTATATTAGGGTTACGTACCAAAATAGGTAAAAAAGGAACCCTTATGGAGCGACTCCATCCGTCTGTCAGTCTGTCAATTTATCTGTTGTAGTCTTTCCAGACATTCAAGGTATCGCTACTGAGGAGGACCTTTTGTTCATTAACGAATTAATCACCAAATTCTATATATTTCATTCAGTTTTTTTATTGGAGACCTTAGCGTTTTCAGTCCCAATATATCTTCTTATGTATCATAGTGGAACAGAAATTCATTAAAAGCTTTACAATAGACGTGCTTAAATTGGCCTACTGACCTGATTGCATATATTTACACGGGTATTTTGTAAGATCAGGTAATCAGTTAATGCACTGATAACAACTGCTAAATTTAATGAGATTAAGTAAGGTTTTTAACGGACTCTGAAATCTGTTCACCTCTTTGAAACCCCTCGAAACACAAAAGTTTAAATCAATGTCGGAAATCTGTATTGGGAAGTGAAGTGGAAATTTAAATACCTATCCAATAAACTACTGTGTGTATCGACGTAATCCTCATAACGAATAAATTAAATCGCGTCTAAAAAGTGTTTGTGCAATAGTTTGCCGAAACGCCGGAACCCTCGAATAAATCGCAACATAACGTGACGGAGCGGGTAAACGGTAGACGCGCCGAAATGGAAAGTGCGTAATGTTGCATGCGCGAGTCCGACCCACTGTACATACGTGTTACTGAATAGATTTCATTACGTTCATAAACGTTTAAGCTGAAAAATATCACGATGAGATATGTTTAAAAATCTAAGTAGTTTAGGCGGAAAGAGTCATCAACTAAATACTTGCTGCGAGGATTACAATGAGACCAAACACGGGTTTGTCTTGTGTAGTATAAGAGTTACCATGGTCGCTGTATGCCTCCGTCATCACACCAGCTTTATGGTTGCATAATAATGCATCGTCACACCGGAATTGTACATGTGACTTACACATTTACACAATTGTAGGTACATAATTTTAATTCAACTATTGCACTTCGGGAAGTAGGTACTTTGGTCAAATTTGACTTGCAAGATTTGATGTAAGTAACGGTAACAACCTAACACACACTGACCATTACGAGTAAATAAAAGCCTTTAAAAAGCAAGTAAAGTCGTATTTATAACTTGTATGCTATCGGATATGTGTGTGCCAGGCCGCACGCGTCACCGCTGCTCGGTCAATTATTACATTACAACCAAAAAAGTGCAAATATTTTAACGATGCGGTTATCGATATGTCATTCGGCATGTTTTATTAAAATAACATATATGTACAAATACAGTAATTGTGCTCTTCCCCCTCACGTGTCCTCTCCTTAATTCTTTTTCATTTTTAGTTGCTGCTTCGACTGCTTAATGTGAATCGCTTTCCATACAAAAGGTTATTTGACATTCGCAGGCTAACGGCGTGATTTTTTGAGAAACTTGTGTATTCAACTTTCAATAATTGGCTCATTTGCGCGAAATTCCCCTTTTCCTTTAATAAACTTGTGAATAATTTGAGATATTAGTTTGTGACGTCATACCTTGGGAAAAATTTACGTGGGCACCAGATTTTACGGATGTGAGTAGAGATTAGGTACCATTTGACCGTTTACTATACATACTTATGTTGAATCAGCATATTTTAGTTGGGTACCATACGTATTTACTTTAATTGATTAGGTTTAAATAAAAACATGTACGTAGTCGTGAACCAAGATCCTGTTTGATAAATATTTGAGCACACAGAGCCCGTGGCTGAACGTTTGCCCCACGACTTGTTTGCTCGACTGTCGACGGGACAGTCACGGCGGAAAGCAGATAGGAATGTTTACTCTTACTTTTTGTTTGTCCCTTTTTTAACGTGTGCGACATTTGTTTATTTAGTATTACCAATACTATGTAGGTACCTACACTACATAAGTTAGCAAAGTATCCCTATAAATTTAATTATAATTCATATCGGAGCTCGGAGCTTGTTAGTTCTCGCGTTCAATTATGCGGACTTAATAATATGTATAGTATAGTTATATGTGAGTCTGTTTCAGATGAAATATACTCTGAGAACTTTACTCACTAACTTTTTCGTATTCGGAAGTCGGAGATGTAGAGTTCCGCTAACAGCGCAGTCGAGACAAACCCTATGAATTGAATTAGCTATACTCGGAAACCTAATTCAAGACCAAAAAAACTACGACAGATTCAACTGACTGATTCACTGTCATTAAGTGTCAAAGTCATTTATGTCAATGTTAATCGAACATGTCAGATGTAGCCAACCTTTTTGCATTGATCATCAATTCATAGTAAATATTCGTGAATATGGCCAACATTTTCAATATCAAAAAAGTTACATTCAACAATACGCATTATTAAAAAGTAATTGTTTTTTCTACCTGATATCGTTAACAATTACAATATCACAAAACAAAAATTACCTGTTAAACATTTTATAAATCTATTCAGATAAAAAATGACAGATTGACAATTACTAATCTATGGGGTCATGGCTGGTGGGGTCTACAGTTTATATGATCTCACCACAGTTTGTCAGTACAACATGTCGAAGTCATAATTGGGTGTGTCGTATAGATGTAACAATCCAACCGAATGTGCATCGAATAGCTAAACGCATTGCATAATATTTAAATTACATCTAACGTTGTTCACGACCATTGTTTAAATCGTACCAAATGTTATGAATACCTGAAGTATTACAAGTACGGTTTTTCTACCAAAAGTCTTATATGGTTTAATATTTAACAGGGCATTTTGTATTATTGTAAATAAGTTGAATTAACTTGTTTAATTTAAATCGTAGGTTTAAAACTACCAATAAATAAATTTTCTTGGTGCGGCCTTTTAAAAAGTGAAAATATACCACCGCACCGTAAATATATTTTATTTTAGTGGCAACCCACTTTGGTCTTGAATAAGGTTCGAATATAGTTCGAAAAACAAACAAAATGAACATTGTCTTTTTCTACATTGACGAAATTATTTTGTTGAAAATAAAGTTATAACAGCTTTCTTTGCGTACGTAATGTTTATCAATGACTTCAATGAGACAGCAGTTTGGCAGGACACTGTTAACGCTTTCTTTGAGAGTGTACTTCACGACACTCGAGCAATAGTCGAGAGTGGGCTGTGGAATAAACTGTTCAACGCCACGACAAATGTTTTTCTTAAGTTTCACTGCGATCATTTTAATATTCGATATTTGATTTACCTCCAGTCCACTGCCAACACATTACCTAAGTTTAGTTTTTAGTTAAATAATGATTACCTAGTCTAGACTAGATTAAGGCCAAAGATTAACATATTCAAAGCTTATGGTAATCGACTAATCGTCAACGTTACGTCAGTTCTTTCGATAACATATAATATTATCTACTATCTATTACCATTTAACGACTTTATGGACCGAACGTGAGCGAGGAGCACTAGTGTTTTATTACCTAGACCATTTAACGTTGTTACGATTCCGGCAACTATCAAAAGTAAGTAAAGCTCTTTATCAGGCTTTTAGAAACCTCGTAGACGAAGTGACAAAAAAGGGTTGAAAATGTTTACATTAGGAAGTGACTCGTTAGAGTGAACACTTACTGTCGTCTACAAAAATACACTATCACTTTTTGTAAAGGTTCGGCCACTTTTGTAGGTTTGTATAGTTTAGTTTTTGTGAGACAAGACTTTTTCAAACAGTTTACCTTAACAAGGTTGTTTGAAGGAAGAGATAATATATAATTAGCCACGATGGTACCTCATATTTTTTTAATTATTTTCTACTACATTTTATGTAGGAAATTACTATAAAATCAGAATCTTTAAATTGAGCATCGTTAATATTATGAAAAAGCAATTAAGTAGGTACACGGTTTTTCCTTTCCTTCCGATGTTTCATGTGTTTTGTTATTCAAACGAATGATATAAAACGTAGAACTAATGACACTTGTAACTAAAAATAAAATCAATAAGTTTGATAGTTTTACTTACACAATAATGTTTTCACCTCACCGGCTCGAAAAAGGCTTGCTTTATCGCTCAAAATCTGCGCCCAAAAGTCCATTTTATCCTCTAGCGTGGAAAGAGTTTTTGAATTTGGAACGTGATGGTCGATCGCGAGACCCAACTTTTTTCTATACAGAATGAGAGGTGCGTTCAGAAACTGATGGTGTTATGCCAATAATAAATTGTTATTATTTTGATAAAATAAAATTAATAATACTTATTCTCTCTTAATTAAGTAGGTAGGTACATACGAAATATTAACATTTAGACTGACTTATAAGGATAAAATACGAATAAATAATTTTAAAATGTCGTTTTATTTTTTCTAAAAATTTCGCTTTTTCCAAATTTGGAACGCACCGTTTGAAAAGTTAATTTAAGAAAAAAACTCATACACATTTAATTTTGTTTTGTTCTAAAGCCACAGACAGTAAACCCAAAATAATGGCGGTTATTTATAGATTTTAGTGCAGAATATATACATATATGAATTTTGATGCCTGCTAAGTTAGCGGAAAAAGTGAAATAAGCGTATTTGAGTCTTAGTTTAAACCGTGAGTACCCAACAATACTTTGACTTTTTTATTGTAGGTAATGGATAATGTTACATTTGATAATTATAAAATGCTAGATCTTGATGAGATGTAAACAAACCTTTATTGAAAATGAGTATAAGGTCCAAATTACTTCCATTACATTTACTTACCTACAATTTTCCTCGCGGTGGTGAGGTGAAAAATTGTGTGTTTCGCTCGGCAGCAAAATTGTTTGGCGTCTTCGTGCCTTGAAAGCCTCGCTATGCTCAGGATTGTACTTTTGAACCATTCGCTGCGCTCATGGTTCAATTTTACAATCCTTCGCTAGCTCGGCTTTCAATACTAAGCACTTGCGCCAAACAACAACTTTGCAGCATTGCATAACAAATAACTATTAATGTGTTAAAATAAGTTTGGGTACTTATAGGCTATATAGTATTAAGTTATCTCGCAATAATATCTTTGTATACATGACTGTTTATTTCAAAATTATATAAAAAATAAACAACTTTTCGTCACTCATACAAAAGAAGTTAAATTTCTATATAAGCACTCAAAATAGGGAGTTGCTGATCCAAAATGGCGGCAATCCTGACAAATACTCAAGTAGACATTTCGTTAAAAAATAAGTGACGCACTTCTACTTCTGTGTGGCCAGAATAGAGCTGTTATAAGACCAGATAAGCCGAATTAAAGCTTTTTAGTCAGCCACTGTACAATTCATACTTTATTATATTAGGTACCTATATTATGAACGCTATATGACTTTCTGACTTAACTGACTTGAACCTATTTTGATGAAAATTATGATGCATGTGGAGAGATACATAGTTTGATTCCTAGAGAAGGATACAGAATACTTGTTATTCCAGAAATCATGGGAAGGTAATGCGGTGGAAGTTTGTATAGGACTCCAACTGGTAGGTACGGGGTTAGGTCTGTTAACTTACTAAATATGTTTCCTGTCTTCCCCCGCAAAAGTTCTTCCAAAGCGTATTTAACGTGAAATAAGCTCATTTAACAACTACCTACTTGGATATAGTTTACCAATTTTACACTTCCCAATGCCATGAAAGGCATTTAAAAATTAAAACAGGGTAGGCAAACATGGTGATACGCCGCCGCCGTAATTCAACCATTTATTGCTCTATAAAATGGAGTTAAAACGACCAATATCTCCCTCGTATATCGAGAGTTCAATCTGTTGGAATAAAATAATTTAAACTTAATTTATCAACCTTACGTACTCATCAACATTGAGAACCAGTTTACTCTGGACAGTATGAATGGGCTCAATATCAATTATGTGATGACATGATTCCTGCATTATAAAACTGTGTCATTCGAGTTCCCAAATATGTACTAAATAAATAGGAAACCATAACTCACCGGTGCAAGCGCCATGGTATCCGCTTATCTTTAAGGAAAGATCCCGATCACTCTGTTTGTTCTCTCATCACTCAACTTTCACTAGGAAACCCGACATCACCTCAATCTGGTCATATTTAATTCACAAAACAGTTTATCCCGAACACAATTACACTTGTAAAGTCATCTCATTACGTGCGATCGGTCGTATAGCGGCTGGGGAATAGCGGGTAAAGCACAAAAGAGTCAATCGTTCCCACGTGAGAGAAATGCTCGTTCACGAACAATGACAGAGGCTGCGCGCGAGTCGAAAGGTGGGCAAAAAGCGAATGAGTGTGGCACGAAGCGCGCGGCGATGGGGCGGGGGCGCCGATACCTGCTGACCCATTTCAACCATTACCACCACCGATCATAATTGGAATTCTAAACCTATCGATCCCCTGCCACGATCCCGGCTCGTCCGTCTCTTAGCTTAACAATCCATACCGCGATTCCTGTATCCGATTTTCTAGTGATAATCCTAATTCGACATTGTCGTAATGTATAAGCAGTTCGATAATTTCGACTTCGGTTTTATTCGCTAATTATTTGTAGTAATTTTTAGATCGAGCGCTAGGGCACACAAGTCAATTCTCATTTCCAGCTTCTAAAAAATACCATATTTTAAAATGTCCTTAGTCGTAACCTAAAGCGGCTCGCCGAAAGATTTCCATTTTGTCAAATCAGTAAAACGGTATCGATATTTTGTAGTATGAAGATATCTGAATTTATTACAAGACTTGGCCCTGAAGATATGCTTCCATCTCGTAGGTATAGTTAACTTTTAAGCGTGGTATTGTAACTAGCAACTTAATAAATGATGTTATTATTATATTATTGCAACTTTTATTTTATATATTTAATAAAATATTGAGTAACGCGTTAGTCTAAGATCTCGTCCAAAATGCACTACTTTCATGCGATGTCGTAACAAACACAACTATGTATACAAAAAAAACAAAATACCTAATGCCTAAAACAATTCAATAACAAGACTTCGGTTTGCGTGGTATTATATTAAAACGTAATACAAAGATGCAGAGGTCTTTCCCAGAAATGAATATTCAAGTTGTTCTTCTATTTGTGTCATCGCCTCAGCTATTCCTATACGATGAGAGGGTGATCCAAGAATGCAGCGAAGCCGTTTATTACTTTAACTTGACTTTTTTTGACATCAAGTTATCAGGAATAATAGGTCAGGGGAAACGGGAAACCCGATCTATCCCAGCATAACATCCCATCCCGAATGAAATTCTAAGAAAAGGTTAAGCCGAGTTTTTACCGTGACTTTCGGACATCCTGCTTATGTTTGACAAACTAAACTGTTTGTATTTAATAGAAGTATCATGTGATTTATAGTGATTGTATACTTTCAATATATTTTGTCGGAAATCGTGTTACCTATATAAGATTTATGATTATTACTTATCAGGTATTTTTATTGCCGGAAATGTAATAAGTATAATTTGTTATAAGTACTTCACTACCTTAGTATATACTCGCGTGACCGTTGCTTTGGATAAAGTACCTTTTCCCCAAAGTACAGTACAGTCAGACAGTCGCTATCAATTATCTATCACCATATCTAAAAGCTGTGCTCAAAACAGTCTGCACAGTGAACAGTGAACATGCACTTTATTCATTTAGATTTGTATGACCACCTTGTTCGCTCCGATATATTCCCTTATTGCCATTCATCGCCACAACGTTAAAAGTGCCCCATAATAATATATAATGTAAAGTACAAGTAACATAATAGTTCGACGGTTGCGACGGCACACGGCCCGGCTGATGATGAATGATAAGCCTTTACCGTAGCCTACGCACTGTAACCACCTGTAACTGTAACCCCAGAGTTCACTTAGGGCGGGTTGCACCAGCTCACGATTACAGACCGATCAACTAAATATGGCGCCGGCAGCTGTCAGTCCATATAAACTTGTCAAACTTTCCTTACATTCAGATTTGAACGAACACCGCATGGTTTGGTGCAACTCACCCTTAGCGAATAAACACAGCAGGCACATCACCAGTGACCGTAACTTTTTTAGCATTTTTGATGCAGCGTAGTGTTGTTAACGGAATTGGTATACAGAATAACAATTATTAGTTTTGCGGTAAGCGTTAATAACGTTAATAGGTAATTAACCTTAATTACCAATTTTTAACCGACTTCAAAAAAAAGGAGGAGGTTCTCACTTCGGCTGTAATTTTTTTATTATTATTTTCAATGTTTGTTACCTCAGAACTCCGTCATTGATGCGCCGATTCTAATTTTTTTTTGTTAGTAGGTAGTTTAAGTTCGGTGGGTCCCATTTTTTTCAAAATTCAGTTCGATGATGGGATCCCTGAGGAATTGAGGGGACTCCTCAATTTTATTAGGCACGCGTGTAGTGATTTTGGTATTTTCTGTTATAACTTATAACTCGTGTATTTACATCCGGAATCATAAATTTGGTGGCGAGGAATTGATGATGACTTATCGAATTCCTCAATTATGTACTTAAAAGTGCAAAAGTACGTCACAGGTTCTGATAAGATTCCGTTGCAATAGGAACTAATGAAGTGCCATTGGTGATGATCTTGGGGAATCGATGGCAATCAACGCATTTGTTATCGGAAATCAGTTCATGTGGTAAATTGTAAAAAAAATAGGAAATGTTCTCGTGGCTCGGCGGAGTACTAAATTGAAGTCGGTTAAAACTTTGTTTTTAAAGTAAATTATGATTGATATTGTCCATATCAATTCCGTTAACAACACTACGCTGCCGCTGTACCAAAAATGCTACAAAAGTTACGATCACTGCTCATCACAGCAAGCACCACAGCAACAAAGTGTTTAATCAGCTCGACTATGTCCACCACGATACCCATTTATCACGGCCTATTACGTGTAATATTACCATTCGTCATAATTAAATTAAATGTCTCATTTCAGCCATTACGGCGCGGCGCCGGCGTTGCTTCCGTACATCGCGGAAGCGTTACTATCACGATAATCAAATGTGCATACTTAGTTACTTTTTATTTTCATTTGCGGTATTGCGTGTTGTCGTCATAATTAATTGCTGTAAGAATGAGTCAACTTTCTGAGCGGGAATTATAATTAAACTGCGTTCTGTTATAATGGAAACCACCAAGGTCTTTTTAAAAAAGATATTTATTTATACACACTTAAACTAAGGACAAGACCTTTTAGAATTATAGGTATAGCGCGATTCGCGGCTCGGGAACAACTGAGGATTGTCTGGACTGGATTGAGGAGCTAGGGTCGGTTGGAAGGGATTACTGCTGATAGGGTGGCTTGGTTAGCCCGAAGGCATTAGCGGAGAGTGGGACGGAACCTGGATCAAGGCAATCCGAAAATAATAACCCGAAAAGTTTTCTCCATACATTTCCGCCTTTTGTTGAGTTTATCGTTAAAATTATGAAATTCAACGATATTTTTTTGTATAAAGATCAACATGATTTTTATCGTGGTTTGAATGTTTATTTTGACCCAACTCACCCCATTTTACGGTATACATAGTTTTGAGTGTATCAGTTTTTCGTAATAAAAAGGACCGGGTTGCACTCCGGGAGTGCCGGCAGAAGTGAAAACTTGAATGTTAACGTTGTGAAAAAAAAAACCTCCTAAAAATTCTTATAGGCTTTTAATTTATTTACAGCTTGCATGAACTTTATTTGGGTGCCTGTCATATCGAATAATGTTGATCGTCCTAAAAATTTTTGACCGAGAATGTTTGGCATAATGTTGAGTGGCATACTACTTATTTAGCCTATTCATTTTTGCGCATACATATTTAAAAGTTCTAAAGTATGTTTATCCTGATATTAATTACTCTAACATCGAATTACCTAAAAAGTAATAGTCCTAATTTTCATTGTCATAGTAATTATTTTGCCTATTATTAAATAAAACCACCTATACTATTTTATCCTAACCTAAATTTTATACTATTTTTAAACTCTGAGCAGACCCGACCTACATCTAGATAAATAAGATAGGTTCGTTAGTTGCCTTTTATCCCTCAGAGTAGAAATAGGAGCCCCGCGAATCGGGGCTCCGTCGACATGACGGCGGTTCATAGGTTATTCAAGTATTAGGCAATTCTCAGCAGAGCCAACCTTCATTTAGATCAATTAGATAGGTTCGTTAGTTGCCTTTTGTCCCTCAGAGCAGAAATAGGGGCCCCGCGGAGCGGGGCTCCGTCGACATGAGGGCGGGTCATAAGTAATTTAAGTAATAGGCAATTCTGAACAGATCCAACCTGCATTTAGATTATGCAAAAATTTTAGAACATTAAATATTAGTAACATCAAAGTTATGCACATCAATCTCTCTAAAAAAAAACTTCGACACAATAAACATTCGGACAATAAATATTTAGGACAATCGATATTAGGAACAAAAATTTAATGCCATACATTATTCGGCATAAAGTTGGTATGCGACAAAATAGTAGGACCAACAATTTGATGCCACCCGATATAGACCCAATTTATTTATTTATAGCATGGGGGTCCGATGACTTTCGAGCGCTCCTTTCACTCTAAAACTGTCAAAAATGATGAACTGCTATTTTAAAATAGCGATAGAAAATTTAAAAACCGATCAAGTGCGAGTCTGTATTTCCATATACGTCCATATACCATTTACCCCATACACCACATACACCCATTACGAGACGACCCCATTAATTCTTGAACAATCTTAACAGCTCATAGTAGAAGTTACCATTGTACAGCGCATCAGCAATTTGACACTAATAACTTGCAACCTAAACTCGACGCCGTATATAGATTCCAAAAAAACTACCAGTGGGTTGCCATTAAAATGAAATAATTTTGAATTGGTAAGATATTACTTTTCTAAATTATGTGCGTTTGTTATTTATTTATACATCAGTGTAAAGATAAAATTAAATGCAACCGCCTAAATAAATAATCTTATCTTAATATTAATTAAAAAAATAGATATTTGAATGAAACTGTTTTGTAGATGTAAAGTTCATATTACTGTGGTAATACTTCAGGTTTTGACAACAATTGGTAACTATTAATATTCTCATAATGTGCGTAAATCTTTTTGATATGGACATAATAATATTGACATATCACCATGTTGTTTTTTATTACTAATACATATTTCATAACTAATAGCTCCTAAGTCCCAGTGTAAAAAAGTAGTGTGTATGAATGTCTGTATGTTTGTCAGTCAATCTCGTAGAAACGGCTCAATTCACTGTGATGAATTTTGGCACATGGATAGTTTAAAGCCATACCATGAAACAGAATGTGTAGAATGGGTACTTTTACATCTGAAGTCATTCCCAAAGGATTAAAATGTCTCGTATTTAATAATGGCATTGTTGTGGTAACCTTAACGCGGAAGAATTCGCTGGAAAAAGCTAGTAGGTACGTAATTGAGTACTTCGGGGTAGTGTTTTGTACATAGACAGATTGATGTAGGTACCAAGCCGAGATGTGTTAGGCGATATTCACATCTAAGTAACAAAGATAATACTCACATCTAAGTAACAACGAAATAATATATTATTACGCATGGGTTGGTTACATCTGGAACGTCACAACGACAATGACATTTGTGACAGTGACATTCGGCCATCTTTGGTAACTTTTTTGGAATCTAAATACGTCGTCGAGTTTAGTATGTTTGTTTTTTAGCGATATTTTTTGTCACGTGTACAGATTTCGATTATGTATTTTTTATTTGAAAGATGAGACTTTGAGGGAGACTTTGAACACATAAAATTACTAAAAAAATAATGAATTAACAAACTTAGTTAAGAAATTATTTTTTGTTAACCAAATAAAATACGTGCGGTAGAGGTATCGTTTTATTTTTCCTGTATTATTTATATTACTCTTAATCTTATGTAATAAATTTTAAACGTTATCTCGGTAAACATCGGAGATAAGGAGATAACCCCCCCTTATTTCCAAAGTTCACCGAGGTTTTTTATTATTACATAAGATTAACACATTCACTGCCGAGAACCGCTATGCGCTACGCTCGTAGCCGATCCCGTGGTTTTCCTCGTATGTAGCGGAAAGTGACTTGGGACGGGGTTCCTGGCAGTGAGTGTTAAGTAATTCAGACAAAAGAATTATACACGGTTTTAGAAAGTGACTGGACATTGAATCTGTTCCAAATTTCAAATTGATGGCATAAGTAGTTCCTGGGACATTTCAAGTTGTGACAGACTGCCAGGCGGACAGAGTCGCGCCAAAAGGGTTCCTTTTTTTTCTAAACTACACAAGCCCGCCATGTTTGGACTTACTAGCTTTTGCCCGCGAGTCTATCTCCATACCAAATTTCATCCAAAGCGGTTCAGCGGTTTAAGCGTGCAGCCTCTGCACGCTTAACAGACAGACAGACAGACAGAAAGAAAGACGCAGACAGAAAGAAAGACAGACAGACAGGCACAATTTCGCATTTATAATATTGTATTAGAGTGGATGTGGATTATGTTTTCACAGAAACTTATTGAATTTTATTTGTCACAATTCGATTTCTATACCAACGCGTTGCGAGTTGCGGGCAGAAGCTTGTAATAACATACATTTTTTTGTGTTGTTCGGTGGTTTTCCGCCGGCGAGGTAAGTTACGGACAATGGGAAATGTCGGAACGGCACACGGCATAACTCATAACGTACTATCGGCGATAAAGTGGTTCTGTTCCATCTTTTTTTATATACGACAGCGGTGGCAAACAATCATAGGGTTTCCTTGGTGGTGAGCAGGCACCATGCCTACGCTTACAACTACAGGAAGTAAGTACTTAATAGTTTTTTTTTTATCTTGTGTATCCTCTTATGTCAGTTACAAGTTTAAAGGTCAAAATAATATATACCATACGATTACAAAAAAAACTTACAAGCAAATAAAACAAACGCGCTACACTCGTATGTATTATGTATGTCTTTGCCACATCTCGGGACCATGGAATCCCGGACCTTTGAAAGGCATGCCTGGGGCCGAAGCCAACAGCGCAGCACTGTGACTGCGATGGAAATTAAGATCAGGGGCTATTGAGTTGAATGTTGGATGGACTGGACACTATCGTCTCATCTCACCCGAGGAAATAATGCCTAACTCATTCAAAGCCCATGACTCACATATGAGTCGTGCCTCTACGTGAGATTTCTGCTACAAAGCTGGAAAATGCTGCTACCTGAAGTATGAAGTATAAGAAGGAATTCATTTTCTAAATAGCTAAAGAAGGAAATTCAGTTTTTCGCCATATGCAACACTGTATGTCATAAGGAGCTTGTTCATAGGAGGAGGGATATTTAACATTTAAATCACGTAATCCTAGTCGTTCCTTATGCAAATCGCATACAACTTATACAAGTCTACTACATTGCTATTAGCTCTTCAACGTTTCCTACACTGACTAATATACAGAGAAAACCAAGTAAATCGGTTTTCAATGTCCTTATTCGGTCATTTACTTCAATTTCAAAGGGGATTGCGTCATCGAGTTGTGAAACTCTTTGGTTAGTATTCCATGGCGCCTCCTTATTCAGAGAAGTGGTTGAATTTCGAACGGGGCGCGTGTCTCTTACTAAACAGTAGGCTTTCGCGGTGTCGTGCGATTTGCGCGTATCTTTCACTGGGCAAACGCTTTGACGCAAACTGGAGTATATAATTGCTAAAATTGAAGGGAAGGGTTGAAAAAAATTAGATCGTCGCTAAAGTATTCGACTTAGACCAGCTTTTCATTATGTAAACAGCGTACCTACACACTTTCAGGCAACCGCTGGTTCAATCGGCTGCCTCGCGGCGGCCCAGTCCAAGTTGGATCCGTTCGGGTAGCATAGGGCGATCCGGTGCCTCTTGGAAACTGCAACTACACGTCATTGCTCTGAATATATGGGTTTTGTTTAAGTTACCATTACCAATGACTATTTTGATTCATAGTAATAATCATTAATTTAATTCAGGCATCTTAGTCCCATATAACAAATACCTTAATGATACGTACCTAATGTTTTTAAATGATCATCTTTCACGAGTTTTAATTTTTCTACTAACTTAGACGAAACTTTTAATGTTAAGCATAAAAACTGTCCCAAAACCGTTTTTAGACACGCTAAGTTCTAAGTTCGCTCCTAAGTTTCAATGGAGATAGTTGAAGGGATGGAAAGTGGCATAGGATAGTTTTTTCCCCGAAATCATCCCCTAAGGGGGTGAAATGGGGGGGTAAAAGGGGTATGGAGCTGCGATATACCGGGTGGAAAGGCACGACGATCCCTTCCGCAAAAGGGGGATTGTTTAGACTGAGTACAGTATTTCCTCTAAAGAAACTAGGCTCATATTCATAACCGTTTTGAAGTTATAGGCAGTTAACTTTTAATGCAAAATACTGCAAGTGACCACCCTCATTAGGGTCAGTAACATTTTAACAATTACACAAGAGTCAGTGACCTTTATCAATACGTATAAACGATAATTAGTACGTATAGTAATAGTAGGGTTGTCACAAAAGAACATTAATTAATTTTATTATTTTTAATAATTGATCGTAAAAAAAATCTAAACATTACGAATCGATTTTCCATCACTTAAACTAACCCCCCTTTGCGGGAAGAATCGTCGTGCCTTTCCACCCGGTATAAACGAGTTCCACGCGCGGGCAGAAGCTAGTAAAAAATAAGTTTAGCTCGAATAGGGTTGTAGACTCATATTAAAATTGATAACGCAGTGTTGCTAAAGGCATAGCTAGGAAACCATCAAATTTATAATTTAAATAACGAATAAATAAATAAAAATTGAGCTTCATAAAAATATATAAGCAGCTTGAAAGTTATAGTAAATCTGAACTTACTCCAAGAATCCTTATGCTTTTATAGACACAAAATTGCACGACAACTATGGACTTTACTTGTGGACTTGGATACTTTTATGACAATTAGTATGAAGTGTTCCACCTGCCGCCAGCGAGGTCCGCCTTTGCCTCAATTTTTTGGGTATTTATTTTATTTAAATGTAGAGTTGTTCCCATACAAACATTTGTACCTATACAAAAACTGGTTCAAATTACATCGTAAGAAAATCTTAGGTCACAAGCCCGAACGAAAATTATTAATGCATTTTAACCTCCTTCCGATCCGATGAGAAAGGCCCGCGAGAGACTTCACACCATTTAATAACAATGTTTTTAAATTACACCCTGCATGGAAGTATTGGCTACGTGAAGTGAAGTCAATGAGTCTCATTAATGCAGCCCGCATCGAGAGCACATTTACCTGCTCTATTGTGACTATAGTCTATGCCATTCATTGTATGCAACACGCAGTACCTAACGAAATCCTTGTTTACGAGACAGGATATTTATTATTCGAGGAGCATCGCTTGCGCAAAACTACGCGAAAAAAGCAAAGACTGGTTGATAAAAACGCGGCGGGGTTCGAATAAAATAATTGTTTTTACATTTATACTTACGTGTAGGTATATAATATATATGGGGGAATTATAAATAATTCGTGTACCTGTCCAAAATAATTCGTGTAAACAATTAGCGTAAATTCTTATTTTATTCTTTTAAATAAAAATTAACTCCGTGTCAGTTTTGTAACGACAATATTCAGTTTGCATAAAAAAAAAACTTTTTCTTTTCAATTTATAAATTATATGCATATTCACATTATCTAAATGTGAATAAAGTTTATTTCCACATTATTTATATCCTTACCTTTCGTCTCAAAACGAACACTGTGTTAAGTTTTATTTAACACCTCACGCTAATTAGGTACAGGATTTTTTTTAAATGCCCATACTGTAGTATTGTTTTCAACGTGTGATGGCATGGGGGTCAATAAAAAAAATCCGCCTTGAGTTTTAATTTCGGATATCTTTCTTGCGTCTATAGACCAATCTACTCTAGGTATACTTAATATTATTAACAGGAAAAGTCTGTGAGAAAGATTGTAAGTTTGTATGTTTTGGGTAATCTCTGGAACCGCTTACCCGATTCCAAAAATTCTTACACCTGCGTGTAGAATGGACTTTCAGGATGGTTATAGGCTATGGTTTATCCCGTGGGTTTGCGTTTGTTCTTTGCAATGCGCGGGCGTAACCGCGCGGGCAGCTAGTTTTTATATCTTCTTAGTCGTTCACTCTTGTCAGAGTGGTCGTGGTTGCGTAGACGAGGTACATGGAGCGGTGTTTGATGGGTCTTCTTTTTCGAGGATTGCTCTCTTTGCAATTTCCTTCCACTTCTGCCGATTGGATGCGTCGCGAGTACATTGGACCATGGTGGACTCAGTAGTTTTTTTTATGGAATCGATCCAGCGAGTTGGTGATCGGCCTCGAGCTCTTTTGCCTTCCACCTGGCCCTGAACCACCAGCCTCTCCATAGAACTCTCATTTCTCGAGATGTGACCAAAGAACTTAATTATTCGTAGTTGCACAGTTGACGAAAGCCGCTCTTTGATGTCCAGTTCTTTGAGGATAGAAATATTTGTGCGAAACGCCGTCCATGGGATCCTTAGGAGGCGTCTCCAGCACCACATTTCTAGCGCGTCGATTTTGCGTCGATCCTGTAGCCTCAGGGACCAGGTTTCGGCTCCGTAAAGAAAGATTGGGAATATGAGACACTTCATCAATCTAACTTTAGTCTTTTTGGTAATCCTTCGGTCCTTCCAAATATTTCCCAATCGTTCTACTGCTGACCTGGTGATGGCACATCGTCGCCGAATTTCGTCGCCGCACCCTCCGGCGCGTTTTATATATATTTTATATATAAAACAGTTTTATATATAAGGCAGTTTTTATATATTTTAGTATAAAAACAGACTTTCCTTCAGAGACAATAAATACTTGTGAGGCTCTCAGATTCTACTGGGGGGTGCCGATGCCGCGGTGTAGCTATTTACTTACCTACAATCATTCTAGCTTAACTCTAGACATGACGATGTCCTGTTTTTTCTACCTTCAATCTTGATCAGTCGTGGATTTAAAATCGATCGGGGTTACCCAAGACTCACGCGAATGAAAGCGTATATCGCACGATGCAGAGCCAGCTCTAAGTGCTGAGACAAATGCAATGGAGTTGCGTTTGGGCATGAACAATTTTGACTTGTCGAGTTACAACTGCGAATGTAGTGTCTATTATAACTCCTAACAACAAACAGCATCAGTATTCCAGTGTAAGGTATATAGTATAGGTATGTATACATAAGGTCTCTGAGCGACGAAAATGAAAAAAACAAAAAAATGTTGCCAGTTATTCAATTGGAACAGCATTTTATTACTTATACATAAACAGTGTACACACTTTCAAGAAACCCTGTTTCAACCGGCTGCCTCGCGAATACAAAAAAACATACATTTTCCTATTTCCACCCCAGTCCAAGTTGGCTTGGTTTACACAGGGCGGTTCCAGAACGCTTCGGGAGCTCAAATACCGCGAGCCATCCGGTTGCCTCTCGGACACTGAAACTATACTTGAAACCATAATTAGATTCCACAAAAATAACCTCAAAATTGCCATTAAAATTAAAAAAAAACCGACACTGGCAAACTTACACTCTTCCAAATGATGGACGTGGCTATATAAAAACTAGCTAGTCTAGCTACGTCCATCATATTTACGCGTCATTGCTTTAACTATTTGGAGCCACTTGTGACCCCTACTTAACTCAAAATCTATTAAACATAAACATATGAAATTTGGTTCATTTATTAAGGCTAACTAGAACTAGAACCCAAAATTTCATGAATTTTCGGCGAAGTCGAACCACGATTTTCACATTTATACTTTTGGTGGGATAATACTTAGGTACTTAGCCGCACTTTTTGATGGTATTTTGGTGACTCTACCCTCCATTTTCGTACTCATCAATGGTAAATTTACTTCATACAGCAAGGCCTGATTTTTTAAAACATCAGCAGATTAGTTCGTTACACAGCCATAGCCATACACGGTAAGAGACCATCACCCCGGTTCAGCGATATTCATAGAATTCACTCGTCTATACATGATACGGTCTTCGAAGTAAATTGAGGAATCCGAGTAGAACCTCTAGCCGCCCAAAGTCCTATTAAATAGCACCCTCCTCTTAAATGGAATTTATGCCATTCTTAATAAGAACAGAGTTGCATTTGTTTTGTTCCGTTCAATTTTGAAACACAATAAACTATGCTCTAATCCCTATTAATAGTACATTCAAATTACATTGGAAAATTGTATTGTATGGTGGGCCGCTAGAGGAAAACTATCTTAACAGTAAACTATAATGAAGTCTCTATACCCTCTATGTTCTGTAACGGAAGTAGCAATTAAGAAGCGTGTTCTCAGTGGCATTGAAAACAATACCGACGCGGGGAACACTCTCAGGCTCTTTCCTCACACCAATATAAGCGACCTCTGTACCCATCATCCAAAGACAACCTTATCGTCGTTCCGTAAAGTCTATTTTAATCTGTTCCTTTCCGTGGAAGCCCCTTAGTGTATTTGGATGATTTGCTAGACAAATTTGACCCTGATTCCGCGCTGACTCTCGAGATTCATTGTATGGTCTTCATTCACTTTTTTCTAAGGTGCGCGATACCATCGTGTTCATAGCGAATAAATATAACTACGTGAAATGCGGCAAATTGATGTCGTGACGCATATAAAAATATACTTATTATACACCACGGTCAAAAAGGCAGTTTCTATGTAGATCCTGATGCTGCTGCTTGATGGGATGATAGGTAAATTGCAAATTAAATGAAGGCAATGAATAACATCTACGAGTAGGTAACCATTGTGCGTTTGCCGTTGTGGACTAACGTTTACCTTACGCAACTATCATGGTTGAACACTTGCTCGTATTAAAGCCTGCAACACACTGACGCGGCCTGCGGTGGCGTGCGGTAGTAAATTTGACAGCTAATGACAAGTTTAGTATTGACCGCCGCCACGGCCAGGCCGCCCCAGTCTGTGGCAGGCTTTAGAGTTTTTTTCTTAGAGTGTGTTGAGATATTTTCCATAAATTACCTATGCCGAGACAGCATATTCACGGCGTATTTAGTAGATGTGGATTTCTTGGATGAATATAGGACACCGAAACTTTTTATGACAGGCATAGGCAATAGACATATATACTTACTTTACTCTTTGCAATAGATGCAACACATTTCAAAAACATCAAGTTACGTCATCGTTACGTCTTCTATGTCAAATGATCCATGAATAGGAATTTAATAATTGTTTATTTTATATTGATGAATTACACATTATTAAATTTCAACCATTTTGCTCTTGGTGTTGAGACGTATCAAGTGCGACGCATCAATAAATCTAGCTACCTAGTAACTAATGTCCCTGACGTCAACTTCAAATTCAGAAAGGAGTTTGTTGACGCAGAAAACGCGGAAAGGGCTTTTTCCCTCACTAAAAATTATAATGCCTTTCGAGATGAGGATAGACCAACCACTATACGTATTGGTGAAAAGAAAAATAAAATCAGAATACCATGGACATATATAAAAAAAGCAAGAGAAATGTATTTCAAGCAATATTACGAAACCACAACAACGAAAATCAGTCATAACCTGATCCTTTTGCCAATGCAGAATGTGAGTGAGACAGTCGTTCGGAATGGTGTTAAATCAGACGAAGTCTATTTAAAGCATAATCAAGAAACAGTGAAGAAACTCGTTTCTGTATTAATATCGGAAAGTATAAATATCAGGCAAAACGCAAAGAATATTGATGTCAAAACGCAGAAGAAACGAGGAGGCAGAAAATTTAGAAGTCGTACGTCCAGATATAATCGCAGGCATTATTAGCAAACTTGTTTACAGATTCATATACTTAATTGTGCAGTATACCATTGTTAGATTATGTTCTGGTGTTTACTTTCTTTTAACATGCGTTATCACATGTTAAATTTGCTATGTCGCAGGATGACGAGTGTGATATTTATTACAATAGAAACAATCAAACATATGACATTGTATAATAACCGACACTTAGTAAGTTAGCCACATTATAATTTATATTCATATATTTAGATATACATCTTACATCTAACAGAAATACATAAAATTAGTCACAAACTGATAGTTTTATATAGTTTAGTAGCCAACATTATTTCCATGAGCACGTTAAGATGTTGTGCAAGTGTAGCTAGTGGTACATAGTGCAGTATTAGGATTAAATACTGATGTAGTCGGGCAGGTATAGTCATATTCCAGATAAGTACCATCGGACGCCAATACACAATAGATATATGTCTGGCACGTAGTGTCGGAGGAGTTGGCGAATCTTCCTGCTGCCGTACAGGTGAAGGTTGTGGTGGTGGTGCAGTTGTAGTCGGACTCACATAAAGTAGTGTCCGGGTCGTAATACGTATCATCCGGGCAGGAGTACGTTGTTTCTACGAAAGTTCCATTGATCTGCACGCATTCTATGTAAGTGGTGCAGTTGGTTGAATTGGGGTCCGCTATGTAGCCGTCTGCTGTGCATACTGACGATGTTGTGTTGGTGGTGGTGGTGACATTGCAGACGTAGTTGGTGGAGGCGGTACACTGCGCCGTGTTTGGGTTGAAGACTGACGTGGTAGGGCAGACGTAGTTGTAGGAGAGGTAGGTTCCTGTAGAGCTGGAGTAAACGCAGTAGGTGTAGTTCTGGCAGGTGGTGTCGTCGGGGTCCGCGAACCGACCGGCTGCAGTGCAGTTGACTTGACAATAGGCTTGCCACGCGCAGCAGAGCACCTACGTAACGTCACACTTCTATTAAATACACACAATATTCTTATTAACACGTTCTCTGTCTGAATGTTCCCATTGATGGGCTATGCACCTGCTTTTCAGGAGTCCATGCTTCCACAATGGAGTCACAACTTCGAACTGGAAGTACACTTGGACGAGTGACATTGTCAGATCGTTTTGTATGGGGATAAGGACAGTCAACGTGGTAATTTATAATTGTGGAAAAATAGGCACTTTTAAATTAAAAACATGAGATGCGGTTTTCAGCTGCCTGCATTATTTGACTGAGTAAAAGATTACTTACAAGAATCACTACAACTCCGAACTTGTTGTCCATCGTGCTGTTCTTAATAAAATCCTAAAAATGTCTCGCGTTATATACCTAGTACTGCGGGCAGTAAAGTTAATACAGGCTATACAGGCAATTGCCAAAATTATTGCCCAAAATGATATCAACATCGTGGTAATCTTATCAAATAACTATGTGGTTTATCTTCACTGTGGACTATAGGTATGTCATCCATTTTCCGGCATGCTTTGGCTCAGGCCGAATTCGTCCCCTTTCCTATTCAATTAAAACTCGGTTTTCTCTATTAAGACCCGAACAGCCTTCTGTAACTTGTTTTAAGCTCACCTCAACGCTCACCCCCAAATATATCTTGACACCGCGATGCGTTACTACGCATCGCTACGCTACTAAGCGTAGGTAGAGGTCTAGTTTCCTGACGGGTGACCGGCGGGATGAGCCGCATTAGCGCTTGGCCCAGGTACTAAGTTTATTATATTATATTGTATAATCAATTCATGACATCATGACCATTTTGCAGATTAATGCGGCTATCCATCTCACTGTAAATATCGTCTTGGAAGTAGTTTATGACATAATGATAGTTCTTGTTCAAATGTGATCCTTAGATAATGGTAATATGATTATATGACCATTTTGGAGTTGAAAGCGGCTATAAATGTGTAAATATCGTCATGGAAGTAGTTTAAGGGCCGTAGTGTGTAGATCTTAAAAGTGGATTTTGGATTCCAATATGTCAGATGTTGAATTTCGCGTATAAAGGAGCCACCACACCGCTGCTCAAAATGCACTAACGCACCGTAAACGCAGCGAAATGTATGAAGAATACGTGACGCATACGACACGTCTACGCGTATACGCAGCGTAACGCACCGGTGTGGTCGCTCCTTTAGTCGTCATTGGAGACGTTATATGGGTTTTAAGCGAGTAGATTGCTAAAAAATTTCCATTTTGGATTCCAATATACTTCTAAAAATCGTCATTAATGTGTGTTTTTCTGCGTTTTAAGGTCATAGCTCACTAGAGCCACCCGGCGCCCGAGCCGCGCGGCCTCGCCTCGAGCGGTTAGATATTCTTTATATGGATTACGATACATTTACGAGGCGAGGCGGTGAGGGTCGGGCTCAGAACTTTCTGTGGGGTCGGGTGACGGGTGGCTCTAATGAGCTATGACCTTTAGGGGGTCAAGATTTCAAAAATAGTGATGATCATCTATTCCAAGACTGTTTAATTGACAAAAAACTTTAAAGACATTGTTAAATATATGCACATGCGCATGGACATTTCCGTGTTTTGGCATAAGAAACGAATTAATCATTAAACTGGCCCAATGTATGCATAATATATTTCCTACTTGTACATGTATTTGCTTTTATGTCATGAATAAGTGTGTTGTCTTTCTTTCTTTCTTCAAACTGATGTAAGTACCTACATTAATTTTATTATTATCTCCTCACGTAATTCGGACTTTGCTTTGAAATTAAATAACCAATAAATAACAATGCAACTAGACCTCACGCAATACAATACAAATAAGTACTCTTAATAGCACACCTCTCACAAAATCAAGCAAAAGAATACACAAAGATACAGAGGTTACCTAAACGAAAAAAGCGGCCAAGTGCGTGTTGGACCGGACCACGGACAACAAGGGTTCCGTGCCTATTAAAAATCATTGTTACTGAAATCTTTTGGCACACCTACGTCCTTTTCTTTAAGGAAGGCAGTTTTTTAGACTAATCTCGAAAACCTTTGAACCGATCTTATTCAAAACAATTTTCGCTGAAACAATTTAATAAGCCCTATGTCCATGATTATTTCATATTTTTAAAATACACGGTCATAAATTATAGGGGGGGGACACAATTTTAGTGACTTTCGGGGCGATAATCTCCGACTCTATTCACTTAATCAAAAAAATTGCTGAGAAACCTTATATTTATTTTGAAAGGCCTATCGATTGATGTGCCACATACATTGATGAGCTTGACAACCACTATTAGGGCTGGTTGCACCGACTTACGATTACAGACCGATCAACGTTAAATATGGCGCTGACAGCTGTAAGTCCATAGAAACTTGTCAAACGTTCCATACATTCAGGTTTTAACGAACACCGCTTACGATTACAGACCGATCAACGTTAAATATGGCGCTGACAGCTGTAAGTCCATAGAAACTTGTCAAACGTTCCATACATTCAGGTTTTAACGAACACCGCTTACGATTACAGACGGTTTGGTGCAACTCACCCTTAGTCTATTACATTACCGCCGTCGCTGTTGCCGGTAACATCTACATACAGGGTGATTCCGACCCCGTATCATGGTCGGCCTTATCACGCGATAAGTGACAAGATAGAGCGTCCGTCACTGGCTGACACCGTTCGTTGGGACGAGACGGGACGCTCTATCTTGTCACTTATCGCGTGATAGGCCGACCATGATACGGGGCCGGAGACGTAAGCAGGACCAACCCTACACATACAATAAACGTTAGTGGATAGTTCACCGTCGTAATTAAGTTAAACACCGTTATTTTTTAACATTTAAGTAGTTAAGTAAAAAAATCATTCTGAAATCATGGTAACCTAATACAGAATTTTAAAAAATGAACGTTTATCTTACTAATACTGGTACGAATGAGTAATTTATAATCTACTGAATCCGTAGGGTTGATCCTACTCACGTCTCCTGAGTCATCCTGTATAGACGCGGCTGCACATAAAAAAACGCACACGAGAATGCTACGCAAAGATGAATCCGCGGATAAGCAAAGTCATTGGACGCCAAGCCAAACAATTGTATATAAGTAGTATTGTATACGTATAATTTGGCATGATCTATCTATCTATCTATCTATATAAATAAAAATGAATTGCTGTTCGTTAGTCTCGCTAAAACTCGAGAACGGCTGAAACGATTTCGCTAATTTTAGTCTTGAAATTTTCGTGGAAGTTCAGGGAAGGTTTAGCTATGAGAAAATATGGAAATTATGCGTAGAAAATGATAAAAATAAACAATCAGACAGAATTGATGTCTGGGAAACTTTCGGAATTGAAGTTACATTCTGCCTAAATCGTTTTTTCTTCAAATTTGCCCTATTAATTATTTTCCTACAAGTCTGGTTTTGGCCGCATTTTGTGCTGGATGTAAAAGAATCTGCAACCTTAGTTCAATGTGCTAGGGTTTGAAATTCTATGAAAAACCAAATGCCCATATGCCCGTGAGAGGTTTAAAACAATTTGCACAAAAAATTGCTTTATTCTGTCTTTCGGTCCAGTTTCTGCAAAACAGGCAATGCATAGTTAATGATAATTTGAAAACCTCGCGTTTATTACGCAAGTATATTTGAATGCAACTGCTTGAAATATTTTAATATAACAACCCAAAACATTTACGACATAACATTTGGGTGTTCCTGTAATCGTTTTACGAAAATAAATAGTTTTAAGTACTTACTTGAAATTTACGAGTACCTAATTAATGTCATACTAATTGAGTACTTTAGGTAAATAACCCAAAATATTTACGACATAACATTTGGGTGTTCCAGCGGCCCTAGCACACTAACAAAATGACGTCTTTTATGCACATGTTTTATGCCCACAACCGACGTATAAAATTTTACCGTCATGAGCTAACATGGTATACCGTCATCTACGTAAAATGTGACCATTTATATGTCTTGCACATAAAACTACGTCACATTCTAACAAACTCTTCACTTTGGCACACAAAACGTGACGATATGAACCGTTGACGGACGAAATTTTATGTAGGTCACTCGAGACCCCTGATCAAAAAAAAAATATATGTTTATTTACCAAAATATATAACCATGCAGATACAAAAATTACAGTGATACCCAAACTGTAATTTTTGTATCTGCATGGTTATATCTTTAAATAAATTTTTCAAAAAATAAATTTTAACACTATGAAAACAATACAATAGGCAGCAGGATATCTGTAAAATTTCGATCACAACACACGGTTTCAGTTTCAAAACTTATTAGTTCGTTTGCTGTTTGGATGGATTACTTTTCTACGACCTTTTGCTTGACAATTGGATTTCGATATCGCATATTAGCACGACCCGTGGTAATTTACTTTCATTTAAAGGCGTACGAAAACATATATAATATGCGCATGTTCAAGAAACCTAATAAAATTATTAACCTAATAATTAAAGAAAATAATATACAAATTCTCCTTATCCATTGTTGAAATTGTTGAAATTATCTATCCTAATATTATAAGAGGACAAAGTCTGTGAGATTGAAGCTTTGCAAGTTTGCGTGTTTCAAAAATCTTTGAATGCGTATAGATTGGGGTTTCTGGGTGGTGGTCGGCTATATTTTATCCCACGGGTTTGCCTACTTTCTTCGAATTATGCGGGAGAAGCAGCGCGGGCAGCTTGTCGTCTAATAAATCAATTGTTAGCTTAGCCTTGGTTAACATTTACTTTTCCTCAATTTCAACAAGCATGCTACAAAGAAAACAGTAACACTTGTACCATAAAATGAATTACGATACAAACTTACAAAGATTATGGGAAAAACGGGGCGGGAGTAAAGTAAATAAATAAAAACGAAAAACGATTATAATACAACTTAATACAAGAGTACAACTATTAAGTAGCAGGGCAGTGCTTATTTAATTATTACTCTTTAATTAAGTAGTATTATATTGGGTCTCTAACCATAGACTGCGATTGAACGAATGAAAAGAATGTAATAATTGGTAGAAATTCAGTTGTATATATTGGCAACACTACACTTCTTTTTGCTAAATATATTTTATGCTATGGCATAAATATATGTTGAGAGATTAGCATGTTAACTAAGTAACGTAAAAATGGGCACAATCGTAAAGTTATACGTCCGAACGTAAATATATGGCCGATTAGTATGCTAGCCGGGCTGTAATCGTTTTACGAAAATAAATAGTTTTAAGTACTTACTTGAAATTTACCTAGGTGAGTGTGTATTTCCTCTATGGTGAGACGAAGTTCACCGGGTCAGCTATTATTTTAATAAAAAACAAATGTTAATAAAAGTCGTACCTATTTATATGGTTGGTTCACTTACTAATAGGTAGTTATTTGTGCAACACAAGAGCAAAGTTTGTTTGCATTTTGAGTCCTGAGATGGTCCTGAGAAAGCGAAATATTCTAAAATTCAAAGTTTGAATCTTGAGCGCAGCGAGGGACTCAAAAGCACGAGATGTATCACATCTCGTGCTTTTGAGTCCATCAAATGATGTTGATATCACATCATTCCTATTTGCGTTATTTGACAGCTGTCATCCCAGTACAAATTATGTCAAATTTGACGTTTATTGTACTGGGACAGCTCTGTCGTAATGCAAATAAACATAAATATTAGTGGAAAAGTTTTTTTTTCTGTACCTAGCATATTTTTTGTTTTATTTAGGTACTAAAATCTTTTCCTAGTTAAGTTTGCAATTTAATCAACTTTATAAGTATTTTTTTGTTTCGAAATTCCTATCACTAAAATAGAAATACTCTCTTTCAAATAAAACAACGGTTCACGTGATAAACAATAATCGGTAAAAGACCAACATACATACTAAGCTGATTGCCCTTGCACATTAGTACCAAATGGGGCCGATAGATGGCGCTGACCCCATTCGCGCTGTTAAGACTTTGCTAGAATTAATGGGTCTGGGACGGGTATATTTCAATAGCAGGTCAAAAAAGATCGCGATTCAATTGTCTTGTTGTAAAAGTTATTCGTTGTTTGAAATTGAATTCTGTTGTGTTGGGTTAAAATGAGTAATTTAACAAATATTGGGACATTTACCTTACCTTGAGTTGATTATTAGTTTGTACGGAACCCTTGTTGGTGCGCGAGTCAGACTCGCACTTGACTGGTTTTTATTTACAGATGTACTTGGTTGTACATCGCTTAGTGTTCGGATTAAACAAGGACGGTGAGGGGCACGTGTAGAACGCCTGCGCGAAGCTGCCATCAGACGCCAGTACACAGCTGTAGAAAGTCGCACACGTTGCATCCGCCGTGTTCGCGAACCTTCCCGCTGCACTGCACACACTGGGACACACGTAGTTAAACGAGCAGTCTTCTAGGATCGGGTCGTAGTATGATCCACTCGCACAAGTGTAGTTTGTTTCTATGAACGTCTCGCCCGACGCTACGCAAGCAATGAATGACGTGCAGTCTGTCGAGCTTTCGTCTGAGAAGAAACCTTCGTCGACGCTAGCAGATACGGGTTTGTCGCTCGCAGTATTGTTGCAGATGTAGTTTGTAGAAGCTGTGCACTTTTGGGTGTTAGGGTTGAAGACAGAGGTGGTGGGACAGTGGTAGTAGTAGGCGAGGTAGCGGCCGCTGGAGCTGTCGTAGACGCAGTAGGTGTAGTTCTGGCAGCTAGTGTCGCTGGTGTCGGCAAAGCGGCCGGGCGCGGTGCAGTTCACCGCCGCCTGTACATACCAAGCGCTGCACACTACCTGGAAAATACAACATTCTAAATACAACGGAAATCATTTGAATAATATTTTCACTTCTCATGCTCGAAAAGTGTGTCATATTAGGCTTGAATAGAGGGGCTAAAGTAGCACATTTAGCCCCTAGGGAAAATATGTAAACATATTTATGATTTTAAAACATTTTAATTTGACCATTTGTATTTGCTATCAACTAATCAGAATACAGCTATATATTAAAATCAACCAATCAGGAAACATAATAAATTAGGCGTTTTTTATTCCCGAATTCACAATCATTAAAAAAATAAACTTCGGCCGTCTATAGCCGCGTCCAAACATTCAAGCTTGGTTGGCATCATACATGACATAAGCTATGAGATTGAGCGGGATAGACTCTGTCTATCTCGATTTATCATATGCACCGTATGCTGTCCGCCGCGCCCAGCCGGCAGCCGCTTTGTACGCGGCTATTACGTGGACGCCCGCCGCGTGCGCACGCTCGCGGGTCCCGCTCCGGACACCCACCGCGGGCCAGCGAGTCCGCGACGGGCGTCCGCGACGGGCTGAACTTAGCGCTGAATTCAAGAAACAAGTCCGCGAGCGTGTGCCCGCCGCGTGCGCACGGAGCGGATGCCCGCCACCCGCCGCACGGATTAAAGTCCGTCGCACGCGCCCGCACCAGCTAGCGGTGTTCATACAATTTCTTATAAGACAAGCGACCGCTCCGGGTAATCCGCGTCAGTTAGCGTAGGCCCTTAGACGGTCAGAGGCGTTTATTCGTGGTGGCAATATTTTGTATCTGTGTTACTGCAGTTTATTAGAAAAAATATGGCGCCGAATTCAACAATCTTTTCGCATTTATAATGGTACTTATAATGGATTGTGGATGGTGTTTGTACTCCTACTGTCAAAAGGGCTTCCTATATATATTAGATATGTCAATGAAACAATCGGTCACACAAATAGCTTATATTAAAAATTAATTTGCCTCCAGCAACATTCTACGGCGACATACCGTTCGCGTGATTCAGAAATCGCACCGGACGTTACAGCGACATCTAGTGTGCAATTGGGTAAACTTACTGGTATAGACGCAAACATGCCGCCCACCAAGAACAAACAGTTCTTGATCCAAATTGCAACAAATATGCAGAAATACAAACTTATTTATAACTGATGTAGCCACAATCTCAATTTAAACAATTAAGAAAAGGAAATGACTAACAAATCATGTTATCTTATATTAAATTTAACAATATAAAATTAGTCGGCTAGTGGTAAAACACAGATTCTAGAAGTGGGTCTTTTTATGAGATTCATTCATTCGATATTACATCTAAGAGTAACAACTCTCGTTACCTAGTCCAAACCCGGATGTGTTTCAACCACTTGGCCAAGAAGCCATCTCGCTGGTGGTAAATCAGGCTCTTTCACTAACACTACATCACCTATCTTAGGTTCAGGAGTTTTTTGTGTCCACTTGTGTCGTTGTAGGAATTGGTTGAGATACTCCTGGGACCAGCGACGCCAGAAGTCTTGCATCATGCGCTGACACAATTGAGATTGACACATGCTCATAGCTATGGTCTGGTGCTACTATGAGTGGTTCTCCTACTAGGAAATGACCTGGCGTTAATGGTAGCGATTGCCCGTTGTGGTCTATCCGCCACATCGGTCTCGAATTTAGGCAAGCCTCAATTTGTGACAAGACCGTGGTCATCTCTTCAAAGGTGAGTGTAGAATTTCCTATGACGCGTTTGAGATGGAATTTACAGGACTTAATCCCTGCCTCCCAAAGTCCACCGAAGTTCGGAGCGTAAGGGGGTATGAAGTGCCATTCCGTTCCGTTTGAGGCCATCTAATCTGCCAGTTCGGGAACAAGACTCGATTTTTCAGAGTTGAAGATATGTTGGAGTTCCTTCGCTGCGCCCACGAAGTTGGATCCGTTATCGCTGAACAGATCACTACAGTAACCGCGTCGAGCGACAAACCTCTTAAAGGCAGCTAAGAATCCTGCTGTTGACAGCTCGCTTACCGCTTCTATATGCACAGCTTTAGTTGCCATGCATACAAATAGACAAATGTACCCTTTGTACGATTTGTTTCCCCTTCCCTTGGAGACACGTATATTGATGGGCCCCGCGTAATCCACGCCGCTGCACGCGAACGCCCTTGCCATATTCACCCTGGGCGCGGGTAATTGTCCCATCAATTGGTTTCGAATATTGGCTGCATGCCGAACACAAGGAATACACTTCCTTACATGTGCCTTTATCAAGTTCTTCAGTCCTGGTATACAAAATTTAGCTCTGATATGATTGAGCATAAGCGGTGGTCCTCCATGCAATGTCTTGCAATGCGCATCTCTAATAACTAACTGAGTTAACCACGCTGTTTTTGGTAACAACATGGGATGCTTTTGGTCGTAATCTATGTTGGCGCTTTGAAGCCGCCCACCAACACGAATTATTCCCAAGTCGTCCATCTGTGGAATAAATGAGGTAAGTTGACTTTTTTCTCTTAATTTTCCTTTCTTTATAGCTTCAATGTCCTCCCCGTATGCTTCTTGTTGACACCGTTTTACCATTATTGCTAATGCTTCTTCTAATTCTGTTTTCTGCAGATAAGTATGATTTTGTCTTTTATTTTTCAGGAATCTTCGGCAGTACGCGACAACCCTCAACAACTTGGTGAGTGAAGAATACCTGGACCACATATCGTGATTGGTGCTACCTGTATCGAATGCTGCAGTTCCCAGGTGAGTTTTTATTTTTCTCTCTTCTAGCTGCGTCTTTAATGCCTTTGAGTTCGTGTAGTTAATCTCGTTTTGTTTTAGCCAGGTAGGCCCGCTGAGCCAAAGTTCAAAGTGCCTTAATTCTGATGCTGGAATACCCCTAGATGCACAATCTGCCGGGTTATGCTCCGACTTTACGTGAGACCATTGACGAAGTGACGACGACTGGTTTCGGTCAGGATCTCCGAACATCTGTTGCCGATAAACGTCTTCCATCTACTTGGGTGGCTGCTCAGCCACGCCAACACCACTTCCGAGTCGGTCCACGCATGTATATTAGATTTTTGTACATCTAGCACCTCCGCGATTTCAACCAATAACTTTGCTAGCAATACCGCTCCGCCTAACTCCAGACGAGGAATAGATACCTGCTTTATGGGTGCAACTCTTGTTTTGCCTGATACCAGACTGACGTGGATCACCCCTTCTACATCGATCACGCGCAAATATACCACAGCAGCATATGCAGCGTTGGACGCGTCACTAAACCCGTGCAATTCTATTGTCCTAGCATTGGACCTATGATTTGTCCAACGAGGAAGTCTAAATCTGGTAAGTTGCGACAGTTCCTCCCTGTAGTTTAACCATTCTTCGAGCAGGGGAGATGGCAGTTCTTCGTCCCATTCAATGCCTGCCAACCACAGCCTTTGAATAAATATTATAGCTTGGACTATGCTGGGTGAGATCCATCCAAGAGGGTCGTAAAGCCTCGCGATATCAGATGTAACCTTTCTCTTAGTTACAGGTGCCCTTGGAGGAGGTAGCTGAACTGCGTAAGCAAATTCATCCTGATTCCGATCCCAGGTAAGTCCTAAGATTTTATTGACTGCCTCAAGCTTCATCTCTATTTTCTTATGCTCTTCTTTCCCTGCTGTGCTTTCTTTGATTTCTTCTAACATAGCTTTACTGTTGCTAGACCACTTTTGCAATTCAAAGCCCCCCTTGTTTAACAGTTCTCTCGTTTGGTAGTAAATATCTATTGCTTCTTGCTCCGATTGACACCCTGACATTAAGTCATCCATGTAGAAATCCTGACGCACCCGAAGTGCCGCGAGCGGGAAGGCTTCTCCTTCGTCTATGGCAACCTGAATTAGACTCTTCACTGCGAGGTAAGGAGCTGCGGATGTTCCAAAAGTAACTCGAGTTAACTTATATTCCTTAATTTCCTCGCCAGGATTCTCTCTCCACAGGATACGTTGGTACTTTGTGTCCCTTTCATCTACTACCACCTGGCGATACATTTTGACAATGTCCGCTATAAAACAGACAGGGTGCATACGCCATCGCATGATTATGTGCCGCAACTCTGACTGAAGAGTGGGCCCCACAAGAAGATCATTGTTCAAAGACACCCCGTTTGTGCCTTTGCAGGATGCGTCAAATACTACGCGGACCTTAGTAGTATCTTTATCTTCGCGCACAACCGCGTGGAAAGGCAAGTATAGACCTTTTTCCTTGGATTCCTTCGCCGACAACAGTTCCATGTGATTTCGTTCCCGATACTCATGAAACACCTTTGTATACTCTGCTTTCAGATGCTGATCCCTTTCCAGCTTCCTTTCCAGAGAGTGAAATCTTCTCAACGCGATCTCCCTGGAACCACCATCTACACAGGCTGGTTTCCCATCCCGGAACGGTAGCCTAACCACGTAGCGTCCGTTCTCATCCCGTGTAGTAGTTGCAATATATATCTCCTCACATCTCTGTTCCTCAGGTGTTAGTATCCGTGATTTGTTGCTAGGTTCTGACTCGAGTTCCCAAAAAGACCTTAACAACTGTTCCACCTGTGTGTGCATGCTCACCGGCGTGCTGGAGATGTTTGCCTGTAAACCCACTTGACCGCTTAAAATCCAACCCAGAGACGTGTTTTGTACAACTGGAGTACCCTGGGCCGGACATTTGATTAAACCTGTCTCTATGATCTGCGCATAAACCTCTGCTCCCAGCAACATGTCTATTCTATTGGGAGTATGATACTCTGGATCCGCAAGATCTATACTTTGCAGCTCCGGCCAGGATGCAATGGTAACCTTTGCTGATGGTAAGTATGAGGTTATTTTGTCAAGCACATATGCTGTAACCGTGATAACGTATCTGGACTTGATACGTGATGCAATTGCGACTTGAACCGTGGACTTCGACACCACATTTTGCTCTCCTCCCAACCCTGATATGAGACCCTTAACTGCAGTTCGTTTCAAACCCAGTAGTTGAACCGTAGCTGAGGTGATGAAGGAGGCTTGTGATCCTTGGTCTATTAACGCTCTGATCATGTGAGATTCTTCCCTTTCCCATGATTTAGCTTCTACTACCGCTGTAGCCAGTAACACCTGCTGAGTGACTTCGTTCATGAAGTGGTTTGTGATGCTGGTACTCGTTGATGCTTCTTCCATTGAATGTGTGACTTGTTGTGTGTGAACTTGTGCCACAGCAGGATGTGCTGATGGCTCCCTAATATCGTTTGATTGCATTTCGCCTTTCTGATGTAACAGAGAATGATGCCTTCTGTTACAGATTTGACAATTCTTTGTGATTTTGCAGTGTCTAGCCGAGTGATTGTTACCTAGGCAGTTGAAACACAACCCGTTTGTTTGGACAAAATTACGCTTTACATCGACCTCTAAACCAGTAAAATCTTTACAATGTATTATCCTGTGCTCACCTTTATAATAGTTACAAGATACATTATTGCTGATGTGCAGATTACTAAGTCTCTGCACCTGATTGCCTTTGACCTGGTTAACATTTCCCTTATAGTTGCTATTATTATTCACATATTTGGGTTTGTTCACATAGCTTGGTCTTGGCTCCAAAAATTCTAGAGAATGATATCTTGTGAGCAAGAAGTCCTGGAATTGGTCTATGGTCGGTAATTG
The DNA here is from genome assembly GCA_945867215.1 of Epinotia demarniana. Classification (NCBI taxonomy): domain Eukaryota; kingdom Metazoa; phylum Arthropoda; class Insecta; order Lepidoptera; family Tortricidae; genus Epinotia; species Epinotia demarniana. The sequence continues at coordinate 18,921,279 of OX244262.1, forward strand.
TTCTGACAGAGACACCGATTCGCTAACTTTACATTCCCAGCACTTCCGACTTTCAGGATCTAATTTATGACTAACAATGTAAATGATGATTATATCCCATGTACGGGTATCTATCTTCAGACTAGCTAAAGCGTTTAATGTTTCCGTGGTACAATCCAACAAATTCTTAATATCCGTGGCGGACTCAGTCACAAGGGTCTTCTGAGCAAAGAATCGTTTTAATATGCAATTTCCCAAATATTGTTTGTTATTATAGCGACTCTCTAACTGGGTCCAACACTGATCATAACTTTCACTGGAAATTGGTATATGTCTAAGGAGCTGTTCCGCTTCGCCCGTCAAATGCGCCTTGAGATAATGTAGCTTTTGCACATCATCGATATCCCGATTATTGTGGATGAGTGAAGTAAATAAATCCCGGAAACTCGTCCACTCGGTGTATTTGCCCGAAAACGTAGGTATCGTTATTTTAGGTAACTTGACATGACTTGATTTTGACATTGATGGAGCTGACACTGTGTGATTAGCGCTGCCGGACTTTGCCATTAACTTGCTAAGTGCATTTTTGAATTCGCATTTGTATTCCATATATAATTCGTTGGTCGTATCATACATGTCTTCCTTCACATATGTAGAAGCTTGCAACACCTCTCGCTCTGTTAAAGTAGGTATGCAACCAAACTAACCTAATTGTCTTTGGTCTAAGATGTCATGATGAATGAATAGCGGGTGTCATGAAAATTTTAATAAAACCCATTCGGTTCTTATTTTATATCAACTAGTTTTCTTTATCCCCCTGGTGCCTATATTCTAACAGGTTATGGCCCAGATACGGGAAAAGGAAAAGCGGGAGTGAATAGTGGTACGACGTGTATTTTTCACGCACATGCTAACACGTGTGTCGTCGGTTTTAACAAGCCGAATTTGAGGTAAAAAAAAAACAGTCGTAATCAAGATGGAGAGCAGCCGAACCATGGTTCTCGGCGATAACAATTGGCCAGCATGGAAGCTACAGACAAGTATCATACTTAAAGCTCGTAAACTATACGATATTGTATCGACGCAGGGACCGTCGTCAAAAGACAAAGCCGAGGTAGAAAAATGGGATGATATGGATAGGAGAGTACAAGAAATAATAGTTTTGAGAGTGGAGGAGGGAGTTCTGACATACTTAGCTACGTGCGAAACAGCCTACCAAATGTGGGAGAAGTTGAACTCAGTTTATGACTCAAAGTCGAAAGTCGGGGTGCATTTGATACATCAAAAGTTCTACAATCTAAAATATGAAGGACCTATGTCAAAATATCTGTCAAATGTTGACGAACTTGTTAATAAACTCAAATCTATGAAGGAGGAAATATCTGAGATGGTAATTACGAAAATACTGATGAGTTTACCGGAGTCGTATAAACACTTTGTATCAGCATGGGAGTCCGTCACTGCATCAGAGCAGACGTTAAGCAATCTTCAGACTCGTTTGCTTGTGGAGGAGGAGCGCAATGGTGTGAGTGCGGCAGACGCAGAGCCTACGTCATCAGCATTACTGAGCAAGCATAATCAAACTCGAGGAGCCATCAGGAAGTTTCCAGATAAGACTGAGAGCGCAAGTGCCAAGTGTTTCGAGTGTGGCAAACCCGGCCACTTTAAACGAGACTGTAGAAGTAGAAAATGTAATTTCTGTGGAAAGGTAGGACATGTTTTTAAAGACTGCAGGTCGAGACAGCAGGCGAAGTACCATAAGGCTCCAAATGCCTATATTATGAATGGGGACTGTATTTATGACTTTATTATGGACACAGGCGCCAGCGAACATATGAGCCATTCCAGGGATCTCTTCATTGAATTTAAGAATGTTGAGAATAAATGTGTTACCATTGGAGATGGTAAGCAGTTGAAAGTAAGTGGAATCGGTACAGTAGAATTGAAGGCGTTTAATGGCTCTGAGTATATTGATTCTGTACTGTTAGAAGTATTGTACGTGCCAGAGCTGAAAGTAAATTTATTTTCAGTCATTTGTGCAATTGATAAAGGTTATAGGTTAATTTCAAATAGTGAGGAATGTAAGTTTGTCAAGGGTGGCCAGATAACATGCACTTCGTCACGCAAAGAGAACCTTTTTATAATGGATTTTAAATTCCACAAAAATGTAGCTTTGGCTACTACCAAAAGCGTCAACGAGTGGCATAGTATTTTGGCCCACCAGAACTACAACCAGGTGAAAAATATATTATGTAAAAATAATGTAAAAGTTGAAGGGCTGACTGAACAATGCGAACCTTGCATTAAAGGTAAACAACACAGACAAGCTTTCGAAAGTAGTACCAATCGGGCGAGTGTCCCAGGCGAAATGATCCATATAGCCCTGTGTGGCCCTATGGAGCAACGGTCGCTGGGTGGATCTGCATACTTCTTGTTGTGTAAAGACGATTACAGTAGTTATCGGTTTATATATTTTTTGAAACAGAAGTCCGAAACAAAAGAGAAAATTGAAATATTAATAAATAAATTTAAAAACGAGACGGGTCATAGAATTAAAACAGTAAGAAGTGACCATGGAACGGAATTTATGAATAAAGAGGTTATGAATTTATTTAACAGGAATGGTATCACTCATCAAACGTCTGTGAGCTACACACCTGAACAGAACGGAAGGACGGAGAAAGAGATGCGTACGGTGGTGGAAGCAGGAAGAACAATGTTACAAGAAGCAGGATTAGACAAAAGTTTGTGGGCGGAGGCGGTGAGTACAGCTGCCTTTGTGATTAATAGGACCGGGCCTACTAAGGTACCAAATAAGACTCCATATGAGCTTATGTACGACAAGGAGTTTAACATAAGTTCGCTCCGTAAATTTGGTTCCGAGGTGTACATCCATATACCTAAACAGAAACGATTGAAATGGGACGCTAAAAGTAAATGCGGTATTTTTGTAGGATATGGAGACAACTGCAAAGGCTATAGAGTATGGGAACCAAATACTAGGACAATTGATACCTATAGGGACGTCATATTTTCAGAAAGTTACACAGGGAAACCATTTGAACAAAAGGAGACAAGTGAGAAACTGAAAGGCACAAAGACATTTGATACTGTTCGGATGCCAGTAAACGAGGAACAGAAAATTGAGTCACAATCACACCAAGATACGGAAGACATTGGTTTTGAAACACCAGATGAAGACCATGTAGAGATAAGACATACTGAAGCTAGACACGAGTCAACTTCAAACGCTAACGTTGAAAATACTGAAACAGGACAAGGAGTAAGTACAAGAACTAGACAAATTGTTATGCCTAAGCGTTTTGAAGATTATTACACGGGATTTACAGCAGTCAATGAAGATAGTGAGATTACATATAGAGTAGCAACTGAAGGAAGTGACAGACAAGAGTGGCAAGAAGCTATAAACGCTGAACTCGATGCACTAGAAAGAAATGGAACTTGGATTGAGACAGAATTACCAGCGGGGAAAAAGACTATTGATACGAAATGGGTTTTTAAAATAAAAAGAGGAGAGAATGGTCAACAGCAGTATAAGGCAAGACTTGTGGTCCGAGGTTTTCAACAAGAGGATACGTTCGACCACTCGGAAATATACGCACCAGTGGCGAAACTTACCACCTTACGAATACTTTTGGCCATGGCTTGCAAACACGAATTGAGCATGCTACAAATGGATGTAAAGAGTGCCTTTCTCTATGGCGATATTGAAGAAGAGGTTTATCTTAAAATGCCAGAAGGTATGAAGGAAAATTCCCATAGAGTACTTAAACTACAGAGATCATTGTATGGATTGAAAAGGTCACCAAAGATGTGGAACAATAAATTTAACGACTTCATGGTTAAGGAAGGGTTTTCCCGAAGAAAGAAAGAAAGAATTCGTTTATTCAAATAGGATTCTTTGGAATCACTTTTGCATCGTCATCAACTATGTAGTTACTAGAACAATAGAAATATTCCTGTTCTATAAAATATACTTATACAAAATATGCTAACTTAAATTATTACATGTCACAAGATACGTCAAACAATCATAATTATAGAGAGTATGTAATGTAATGTAATGTCCATGTTTAATTATACAATGTCAAATTATAAACTAGGCCAAGCATATTTATCATTTAGGTAGTCCTCGACAGTATAGTATCCCTTTTTTAACAAGGAGGATTTTAGATATTTCTTCAAAGCAGGTAATGGTAACTCAAGTGCTTCAGGGGGTAGTTTATTGTAAAATAGTATGCATTGACCCATAAATGATTTATATACTTTACGCACGCGAAATTTAGGAATTGCAATTTTATGCTTATATCTGCAACTGTTCATTTTCTGAAAGGAATCTATATTTTTTAGCGCATAAACAATACATTCGTAGATATACTGAGATGCTACTGTCAGTATATTTATCTCTTTAAACAGGTCTCTTAGTGTCTCTCGTGCCATGTTATAGATTGAACGAATAGCCCTTTTTTGTAAGACAAATATTGAGTGTATATCTGCTGCCTTTCCCCACAGTAAAATTCCATATGTCATTATACTATGAAAGTGGCTAAAATAAACCAATCGCGCCGTGTCTATATCAGTCAAATGTCTTATTTTTCTGACAGCGTAAGCTGCTGAACTCAATCTACTGGACAACTTTGATAAGTGAGGACTCCACTGTACGTTTTTGTCCAAAGTTAGACCTAAAAAAGTTGTAGTGTCTACCATTTCCAAGCAATCTCCATTCAAATATATATTGATATTTTTAGTTCTTACATTAGGTAAAGTAAATCTTAAACATTTAGTTTTAGTAGAGTTGAGTACTAAGTTATTGACTGTAAACCAGTTTAACACTTTGGCAAGGACGTAATTAATACTATCCCAGTCCTTTGCATTTCGAGCAATTTTGAAGATCAAAGATGTATCATCTGCAAGTGAAGCAGACTGCTGTTTATACTTTAAGAGCAATGAAAAGTTGTATGTGCTTGTGTATGTAGATGACATACTTATATTGGGAAAAAATCCAGAGCATATAAGGCGGTTACAGATGGCTTTGGAAGCAAAGTTTGAAATGAAATGTCTCGGCGAGAAAAATCTCAAATATTTGGGTATACATATAATAAAGAAGAACGATACTATAGAGCTGAACCAGAAACGGTATATAGAAGTTATATTGAGAAAATATAATATGCAAGATTGCAATACAATAGCGACACCTATCGAATTAGGGATTGAACTTAGCTCGGAAACGTCAAATGACGAGAAATTGACTAAGAAGTGTAGAGGATTGATTGGTAGCCTTATGTACGCCATGTTAGGGACTAGGCCGGATATATGTTATGCCTTGAATTATCTGTCAAGATTTCAGTCTACGCCAAGTGAAGGCTTGTGGAAGGCACTAAAACGTATCTTGAGATACTTAAAGGGTACCATCGATTACAAATTGATTTTCCAGAAGAATGAAGACACTCCATTATTGGGTTATACCGATGCTGATTGGGCAGGTGACAAAACAGATAGGAAGTCCACTTCTGGATTTATTATGAAAGTGTACGGATGCACTGTGTCATGGTGTTGCTCGAAACAGCAGTGCATATCGCTTTCATCGACGGAGTCAGAATATGTAGCAATGGGGAAAGGGGTTACTGAGGCCTGTTGGGTACAAAACCTACTTTCAGAGCTTAAGCTGAATAACGTAAATTTTAAAATATATGTCGATAATCAATCAGCCATTCAAGTTGCTAAGAACTGTGAAAATAAGAGACTAAAACATATAGATTTGAAACACCATTTTGTTAAACAAAAGATTAGCGAGGGGCTCTTAGTGTTAGAGTATATACCAACTAACGAGCAGTTAGCTGATTTGTTTACCAAGGGATTAAGCAAAGACCAATTCCAGAAATTGTGTTTTAAAATTGGTCTGAACGTTGCATAGTCATTTGTTTTACGTGTCTGTTGTTAGAGTAGTGTAGTAGGTAGCAGATGTACCTCAGTGTTTACATCTTTGGTTAAGATTATGTGTTTTTTGTTTCTTGATATCTTAACCGTTAGTTTTTGTTGAGGAAGGGTGTTAAAGTAGGTATGCAACCAAACTAACCTAATTGTCTTTGGTCTAAGATGTCATGATGAATGAATAGCGGGTGTCATGAAAATTTTAATAAAACCCATTCGGTTCTTATTTTATATCAACTAGTTTTCTTTATCCCCCTGGTGCCTATATTCTAACACATCATTACCATCTGCGTGTGCATCCGTACGAACTGTTGTCATAATTGTTCTAAGCTTTCCAATCTGGTTTCCACATACGGTATGGTGATGCGATCCTTGGGAGACTTCTTATAATTGGTAAATGCATTAGCGATACGTGTCCTTTGATCTACTTGGAGGTTTATACTAGCATCCATTTTACTCATATTCTTTAAAAAATAGAAGTCCCAGCAAACGATCAAAAGGTATTAAGTCACAATCCAATCTTGAATAAAATCACAAGTGTTTTCTGTTCGGAAATATTCTAAGTGTTTTTTGCTCCGTCCAAACATAATCTTGAAATAATTACAAGTGTTTTAAATTATATTCTTCGTTATAAAATCGGGCATAGGTTCCCCGTCGTATCACTTTTCTTAAGTCCTACTAACTTCAAATTCAATTTGACAGCTGACAGTTCCGAATTTCGACACTTCCACAGATAAAATATAAGGTACTCACAGTTTTAAATCTTCTTACACTCCACTTGTACTTGAACCTTAGTTTGAATTTCCCGCCAAGTTGCTCGTCAGTGACGTCACTTCGGGTCACGACGCTGCTGCCTCCGCTTGTTGCTCCAATCCGCTACCGCTCCTGGAAGGCTGCACCCTCGACAACAATCCGTTGCCACTTGGTACAGGAAAGCACTAAAAACCTTAAGGCCCACAGTACATCTCGCTCGAAGGACCAATGTTTGTACTCCTACTGTCAAAAGGGCTTCCTATATATATTAGATATCTCAATGAAACAATCGGTCACTCAAATAGCTTACATTAAAAATTAATTTGCCTCAACCTCTTACACATTCTACGGCGACATACCGTTCGCGTGATTCAGAAATCGCACCGGACGTTACAGCGACATCTAGTGTGCAATTGGGTAAACTTACTGGTATAGACGCAAACAGATGGATATTCTTTGTTTTTACTATTTTCTCGCTGTCGAAGTGAAAAGTAGAGTGTATAACTCTGGTCTAAAAGCCATATTACCCCTCGAACCCCTCACTTCGTTCGGGAAAATAACCATCTCGTGGTAATATGGCTTGTTTTAGACCCTTGTCATACAATCTGCTATTACTGGCAGTGTCTTAATACAAACGAGCAAATTCAACAACAAATTCACCTGCACGGCACGTCTGCGTGTTTAAGTGCTCACTAACGTTTTTTTAACGGCCAAAGAGAAGGGTTTTTTTGTGTACCTATATTTATATTTTATTAGGAACCGGTTAGGACAGAGAAGTAATACAATAGTAGTTTATGCGACTGATCCATAATGAGAGGCCTTAAAATACGAGTGTGGTTTTATTCAACGAGCGTCAGCGAGTTTCATAATAGGATCCCACGAGTGTTTTAAGGTCTAATTATGTACAGTTGCATACACTACTTTATCTACACACATATCATAAGTAGTAGTAAGTACCTAACAGCAAAAAAACAACAATAAAAAGACAACAGCAATGGCGGCAATTCGATCATTCGTCATGACGAATGGTTTTTTTTAAAATCATAGACAAACGAATGAAGTCCCTATACTCATATCACTCGAGATCAAATGTCGTACGGTTTGTATTAAAAAACGTACTGAATTGACGTTTCGTATCGATAACTGTTTTAATATCTATGGGTACTAGAATGACCCACTTGAGTTTTGACAGCTGTTCCAAATTTAAACTCATATCGATACAAATTTATCAAAAATCTGTACTGTGATGACATTACAGTACAGATTTTACCTACTTCCACAGACAAGAAAGTTCTCATAGTAAAATCGGTTCTAGTAATGCTGGTCATTTCCTACGGTTTCTGAACGCATTTTAGAGCACTTATGATAAGTGCGTAGATAAAATAAACAAGCATTGTTTAAACCTGTACAGCCACTGTTTCAGAAAATTGTATTGGTTTTTGAAACTGGTTTATTATCATGCGTTATTTTTTTAAATATTAATGATAAATTAATTGTTGTATGACTATTGTTACTATTTGAAGACATAGCATTTTTTTTCACCTCACCGGCTCGGAAAGGCTTGCTTTATCGCTCAAAATCTGCACCCAAAAGTCCATTAAAGTAGAGGTATGCAGGGGAGGCATGTTTCTACAAACACCAACACATGCTTTCATACATGAACCTGTTCATTTATTTATCTTGAATATGTTAACTTAATGTGTTATTCTCACAAATATTATTATTATTTACAATAGTATTGTACCGTCTACTGATGAATGAAGAGCGGTGCCTCTTGACACATGGTATAATTTACTTGAAAAGTGTAACAATTGTGGATGTATAAATATTTTTATTATTATTTATTATTATGTGTTAGAAGGTTACGGTCACTGTTAAACATTCATGTATATTATGTTAGAGGTTTGCATATTATGTAGTTTGAGAACTTACAAGAAATACTATTACTGGTATCCTGCTGTGCATGTCGCTGTTGTTCATAAAACATGCAACCAGTGATGCATTTTATACCCGAGGATGTGCAAATAGTAGTACAAGCCAATAAAAGCCTATTGTTATATTAAAGCAGTATGAATGATATCACTATTGATGATAATCCAAAGCCAAGCCGTTGGTTTCTTATGTGGTGTGAAATGGATTTCTGTCTGAACAGATAGATCACCGTGAAAACTCTTGGTCTTGCACCATAAAATCGAGTGACAGAGTCTCGGTTAAGGCCGATAAGATAAGTAAATAGGTACTCTCCACCTTTTGACCAAGAATCGACACCGAAATCTTAGCTCGGTTTTGGTCTGAGATTAGCCGAGACCGAGGTCTCGGTCGGACCTTAACCGACTCTCCAAAGCGTTCGAACATCTCTAACATTACTTTAACAATGTAGATTGGCTACCTTAGGTAGATACAGCATATAATCCATACTTAAAATGCATGCTAGGTAATATTATAAATTCGAAAGTGTGTCTGTCTGTCTGCTATCTCTTCACGGTTAAACCGCTGAACGAATTGAGATGAAGTTTAGTATGGGGACAGATTGGAACCCGGAGAAGGACATGGGATAGTTTTTTATCCCGGATATTCTCCCCCAAGGGGGTGAACGTCTGTAAGGAGCTACGATTTAGAGTTCCACACGGACGGAGTCGCGGGCAGAAGCTAGTATTATAAAGGCAGAAAGTGTATCCGTCTGTCTGTCTGTTACCTTTTCAAGCTTTAAACCGCTGAACCTTGATACGAAATTTGGTATAGGTACCCAAAGATAGTTTTAGTCCCGGGGAAGGAAAGGATAGTTTTTATTCCGAAGGGTGTGAAAATTTGTATGCAGCTTCGATATAAAACGAGTTCCACGCGGATGAAGTCGCGGGCAGAAGCTATTATTTTATTATTTATTAAAACAATGTAGTTAACACCAAGTGGTTTTATAAGTACCTACCTAAGCATTTTGGTTGGTTTAGGGCTCATACCCCGTATCATAGACCATAGTCGGCCTTATCACGCGAAACGAATTTTCGCAGAAATGAGACCTAGCTAGATCGATTTCTCGCCCCTGCGAATCTCATCGAAATCGTTAGAGTCGTTTTCCAGAACGTGATGACTACTCGTAATAATCTATATATATATATGCCTTTGTCCTGACTGACTCACTCATCAACGCACAGCCGAAACTACTGGGACTAGAAACTTGAAATTTACACCAGGACTTCCTTTTATGACGTAGGCAACCGATAAGACGGGATTTTTGGAAATTCCATCCCTAAGGGGGTTAAATGAGGGTGCAAAGTTTGTATGGGGGAAACTTTATATTATGAACTAGAGACTTAAAACTTTGTATAAAGATTACTTATTAAGATACAAAAAAAGTAATTTCAGCGTTTAAGAAAATTCCACCCCTAGGGGGGTTAAATAGGGGTGCAATGTTTGTATGGGGAAAACATTATTTTTTGAACTATGAACTTGAAACTTTGTAGAAAGATTACTCATTAAAATACAGTAACGGTAATTTCTGCGTTTAAAAAAAATCCACCCCTAAGGGGGTTAAATAAGAGTGCAAAGTTTGTATGAGGGAAACTTTCCCTTTTGAAAGAGAAACTTGAAACTTTGTAGACAGATTAATTATTAAAATACAAAAAAGTACTTTCAGCGTTTTAGAAAATTCTACCCCTAAGGGGGCTAAATATGGGTGCAATGTTTGTATGGGAGAAACACTGTTTTTTGAACTAGAGACTTGAAATGTTGTAGGAAGATTACTTATTAAGATACAAAAAAAGTAATTTCATCGTTTAAGAAAATTCCACCCCTAAGGGGGTTAAATAGGGGTGCAATGTTTGTATGGGGAAAACATTAATTTTTGAACTATGAACTTGAAACTTTGTAGAAAGATTACTCAATAAAATACAGTAAAAGTAATTTCTGCGTTTAAGAAAATTCCACCCCTAAGGGGGTTAAATAGGGGTGCAATGTTTGTATGGGGGAAACTTAGTTTTTGACATAGAGACTTAAAACTTTGTAAAAATATTACTTATAAGATAACAAAAAAAGTGATTTCTGCGTTTTAGAAAATTCCACCCCTAAGGGGGTTAAAAGGGGGTGCAATGTTTGTATAGGGGAAACATTTTTTTTTGAACTAGAGACTTGAAACTCTGTAGAAAGATTACTTATTAGAATACAAAAAAGTTATTTCTGCATTTAAGAAAATTGTACCTTTAAGAGGGTCAAATAGGGGTGCAAAGAGGAAACTTTATTTTTTGAGATAGAAACTTGAAACTTTGTAAAAAGATTACTTATTAGAATACAAAAAAACCAGCATTCTATCCCAATGGGGATTAAAAAAGGTTGAAGGTTTTGTACGGGGAACACTGGATTTTCTAAAGAGATACTCTGCATTAACCTGTCTCCATTTCTCGATTTCCAGTGCTGAGTTTAAGATTGCTTTAACAGCCTTGCGATAATTACCTTTTTTTTAAATCACACTCACAATAACTAAGATCCCCATTTTCTAGCTCCAAATCCATGCGTCGCTCTATATCTGGCAGTCATTTTTGTCAAATATTAAAATAAGATTAAAGCATCAGGAAACTGACGGAATAAGTATTGAGCATTCTGCAAACAATTCCCGTAATCTGATTGGAAAATCTTTAACAATTGCATATCAGTGTCTGCCACTGTTTGAAATGTAATATGTCTAGACCATTTTAACTAAGAATAAAATTCACTTACCTATTTTGTATCTTTGTCATCATCAAAAATTTACGCGGACGAAGTCGCGGGCAGCCGCTAGTATATACTATTACTATTGTAGGTATTAATGCCACATTCGGGTCACGTCATGAATCATGATTAAAGTTAAAATAAATACTAGTTAGTCAGGTACATATAATAAAATGCTACCTACGTCTCATATAGTTCTTATTTTTCACTCAAGCGAGACATGACAACATTCTGATTTATTAGGAGTAAGTAAGTATGCTTGAGATTAGGCATTTCATGTGACCGACTTTTTATAAAACTGTCAATTGAATGGGAATCTTCTACACAGGTCGGTAGAGTGGCTTTTTGAATGCATTACTTTGATGGAATTCGGCCTACTCAAATAATTTCAAGTATAGAGGTACCTTACCTACTTAGTCACGCTGAGTATTTTCCATGCATGTGTGATATCAGTTTGGTATGTCGATTTTTAATCCGAAGAGCACACAGATTCCAATTCCATGTTCTTATGACGGAGGACAGTAAAAGAGTTCATAACTAACTACCTAGGTACTTACCTACTTATCATATCAAGTAGATATTCATATGAGTTCACTTTATTATTGTGTGGAATCTAGGTGAAGCTTAGTTGTATCTCAACAAAGTATCCTGCTATCTCGCTAATTAATACTAACATTAACATAGTGCTGCGCGATAGTCGATTATTTAATTCCATGGTAACTATACATCGTAGTATTTTTTTATATACAAAGTTAGTAAGATAAAGTTTGGCGATTAGGTAGGTACTACTTTAGTAGGTCGCCAGAGCACGCGAGAATGCGCTGTCTTCAGAGTGAGGGGCATTTGTCTCTACCTGTTTATTTTGTTAATTTATTTAACTTTATTACACAAACGAGAAACCTATCGTACAAAAGGCTGACTTAATGCGATATGGCATTCACCACAACGTAAGGAAGCGGAGCTTTAAACACAATTAATCCTCATATAATAAGGCCTAACCTAAAGGTACGGCAAGTACTGGCACCAATGACCGCCAAGACCCCAACTGAAATGTAATGGTGGTTTCGAGTTGAACGGCATACATAAAGTCATTGGCTATGCTGATGATTTGGGACTGCTGATTCAGAACAAACGAGACCTAGAAGATGGCTTCTACTGGGCGATAAGATAACCCTTGCCATGAGACAAGGGTTTTTGTCTCCTGTCGAACTGGAAGGAGAGAAGATTGGTTTCAGAATTAACCGACAGAAAACTGAGTATCTCGTCATGAAAACTTACAAGGACACGAAAGCCAGAAGAGAGGATCTCAAAGCCGGAACTACAATCTAGAAGGGAAGAATCGCATAAAGTACCTCCGTTGCACAGTAACTGATACCGACCGAAGAGAGCAGGAGATTGAAGTTCGAGTCCAAAATGCCCTATGATGTTCGGCAAAGCTCCATAGAGTTCTAGTGTCCAAGTTGATCAGTAGGTCTACCAAGATTCGTTTCTACAAGACAGTAGACGCGACTTCGCTGGCTCGGCCACCTGAAGAGGATGTGGGACGATCGTGCAGTGAAGACAGCGTATGAGGGTAGGCCCAATGGAAAACGCCCAGTGGGCCGGCCCAGGTACCGCTGGGGGGACGAAGCCCTCAAAGATCTGACCACCCTTGGGGCATCCAACTGACTTGAGGTGCCGCAGAATAGGGAAGAATGGCGTTCTCTTGTGTCAGAGGCCAAGATCCTCTTTGGGTCATCGAACCAGCGTAGTAAGCATTGAATTGTTATTTTATTTTAGTTACCGACTAACGGATCATGGTAGTCTTTGACCAGTGTATGTTGCCAGTGATAACGTATAGCACCGAAAAGTGGTCGCTTACTATGGGCCTCATATGAAGGCTCAAAGTTAACCAAAGGGCAATGGAGAGGGCTATTCTTGGAGTTTCTCTGCGTGAAAGCATCATAAAATAATTATATCCGTAGCAGAACCAAGGTAACCGAACCGATACAGCTAAACTCCACTCTAAATCACTAAACTTAAGTGGCAGTGGACATTGCACGTAAAACTGATGGCCTTTGGGGCGGAAAGGTGCTCAAGTGGCGACCATGTACTGGAAGACGCAGCGTGGGTGGACCTAGAGTACAGGTCGCCTGATGACCTGGTAAAGGTCGCGGAAGTCCGCTGGATGCGGCTGGCGCAGGACCGGTCATTGTGGTACTCTTTGGGGGAGACCTATGTCCTGCAGTAGACTTCTTTCGGCTGATATGTTGATGTATCATGTGGTGATCTGATAAATGCACATTACGGGTAATAGTCGTTAACTGGGTGTCGGTAACTGGTAATTGTCGATAACTGGGTGTCGGTAACCGGTAATTGTCGATAACTGGATGTTGATTAGTGGAGATTTTTTTCTTTTTTTGGATTTTCTTCTAGTTTGTGTATAGTTAATAAAAACAATATATCCTGTTCTTATCTCAAGGACGTGTATACTCCTACGTCACTTTCGGTTTAGAGATGACTAAATGACTTTTAATTTTATAAAGAAGCCCAATACCTCCTAAAAGTGTCGATCATTGGTGCCACTACGTCTCTATTAAAAATCTTCCGATTCCGATATATATATAAATTAAAAAAATATAAACCCATAACTCAGACTATCGATAAGAAAGCTACCGAAAGTAATTAACTGAAGGCTTATACAGTACTAAAGAGGCTCTCTCAGTAGGTACTCGTTTTATCTCGTGGAGATAAATGGAAGTGTAACTCGTTAGTTACTTTAATTAAAAAAGACTGAGCCAGCATTACACGATTCTTTTTGATGAAGTTACACCAGAGGATCTGTATAAATAAATTAACAGGATTTTCATTGCGAAATGACACGAGTTTGGATTTTTATAGTGTTTCTCATAGTGAGTATTTTGTTATTGATATAAATGTAACTTATTAAGTTATTACCTTCCTTAATACTCAGGTATATATGTTCTTTATATATATATATTACTAAAAACAGAGAAAGAAGGTATTTATAGGGGGGGCGCTATACGTAATTTGGTTTTCCAGTAGTCCTATAAATGAAATGATACTTTGCGTTAATCCTCATTGTTTGGTACACAGTGAGTAATGTCTAATGTATTGTCGCTTTGTGTCTGTTTATCAATATGATCTCATTAATCATTGTTTTCTTTTGTTTAATCAAACGATGTACAAACTGTCGCATCTGTAATCCACGATAATACTCTAGACCTAGCCTTTAGATCTAATAAACCGACAAACTGATAAATTACTCCTCAATTACAGGGCTTATGGAACGGCGTCAGTGAAGCTGGCTCGTGCACGGCGCGAGGGCGGTTTCCCAATGAGAACCAACCGAACTGTCGAGGATACACCATGTGCCTAAGCGGCGCTCCAGGTATCTACACACAGCTAGATATCGGCTGCCCTGACACTTTCGTCTACAGCCATATAGACAACCAGTGCACGAACATAACAAGCTACCAGTGCTATCCGCAATACAACTGTATTAGTCAAGGACTGTACGCCGGAGACAAGACCCTAAATTGCACCAAGTACATTGCCTGCGTTCAAGGATTGAATGGAATTGCTACTGCCAGATTAGTACAGTGCCCGGAAAACACTCTTTACAGTCCTTTAGAAAAGGCTTGCGTGAACAGCACAATGTTTACCTGTGACAATAACGACATTGACGACCTACCGAATGTTCTTGATGCTTTGCCGAGTCAAGCATCAGATAATTCCAACACAAATAGTGCTAATCTGTGCTTTAAATATGCTTTACTTGTGTATTTAATGTTTTTAGGTACTAGGTAGTTCTATGATTTGATTTTATTAGAATCTTGTTTTCTTTTTTTCATTTGTTTTTTTCCCTAATTTACCTTTTTAAGTATACATATAGCCGCCCTAGATACCTGAGCAAAATTTAATTGTATGACAAGGGTCTAAAGTAGGTAAGCCATATTACCACGAGATGGTTATTTTCCCGAACGAAGTGAGGGGAAATAGTCGAGGGGTAACGTAATATGGCTTTTAGACCACATTTTTACACTCTACTTTTCACTTCGACTGCGAGAAAATTGTAAAAACAAAGATTATCCATCCACAATCAACAATTATACCAAGGCGAAAAGTTTGTTCAATTTGGCGCCATTCTTTTTAATAAACTGCATTGACACAGATACAAAATATTCACACCACGAATAAACGCCTCTGACCGTATAAACGGCCGAGCGCGGCGGACAGCATACGCGGGGCATATGATAAGGCGAGATACACAGCAGTCTATCCCGCTCAATCTTCATAGCTTATGTCATGTATGCAGTCAACCACGCTTGAACGTTTGGACGGAGCTATAGTCGGTCAGAGGCGTTTACATTTTTAATTACTTATTGTGAATTAGGGAATATAAAACACCTAATGTTTGAATTGAATTCTGTTTCCTGATTGGTTGATTTTAATGTGTAGCTGTATTCTGGTTAGTAGACAGCATATAGCAGCACAGATACTAATGTTTTTTTAAAGAGTTGGGATCGGTGGATGTAATATTGAACTGTTGTGATTGGTCAAATTAAAATGTTTTATAAACCATAAATATGTATACATATTTTCCGTAGGGGCTTGCTAAGTCTAATATGACGCACTTTTTGAGCTTGAGAAGTGAAAACATCATTGTATGGACGCTTGCGATTCTAGAAGAATCACAACCGTGTTGCCAACTCTTCATTTATTTATTTATAGCTAGAGGCCAACGCGGCGCAGGTCCCTCACTCTCAACATAACCTCGGGTGCTCTGCGACCTTACTCACCACCAGCAATACAACACCACACCCTAACAGAGCCAGTAGTGACGTTATTGTGACTAGACGACTACGATCTTCTGTAAGGCAGATGTATACCTACTTCCAAAATATGCCTAGTGAAGAAAACCCCCATTCTGATATCTCTAAGAATGACGAAGCTACAATCGTTTTATTATTGCTTGTTAGAGACAGAAAACGCTCGCAGATCGTGACGTCACGATCTGCAAAGCGTCATAGTAATGACAATCGTTTCAATGAAGGCGTGCGTTTTGCGTAAAAGGTACAGAACAGAACATACCCCCTCTTAAAACTTTGGACACTATAACTTTGTTACTTTTTTCTCCATTTGACGATATTTTTAATCCTTTTTGGTGAAATAGTACCTACATTCTTAGCGAAGCAAAAGAAGGAAGTAGGCAATTGCTGGCTGAGTATTAGTTTTAAACGGACGACCATGGGAGTCCGTTTAACTTAATACCTACGAGGCCAGCAATTGTCCTTCCGGTTGAGACAAAAATAGTGCTTTTCTCAAAAATTGTGCATCCAAACAAAAATATAAATTTTCTAAAAATTATGAGGCCTGCTTTTCTTCTCGCCACGTCATGAAATTTGTCGTACACCTCTAGATATTTCTCTTTTGGCTTTGCAGGGAACAAATTATCAATAACCGAGCTTGCAGCTTTTTTAAATCTGGAATCATTTTCAAGTCAATTTATATATTTTCCGGAAAAACACTAGCCACTTTATGTAATAACCCTCCTCTCCTTCGGCAGTCTGGTAAAAACAGAATAATTTGCATTGCCGCCTGTTAATTTTTTTTTAATAAGTTGGAAGTGTATTTTTCTTCCGAAAACGCCGCGCCATACGTTATTTGAGACAATGAAAAAGTCGTGATAAATCACAGCTACTGAAGACGTAGCACGGTTGCCATTTTATGACTTATCATTGTGGATAAGACATCCGTCACTCTCGCACTCGCATACTTGTCAGAACGTGACGGATGTCTTATCCACAGCGATAAGCATGAACCTATAATACTCTGGACAGGCTATGGTAATAATAATACCACGTGCGAGCGAGCTGGTAGCATACAAATCTCGATAAGTGTGACAGAAAGGGAAATATCATTCATTGTCCTTGTCATAGTTCCACTTTTTTTATTTGCCACAACTGATTTAGTATGAAGTTGTGGCACATAAACCATTACCCGTCCAAATTAAGTAGGTTGTTTATGTCAAGCCATCAGGCATTTTAAGACCAGTTTTTAATTTTGCTGCATAAGAGCCTTTCCGTCCCTCACTGTCACATCATGTACAGCCTGTCCAGCATGTCTATCATGGGACGTCCGCGATATACTCTCGATTTTTCTCGCACTATACTTCTTGTTCCTAAGTGTTCTAAGAGAGAGACGGATAGTGCGAGAAAAATCGAGAGAGCTCGCTCACCGTGACGTGATAGCCGTGCAGAGTAGGTATTCTAGGTCCATGAAGGTGTTAAAAGGTAGTGGAAGTTTGTATGGGGGAGGGACGTTTACGCCTACGCTTGAATTACCTTAATACCAATTATGAACAAGTTAACGTGATCCCGTGATCCACGCGGGCTAAAGCTACTTATTCTTATATGTATGAATTTTTGCATTACTAATAGGATAGAAATACCTAGATGTCAGAAAATGTTATTTAATAAAAATAAGCTTCCCTGCTGTCACTGTCACAATAACGTCAATGCAGGAGAGCAGTGTAAAGGAGCAGTGTATAAAAAAATAAGAATGCAACTGCAACGGCGAACATAAATTAAGACTTAAAACTCAGATTGCGCCAGTTAATTGTGTAAAATATACATAAAACCTCTCTTAATTCTGTAACACTAAAAGTTACGGTATTTATCTATTAAAATAAGGTCGGCATCTAGTTGTAAACAAAATACCATAAGCTTTTATTCCGGGCTTATTTATTGATTTTAATAAATCTCTGCGCAGGTGCCCCTGTCTAATCCAATTGCAGTCGAAAATTAACAGGAGAATTTGATGGTGTTAATATCCGAAGACAATTTCTGAAGGAAAACAAGTACATAAAGTAACATTTATGCATTAGAAACTCTAGTGTCTGTGTCTGTATTCCTTATTTACGCTAACGTGCCAAAAGTTATGATTTTACAGATGCCAGGAGCTACTTTCGGCTTTAATATGAATTCAATGAAAGATGATTGTGCTATTAAGAATGTTTGGAACCACAATCTACATGAGGAATTTCATGTTATTCGAAAGGTGATTTTTTTTTCACTGTCGCAATTACTAGCAGCACCCGTGGTTTCGCTCGCTTAATACAAAGAAAGCTGGGGGAGCCTCTGGATAACATATAATAGCCTAGGTTAATCCTGAAGGTCCATACAGTTTTGAAATTGGATCCGGAGATTCCCTCCTGCATCCTGACATCTTATAATAGATTAACAGGCATTGTTGATCCATTGTAACTCTTGTGGGAAGAAATACTTTAAATTTTGTCACTATTCTTATAATAATTTACATGTGTCTTCAACAGATTGTGCAAAAGTATCACTGGGTTGCGATGGACACAGAGTTCCCAGGAGTGGTTGCAAGGCCTATCGGTGAATTCAGATCCACAGCTGATTATCAGTACCAACTGCTCAGGTAATCATATTCAAGGCCTTAATATGTAAACAAATTTTATCTGTATTCAATATTGTTATCTCTTCATGAACCAATGCTCTATCCCATGTGTCACATGGTTTACACTTACAGAACATAGACATTAACACCATTGACTAGAATTGGTTTACTGGCTACAATCACATTTAAATCAATCCAATCCTTTATGAGTTTCAAGTGGCCTTGATATTTTTATGAGTAGTCATAATAAAATTAAATAGTATAGGTAGCCCTTTATTCAGACAAATTATAAACATGTATAATCCCATCATTTAATAAGTTGATGGCAATTTTATACAATAATCATTTTCTTAAACATAATTCATTTCTAATTTACATTTTCAATAACATTAGAATTATTATAATAATTGATTCAGTGTTGAATAAATATATAGTAAGTAAAATTAATTATTGAATATTAAGTTTAGCACTTAAAATTAGTTTCACATGCATTTAGTTATATATTTTGACTACTTTCTTATTGAATACTAATCATTAGCTGTGTCCACACCGGACACCGGGCGAACGGTTCGCCCGAGCGGCTCGCCCGAACGGTTCGGGCGAGCCATCAGAACGCTCGGGCGAGCCGTCAAAAGACGCGGCCGCAAGCGCTCGGTCGGTGTGGACGGGCGTTCGGGCAAACGCGCGCGGCTCGCCCGAGCCGATTTGGCTTTACCTACCGTTAGTTAAGCTCGCGATCGCAATGAAGCCGCACGTGCGCACAGCTGTCGCTGCGACAACTTCAATTTTGCTCCTACATTTAGTACTAAATCAAAGAAATGTATAAAAAAAAAGAAAAGCCGCAAAATGTGGATGCGCAAAATTTTCGCTAACCGGAACGTACCGTCCACGATAGCCCGCCATACCTACATCAACTTTTTTTTTCCTGGAGCCAATTTACCTACTATGTTACTTACCTTCAAACGAGCTATAGGTACCTATTCGTATAAATACTTGTAATCACGTTCGATTGATCACATACACGTTATAAAACTATGGGACTAGCTCGATTTGTGTAAGATTGTCCTCTTATATTTATTTACTTAAAACAAGTGATAGAGAAATGTAATGAATACAATCAAACATATTACCTCGGCTTCATAGATTACAACAAAGCGTTTGACTCAATCAAACATAGTGCCGTATGGAGTGCTCTCAAAAGTCAAGGGATTGAATACAAATATATAAGAGTGATCAAGGAAATATATAAAAATAGCACTGCAAGAATTAAGATGGAAAGGGAGGGCCAAGAATTCCAGATAAAAAAAGGAGTAAGACAGGGAGACCCACTTTCTCCAAAGTTATTCTCGGCAGTGCTCGAACTAATATTCCGAAAATTAAATTGGGACAACTACGGAATAAACATAAATGACAAATTACTAAACCATCTCAGGTTTGCTGATGACCTAATAATAATCTCAAATAATTCAATAGAACTAGAGACGATGGTTCAGGAACTAGCTACAGAGAGTACAAAAGTGGGACTGTCACTGAATGCTGGAAAAACAAAAATCATGACTAACAGTGAAAAAACCAGAATAGAAGTAAACAACAAAGAGATCGAATATGTAGAAGAATACACATATCTCGGACAGATTATCTCCCCAACACTGCAGACGAATAAAGAAATAGACCAAAGAGTAACAAGTGCATGGAAGCGATATTGGTCCCTCCAAGAGGTAATGAAAAACAAGCATTTCCCACAAACACTAAAAAGCAAAGTATACAACATGTGCATACTTCCCTGTGCCACATATGGAAGTCAAACATGGGCCCTCACACAAAGAAACACCCAGAAGCTGAAAGTCTGCCAACAAAGCATGGAGCGCAGCATGCTTAACATAAAAAGGAAGGACAAGGTCTCCCTAACAAAAATTAGGAAGGAAACCAAAGTGGCGGATATCACACGGTGCATTAAAAAGATGAAATGGAGGTGGACAGGACACATGATGAGGGAAAAAATGGAAAAGTGGACAAAGGAAATCACAGAGTGGTATCCAAGACAGGGAAAAAGAAAACGAGGAAGACCAATAATGAGATGGAAAGACGATATTAAAAAGAAAGCAGGAAAAATATGGAGAAGGGAGGCTAAAGATAGAACAAAATGGAAAGCTTGGGAAGAGGTCTATGTCCGAGAGGCAAGCTGAAGTTAAATAAAATAAAACAAATATGCATAGAAAAATGAAATATTTTAATTAGGAAAATAAATTAGTTTAAGTTATATAATAAGCATGCATGTAGTAAATGAAATGTAACAAAATAACTCAGCAAATAAAGGCTATCTTATCTTATCTTATCTAATCACGTTCTCGGAAAAAGCTCTAACGATTTCGATGAAATCTGCAATACAGAGGTTTTCGCGGCCGAAAAATCGATTTAGCCAAGTCTCACATGTCACAACTCATATTTATAATCGCTTCCATTCGCTTTTTTTCCGCCGCTACATAAAGAAGGTGCAGTCAAGGTCACCAATATGTATAGGTACACCACAAACTTACAGAAATATGTATACTGACCTTGTTACTACGGAAATAAGGTTGCTGTTTATATATTTTTGCAACTTTGGGTATATACATATCTTTGACCTCGACTGTACATACCTGTCAGACATTTTTTTTCTTTGTCTAAACTTGGATAACTACCGATATTTACAACTGTCCTACAAAGCTGCATGGATATAATAGTACGCTCTATGTTTAAATACAATACGTAGGGCAAAAATCGCCCTCGCCTTCTGTCGTTCGGCTGAACAAAAAACCACCGTCCACATAGGCCGAGCCGCTCGCGGCTCGGCCAAACCGTTCGGGAAAGCATTCGGAGGCTCGCCCGAAAGGCTCGGGCGAGCCGCCGATCGCCCGAATCACGTCCACATCGGGCGAGCACGTTTGGGCGGACGGTGTTCGGGCGAGCCGTGGACACGACTATGACTATTATACTCACTTTTTTTACACATTAAATAAATAAAATGAATGAAAAAGCCTTTTATTTCTGGTTTGACATATTGGATATTAAAAAGAAAATTAACTTAAATTGCGCTGACTTAATTACACTAAATAACACTAGCTAAGTTTATAGTATGCACAAGAACCCTATTTTGAGGTAAAGGCCTCTTCCAGAGCCTGCCATTTTTTTTCCTATCTTGGGCCCTCCAGACCCAGACCCAGACCGACATCTGTTATATCATCAGACCACACACACTATTACACTTACTTTTTATTACACATTACTTGTCTGTGCCTTTTGGCAAAGGCCTCGTCCAACATTTTCCATTCATCTTTATCCATATCCAAGTCTTGTCCAGGTCTTCCCAGCTACATGGATGATTTTGTCCACCCATCTCTTATACTGTCATCCTCCCTTCATCTTTTGGTCTCTGCGACATTTGTCTTTTCCTCTCATCATGTGTCCTGCTCACTTCCATTTTAGTTTTCTGATCTTTACACTTAAGTCTTCAATCTTTGTTCGTCTTCTGATATCATCAAGTCACTTGTTATCTTTTCTTATTTAAAAAAGAGACTATTCAAGTAATTATTAAATTATTACATAGTTAGTCGTTTGGCACTCGGTTTTAAATTAAGTAGTAAGTACCTAACACAATAAAGATGTAACTTGTGATATTAAACAGTTTTCTAAATTGACAACATCAATCGTCTGTAAATGAATGTAACTTAATAATGAAAATTATTAAACGTATTTGTACAACAAAATACATACTCATAATATTTTTGATTGTGTTCATGTAATGGTGGCATGATCCTATAAAAATATCTTGATTGTGTTCATGTAATGGTGGGATGATCCTATAAAAATATCGGTACTTGCATTTTATGGGTAATTTCATATGAGTGAAGTCTAAATAAATACTTTATACATTCAATCGTATTTTTTTTGTAAAGAACAAAACTCTCTGTGTTAAATTTGCCACCAGGACGCTAATGATTAACACACGTACAGACTTTACTTTGAATAACTACAACTTAGAAAAGTTGATAACCCCCGGCATTTTCATTTCAAAGTCCAATATCTCAAAAACGGCTTAACAGATTTTCGTGAAAAATGGTCAAGAACACCCGGGATAAAATTATCTATGACACAATAAAACCGCATTCAAATCCGTCCATCCGTTAGGGAGCTACGCTACCGCAGACAGATACACAGACAGACACGTAAAACTTATAACCCTCCTCTTTATGCGTCGGGGGTTAAACATAATTGTGAATGTTTGTCCATCCATCAGGTGTAACGTGGATCTGCTGCGGATAATTCAACTAGGACTGACATTCATGGATGAAAGTGGGAAAACACCTCCAGGCTGCACAACCTGGCAGTTCAACTTCAAATTCAATTTGCAGTAAGATCTTGCATCTTTTCTTTACCACATTTAAAATAATGGTTTAAATATGTAGTAACGCACGTCTTTAGTGCGTTTATGAACCACTTAAGCTTGGCAGAAAGTTAATGTAATGTCGTATCAAGAGCTCAAAACAGAAGGTAGCAGAGAAAATAACTGAATGGCGATAACTCCACTGACAAGAGCACGGCTCTTGAGTTTATGATTATGACTAACTATAAGAAAAGAAAGAATATTTGTTTCTCTCAAATAAATAAATATTAAATGCTTGTACATTTTTTTTGTCGAAACCTTGTTTTAGCTATTTGAAAGTATAAAATTGTTATAACTAACAAAAAAAAAAAATCCGCACAAACCCAACTTGCTTTGGAAAGTCTTGTATGAACCTATTTTTAAACTATTTATCATTGTAGAGCTTTTATTACATTTGCCATAACAATATTTTGTTTGTAGGGAAGATATGTATGCTCAGGACTCTATCGACTTGCTGCAGAACTCAGGGCTGCAGTTCAGAGAGCATGAGGAGCATGGCATTGAACCATTAGAGTTTGCGGAGCTGCTCATGTCTTCAGGTTAGTTGAACTTGCACTCAAGCAAAATGTAGAAAGGTATTTTGACCTATATGTTTACCTATAGGCAGTTGAAGTATAGGTATACTACTTCTAGTGTGAAGGGATCAAAAAAATGGAATGAAATTATATTTTGCCTAATTTTTTTTTGCACCTCTACACTGCAATAATGACGCCCTTGTCCTTGTGGTGCTACTAGGTATATTTTGGGAGCTGTAACTCCTCTGCATGTTACAGCTGTAGATATGTATAAGTTTCAAACTGGTATATATTATATACTAGCGACCCGCCCCGGCTTCGCAGGTACTATGATATACATATAAACCTTGCTCTTGAATCACACTATTAAAGAAAACCGCAATAAAATCCGTTGCGTAGTTTTAAAGATCTAAGCATACATAGCGACAGACAGCGGGAAGCGACTTTGTTTTATACTATGTAGTGATAATATATATGTTTGGATGTAACCTTACAATCGCATGAGTATTCAAAACTAACAAAAAAACGTGAGAAATCTGTAATTAATTTCCTAAATAAGTATCATTATCATAATGTTCTGTATTTACCTGTTTGTTCCGTATTTAATAGATTTTTGGACCATTTATTCCAGGCATAGTTTTGATGGATAACATAAATTGGTTGAGTTTCCATTCAGGCTACGATTTCGGGTACTTACTAAAACTGCTAACAGACCAAAAGCTACCACAGGAAGAAAATGATTTCTTCGAAAGTCTTCGGCTCTATTTTCCAACAGTTTATGATGTCAAAGTAAGTTGCCACTATTTCGTTATTTGCGTTTGCTTTTGCCCACGACTTCTTCATCTAATTTCTTATAAAACTTAAGCCCCAGATATAATGTACATATGTATAACCAGCAGGCAGCATGGATACCCAGTCCTGTGATAGCCGTGCTGATACAGATCATCCTACTTAGTTAGACTTTAGGTACAAGACAATTATATACATGTAGGAATGAGATGCTGAGTGATAGACAATGGAATGGAAGAGTGAGACTGGATCGGAATAGAATGAACGAAGGAGTGAATGACTAGGAGAGATTGATGGACGACGGTTAGGTAGAACGAGTTTAGGAGAGTATCGCTTACAAATTAAATTATTAAAATTATAACAAACACACACACATTGACACGGACACACACGGACACACACACGGTCACACGGACATTGTACTTGTTCATATTTTATTATTATTTTCTTAATAAATAAATAAATAATAAAACTTGGTTGCGCGCTGGCAATAAAAGTAAAACTATTTAAAGAACGTGGTTTTATTTATTTTTATTTTATTTATTTATTTATTTTATTTATTTATATTAGGAATTCCAACAGCTATAAAATATTCACTATACTTTATAAATAGCAGTAAAGAGCCAATTATAGGAACTCGCAAATAGAAACTGAATATAATAATATGTTACACAGTACACGCTATAATGAAAACATTGCACAGTATCTGATACAAAATATTACAGTATGGAATGTCACAAAGAACAATGTAAAAACAAAAGAAGAAACAAATCCCATGTGGGCAAAGAGTGAGGACACCTCTAGGTGTACATATCATCTACAAATGTACAAATACAAGTACAAATGTACACC
This sequence comes from Epinotia demarniana, assembly GCA_945867215.1. Taxonomy (NCBI): domain Eukaryota; kingdom Metazoa; phylum Arthropoda; class Insecta; order Lepidoptera; family Tortricidae; genus Epinotia; species Epinotia demarniana. The sequence continues at coordinate 18,946,668 of OX244262.1, forward strand.
AAGTGAAACAACTTATAGTAATAGTTTGATGAACAACATGGACCGGACACTTTATTGAAGAGAACACTACATACATCAATAAATACTTAAACAACACAATAGACTAAGGAACCAATGTGTGTGGGACGTTATCAGCTCGGCTTACGGCGTCCAATAGGGGTGTAGACTAGAAAATTATTATTACTCCAAAAGAAAGAAGGCAAATAAATATGAATAAATACGATATAAAAATATAAATATATAAAAAAATACGAATAGTGACGGAAATCCCATCAGATATCTCAAAGAATTACGAAGCTACAACCGTTTTAATATTGCTTGTTAGAGAGAGAAAACGCAAACTATGTGTGACGTCACAATCCGCAAGGCTGCCGCAGAGCACGTCGGGCCGCGTCGACGGCGGCGCCGAACACGTGAGGCACGGCACATTGCCTAGTGACATCACTAGATGCGAACGTAATCGTTTCAATATGAAGTGCGTTTTGCGAAAAAGGGACAGAACATACCCCTTCTTATGACTTTAGACACTTATAACTAGATTTTAGTCGATTATTTATTTTATGATAAAAAATACATTACAGATTTGCATACATGTCAAAAATATAAGACTTTTTATCACAATCGTCATAAACAGAGAAAAATTAAGACATAATATTAAGACAATGTCAACAACACAATAACAAGGAAATATAAAAAACAAACCAAAAACGATTCGCGTTATTTAACCTCTTGCGTTAACTTTTCTCTCTTTGACTACATTGATTGTTTTATTTATTTAGTGTGTTCACCCCTATTGTTACAGTACTTGATGAAGCTGTGCAAGAATCTGAAAGGAGGACTGCAGGAGGTGGCGGACCAGTTGGAGTTGAGGCGCGTGGGCCCGCAGCACCAGGCTGGCTCCGACTCGCACCTCACCGGGATGGCCTTCTTCAAGATCAAGGAGGTATGATACCATCACTAGCTGGCGTGACCGCTTTACCGGAGATACAGCATCCGTCCGTCGTCGGTTTCTAATTAGACCGATTAGAAAGAGACGTATAGTCTATCTCACCGGCACCACTATCCTAGGAAACCAGAGCTTTACAAACATAATCAATTGTTATGTACGCAAATATATTACCCCCTTATTCATAAAACTTAAAATGCCTCTGCTATATAAAATGTGCTTTGTCCCTTTCTTACGAACACAAATGTCAAAGTGACAGATAAACGAATAACGAATAAACGAAAAGACAAACGAATTTGAACGCCATTTTAGTTAAAATAGGCTTGTAGAACGTTTATGAATACGGACGTTAGTGTTGAAGACGGGTTGGTATTCCACTTGTCCAATGTGCGTTGCGTCTCACTCACTCTTTACGCAACATGTGAGACGCAAATACACATTGGACAAGTGGAATACTGTACAACCTTTATTTATTCATACTTATTGATATTGTGCCAAAAAAAGTACGAATGAGATTTTTCAAGAGAATATAACAGTTAAGTAGGAAAAAAATGCATTTTAGTTTTTAAATTTCAAATTGGCGCTAAAACGCTTGTCAGTGTCATGGCGTCCCGAGTGACGTCACGTTTGTATAAACAGAACGCAGACCTTTGACGTTTGCTACCTAGATCGCTCAATTGCTCATTAAATGAAAATAAATTAAAAAGTTTACAAGTCTTGCGCGGCCGTGCGAGCGAGAAAGAGGGACAATGACCTATGAAGATCTGACAGATAACATGATTCTATCCCTGTCTTACTATTCGTTCAGTACGTAAGTTTTCTCTGTAATCTATGGCCGTTATGGCCTCTGATTGGTGTTTAACATATCATGGCGGGCGTCCGTATTTTTCAGTTTAATTTTATCAAAATAAAGAATAATCTCTTACTTAATAATAAAAAATGAGCATTTTTGAATTCTATGATTAAAATTTCACTAAGAAAAAACCATATTTTAGTGATTTTCAATTACTGTCATCATACTCATCATGCCTATTCGACCAAATTGTTATGCCAAAAAATTCAACTATTTCATTCACTTTCCTCATTTTAGAGTGACGAAAATGAATGAACGAACAG